>JARGCV010000049.1:4040000-4640000 GCA_034064705.1 Bothrops alternatus
ACAATTACCTGTGTATGTTGAAAAACAATAACCATGGCCTTAAAGAGAACTGAACCTGATACTGGAAGCTGACAGAATTTCATTGCCAGCTTCCTTATGAAAAATCACTTAAAAATCACTGTACGCATGCACCAACATGTGTACAATCAGCAGAGCCTAAGACTAAAGTATGTTTTAATGAACTCTGAAAGCAGGGGCACTCTGCTTCTTATGTCAGCTCCTGCTATTTATTAAAACTAACTCTATGGAAGCAAAAATTGGACTTTCAAAAAGCAGAATAGCATAGCCAGGAAAACAAACAAATCGGTCATTGAATAAATCGATCCAGAGTCCTCACTAGAAGCACAAATGGCCAGGCTCAAATTACCCTACTTTGGAAACACTAACCAGAAGAAGAAGCGTTGACTTACCTGAACGTCTTTTCTCTGCATGGGGGGATGGAGAATCCACCTATGGGTTGTCTTAGCCTGCTACCCAATCACAGACTAGGTCCGAAATTTAGCTCCGCCTCCTGGCTTCCTTCCCCAGTTTTTGACAGGCGAAGCTCCTCATCAGATCGGACCGTGTAGCTCCATTTCAGTATCCTGTAAGAGAAAACTCCTGCCTAGACCAGTTAGAGGAGGGTGTGGATTCTCCATCCCCCCATGCAGAGAAAAGACGTTCAGGTAAGTCAACGCTTCTTCTCCTGCATGGGTGGATTCCGAATCCACCTATGGGACGTACCCAAGCCCTCATGAGTCCCCTTGGGTGGGGGTCTAGGCTATCTCTTACTGGGACTCTACTATCTGCTGCAGGGCCCTCCTGCCAAATGAGCCCTCTGCTGCGGCAAATTGATCAATCTTGTAATTTTTGACAAAGGAAGACGGAGAGGCCCACGTGGCCGCTCTGCAAATTTCTTCCAGTGGCACCTGGGTACGCCAGGCTGCCGATATGGCCGCGCTCCTTGTGGAGTGGGCCGTAATGTTGTTTGGTACCTGCAGTTCCAATGATTCATAGGCCCTAGCTATGCATGCCCTGATCCATCTTCCAATGGTCGAGGAAGATATCTTCAGACCCTTGGACGAAGGATGGTAGGACACGAATAATGCCTCTGACCTCCTGAAGGATGCTGTCCTGTTGACATAGTGATGCAGAGCCCTGCGCACGTCCAGTGTATGCCATCTCCTCTCTTGAGGGCATGTGGGATTAGGACAGAAGTCCGGAAGGACCAGGTCCTGAGACCTGTGAAAACACGTGTTGACCTTAGGAATGAAGGTTGGGTCCAACCGCAGTATCACCCTGCCTTCTGCAAAGGTAATCAGTTCCGGTCGAATCGAGAGGGCTCCCAGCTCCGAGATCCTTCTTGCCGAGGTGATTGCCACTAGAAAGGCCACTTTCAGCATCAGGAAACGGAGTGAGCTATCCCTCAGAGGTTCGAAAGGAGCCTCAGTTAGCGCCTGTACGACCTTATGTAGGTCCCAGGACGGGAAGCGGTGCACTACGAGTGGCCTTTTTACGGCCGCCCCCTTTAGAAATGCGCTTACCGCAGGATGTTGTGACAGGGGTCCCCGGTCCTCACAGACCAGTACCGTCTGTAGAGCTGCTATCTGTCTGTGGATGGTGTTGGTTGCTAGACCCCTAACCATGCCATCCCACAAGTACTCTAGAATGTCGGGGATGGTGACGGTTAGAGGACTTTGCCCCTTACTGCTGCACCAGGATGAGAAATTTCTCCAGGTGGCATCGTAGATCCTGTTTGTGGATGGCCGGCGGGCATCCTGGATGACCGAGATGACGTGCTCTGAGAAGGCCTGCCTACTCAGTCCCTCCCGCTCAAGTGCCAAGCGGCTAGTTGTAGCCACTGCGGGTCTGGGTGTTGGAGTTTCCCTTGGCTCAGGGACACCTGGTTCGGAGGGAGTTTCCACACTGGCGAGAGCGACAGATCTACCAAGTCTGCAAACCACGGACGCCTCGGCCAGTACGGAGCAATTAGTATCACCTCCGCTTGTTCTAGTATCAGCTTGCGGATGGTTGCCTGTATTAGAGGTGGAGGAGGGAAGGCGTAAAGTAGCCCCTGAGGCCATCTGCATCTGAGGGCGTCCGTTCCCTCCGCTCCCCGGGTCTGGAACCTGGAAAAGAAACGGTGAGTCTGTGTGTTTGTTGGTGATGTGAATAGGTCCAGGCAGGGCCGTCCGAATCTGTCCGAGATGTCCCTGAACAGTTCTGGGGCCAGCCTCCATTCCACGTGATCTACCGTGGCTCTGCTTAGGGAGTCTGCCTGATGGTTCGCCTCCCCTGATATGTGTTCCGCCTTTAGTGAGGCTAGGTGCTGTTCTGCCCAAAGACCCAGCCCCTTTGCCTCCTTCATGAGGGCCACTGACCTGGTCCCGCCCTGCTTGTTTACGTGCGCTTTTGCTGTTACGTTGTCCGTCAGGACTAGCACGTGCTTCCCTGTCAGGTGAGCTGAGAATTTGCACAGGGCCAGGTGGATGGCCCTCAGCTCGAGCCAATTGATCCTGTGACGTAAGTCCCCTGGACTCCACATCCCCTGGGCTATCTTGTCCAATGAGTGGGCCCCCCACCCGAACAGACTTGCGTCGGTTGTGATTGTGATCCTGTCGGGTTCCCTGAGTGGGGTGCCCCTGCTGAGGGCGCCTGACCTCCACCACCTGAGGGATGCTATGACTTGGGGTGGCACCCTGATTCTCCTGAGCGACGCGCTCTGGTTCTGTCTCTGGTGGGGGAGCAGAAGCCATTGGAGACTTCTGGAGTGGAGCCTTGCCCACGGGACAATTCCCAGGCATGAGATCATTTTTCCCAGGAGCTGAGAGAGTTGTACTATGGTGGCCACTCTTTTTTGAGCCACCAGACGCGCAAGCTTCTGTAAACTCTCCTGACGCTCCGGTGAAAGATATACCATGCCCTGCTCTGAGTCTATGATGGCTCCCAGATGAAGGAGCCTCCTCGATGGAGTGAGCTGGCTTTTCTTGTGATTTACTGAGAAGCCATGGGTCTGGAGGGTGTCTATGGTGATCTGGATGTCTGTCAGGGCTGCCTGGTGTGAGCCCGACAGGATCAGGATGTCGTCCAAGTAGCATTGGACCCTTAAAGGAATCATGCGTAGATGCGCTCCCAGTGCCGCCAGTACCTTCGTGAACACTCGGGGTGCTGAGGACAGGCCGAATGGTAGGGCCCTGTACTGGTAGTGTCGTCCCCTGTAACAGAATCTGAGAAACCTTCTGTGATCCGGCCGTATCGGGATGTGTAGGTAGGCCTCTGTGAGGTCTATGGATGACAGCATGTCTCCTCTCCGAATGCTGGCCAGGATGGATCTGAGGGACTGCATCTTGAATTTCCTGTATACTACATAGCGGTTGAGATGTTTGAGGTCGAGGATGGCTCTCCAATCCCCAGATGACTTTGGTACCACGAACAGGATGGAGTAGTATCCCCGGCCCTCCTGTTCCGGAGGAACTGCCTCTATGGCTCTTATGTCCCCCAGGTGTTCTATGGCCTGATCTAGAAGACCCGCCTTGGTCCTGTTGCGTGACAATGGGCACCTTATGAAGTGATCTGGTGGAGTGGAGTAAAATTCTATTGCTAGACCCTGGGACACTGTCTCCCTGACCCAGGCGTCTGTTGTGGTCGTCTGCCACGCTTCGCTGAACAGCGTCAGACGACCCCCTATGGGGCTGTCCCGGACGTCATTTGGAGCGTCTGTAAGGACGACCTCCCCCCCTCTAAAGGAGCATTTGGAAGGTTGACCCCTGCCAGAGGCTGGACGATCCTGGCTGCGCTCCTGCCTGTACGGGAAGGTGCGCGCGTTTCTGGGCCCGTCCCAGGACCGTCCTCCCTGAAAGGGCTGCCTCCATTCTCCACCCCCGTTCTGCCGGGGGCCCTGTCTGCGGAATTCCTGTCCTCCCCTGTCTGACCTCTTCGAGGGATGCGCTAGCACCTTTCTTTTGGTCTTGTCCTCAATCACGTAAGGATCCAGGATCGCACCGAATAGTTTCGATCCTGAATACTTAGCTGTGGCGAGGCGCCATTTGGATTTCAGGTCTGTTTTCCAATTTTTAAGCCATGCTAGTCTCCTAACTGCTACTGTACCTGCGATGGCTCTGGCCGAATATCGTGAGGCATACAGGGTGGCGTCCGCCATGAATTCCACTGTCATGCGTAGCTTTGTCAGGGTCTGTCGTATGCGTACCTGCTCTGGCGGGACGCTCGCCTGGAGTTCCCGCAGCCACCTGATCGACGCCCTGGAGAAGACAGAAGCAGTAGAAGCAGCCCTAATGGCCCAGGCTGATGAGTGGTGTACTCTGCGGAGAGAGAGTTCTGCCTTCCTCTCCTCTGCCTTCATTGCCTCTGACATGTCTCCTGGGATGGCTGAGGAAGCAAACAGAGATATTAGTGGTTCATCGACCTGTGGCACCTCTATAAGTGATGCCAGTGGGCTACAAACATTAAACATCTTCTTTTCCACACCGCTAGGTGCGGGTATGGCCCCCAAGTTGGCCCACTGGGCCCGTACCGATGACCTGAAAACCTTGGTACAAGGTACCTGTATTACCTCTGACACCGGTGAATACATTAGTGGGTCCTTGGCGTCCTCCTCTTCTGTGGGGGGTGGCCTGACCTCCTTTGTCTTAGCTGGCATGTCGAGCGCCGCACATACTTTTGGCAAGAGGGAATGGAAGAATGTGTGGCCGAATAGACCTGGGGCCTGTGCTGTCTGTTGTTCTGTCTCCTCAGTTCCTGACAGCACGGCTCCCTCGTCTTCCCATTCCCCTTGCTCCTCATCTGATGCCTGTGGAGAAAACTCAGATGCGTCAGAGTCATGGAACATTACATTCCCCCCCGGGGGGCGTGTCTCTGTGGCTTGCGAGCCTTTGGAGGGGGAGACTCACTCCTAGACGGTCGGAGATGTTTCAGGGTTTCCTGTAAGAGGGAGTGAAGCTGAGAAAAACACTTACCCGACCTCGTTCTCTTCCTACCTCTGTGCCCAGCCTCCTCCTGGCTGGTTGTGGGTTCAGAGTGTGCTGGTGATGAGGGCACCGATATAGGGGACAGGTCTTCATCCGTTCCTCCCCTGGGGGTCCATTCCCTGGACCCCTGCTCTGCTTCCGAAGGCCCAATGGAGCTGGGAGTCTCCAGGAGTGCCAGGTCTGTTCTCTCTGTTCCTATGGCCCTGCGCTGAGCCTTGGCAAACTCCTTCTCCAAGGCCTGGTGTCTCCTTATGGCCTGACGCTCCGCTGTCTTCGATGGCTCAGTTAGGTGCTGTGTTTTGGCCTTCTTCTTGCCCCCCCCTGTTCCTCCATTCGGCGTGGCAGTGACGGGGGGCGCTGAGCCTTGGGCCGGAGTGCCCTCAGCCATGGCCATGCTCAGGCTGGGACTATGTCCCAGTAGCTAGGCAGGCGAGGCCGGAGTCGGCAGTGCTTAAGGGAGGCCTTCCCTAGCCTGCGCGACGGTAGCGAGGGGAAGGATGGCGGCTCGTGAATCCTCCGCCTCTCTGCTGGACCATCCTGCTTTCCCCTGTGCTGTCTGGTGCAGGTGCTGGTAGGGCTTCGCACGCAGCGCACCTCCGGAATAAAGGGAAACCTCCCTTTCTAACCCTCCGGCCGCGACTGTCCGGCTTAGGGTGACAGACCAGCGGTTCCGCTCACTCGTTGTTCGCCGGCAAAAACTTTCCTGGGTCTAGGCCCCAGAAGGAAAGAACAAAGGGTGCCCGCACACCCCCCCTTCTTGAAGGGGGTATTTTCGCGCCTTGCGGAGAGCACCAATCGCCAGGCGCGGACGGCCGGGGACCACCCCCTTTCCAATATGGCGATTCGCGCCAGTGGCTGGGACCTCCCCCTAACCAAGATGGCCGCCGCGCCAATTTTCCGGTCGGAGCTCAGTGCTCCCAACCACGCGGAGCCTCGTTTTAAAGGCTCCGGTCTACCCGCTCCGATTTGAGAGCGGTCCGTCTATTTGCCGCCGACCCGTGGTCCGGCGGCCACCTCCCCGTCCCCAGGTCCCCACTTGCGTTTGGTAGGGGCGCTCCTTCGCCCTTCTGCGTCGACGATCGAGCCTCGGCTTCCTTCGACGTCTGTGGGGTCCTGGTCGTCTTCTGGAGGCAGTCCGGGAGTCCGGGGATATTTCCCCCCACGGCTCCCGATCTCCCGAGGCCCCAGGCCTAGGCGGCCTCCTGACGATCCCGGGGCGAGGATGAAGGATCCGAAAGAACCCCGTCGAGAAATCAGGTAACTTTCAGACTAAAAATTCTAAATTTCGTATTTCCAATAGCTAAAGAAAAAAATACTACTAGAGCTAACTAAAAAAATTAAAGTTTACCAGTCCTTTAAACCGAAAAAACCTTTTCTTCCTGGAGCTACCGGGAAGAGCTGTTCTTGGGCTTCAGACTAGGAAAAAACTGGGGAAGGAAGCCAGGAGGCGGAGCTAAATTTCGGACCTAGTCTGTGATTGGGTAGCAGGCTAAGACAACCCATAGGTGGATTCGGAATCCACCCATGCAGGAGAACAGAATAGTACAGTTGGAGGTGACTTTGGAGATATTCTAATCCAATTCCCTGCTCAAGCAGGAGACCGACACTCATTCAAAGATCTAGCTTTCTGGAAAATATTTTGAAATTGAGAACATTGGAAAGAAAAGAGAAGAAGAAAATAAGTAGCAACCAGGTGGATAATATTGAATATGATGGAAATGAATGCACTGTTGGAACGCTTCAAAGATTAGGTTAGGGACACATAGTAATAGAGAAAATCTATGGTCACTAAAAAAGAAACCCAACTTGATGGCATATCATCTGTCTGTCTGTCATATCTATCTATCTATCTATCTATTCATCCATCCATTGTCTATCATCTATCTATCATCTCCATCCACATTTGGATAGGTTATCCTAGACTTTTCAAACTTTGTGTCTAATACTTATTCTAACACATACCTGGAAAGCTGCTAAAGTGCACCCTTCAGTATTCATATATGTAGAGTAAATAGCTACAAAGAAAGTGATATTTGTATGGCTGGATATTTATGTGCAGATGCTAGAGATTTAACTCCGGTGTGGCTTCAGAAACCAGAAGTGCAGATCAGGCTGCATTTCCCATTTGTATTTTAGAATAAGAGCGTCATAGAATATCTGAAGAAGGAAGAACAGCATTAAAATTAGCATTCTCTCACAGAGAACTCCTTTACCATAGAAACAGAATATAAATGTGTAGACTTCCAGTTTGGTTTATTTTTTAAGTCCTTTTTTTTTTACAGTGGAGTCATAGGATTACCTCTCAAGTGATTGTAGAGTTTAAATGGCACTTTTGGCTATTTAAAATTGAAGACAGATGCAAGCTATCATTCATTGACAGGATTTTTTCATAATTAATAAGCAGAGCCCATAAGAGAAGTGGAAATCAGACATTAGCACTAATGGATCATTAGTAAATAACCATTTGAACTTAGTGAAGTTTTCCAAATATGATATAAGTTGAATTAGTGGGCACTGGGTCAGGAAAAAAAGTGTGTTTTTATAGATATTTCCTTTTTTCCACTTAAGAATGCATATATAGCAGACAAAATAAGTCCTGTTGACTAACAGGCTATTTTGTTCTCAAAATAGCCAAAACCATGCCAACAGAAAGCGCTGAGGACAATAGCTGCCTTCAATTCATGGTCTCCTGCACTTCTGTAGGCTGAAAGCAATAGCCATTATGCTTTGTAGCCATTGATTGCCTAAGTTTATCTTTCTTCCAACTAAAGAAGATGTATGTATTTATATTTTAAATATATAAAAAATCAAAACCACAATCTAATAATAATAAATCCACCCATTATCAAAGAAAACATAGGCTTCAAAAGATTTCTACAAAGAAAGATAGAATATAAAACTGTAGATTGACACATATAATGTGAAATTTGCACAAACGAATAGAGTCCAGTTAACAGTATAACTATCCAACTGTTCCCTTTTTTAATATTCTTATGTAATTAGATCATTCAGCTATTACAGTTTAATTGTTGTAGGAGTATTTTCAAAAATATGTTCAACATACAGGACCTGAGTGAATATCAGAAGCATGTCCCAAAAAATGAGCAAGTTAATACAGGAATAATAATAAAAAAAGAATAGAAAGGGAAACAATTACAAAGTGGTATGACTGGCAAAAAAACAAAAAAAATGGATGTAGCCTTCTCTAAACAGAACTCTTTCTGTTAAATCAAAGGTGTTCAACCTTGGCAACTTCCCAGCTGGGGAATTTTGGGAGTCGAAGTCTACAACAGGAGTCTCCAAAGTCCGGTCCATGGCCCAATGCCAGCCCATGGCCTATTAGGAACTGGGCCGCGGAAGTGGTGGGTGAGCATGTGCAGGTGTGCAAATGTGTATTTGTGAAAGCAGCATGTACATGCATGTGAAACCATCCCCTTTTCCTCTGTTCACTGTCACCACCGCTACCGTTCTGCCAGTTTGCCGAGCTGGAAAAGTTGGGATCACTTATCTACAAAAGTTGGGATCACTTATCTTACAGTTGCCAAGATTGGACACCTCTGTATTAGATGCATAAAGAGGTCATCCTTCCCACAAATACTTAACGGTGTTTGATTGAAAGGCAAGATGTGATGATTGCGAAATAGGTACCAAAGTGTGTTCATCTGTATTGGAATACAAACATGGCTGACTCTCATGGCTTAGCGACTTATCAAATCAAATCCCATTTGCTCCCCGAGACTCCCTTCTCAGCACCCGGATGCCAGTTATGGAGACTTTTCCAGATATTAATTTTCCCAGGATGCCCTGGCAATTATGTTTTCCAGGATTTCTTGCACTTTGCCCTTCTGCCATCAAATGCTGGGCAAACTCCATTCTGATTTTGTTCCCTGTGCCCTTTCTGGTTCTCAGCTATTCCAATATAAAGTTTGTTCATCTCTAATTGTTATTCTTTAAATTTGTGATGTAGCTATCATTTAAAATATCTTGTTCAAAAGTAATTCAATATGATAATGTATTGAAGCCGCATAGCAACTTGACAAAAGATAAAGTTGTCAGAATAATAAAATACCTTGGAAAGATAACATACACCAACAAGCATTATCTGAAGTGCTTTATAACATGCACTTGCTTTAAAAAAATGAAAAAAACGATGTATTTTATTCCTGCAATACCATTACTCTAATAGTTAGCAGATACATTCTTATCTAACAAAAAGATATGCAGTGAAAGGTTTCCAATAGTAAGCAAAAGATACACAGCAATATTTCATCTGTGCAATACGTACTTTACTTCTTTCATTCAGGAATTCAACAAGCATTTCTCCTCTTCTTATGGGTACAAGGCCAGCCTTTTGAGGAGCGGACACACCACCACATTCTTCAAGGCTGAAGGCACCATCCTCTCTCAATGAGGCCAATACCAGAGCATGGACCCAGCTACAGGCCACCTCCTTGGCTCCCTTAATATCCCCGGGGGGGGGGTCTGGATCCAATTTACAGGAAATCAAAATAACACTACAGTAAACACTGCGTCCTTTGTCCAGGATCACCATCTCAGATCCATCTTAGGTCATAACACAAAGCTGACTCCCAGGCACCTGAGCCTGACCTCCTCAGCCAGGTTGTAACTGAAGGAAGATTTGAACAACTTTATTAGCAAAATAGCTTGAGTATTTCTCTTTTGAATGTTCTGTTATCCATTTAGTATTTTTTTAAAAAAACTTCCTTCAAATCATGGGGATTACAACAGACCAAGAGTCAGTTAAGTGCATGTTCAGAGACTGAGAACCCTTTTAAGGTGCTTTTCAATAGAAAGAGGAGAAGCTGGAGACCATGAACAGCTCAGAAAGCCACCTTTCTTTCAGGATGTGATGGAATGTAGCTTGAATTCCCAAGAGGAAGGGAGAACATTCCAGAGGAGTAAGACGCAGCTGTGTTCAGAGAGTTTGTGTGAGAGAAAGAGGGTGAAGACAGCCCCTCCCTAATAGGTCTCAGAGTATATGCTTCATGTAGCTAGTAGTTTGTTTCAGTTTGGCAAGATTCTGTCTGTAGGAATAGAACAAAAAAGAAATCTACTTAGAAGAATCACCACGTGCCTTTCTTGGTTTTTAGAGCCTGACACATAATTAGTAATACTTCTAATTACCTTTGTAGGAATTAATTAAGAGGGAAGAAAAGAGAGAAATATAAATTTCTGCACTTCTCTCCTCCCAGAAAATCCTATTAGTAATAAGTACCAATATCACATTCATTAATATAGTCAGCTAAGGAATAAAATACCAAAATCTAATAGAGAATAACTCTGATGTGGAACTCATAAAAATATTCCTGTGGCAATGGGTTTAAAAGTCACATATTCCAAATTAAACTCCAACCTATCAGCTTCCAATACTCGCTATGTACAAGAACTAGATTAAGGTGAGTTCCAATCAAATACAGATAAAACTTGATTAAAATCCCCAGCCATTATTATCTGGTCTCTAATCAAAGTAAATGGCAAATTTAAAACATCCATGTAATATTTTTGGGAAATCGTCAGCATCATTGCAACCTTTTGTTAAAATTGTCACCAGTATTTTTAAAACAAAACAAAACATTCTTCTGGATCACATATTTCTTGTTCCACCATCATTTTGGGCTTTAACCATAATTATTATTCATAACTATTACACCTCCTACGGACACTATTTATGAATTCTTGTCCAACTCATATGTAGATAAAAGATTCTTTTCCTGTAGAAGGTTATGACTTTCTTTCATTGAAATAACTTTAAAATTTAAGTTCCTCAATGTAGCAAATAACTGTATTTTCTTGCAGTGATATCTAAAGCCTTCTTCAAAGTAATAACAACTTCAATTTGGGTAAAATAAATGCTAAAAGAAATCTTTATATGAATCCATGTACACATATCCATATTTCTGTGAGTCAAGAGGGGAAAAAAAGAACAGGGGATAATATCTTGAGATTTCAATTTTTTAAGAAAAAAAAAAACCAAGACAAAATCTCCCAAAATATTGAATAACAATTAAAAAAGCATAACTGTGAGAGCTGCTGAATGTATGGGACCTGCCAATGGAGCACAACTGAACTTTAGCCCTTTCCCTCATTCTCCTGACAACTGGCAGATATCCCCTGCTTCTCCCCTTCATACATATGATTATGACCAATGATGAAACATCTAGGTTAGATAGATTTGAGGCCACAAGGAAGAATCAGTGGAGATTCAGTGGGTGAGAGCTGGTTTCCAATTTCTATTTCTGATTTCCTCGGTCTCAACTGGAATGAAGCAACTGGATTTTTGGGAACTATGGGCTTTGACTGAGGGTACAGTCAAATAAAACCAGCTTCATCCATGATTTAACTTTGGATAAAAGGACAAATCTGACATCCACCACTTAGAACAAGGGAAGATATGGTTCCATTGGAAACCATATGGAAATCATATACAAAGTTTTTCTCATGATGCTGAGCCAAATAGAAAAGCTGGGGGTTTCTTTTTGCTGTTTTATTTTAATTTCCTAAATTCTTCCATTAAATTAAATTCTTTAATTTCTTTAAATTCTTGATGTTGTCTTTGACATAGGCAATGAAAGCAAAATATTGATCTGAGCTTTGTAAACATGACATTGGCACTACATTAATTATGTTTTTATTTTCCTGCTGCAAATTCCCGATTGGGCCCTGAGTGAGACTCTGACACTGTGAGGTACAATGACTATGTTGTTTTGTTTGTTGAACTTTGCATGCAGGTTATCAAATGCAAAAAAAAAAAAAAAGGTACACTGTGAATCTGTATTAAGAAGAAGGCCTCAAACCAACCGCCAGCTAAACATATTTTCAGTTGCTATAGCATTAATGGATTATGTTTGGGGGGGGGAAAGTGCCTCCCTTTAAAAAAAAATTTTTTAAAAAAAATCTTGGCTGATAGGTACCACTCAGCTTGGATGACTGTTTTATCTCCATAAAAACTGAGGAGGCAATTTTGAGCTTCTGTTACTTTGTTTTTAGTACTCTGCGCTATGTTTTTACTCCATCAGAATAGAACCTAGTCCAACCAATCGCAGCTAAAAAAGCTTATCTGAGCTCATTTCATGTCCTTTGTTGCTTCTCCCTTTGTCTAATTCTGCCTGGTGCCGGTTCTGAGGAACTAAGGAAACACATAACCTCTTTTCCAGTTCACTTCCCGTCACTCAATATCCAGAATTACTCCCCATTCACTCCATCCAGAGTGCAACCTCAAAACTGCACCAAACTTTCCATGCATTTTCTCTCATGTGACCTGCTCATTTGTATTCAGAGTTCCTGATGCCCTGGAATACACCCCACACCATCATTCTGTTCACCTTTTAAGGAACACTGAGACAGGCCTGCTTATCACAAGCATCAAATCAAGACCAACAAGCCACTCCTCTCTGGTCCAATATGCAGTGGTGGGATTCAAATATGTGAACAACCAGTTCTCTGTGTCACTTCCAGAAGTCCATTCTGGGCCTGGGCAACCAAAAAAAAATAAAAAATGCCGAACCCAAGCCTGCTTTCAACTATAATTTTGCAACTGGGCAAACAGGAACCAGTTCCAAACACAGGTAGGCATCGACTTACAACTGTTCATTTAGTGACCTTTCAAAGTTGCTATGGCACAGGATAAAGTGACATATGACCATTTTTCACACTTGACGACTGTTGCAGCATCCCCATGGTAACATGATCAAAATTCAGACACTTGGCAACTGACTCATATTTATGACAGTTGCAGTGTCCTGGGGTCATGTGATCCCCTTTTGCAACTTTCTGATAAACATAGTCAATGGGGCAGCTAGATTCACTTAACAACTGTGTTACTAAATACTGTGGCAAGAAAGGTGATAAAATGGGGTAAAGTTCACTTAATAACTGTCTCGCTTAGCAACATAATTTTGGGCTCAATTGTGGTCGTAAGGATTACCTGTTCTTGTCAGTATCTCGTGAGAACTAAAGCAACACTCATATCTCGATGAAAAGATTTCAGTCAATTGGCAACTCCAAGAACCAAAAAAGTATGCCTTGTGATGTTTGAAGTCTAACTGCTTTCCAAGTGAATCTCTCTTTCACCACGTACGTGATGGCATGAAAAATCAGGGGAGACATTCAGTCAGTAGCAACTTTGCATTTTTATGATCAATGGAAAGAGAGAAGTCATTTCAGTGGTAACTCTTCTCCTAATTATAGACAAGGAGTGCTTTAATTCAACTAGCTTTTAAAAACCCTAGCATTGAAACATGCTTCCTTAATCTGAATACTCAGTATTAAAAAGCCGTTCTTATATGGCTGAGTCTTCTTTCTCTGAAACAGACTCAACATTCAAAAGATTTTTTTTCTTGCTTTTCTTATCTCTCGGAAGCCTGCTGGTTTATATACATCCATCAAAACAAGCCTCATTATACAATTTATTTTTCCCTCTGACCACGAGTTGTGCCAACCCTTTTCTGCATAAAAAGAAAGACTCAGATGTTAATTTGTAATAATTAATGGTCATATCATCCAGTAGGCAACTTATTAAATAATTCTAGCTAAGACCCTACATGACATCAATAAAGGGCAGCAATTACAGGCATTTTAAAACTGACTTGGTGAAATGTGCAAAGATTTTCCAGATGAAATCATGTCATTTACAACAGGCCATTCATTCCCCCTCCCCAATTAACTGCATATTATGCAAACAAATTCCTTCATCTCCTTGGACCTCATTATTCAGTAAAGAGGACAGAATTAGAAATACAGGCTATTTCCTTTTACTGATACACAGTATTACTACTTATTTATGTCAACTAGTGTGGCATATGATAGCAGTGTTCCAATATGTCAGGGGCTGCCACAAAGAACAGGGAATCAAGCTATTTTCCAAAGCACCTGAAAGCAGGACAAGAAGCAACGGGTGGAAACTAATCAAGGAGAGAAGCAACCTAGAACTAAGGAGAAACTTTCTGACAGTGAGAAGAATTAACCAGTGGAACAACCTGCCCCCAGAAGCAGTGAATGCTCCAACACCGGAAGTTTTTAAGAAGAGACTGGACAGCCATTTGTCCGAAATGGTATAGGGTTTCCTGCCTGAGCAGGTGGTTGGACTAGATGACCTCCAAGGTCCCTTCCAACTTTACTATTATTATTATTATTATTATTATATATTTTTAAATAGTGAAATTTAACTGCATGCAATATGCGTTTTAAAAAAATCCTTAGCTCTCTAAGAGGCATTATTTGCAGTGATTTATTTGCAAATTGAAAAATGCCGATCATCAATGAATCTCAGGTACCGGTCCAATTTGGCAAGGTCAAAAAGGGAGATGGGTATTGTTGTGGTGAAACCAAAACAAGAATGAAAGTTATCATCATCAATGGAGAATCCAAGAGACAATGCACATATGCAAAATCTTCCTAATGGAAATAGGGAACTGATTTTTTCTTTTCTCCCCCCCTTCCCCCCCAAATCATTCTATGAATTTAAATCCTTTTAAACTGACAATATATTCTTATCTCTAGAATTGGACTTAGAAATCCCAATTGTTCAGCCTCATATCAGACATGCTGCTTCATGTCTAGTTTTAGCGTTATAGGAAATCAGTGTGATAGGTTGGGCTAAGAAGGAATGACAGGGTTTTCCCAATCTTTGTCAAACATTTCAAATATTACTACACATCAGCGCTTAGCAGAAAGCAATAGCAATAGCACCACATTGTCTTGGACCAATCTCAAAAAGCCAGCCAAAGACTCTTAGTTCTCGAATGGATGAGCACCTGAAAATCCTATGGCTCTAGGCTAGAATGGGAAGTCAAAAACATGTCCTAGAAGAAGACAGCAATAAACAATAGTTGTCAGGCAAAATTACATAGCTGGCAAGAATCAAAGTAAATTTGAAGAAAGCCTTTGTTTCAAAATGAAATAGCAGCAGCATTCAAGTTTAGAAAAGGTAAAATGTTTCTTAGGTAAAAACCCACAATGATCCTTATGAATAAATTCCTGCAAAATTATTTTCAGTCTATCAGTTAAAATGGTTGTGAACAACTTGTAGTCATTCTTCATTAATGATATTGGCCTTTAGTTTCCTGTTAGAGTAAAATCTTGTATTTAGGTTTAGGTATTAGTACCATATTGGCCTCTTTCCAACTCTCTGGCATTTTTCCACCCTGTAAGATACAATTCATCGTATTTTGCAAAGGTTGTAAAAGTTCACCCTCAAAACATTTGTAATAAGAACAAGATAATCCATTTGGTCCAAGCATCTTTCCTAGTTTAATCTTTTTAGAGCTTCAGCAACTTCCCTTACTGCTGTAAGTCTATTCATAATGTATCTCTGACCCTTTGTAATCCTTAGTAAATTTCGTTTCTTAAGATATTCATCTACTTTCTGTAGCAAGACGTCACTTCCTTTATATAAATTGAAATAATATTGTCAGTTAATACAGTATCTTCCACTCGTAATTTCAATAAAATTTTCTTTTCTTTTTGTATTTTATATGATAGCTAACTTCACTGGTTTATTTGCAAAATCTTTTTTTTTTTGCTTTATGTAATTCTTATTTATTTTCATTTCTCTTACTATTAACATATATAATTGTCATTGTAGACATTTAATTTGTTGAGAAATACCCATCTTCTTTGGAAATGTCTTTAATTTTTATTTTCTCTTTATTTCATCCAAAATAGCTTGTGTTTCCTCTTGAGTCTTCATTTAAAACTCACTGTTATGTTGTATAAAATACAGTACTTCTAATAAAAACTTTATTTGCATCCCAAATCATTCTTCAATCAGTGCCTTTATCTACATCATTTTCAAAAAACATCCTTTTTTTTTAGCCCTACACTCCTCCACTTCTTTCTATAACATTTTGTTCAATCCTCATCCAAAATAATTAGATTTTATTTCATAAACCAAACTCAAAAGATCATGGTTCAAAAAAGTCTTGGATAATATCTTTATTTTATGAAAATTAGTAGCCAAGTTATTTGAAAGCCAAATCATGGCCAAATCATTCTTTGAAAGGATTTATATATTTCAGAAAAATAGGCATGGTCTCTGAAATTACCATTTTTTCCACTTCCATATATCAACCAGCCCTAAATTATAGAGTTGGTATATATTGCGACATGTCCTTCTGAAGGTTAACATCCCAAAAGCCATTAACAAGCAGTTTCCTAAAGTGGTTAAGAAAGGAAATATGCAAACTCAGTGTGTTTTTGAAGACACCGATCCACAGTTTATCACTTGGCTCCAAGAGCTCGATAACTCACTGGAAACCACTGGCTTACAGTCTCTCATAGGGACCCACTGTTTGGTGCACTTGTGGGTGATCCTAGTTTCTCTCCTCCTTCTGGATGAATTCCAAGAAGTAACTGTATTCATTGGCTCCTCTTTATACTGCAGTGATCAGATCAACTCTCAGGAAATCACCTTTGGTCTGCCATTGCCTCCCCAGAAATGTAGTTATGTGGATTTTTTTCCCCCTCAATTTACAACCATGTCACTTGGCAACAGTTTCTGGATCAAATTAGCATTTTTAAACTACCTGTAGTGAGATGCAGCAAAAAGCGTTACTCCGCATATATTGAAACGTATCAATTCCATAACTCAACTAGGAATTATATCTGGGGGTGTACATGTCCAATTGTATATTTCTTTCAAGATATTATTTATCTCTAATTTAGCCAGGCTTGTCCATTCTCTTTCAGTCTTTCCTAGATGGCGTTTTCTAAAATAAAAGGAAAATGTTGGATCATGCCACACATGTCATAAAATGCAGATACTTTCAGAAAACATTTTCACCACTTCTTGTTGAGAAATAGTTTGTGACCTCAATCTGAATAGATGTCATATCATAATGTAATAGCGATAAATTTGCAGATAATGGCATTTCTTCTGTTACCCATCCGTATGGGTAGAATTTGCAAGTGCACCAGTTCTAGTATGCAAATAAATGCTGTTCTGAAAGCTGATAGCTGTATTAGGTAGCATTGCCTAGTTATTTGAAAAGGGATATTATTTACAATATTTTTTTATTTTGTTGTTGTTTTGTACATATATGAACCTACAGCCATGATATATGATTAGCTTTGATTGCCAAAAGTCATTTTGATCTTGGCTAATGGCAGCTGGGGTAATTTGACTATTTCTTCATTGAAACAAGCATAATGCATTGGCACTGTAAGTGAAAAAAACGGACCAAAAGGAAAAGATGAAGGTCATGCATAATGAAAAGCAAACCCCGGTGTTTTATAGCTTAACTGATAAAATAAGACTGATAATTCACCTAAGATTATTTATAAGACAAACATCCACTTCCTGTTCTAGGAAAAAGAGAAAATATACTAAAAATATATTGAGACATACACACAAGATTAGAGTCAAAATTTTAAAAGTGGACTTTGTCAGCAATTGCGAACTTTTCAACTTTTCTTTGGGTTTCACTTGTTGCAAAATAATATGCTGTAAGACATAAGATCATTCTGGATTGTTTTTTGGAAATCCTAAATATATTGGTGCCATAGATGGTTGAGGATTTTTCCTGAAATATAAAGAGTAATACATATTCTCATTTCTTTCCTCCTCCTTTGAAAAAAAAAACCATTTTTAAAATGTCTAAAATATAAACTCCAAATAAATAGTTGTTACTATTCAAAGGAGAGGTTTGTTTGTATAATTTGTCATTCTCCCCAGACTTCTCACTTTTCTCATAATAGCAACCATTAGTGAGAAAAAAATCTGATTGTGAGAACTGTAGGAAGATGGGAGAATCATGCTGGAATTAGCCCACTGTGCCCAGCTGTCTGCACGCCGAAGTTGTCACAAAACCCACAATGTCATAACCATCATCCACGCTCTCACTTACACATAATTCATTTGGGAAGCATTTTCATCTTCGGCTCCTATTTATGGAAATGAAAAACCGCTTGCAATTGGGAAAGCCTCTCATCCCTGAATTAAGGTTAAGAAAAACTTTCTCAGCACTGGAAGAAAAGAAGGATCCAGAGAAGAGAAACAGCTAGTTGTAGTATGTCAACAGAACTAGCCAATGTCTCACCTTTGGTTGCATTTTAGTTGCATCATCATTTTTTAAAGAAAGTTATGAGATGATCAATTTGCTTGGAACTCTTCATATATATGTTTGGTAGATGCTGGAAATTGGTTGAGGGTGGTTTCTTCTTTTTATTGTGTGATTGCTCCATTTGTAGTTGATTTTTGGGTTTTTTTCTTTATTTTGTATTTTAACTTTGTAGATAAATAAAAAAAATATTGACAAAAAAGTAGAGTGGTTTCTTTCCAGCTCAGTGGAACAGTGGAAGTCTTAAAAATGGGGTGTCTGTTTGGCAGCACGAACCCTCCATCTCTTGCAGTATTGCAGGCTAATTCTGCCAACTGCCAGGAGTTCAATTCTGACCAGCTCAAGGCCTTCCATCCTTCTGAGGTCAATAAAATGAGGACCCAGATTGTTGGGGGGCAATATGCTGACTCTGTAAACTGCTTAGAGACAGCTGTAAAGCACTGTGAAGCGATATATAAGTCTAAGTGCTATAGGTTAGGATAGGGTGAAGGTTAGGATAAAATAAAGATAGAGGAAGCTTCAAGTTAGCTAAAGTCTTCTCCATTACTGCCCTCATTCCTTGGAACTTTCTCCTGGTGGAAAAATTAGGCCCTTAGATAAAATAAATTAGGTCCTTCAGTCCACCTAAACTCTCTGTGCTTCAAAGAAACTTGTCAAAACTTTTCTCTTTTCATTGACAGGAAAATGCTTTACAATATGGAGATGGGATCTTGTGACACACATGGCTTATTACATGGACTCTGTATGAATTGGGGAACTGTGATTTATTATTAAACATCATATCCTTGGGAATGGGTAACATATCAGATAGTAAGTAAATTAATAGTTAATATTTGCAACTACCATTACCCAGATTTACTAAAACACTTCACTTTCTGGGTCTTATTGCAGTTGAGGCCCATATGACTTCGCACTTACAAATTAATCTCTCTTCCTCCATAGAAAAGGATTGTAGCTCACCATTCTCACCATTTTATACACTGCTTTTTCCACAGGTAAGGATAATTACCATGCCAATGAGAAATGACTTAAGTTTTCCATCAGAACAGGTTGAAGTGATTAAGCCAAGATACAAGTTAAAATGAAAATATTTCTTGGAAATATGACTAGCATGGTACCACTGCAGCATACATTCCTGTCTTTCTAAATTTTGCAGCTCTCTTAAAAAGAGGCTAGATTGTCTGAAGTCTATTGCATACTTCATCTTTTCCCCATATAGGGAAATTTTATTCTCCAAAATTCTGCCAACAAAGTTTTCCTTCCCCTGGTAGTACACTTACGGTAAGATAGTTTGATGGATCCTTTTCTTCACTTTGGGTACAATTATAGATCTTTCCAGAATTCTGGAAATTTCTTCTGTGCAATTGAAAAGTCTGTCAAACAGAGTTTGAGCCTACCACTCTGGATTAGTTTTAATTTACTCTGCAGTTATAAAACCTGGTCTAGGTCCCAGTTCTTAAAAGCCTTTTTAGCACCCCTATTTCTTTTATAGGGTCAGGGGTCCATAATGGAAATTTACCTATAATGGGATATGTAATAGCCTGTATGGAACAATTATTATTATAAATTGAAGAAAAATTGTTTTCCTATTACTTGTTCTTTTTTTAAAAGATATTTAATTCATTTTTAATTATAACAATTTCCAATGCCTGGTGTACAGCATGTCATCTTGGTTTATATTTTAACAATAATAATATTATTTAACAATAATAATTAATTAACAATCAATAATAATTAAATTTGATAATTCCATAATTAATATATTAATTAATGATACATTTCTTTGATCTTCCCTTCTCCCATTTGTATTCTCCTTCTTAGCCAAAATATAATTCTTAATATTTTCAATATATAAATGATTAGATATAGGCATTTTTTATATTTATACAAATAATAATATCCTTTCTATGTAACATTTTTCAGCTTATATTATTCTCATAACCATCATCTCATTAGTTCAGCATACATCCTATTTTTATAATTTTTGTTTGTTTAAATTCCCTTATATTCAATCTAATTCTTATGTCATAATTTCTTCATATTAGTCATCTAACTGTCCAAATTTTACCATTTAGGTACATCCTCCCAATATTTTATATCATGCATTATAAAAATACTATACTTTTTGTCTATCTTATAATATCTACATATAACATCCTTTTTAATCAGTTTATATTTCACGTATATATTAATAAAAGTTACATCAATCTACTATTTTAATATTTCATATATTATAAAACATACTATATTACTTAAATCTCTTATCTTTCTTGTTATAAGGCCCCTTTGTGTTCAAAATTATCTGTTCTTTTAGCCACATTCAAACAAATGTTTATTCACAAAATAGTTCATCAGGTAGCGTGAGTAAAATCTCTTGTATCTCTCTCTGGTCTTCTTCTTTTGCGGAGTAATTTTCCAAGTTGATGTAATCTGCTTACCCAGAGTTCCTGTATTTTTACAAATGTTGGGAATACAAAAGATGAAGTAAGTAAGATGGATACTTTCTTCTCCCAAACTTTGATGGTTCTCCTGATAATTCCATTTTTCTTGTTGTATCAAAACCTTGAAGATTTTTTCCTGTTTGTGTCAAATTGTAATTCTTTTCCTTTGTTGTTTCATCAATTTTATTATACTCTTCTAATTTGTAGTCTGCTGTCTGATTTATTTGTGCCTTTGTTGTTATTTCCTGGATATTTTTTAACTGTAAATTTAGACTGGAAATATGCTTATTTAAATCATCAAAGTTGTTTTGGATTTCCTCGTGGTTTGAGTCTATTATCATTTGTATTTGTCCTAACATTACATATATTTCCTCCTGGAAAGTATTTATCTTGCCTTGAAGTATTGCTTCTGGAGGCCCTTGATTTTCCAGGCTACATCCTTCAGGAGAAAATATTGAATGTGGTATCCTGTCATTTTTTGATATGTATGAGATATCCATGTTGTCTCCCCCTTTAAATAATCTTTCATCGATGTTTTAATTCAAAAGTCAATTTATCAGCCAGTCAAAATTACAATTCAGTATATTAAGCAACTATAAATCCTTCCTACAGTTTCTCCTCTAAAAGATTAGGCAAAAAGCCAAGGTTTTCGTTTTCCATAAACAGTTCTTAGATTTAAGCAACAGTCCAGGTGTGGGTTTTTTTCTTTCAAACACTTTTTAATCTTATAGCTGGCTTTTCCTTTGTTCTCAGCTGTCTTCAAGGTTATTTGCAATTCAAAGGAATAACTTTTTCTTTGTTTCTAGGCACTCTGCCAATTTGAGTTCTTATTGTTATTGTTCTATTCTCTGAGTCTCCACTAGATGTCAGCAGTTATTTCTTTTTTCAGATTTTCTTTCAATCAAAAAGTTATTTTTGTTATATATTTTTATAATTCCATCAAAAAAAACTTAGGGTATAATCTTGACAGTTTTTTAGTTCCTAAATTTGTCCAGACTGAAATATTTTAAATCAAATTTTAATATATTTCTTCCCTGCTTTAACATTAATTCGCCGCTTCCATCTGTAAGGGAATGGGGTTTAAGCCCCCTCCCTTCACTTCTGGAGGTTTTCTTGCTTTGGTGATCTTTTCAAGGATTTAGATAGAAGAAAGAAGATCAGTACTCCAATTTCAAGCACGCTGTTCACTGATGTTCAGGTTCATGCTCTGTGACTTCGGCTGCAAGCAGCTTGGACTAGACACTGATGTCACGCTAGCCTTTCTCCTGTCGGGTTTGGAGGGCTTTCCTCAGATCAAACGAAGCGATTGCCATCGCTTCATGATCAACGGCGCACCCTCCTTCACGGTCACCTCTCTGAGGCAACTTCGGACCCATCTAGGGTCCCCCAAGCAGGAAGAAACTAGCTGTGGGGAGTGGAGGACTGCTCTCACATGGCCATGCACTGTAGGTGCAAAACTGGAAGTCCTCCCATTACTTGTTCTATAATTTGTGAATATTATGGAATGTTTACTTAAAAGTTCAAATCTCACATTTATTCACAATTTAGCATTTCCATCAACTGGATTATACAAAGAATTTACTTCAGAGCGTACTGCTAAGAAATCTTCAAGAGAATCAAACAGGATGTCCTGGAGAGAAATAATCTCAGATCCTTCCATCACTTATATGCTAGCCTTTTGTTTAATAAAACTCAAGGAGAATTAAAGAAAAGTGCTATGTTATTTTCTCATCTTCAGCCTATCTCAGGCAAATTCAGACAGAACAACAGTAGCAAATGGTTATTGGCCATTTGATCCCCAATGATAAAAGAAGATATTTGGGGAAATAGGTTTTCTGAAACTATTGCAGAGTCCACAGCACTGCTTCCATTGGTGGAAACATACAGTAAATATATTCTTCAGGGCTATTGGAAGGCAATCTACCAATCAAGATTCAAAATTAACTAATGTAATAAATAGTTTATGCCACTACAGGTAATCCTCAACTTATGACCACAACTGAGCCCAAATTTTCTGTTGTTGAGACATTTGTTAAGTGAGTTTGGCCTCATTTTATGACCTTTCTTGCCACGGTTGTTAAGTGAGTCACTGCAGTTGATAAGTTAGTAACCCAATTATTAACTGAATCTGCCTCCCCCGTTGCCTTTGCTTGTCAGAAGGTCGCAAAAGGGGATCGCATCACCTGAATTTTGATCACGTGATCAAAGGTTGTAACTGTGAAAAATGGTCATAAGTCACTTTTTTCAGTGCCATTGTAACTTTGAAAGGTCACTAAATGAACTATTGTAAATCGAGGACTACCTGTATTCTTGGAGAGATTAGGGAGCAAGGTAGTCATATTTCAATTCGCTCGATTTTCAGTGGCTAGAATGATGTCTAAGTTAAGTCAACAACCTGAGTTAAAATCATCCAGAAAAATAAGAGGGCTTGGGGAAAACTTTTTATTACATCCATTACATATAAATCTAATTGTTTCCAGATAGAAACAATGAACAGTTCGCAATGAAGATTGATATTAATAAAAAAAGAGCTTCCATTTCCTGGTTTGCATTTGAAACGCCATGCCCCTTGATCACTAGCTTGATCAATTTCATATTTGAAGTCCATCTGACATCACATGCCAATTCCGCTTGGGCCTACTTTTACTATTAGTTGAGTGCATAGAATGCCTTTCATATCCATTAATATTAATTTCTGCTTGGTTTTGTGAAATAATACAATCTCCCATAAATTAATTAAAACTTATGCCCTCTCCATCATTCTTTTTCTTGTTCTAGCCACAAGAGCTATTTCAAAGTTTAGCTTTTGCCAAGGTCCTGAATAGATAAACTTTGGTTCATTTTGAAATGTGAGTCTATGGTATCTGATAGTTTATCTTTATTATGTCTTCCTGAATTATGTGGCTCTGTTGTTGGCAGAGTACCCAGCTATATATCCTGGTATATGTTCTTAAGGGAGATGTATCTAAATCTGTAGATGCTAAATTAACAGGATGATATACCTCAATGCTATTTAATGTTTGATCATTTTTATAAATTGGTTCTCCTAACATTCTTGATTTCAATATATTAAAGATGGAAATATCCTGTTCAGATTATTGGGTTACAGTGACTAGATCCTTGTTTACATAATCTATGATTGCACTGGCTGTATCAGGTAGCATAAGATTGGGGGGAGAGGGAAATTATCCACCTATTTTTCTACTGGTTAGCTATAACCTTGTCTAGCCTTATTAACTTTATATTTAAAAAATACAGTACTTTCCTAGCATAACCATCTAGCATAGGCACAATGTAGTTATTTTAAGTCCTATATTCTTTTCATTTCTCCAAATAACTTAACCCTCTAAAATGTGTGTGGGACTTATTTGATTAAAAACTAGAACAGAGAATTTGGCACACTTCATACATTTCTTTTGTGAGTTTCCATTCTACATTTTTTCCCAGCCCACAATTGATATAATGAAGATGAAATAACTTTAGATAATGTAATGCCAGTCAGAATTATTAATCAGTTAGTTCACCATGAACAACCCAACCGTTGCCTGCTACAATACCAAATTCTGTAGGAATACTTTGAGAGGTGTAACCACTTGAGAGACTAGAAATCTTTATTCCATCCAATTTATTTTGGAAAATATAAACAGATAAAAAGAGAGTAGTTGCTGGGGTGCATTTCCTGACTGAATAGAATTTGTGTGTGTGTGCGCGCGCGCGCGTGCGTCCACATGCATGTGTTTGTGTCTCTGTGTGTATGCATGCTTGATTCCTGATGGACTGTCTGGATAAATCCCTGCAGTTTTCTTGACAAGGTTTTTCAGAAATGGTTTGCCATTGCCTGCTATTTAAGACTGAGAGTCACTGGCCTAAGGTTGGCCTTGTGCCTAAGAAGGACTAAAAATCATGGCCTCCCTGTTTCTTGCCTGGTGCCTTAACCACTACACCCAAATTGGCCTGGATAATAGAGTTCACATTTTCAACATTCATTTTCAGAGCATTTGGTTGTTGGGTTGAAATGTTAAAGGACCTTGGAGGGATATGCTCTCAACTTGCAGGAACTGTTAATTCTTTTTCCTCAGAATATCTGCCATTCTCTGTGGTGTTTTGGCTCTTCATTAGGTAGTATCAGTGAACTTGAATGGATGTGTGAGTAAACAGGAGTTCTGGAAAGCCTTGGTATTAAAATGTTTTGATGAGAGCACATAGCTTTCAACCTAAACACCTCATCAACTTTATGTGAAAATCGTGCCACCATTGCTCAGTGTGAATTATAATTTATAGGGTAGGTAATCAACCCTTGCAATAGCCTTGAACTGGACAGCCAGTGGGGACAAGGAATGAATAAGACAGAGAAAGGAATACTTTGAACCGAGTGAGATAACTGTTTAGCTTTGGATAATTAAAGAGCACTTGTTTATTTTTAACAAGTTGTAAATGTCAAGCAGAATTATTTCCTTCTTTTAGAGGAAGTACTATAGCTGGCAAGAGAAAAGTCAGAGCTCCTTAGTGAGTTAGGTTTCTTTATGGTTTAAAAAACTATTATCTTAAGCTGGTGCAACCAGGATAGCAATAGCAACAGCACTGAGACTTAGATACCACTCCATAGTGCTTTGCAGCACTCCTGGAGGCTTTACAAAGTAAGCATATTGCCCCCAACCATCTGGATCCTCATTTTACTGGTCCTGGAAGAATGGAAGGAGGGGTCAACCTTGAGCCCCTTCAGGATCGAACTCCAGTCTGTGGGCAGAGTTAGCCTGCAATATTGCATTCTAACTACTGCACCATCAGGGCTAATAATGTGCTACGCTTCTCGTATCTCTATTTTTGAATCAAATCTCAAGCCTTGAAGTCAAATCCTGACCTTCCTTCATAACTGGTCACTAGGCTCCTGTCTTTTTTGTTCTCAAGCTTATCCTTTCCACATTCACTTTCTTTAATCAGATTATTTATCAAATTCTTCACCACCCTTTGAGTTGAGAAGTTCAGAGTTCTTGATGTTTTGAATCTTCTTTAATGCAATGATGTTTCTTATTAATTCCTTTATGGGATTTCTTTTGCTTTTTAAACTTTTCTGCTTGGTCAGATGTTCTGTAATTAATGAAGCAGTCAGTGGAGGAGGAATATTGACTTCAGCAGGTGTCCTTGCCCTACTTTTATATGATTTATGTTACAGTGAGGCCAGCATTTTTGTAACCATTTCAGCTATAGTTGTTAGTAAAGCTCTGCATTCTTCCAAGA
Organism: Bothrops alternatus; assembly: GCA_034064705.1. Taxonomy (NCBI): domain Eukaryota; kingdom Metazoa; phylum Chordata; class Lepidosauria; order Squamata; family Viperidae; genus Bothrops; species Bothrops alternatus. The sequence continues at coordinate 4,065,720 of JARGCV010000049.1, forward strand.
GCTGATTTCTAGGTCCCACACCGAAACAATGTTTGTCTGTAACTTTGCTAATACAAATAGTCCTTGACCTACAACAGTTCATTTAGCGACCATTCAAAGTTACGTCATTGAAAAAAAAAGACTTATGACCATTTTTCACACAATCATCAGCATCGCCATGGTTATGTGACCAAAATTCAGATGCTTGGCAATTGACTCATATTTATGACAGTTGCAGTGTCCCGGGGTCACGTGATCACCTTTTGTAACCTTCTGACAAGCAAAGTCAATGGGAAATCCAGATTACTAATTTATCAACTGCAGTGTTTCACTTAACAACTGTGGCAAGAAAGGTCATAAAATGGGGCAAAACTCACTTAATAAATGTCTCACTTAGCTACAGAAGGGGTGGGGTCAGTTACAGTTGTAAGTCCAGGACTACTTGTATGAGAGATCAGCTCCTGGCATAATTGTTGTGCATATTCTGCACAATGGGTGGGCTCAGTCACAGACTCTAAAAGCTTGTCCTCAACTTCATTTCTCCCATCCTGTTCACTATTCACTACTCCATCTTGTACCAATTTCCTTGGAGAAAGATTTAAATTAGTTGTCAAAGTAGCTACCTTTTCATCCTGAGTAATACCAACAGCCAGATTGTTTACTAGCTTCATTATGTACTAGAGTGCAAAAGTAGAATCATCCTATTGGCCAATTTTATTAGTTTATTAAAATGTATATGATATACCGATGGGTCATTTGGGGTTGACTCTAATGCATTCTTATCCTCATCAGCAGGTATTAGAAGAGTGCCACATGGGGAAACAAAAGTTTGTGATCTTTAGCTGGTCAATGCAGCTGTTGTTGTCCTTCAAGAAGCATTCCTTTATTACAGGGGTCTTCAAACTTGGCCCTTTTATGACTTGTGGACTTCAACTCCCATAATTCCTCAGCTAGTGTGCCTGGCTGAGGAATTCTGGGAGTTGAAGTCCACAAGTTATAAAAGGGTCAAGTTTGAAGACCCCTGCTTTATTATCTTTAAGACTTGGCATTAAGCCTAATCTTCGATCACCCTCTCTGATAAGGACTATCCTGTGGGGATAGGAAAAAGCAACCCTCAAAATGCTAAGGCAGAAAGCAGGAGCAGCAGATCGTAGCTTATTGTTCTTTGCCCCCTAATTAGTTTTTTTCTGTGGTTGCACATCACTTTGGAGGTTTCTTTCTACATTGATTTTTTTTTTTTTTTACAATTTCCCAGTACAGTTGTAAGCAGCCTTATACTAGAATTTTCACTTGCCTCCTTGAGGTAAATGTGGTGGGCAACAAACAGACAAAAGTACATCACTGTTGCTAAAAGACAGACATGTGAAGTGTTGTACCCTTTAGCCATTTGTAAACTTGATTTGACCATTTTGAGGATCATAGAATAGGAAATACTTGGAATTATTGGAAGCTGCTGCTGTTGCTCTCAAATATTGATGTCCAATCTGTGTTTCCTCCTTCCCTCACTTCCTTTACTGACTGGTATTCTTATGGAATCAATCAGTATAGATGTAATGCATGGTTATTTAAATTGTGCATTGTGCATGAATGGGTATGCATGCATACCTAATGCAGCTTTCCAATATCCATATAGATGTCCTGAGACAAGTGCCACTGGTGGATATATGTTGACTTGAACTGAATTTATTTATACTGCTCATTGATGAATATTCTTCCTGATTGATTGATTGGAAAACTCTAAGGCTGAACTCTACTGAAAAAAATCTTTTGAATCAAACTTAACTCTTCCAAACCATGCTTGAATTCTGGTGAGGACTTCCATGTCGTTTTCTTGGTAACAATACAGAAATCCTTCTTGCAGGATTTTCTTTTCTTCTCAGTTTAGCCTATAGTCTGCATAGTGTCTAACTGCTCTCATTCCAAGAACTAACTAGGCCCAACTCAGTATCCTAACTGGGTTATTAGCTAGTTCTATGCATTATAAACTTTTGCATGTGTAAACGTCATGAGTGTGCTCCCAATTTTAATTTGGAAAAATATCACACTTACTATCACTCGTATGCATGTAATATTTTGCTTCTTGAAGAGCCTTGCAGAGATTTTACATTTTTAGCTTATTTTTTTTCCTAATAATAGTCTCACTCATTAATCCAGAATATGAAGAGAATAATTATCCCTTACTAAAGAGATTTAAAATATATGAGCTATTTAAGCAAGTATATTCTTTTCTGTGCTAATGCAATATTTAGATTTATTTTCCAAATGACTCCTTTTGCAAAAACCCTATGACTCCTTGTTACTTGTAGATTTTAAAAGAAATTATAGATTGTGTTCATTCACACTGGAGGAAAAAAGTGAGTCATTTTGTATTTATTTTTCTTCCTCAGAATCTTAAGATTTAATATGTCTCCAACCTTAGTTCGGCTGTTTCAGTACAACAGTTTTATAGCTGCTTACTGAACTCATAGCATATTCTGACAACTGATCCATACATTCTGGATTTTTAAATGTTTCACTCCAAAGATAAGGATAATTTTATTACACTGATAAATGCGTTCATCAATATTTTATTTTCTTCAGCAATTGCAAATGATTTCTCTTTCTGGAAGCACACAGAGTCCTGAATATTCTGAACATGGAATTTTGTTTAAATAGATGCGATTACATTCCAATAGCAGTTTAGTTCTATGTTACATTTAATTGGATGCATTGTATTATAACAATGGTGCAAATCAGTTCAAGATAATGGAGTAATGAAAGCTTTAAAATCTATGTGTGTAAGTCCAACCCTCTCATCCTTTTGTAGTGAATTGGTTCAAGCCCCTTCTCATTTAAACTATAAATTGTATATATTTACAGATTTGCTTAAATTATACTTTATTGCCTTTTCCAAGACTTAGTGTGGATAACAATACTTATAGGATAATGTAAATCTGGCCCATTTACTGCTCGATAGAGAATATCTTCTCTATTTTTTTCCCCTATCAGTTCTCACTTAGTATGATATAGGAGCATGTGCTTTAGAAAATATTTCAAAGAAAAAAAGATATCTGGAGGAATCCTTCCGGTAAGATAAATTCAAATCAATTCAGTCCCAAGGGAAAACATCATAAAGGAATTCTCCAACTGAAACTTTGAAACTTTGCTTTTGCATTTTTGTATGCTGTATTATAAATTAATAAAAAAAACTATAAAATTTGAAACTTTGAAGTTTCATTTCTGTGGAGAAATTCAGAGAAAATATCCAGTCAGTTTTCATGCCCAAACATTCTATAGATATTTTCAAAAGGAAAGTTGAGTTCAGTTCTAATGTAACTGGATGCTATATTTAAGGAATAGAACATCCTACCTCTTGCATTTGTTTTGAGAGAAATGAGCTAAGAGTTCCTCTAGGCGCTAACATTGCCTTCATTAAAAAAAAACCTAATCAGTTTGATGCCTTGGGTAAAGTTTATTGCTCTACACTAGGTGCTGTTTAATCCACTTCTTAGGAAATACATTACGTTCACAGAACTTTACAGCTAAAAGTAGAGCTAGGAAAAATTCCACTGAAGAAAATATAAAATTTCCAGATATAAATATTTTGTAGAGGATCCAGTTTTTCACTTCCACTGATAACAGAACTGCTATCTATATCTGCTAATTTCAGTTAGGAATACTCCAGTTCAAGTTTTTAGTGCTGGTAGTAAACAACAAGAGGAAAAAAAGTGAAACTTCACCTTGTCCTTGATGTTTAAAGCTAGATTATGTCTGATCTTTGACTTTTGAGACTTGCCTCTGGATTTTGTAATAAAGAAGCAAGCGTGTATTATGATAATGTCTAGTCTCAAGTAGCACTCTTTTTAGAATTAGGAAGTATTGTGTACTTCTTTATCATTCATTGATTATTCCCTTTGAAGTTGTCCAGGTAAAACAGGACACCACAGTAGGGTTATCTTCATTAATGTGATTCTGTTAATGGAATGATACCCACTTTCAAAACAGATCTGTCAAAATAGAATGGCAGGAAAATTATGAGAAAGCTTACTATACAGGAGGAAATTCTTCAGATAACATTGGATGCTGCTCGCAATTCACAGTATACAATGTTTAGTAGTTGAAATATTTTAATCAGTGCTAGATCCCCAGATTTGCTCTTGAGAGGTGGTTTCCTGGGTTCAACTGCAGCATTTGTAGGGCTTAAAAAAGGGGGGAAATATGGGAAAGCAAAAAAGTGAATTGATGCCTCCTTAAATACCATGCCCTATAACTCAAATGGTTCATCATGATCTCCTGTGTCTGAAATTTGTTCAATGCCTACATGTGTTGAATGCAAGCTTCCACACTCAATAAATCAGTGGCAATTGAAAACTATGAAAATAACTATTATTCCTTTTGCAACATATTAAAGGGAAGTGTGTATGTGTGTATGTATACAGAATTGTGCTGTTATCATTATCATCATCATTTTACATTTTTTTTATTTTGATCCTAGTATTAATACCTGATTTTATAGATATGTGATGAATTGTTTGTTTGGGTTGGAGACACATACCTCTTTTTTATGGTACTACCTCCAAATAATAAAATAATATGAGAATTGAACAGAAATGGCTTGAGGGGCAAAATTCTATGTGTGATGATAAGATATGACAAATGGCATTCAGAATCCATTAGCTATTGGTTGCAGAGTGTCATTTTATAAGAGATGTGGAGAACAATCCAATAATAATTAAAATAGCAAGCAAATGGAAAGTTCAAAATAAACAAATGGCTATTCACATTATGTCACCTGAAAAAAAAATCTCCTTCAAGAGATGACATCATGGTTATATAGTGTAAGACAGACAATTGGATAAGCATGAAACAGTCTCTAATAGTTAATAATCTAGATTTCAGTATTACAATGAATGTGCCAATGTCTGGATATGTTATAACTGGTTGAAAAGATAAAAGGGGACAGGGCATGATACCCAGATTTTCAGTTGGAGAGGTATTCCCCAGAATGGTATTTAGATGAGCTGATGGATGGATACTCTGTCCCTAAGATCATATAAGCTTACTATCATCCAGTTATCAGTCAACAAATGTCAAGATTCTATCACTCTCTCATGCACCAAAGGATTGCTACATCTTACATTCCTAAATCATTCATTTGTGTTAGTGAGATATAATCAGCCTCTCCTCTCCCTTTTATACTCTCCCTCTTCCTCCTGCTTTCAACTCAAACATGTTCAAGTTAAAAAAGTGAAGAAAGCTATTGATTTGTCTTGATAAAGAACTCTGTTCCAAAAGTAAATAGCACTTACTCTTTCAACAGAGTCTAGGAGAGTACCTGGAGCCATGTTTCTTTGTTGAGATTCTTCACTGCTGAAAGTTTTGTTCAGATGCTTGCAATGCTCTTCTGTTAATGAAATAAACAAAAACTCATTTCCCACAGGCTTTAGAAAAATCCATGAATGGTATTCAAAGCACTTCTAGCGATGGCTTCAGAGAGACAGAGAAATAAACAAAACACTTCATATGGTATGTATGGTTTGTGGAGCTTGGCAATATTTTTTAATAATATAAAAATAATTCATGTATTTTATATTTTACTTAATAGAAAAAATTCTATTAAGGCAGTTAACGATTTCTCAAGAGCATCCAGTTTATCATTTTGAGTATTAGTGATTGTGAGATTTTTATCTTTCTCAGTTGCTTTTTCCACTTCTCCTGAACAAGGGTCTTGAACCCATGTTTTAAACTTACCAAAGTTCCTCATTATATGCAATCTCGTGTTGCTTCTAGCTTGTCCTAAATAACCAGTGTTTACACAAAATAATATTTTCTTAAGCCTTGGCATCTCAGGGAACTGTATGTGATTTAAAAATATTTATTTAGTGTATGGCATGAAATAGGTGGATTGCAATAAGTAAAGATGTATGAAAAGAACACACAGCAACATGATACACATAAGGGGAAGATGTGTGGTCAATTTTGTAAGATATAAAAAAATCAAGAAGTTATGTATTAAGTAACATTTTAAAATACATTGGTTCATAAAATAAAAGAAGTGTTCTGTATATTAATATCTAGGCCATTTATCCAGTTAAGAGCAGTATTTGTTAATTCTTCCTGCATATGCTCTTAGATGGCAGCTAGTCACTATAAGATCCAGTGTCTGCTAGGGAAGAGTGCAATGACATTCAGATGAAGATACTCTGACCCATTTAAACAAGCAGTCTTGAAAGGAGTCCTACAGCAAACCATGTCTGGGTGCAATTATTAGGGGGGGGCATGCAATTACAATCCTAATCTGTATCTTTGGAGACTGGTGGTCAAGTTCCTTCATCCATAGATGGTCATGATATATCCAGTAGCTAAAGACTGGCATGACATCTGTTTGGAGGCAGCACTTTAAGAAAGGACTGTAAGTTGTCCACTCTATACATTCTAAGATCCAAGGACAATAATTGCAGGCCAGTTACATCATCAGGCATTTCAGGTCATATTTGCTATTGGAGGCAATATTTCCTCAGAGATATTGTGCTGGAGGCTGTTTGTGGATTGGATTGGAATAAGAAGTAGGTGAACCCCCCCCCCGCTAAAAGTGAGTGGAGACAACAATTCTCACTTAGACTCATTCTTTCCCTCTTCAAAGTTTGTGATGCTTTCTCTTTTCACTCTTTTCTTAGAGCTCCTTTGCTTTTTCTTGTAAGCAGCAGCCTATGTTAAATAAGAAAATATCTTACCTTAGCTTGGACCTGATCTTTTCTGAAGGACTTTTGAAATTAGTCTAAGGGCTATGTATGGACTGGTAACCCAGCTTTGCATAAATAGATGAACCAAAATTACAGGGGACATCATATCATCTTTCTAAAAAATGGAATGCTCTTTTCCTGAGTACATACTGTATATTAGAAGTGGGAGACAATACCTAGGAAAGCTGGGGCAAAAGAAGCTGATAGGGCAGAGGAATAGGGAAGCATTGGACCCAATATAATATACTTACGGGACCGCCTTCTGCCACATACTTCCCTATGACCGGTGAGAGCACACAGGGTCGGCCTCCTCCTGGTCCCGTCAGCGAAACAATGTCATCTGGCGGGCCCTAGGGGGAGGGCTTTCTCTGTTGTGGCGCCCGCCCTCTGGAACCAACTGCCTCCTGAAGTCCGTGTTTCTCCGACTCTCCCAGCCTTCCGAAAAAATCTTAAAACTTATCTTTGCCGGCAGGCCTGGGGATGATTGTGGTTGACTGTTGAATTCGAGTGGGTGTTTTATTGTATTTTTAGATATTTCTTGTTTGGGATTTTTATTGTAATTTATTGTTTATATATATGTTGTTAGCCGCTCCGAGTCTCCGGAGAGGAGCGGCATACAAACCCAAACAAATAAATAAAATAAATAAATAAATATGTGGGCTTACAGCAAGGGCAAATACCAGGCTTCAGTCTCTTCTCTTGTGATCCTACACAAGTATAGTTATAATGGCAAGCATGTTCACATATGTGAGATAGTTTTCAACTCCCTTAAGCAGCATACCATCAGACTCCACTGATCAACCATAACTGTGCTGACATGAATAAAATGCTATGACAGCAGAATATGAAAATCTTTTCTGACTTCTTTGTAGATACAATTGCAAATGCATGTGGCTCATGTTGCAATGGTTCTTTTTTTTTTGAAAAAGGATCTCAGCAACACAATTTCATGCATATTTACTAAAAAGCAGGACCTATTGTATTCTACAGGTGGGAATGCATAGTATTGCATTCTACTGAGAAACTCATTGTCCCATGACAAGTTAATATTAAACTGTATCAAAATGCTTTAAACTACGTGAAACAGGGGTAGGTAGGTGTGTGTAGTGGGTATTTGCATACAGTACATTTCAAAACTGGATCAAAATGTTTCTCTAGAGTAACTTGCATACCTTTTTATTAACCCACTGGCCAATATCTGTCAACCAACTTACACTGAACTAGAATGATAAGTCCATAATTTATACTCCATATTTTTCAATAAGACATGTTTAAGATGTTTATTTGTGCTACATTTATATAATCTTTCTCTATATATCTCTCTATATCTATATCATCATCCATATATACATGCACACACATCCACATACGCATACATACATATTCCCCATATGTTGAAAGTGCTTTGAAAAAGTCAAGCTTGCTCATCTGGGACATATATTGGTTAAGAAGTAACATGTAGTAAAAATATTCAATAAATATAAATGCTTAAGATTCATCTAATAAAACATGCTATCTTCATCTTACCAAACCAGATTTACCTGAACAGGAAGTATTCTATCTTGGTTCAGAACTGCCTGGTTTATTTGTTACCCTTTAGGTGAGTAGTATTAATTATGCCTGGAATCAATACAGTAACTAGACAGAATTCAGAGTACCATTTGTTTTGGAACTGCCAATAGACACCAAAAGTGCTGGCATAGATCATCCAATTCTAAATGTGAAGAGTAGCATGCACATACTGGCTACTACAGTGTACATCTGAGAAACAGGCAAGCTCAGTTATTACTAACAAAGTGAATCAATTTCACCTATGTCCTTAATTGTTTTCTATGCTAAGCATCACTTTTCTGCAGGAGTTCACAATATGCTGCTGGATTCTCCTTAGAAAATGTGTGGCAGCAAGTTTCCATGGACCTAAAGCAACAAAAAATCTTTTTTAGACTCAACTGATCAAAATCTCAGTTGCTTGATTATGTGTGTATGTATGCATGCATGCATGTGTGTGTGTGTGTATTTATGTATTTATTTGAAATTCTGTTTATGAATGATGCAGTTTACATGTCTTTAAGTCCCAAGCATACGGTATATCCTGAAGAAACAAATGGGGTTTTAGTTCAGCCAAAGCTCACACCCTTTCATCTTACATTCCACTCTAGACAATTTCTTTCCCCTAGTGTTTCATTTGTCTTTATTGTAAGTATCATAGAGTCATAGGGCTGGAAAGGACCTTGGAAGTCTTCTAGTCCAACCATCTGCCCAAGGCAGGAGTTCTCATATAATCTTAGACAAATCTTTTCTTGAAAACCTTTAGCATCAGAGCCCCCACAACTCTGGGAGGCAAGCTTTTCCACTGATTAATAGTTCTCACTGCCAGGAATTTCTTCTTTACTTCCAGGATGGATCTACCTCTGAAAGCTGCTATCCATTTTCTCTTGTCAGGGGCTTTGGAGAATAAATCGATGCCTTCTTCCCTGTGGCAGTCCTTCAACTATTGGAAGACTGTTAGCATATATCCACTCAGTCCTCTCTTCATTAAGCTAAACATACCTAGTTCCCTTAGCCATTCTTCATAGGATTTAGTCTCCAGAGTCCTTATTATCTTTGTTGCTTGTCTCTGTACTCTTTTAAGGGCCTTGGCATCTGCTTTCTATTGTGGTGACCAGAACTGGACACAGTATTCCAAATGTACCCTCACTAGTGCATATAGAGCAGTACTATCACTTCCTTTGATCTTGATACTATCCCTCTGTTGATGCAGCCTAGGACTGCATTGGTTTTATTGGTAGATGCAACATACTGCTGACTATATAATTAAGTTATAGTGCAAGTGCTATACCAGACAGTTTGTTTAGCTTGGTTGGAGGAATGAGAGTGATTGGAACTGGTGAGTTATTTATTAATCAAGTTTATATAGCCATCTGTCTTACAAGAATCAACTCTGGGCACATAAAACAACCCAACTGAACAATGCATATATAAAACCATTGATATAAAAAAATAAAAATCCACATTAAAAGATTAAAATTACAAAAACAAATATACAAACCTTAAGCAAATAGATAATAATAGCCACCTTAGCAATGGAGCCATTTAAGCGTGTCTCCAGTTCCCTGAGAGCCCAGGTCTGGCAAAACAATATTTTTGGTGTAGGTTTCTTATTTGGCTTATTTACAAATATATAAGTAGAGTAGCTCTAAAAGCAAACACTATGAAGACTCCTACTAACTAGGGAACAGATCTGCTTCATCAAATACTTCAAACTTTCAGCTTTATGCTTCTTATCTCTGCTGCCAATTGGATCATTTTGCTTCTTCATGCACACCTTGGATCAGTCTCCTGTCTTTATCTGAAATTGTCCTATATTAAGGAATATGAAGACCTTTTCTTCTGTCAGGCTGCCATGAAATAAATAACAAACTTATGGAGCTGAAGACAACTTGAAGTTAAATTTTTATATAAAAAGAAATCCTTAAAATATGCAGAGATTCAGGCAGAATGAGAAACTATATATGTGGGATAGCAGATCAAAAGCCTAACTTTTTAGCATAACTGTCATCAAAAAGTGTCTAGCATTCCTAAATGTTAGGAGGGACAATATCAGTTGGTTTATGTACCTGTCAACACCCCTTTGGTGGCTTTTCATCCATCACAAAGATTGAAAAACTTATCAGCTTTTGTCTAAGGCTTTCTTGTTCTTACAGTCTTCATGACAATTTTCTGTTTGTTCCCAAATCATATCAACTTTACAAAAATACATCCATCCTTTCTATTTCCTCTGTAAAACCTTGGCTTATTTCTTGAGGCTACTGCAAAGTTATCCTTATCTTCTGCTTTCTAATTTTAACTCCTTCACCTCAATCTAATGCCCATAGTATTCACACATTTCATTACTCTTATCCCTCATTAAATCCCTCTTTGTTTACATTTTATAAAGTGAAATCCTATTACAAGCTTCTTATCAATAATTTCAAGATTTTCCTTGATCTTGATTCTTTATTCTTCCTTCCCAACACGTCAGTTCCACAGTTGTCATTCATCCTATTCCACCAACTCAAACTTGCCCAGGTAACATATTAATGTCCATGGGATCTAGAAAGACCAACCCTGTTATAAGTTGAATTTTCTATATATTTATGATCCTTGAAAACTGATTAAGGAAAGGGGATACAGGCCTTTAATTTAGTAACATCTCTGTCTTCTAGTTTTGTTGCAAACCTTGGGAATCTGAAGAAACCATCATTATGTCATTTTCAACCACAGGGGAGGAAATCAATGGGAATAGTAATTAGAGGAATGCAAAATATTTCTGGGTAGAAAAGTACTAACCTCAGGACACTCTTTATAACATCTGTTCTAACCTTTAAATGGACTGTTCCAAAAAAAACAGGATGTGGTTTGACATTTTTGTCCTTAAATAGAAATCAGGACTGTAATCAGGATCAGAAAAACCCATTAAAAAGGTTGAATCACCACTAGAGCATCCTGAACTAGCTATTTTACGATTGGATCTTGAAGATATTCCAATGATCAAATCTGAGGTCAAAATTTTGGCAATCTTCTAGTATTGATTTCATAGACTAACCTCCTTTATTTACTGATCTTTCCATATAAAATCAGCATTGAAAAAAACTGATATGATGTGCTTTGGGGAAGGCAGGCCATGCTTATTCTTATCTGTTATGGATCCCATCAAGAAGGCTGATAATGCACATAATTCTAGGAAGAGCCGATCTGAATGGGCATTCAATGAAGATCCCTCAATACTTGAAGTGTTAAAAGAGGAAGTAAAGAAGATTCAATGAAGAGGAGGATATTTTACATTTATGGCACTAAGGGGGGATGTATGTGTTCAGTCCCCAGCCCTTAATGTTAAAAATATGAGATATATGATTGAGATAGATAGATAGATAGATAGATAGATAGATAGATAGATAGATAGATAGATAGATAGATAGATAGATACCGTAGATAGATCTGAGTCACAGTTCATAATTCAGAAAAATATATTAATATATTTCATAAATATATGTATATATTATCTGCAGCTAAACCCATGCATCCACTGAAATAATAAACAATAGGCTCAAATATTTCCTTTCCTTCCCTCATCATTTATACATATTTCTTTCTCAAGATAAATATCGAGATCTATGAAAGCTTATCTGAGATTAAACTAATTTTTCATTGTTGAAATGCCATAGTACTCTGCTGTTTTTGTTGCCTAATTATTATAGCTTCTTCTCTGGAATGTGCTAGGAAAAAGAACTATATGAAAAAAAAAATCCTTGTTGGAATAGTGCAAACTAATTCAGCTGTTCTTTAAGCCTTAGAGGAACTTTTAATCAGAGCTAAAGAAATTCTTTACTTATTTGTATCTATTTCTGTTATTTATTTAGAAGACCTAGAGGTGTAATGCTCCATTAGACATTGCTACTGTATTTCAGCAGAGACAATGCATCAAATGATTTCCCCTCCCCCCCCAACAAACTGCCATACTATTTCACGCCAGGCCTGCATTTTCAATGTAAGGTGGCAAATTCATTTTTGATGTCCCTTCTTCTAATCAGTGATGACAAACAGGCCATTAAAAGATTGCTTGCTGGACTGAATATCTTGTCATTTAGCACAGTGCTTTGAAAAGAGAATATGAGGGTTCACAGAGATCATTAAAAGGACTACCACATATTTCACACATCAGTAAGAAACCAAAGGGAACAAGAAACCTCTTCGGTTTCATAAATGCATAAGAGGCTTAGGAGGAATGGACGGTATGAGTCATAAAGAATGGGAAGAAGAGTTTTTTTTTAAGCCTTTCCATATTACACAATATAATTATTTTAATCCCTCTGCAAAAGTTTAGGGTTTCACTGGACTAATAAATATACCGGAACTAGAATATGAAGCAATATCTCACTAGAAACCTTTCAACCACCCTTAATTTCAATAATGTATGTGATTCAGTAAGGTGACCAACTTTTTTACAAGGAAAAGGAGGACACAAATAAATTGAAGAAAAAATATTGTAAATAAAAGAAACATTTTATTCATTGCAACAATAATACAGACAACTTGCATGTGCAAAATTTGCCAGCCAGGTGTTTTGGGGTGCTCTGCAGCAATTCCTATTGGCTTTCGAAAGCCAATAGTGGGAGTAGCACAGCTCATGCAAAAGTTGAAAAAAAAACCATCAAAAAAAGGTGCAGGAACACCATTCTGAGCGTTCTATGAGGGAAAAAAAAAAAAGCCCTGCAGATTAGTCTTCAAATATCAAAAAGGAGGACATGCAGGAGGACACTTTTCGAGGGAGGACAGAACTCACAAAAGGAGGACTGTCCTCCCTAAAGGACGGTTGGTCACCTTAGATTCAGGTCCCCAGAAGTGCACAGATGCAAGCATGTCAACAGGTGTTACAGTATTCACTTAAATAAAATTAAAATTAAACACAATTGCTACAATCCAGAAGAACAGGAAAAGAACAGCTGGGGCTGTACACAGTGGTGGGATTCAGCCAGTTCGCACCAGTTCAGCAGAACCAGTAGCTAATTTTTTGTTGGCCAGGCCCAGAATGGACTTCTGGAAGTGGCACCCACACAGAGAACCGGTTGTTCCCATATTTTAATCCCACCACTGGCTGTACACCTTTAAAATAACAAACATTGCTGTCAATCAAATCCTTATTTCTGAACCAGCCCCCTTCACTTGCAAGCTACATGATCTAGTATTTTTGAAAGGTCTCTATCTTTTAAGTTTAAAATCCTATGATATTGAGAGCCACAGTTCCACCAAAAATCTATGGAAAAAAAGTATATTTGATATTTTGGACTGCAATTTGCTCTATTAAATAAAGGCCATCTTCACAAGAAGTGCTTTTCTCAAGTAGTGTTCATAGTACAGTATAGCACACTGCAGAAAAGCATAAAATAAAGTGACATTTTACTCTTGGGTGCATCTATTTTTCCAGGCTCCAGCATTATGCCCAGAATTATTAGCTTTATTGTTAGTAGTATGCACATAAGCAAAGAGATTAACTTAAAAAAAAGGTGTTAAAAGAAATGTTTAAAATGCATATATCGTGTAATGCTTGAAAGCAAAATAGAGAAAAACAGTACAAACAGCAGAATAATTAGACGATTGTCCCGATGACTTATTAACTGCCTTCATTCAATAGCAGCAAAATGTGAAAAAATATATTACAGTATTATCTGCTTTGCTAGGGTGTGGAATCACATCCAGAAATGGATGTAGAAAAGATGGCAAATATCATGCTTGGATTCTTACAAAAATAAGATTTGCTTTATATCTATTTTAAAGCAAACTGTTCAAGCAAGAGGTTTTGTTTGTTTGTTTTTGTTTTGGCTTTTTTGTAAAAAAACAAACAAACCAAAAATAATGTCTCACACCACTACTGTTGTTCTCATCATCCCTATCAAATTTATTGTCTGAACATAATTTTATTCAATTCTAAATATCCAAGAATTGAGACGTTTTGTCCTAAATAACTCTCAGCTTGGAAACTGAGTCTTGTCTAAAGGTAGCCCATATTCATTAATTCTTACAACAACAAGCAAGTTCAGTGTGAAATCCATTGTGCTCCTGCTTCTTGGGAACAGATAAGAACCGCTTCTCATTTTTCCTTTTCTCCACTCAAAATGTATCAGTTTCGTTCCATGGTTCCATTCCATAGTTCAGCTCACCACCAACTGAACTTTAGTTCTAAATTTCTCCAGTGTCATCTTCCACTTCAATTTTTTTTTCAAATATATTTTATTAATTTTATAATTTTAACAATAAATACATAAAATCCCAGAATAACCTATTAAAAAAAAGAAAGAAAAAACCTAGATATACAACTCAGCATAATACATCCTCTTCCATCTTTCAACATACATAAGTTTAAATACCTACACTTATAGGTGTTGCCCGGACAGCACCCCCTACACCACATCCACCCTCTTTCTTCCTCCCTATCTTCTCCTACTTCCCCCTTCCTCCATCTCTCTCCTTCCCTTTCTCTCCACTTCACCTCTTCTCCCCCAACCTTCCTACTTCCCTCTCCCCTCTCTTACTATCTCTCACCCCCCTTCAGATGTAGTCCAGAGGTACCATCCCAGCAACTCCCCTCTCTCAGTAAGCATTTTTATTATATGTTACAAGTATTACAGTTGAGTATAAAACAATCTTAACAATCTAACACCCTCCCCAACGTACCCCCCCAGCTTCCCAAAGTGAATACAGGGTAAACAAAATTACTTCCACTCCAATTTTTTGTGAGCTCCATTTTCTCTTCCACAAAGGAAATCATTCTAGTTTACTTATGTGGATAAATATATATATTTTCACCTTTTGTTTCTAAATGCCCTTGTTTATTGAGCTAACAACTGGTTCACATGTGAGACTGAGCTATTTTTCCTCCAAAATTCTATTGTACCAATTTGCCAAACAACAAAGTATACAACTGGATGTGCCAAACTTCTGTTTTAAGATCTTTCTGGCCATTCATTCACAACTAGAGGCAGAGGGCAGGGGTTAGGTTTCCTGTGTATTGCAGATGGCTGAGCATAGTGTTGGAAAATTTGGTATATCTTGAAGAAAAGAAGATAGAAATAAACATTTAGGTTTTAAATGTTTTTCCCTTGAGTCCTCCTTTATTTACCATGGGTTTTTTTTCCTGCAGAAATAATATTCATTAACAAGAATCCAGATATTCAGCTATAGTTTATCTGGATTCTATAATACTCAATATCCTAAATGCAACTCATCCACTCTATGGGTCTTCCACTTCCTTTTCTCTCCCACCTATTTTCCTATCTATCCTCCCACCTCTTTTCTCAGCAGGCACCAATAATTTGTGCATCATTAGAAAAGAGGAGGGGGAGGAGAAAGAATCTTTCTCCTTCTGTCATCTTACCAAAGTCAGAAAGAGGAAGGTGACCGATCTCAAATTCTTCATTCCTCAGTAAGCAGAAGGGCCAGAAGGACAATGGGGAGGAGGAGGAGGAGGAGGAGGAGGAACTTTGCTTTATGATGAACTATGAACAAAAGAAAATTATCCAGTCTGTAATTCTCTTTTAGGTTTTGAGACAAGCATTACAAGTCAACCCAACAGATATTTCTGATCCTGGAAGTACAAATGCTGAGTGCATAACATATTCCAAGGGGAAAGCCCTTTTGAGAGAGGAGATGAGGACCTGTCAGGTTAGATGGTGCCCTCAGGCCTTACATTACCTATCATTCATCTATAGCAAAACTTTTCATGTGAAATTCCTTTCATGCTGATGATGTTTCATGAAAGCCTCTGTCTGGAGATCTAACACGCATCTCCTAAATGTTCCCATTTCTGATAGGATTTAAAGACATTTATAAATCTGGATTATGTGTTAGGATTTTTTAATATTAATGTCTCTTGATGGTTGGTGGGGTGGGACGGGAAAGAGCTACAGCTGCTAAACTGGGAGAAGGGAATTCATATGGTTCCTATGGCAAGATGAAGGAAAAAGAGAATAAACCTGACAATAATATAGAGTAGCTTCTCTTCTGGCTGATGTTCTATTATTGATTAAGGGGATTGTTCTTTGAAGGCCTCAGATAAAAGCTATTGGCAAAAAAATATTGTGATCTTGCTTTGTAGCATTTTGTCAGCTTGCTGGATAGTATTACTCCAAGTCATTTTGAATGATACTGAAAAATCTACTGAAAGAATCTTGAAGATGGGTTATACATTACACCCATCAACAAGCCAGGAGCAGTTCATTTGTGAAAAATACCCTTAACAACAATTTTGTTTTCTCCCTCCTTCATCAACCAGAAATGCCTGAAATAAACCTGTTTGGAGATGGGGGACAAAACTGATTTTAAACTGTTTCCTTTTTTTTGTCAATTTACCACCAAGTGTTACCAGTAACAATAGGAATATCAACAGACAAGGGTTAAAAAAGCAAAATGGCATCATATGGACAACACATATAAAATATAGCATAGATCTAATCATGCAATCATGATCTCCATATAGACTTTTGATTTAACTCTCCCCCATTGAATGTCCCAAGTAACAATAAGTATTTTAAGTAATAAAGTATTTCATGACAGTCTTTGTTAGAGAGAGGGAACTTTTTTGGTGACATCCATACCACAATTATTTTCAAATATACCCGAAACCCTCAGCTGTAATTTGAAAGTAATCTATGATTGTTTCTGCTTCGATGAGATGGTGGCATTGTTTTTGACATCAATTCTCTCTGTCTTATAATTAATAACATTGTTGATGTAATTGTAGCTTTTAACATTTTATTTTATTTTGTTACATTTTTATTGTAAGCTCCATAGAATCCCTTTATTGTGAGATGAGCAGCTATATAAATTTGATGAATACATAAATATTTCTGCTATTTTTTAAAAAAAAATATTCATTGCATTCATATCCTACCTTTAGCCCAGAAGCTCAAAGTAGCCTATATAGTAATCTCTCCTTCACTTTTCCCTCTCCTGCACAACAATCCTGAGATAGGTTAGCTGAGAAAGAAAAAAGATCACCCCAGATCATTCCCTGAGCTGCTGTAACTGAGTGCAGATCTGAATTTTTGGTTTTAGCCTAACACTGAGGTGATTTTAAAATGAAGAAAACTTTAGAATGCTGAGAACAAAAAATGCAGATTGCTATTCTATCCCAAGCCAGGTCCTGAAGCTCTTCCCAATCTCTCAATCCACTTAAAAAGAAAAGAAAACAAAGAAGAGAAACTGACAGATATTGTCAATTTCAACTCTGTAGTTGTACTTTTGCCTGAGTAATTGAGGCTCTCCATCATCCGAGCAATTCCTTTACAATATCTGAAATTTAGAAACTGGAAACAGGAGTGAAGCAAGAGTTCCTTGCCAGTAAAGAAATGGAATTTTAGCATAAAATAATAAAATAAAATAAAATCCCAGCTTTTGTAACTATTTCAACTGCATTGCAAGTGAGCCAGAAATATATGTATACAATAGAGGCTGTGTTCTAGGAAGGTCTAGAAGAGCGGTTCTCAACCTGTGGGTCGTGACTCTTTTGGGGGTCGAACGACCCTGTCACAGGGGTCGCCTAAGACCATCGGAAAATATATATTTCCGATATGCTTAGGAACCGAGACACCGCTCCACATCAGTCTCCACATGGCCTCATCCGCCATTTGCAGAGAGAGAGAGAGAGAGAGGCACTTTCGCTTCCCTTCTCTCTCTCTCTCAGGCGGACTTACCTCCTGCAGGGCTCCTGATTGGCCCTGTGTCCGGGTGCCCCACCCCCTGGGAGAAGCGCAGCCAGGGCCTCATGGCCTTGGAGCCATCCGGGGAAGCCCCAGGATCCCTGCTGGGAGCAGCCCGCTGGAGGCTCTGCTGAGCGGGCCAGCCCTCCCACAAGCTGTGGCCCAAGGGAGACCAGCCCCTGTGATCCCCAGCCAGCCCGGCCATTGGACCCGCTGGCCAGGAGTCTAGGCTGCCAGGAAGGAAGAAGGAGATTCAGCAAAGGTAGGAGAAGAGAACCGCCTCCTGGGGCCCAGCGCTGGCGGCGGCTTCCTTGTCATCCTCTTCCTCCTCCCCTTCTTCCTCCTACTGCCCTCAAGGTGGCTCAGGCAGGTGCCGGAGCAAAAGGGGTGCCTGGGGGGAGCAACCAGGCTGGCGGAGGGGCTGGTGGGCTGCGCGGCACCAGCCCCCACCATGGCTCTATCGGATGGGCGGAGGTCAAGGCCGGGCATTGCGGAGTCCCGGCTGGGACGGTGGCAGCAGTTTTCTCTCCCTTCTCCTCTCCTTCCTCCTGCTGCCCCCAAGGTGGCTTGTGTGGGCACCGGGGCAAGAGGGATGCCTGGAGGTGAGTTGCCAGGCTGGTGGAGGGGCTGGTGGTCCACATGGAACCAGCCCCTACCGTGGCTCCATCAGATGGGCAGAGGGCGAGGCCGGGCAACGCGGAGTCCTGGCTGGATGGCAGCAGAGGTTTTCTCTCCCTTCTCCTCTCCTTCCTCCTGTTGCCCCCAAGGCAGCTCGGGCAAGCGCCAGGAGGAAGAGGGGTGCCTGGGAGGGAGCAGCCGGGCTGGCGGAGGGGCTGGCGGGTTGTGTGGAACCAGCCCCCACAGCGGCTCCATTGATGGATGGAGGATGAGGCCAGGCAGTGCAGAGTCCCGGTAGGGGCGGCGGCCAGGCCAGGGTGACGGGGACCCCCGACGGTGCAACAGTGGCCGCCACCGCCTGAGCTGCTACCTCCCGTCCTGCTCCCCCTCCCTGCCCATTTGACTGAGGATGTAGCGGAGGCCGGGCTGGGGGCGGTGGGGAACCCCGATGATGCTGCGATAAGAGAGAGAGGAAAGAGAGAGGAACAGAGGAAAAGAGAGAGGCAAGAGAGATAGGAAAGAGAGAAAGAGAAAAGGAGGAAAGAGAGAAAGAGAGGAAAGAGAGAAAGAGAGAGGAAAGAGAGAAACAGGGAGAGGAAAGAGAAAAAGAGGAAAGAGGGAAAGAGAGAGGAAAGAGAGAAAGAGGAAATAGAAAGAGAGGAAAGAGAGAAACAGGAAAAGAGGAAAGAGAGAGAGAGAAAGGGAGAGAGGAAAGAGAAACTGGGAGAGGAAAGAGAAAGAGAGGAAAGAGAAAGAGAGAGGAAAGACAGAAAGAGAAAAGAGAAAGAGAAGAAAGACAGAAACAGGAAAAGATGAAAGAGAGAAAGAGAAAGAGGGAGAAAAGAGAGAGAAAGAGAGGAAAGAGAGAGAGAGAAAGAGGGAGAGAAATGGCACTTCTCCAACTAGGCTGGGTGGAGCTGGCGGAGCTGCCTTCCTGTCCCCCCTTCCCGGCCAGTTGGACGGGACGTTGGGGGTCACCACAACATAAGAAACTGTATTAAAGGGTCGCAGCATTAGGAAGGTTGAGAACCACTGGTCTAGAATGACTTTCAAAGTGGATTCCTTGGCATTGGTAGCCTTAGATCCAGGCTGTAGTCATTCCCAATCTTTAGCTTTTGATTTGGAGATTACACTTTGCCCATTGCTATCTTTTTTATTGTCAAGCATAAACATTTGTGATTGCCATCTGCCCAACTTTTCCACGTGATCCATGCAGACATGATCACCTGAAAAATCCAGACGGTCCTGAACATTGGTCCTTCTCCTTTTTGTCTTAATATTCAGCTCCCCTCCCCAACATAAAAGATTCATACTGATTTCGGTGCCCTTTGGAAATAAGTCCAAATATTAAGCTTTCATTATTATGCATAATGTTGTTGAGGATTGGCAAGGCAATGCTGGCAATGAACGAATGAACCTCCTGAGGCATTGTGTCTTTTCAAAAGATAATTTCTCCATATTTGGAAAGTGAGCGGGATCACTAGAGAGCAATGCACAGCCAGGAAATCTTCTACCAAAGGAAGCATTATTGCCTTGGAGACTTGTTCAGGGAGAAAGAAAACTATGTAGTGTAAGACAGCAGCTTTCCCCAGCAAGTTTCTTGATTTAGTAATAAAGCCAAACTTTACGTCCAACTGAAACTTTAACTTTTGTGAAAGGAAAGGGAAAAAGGCAGAGATTATGTTGCCAGATATTATAGATTTAGAAAATGAGTCTTTCTCAGTTTTGGCAGAAAAGACATTTAAAAAAAAAAGATGGCCAACCATTATGGTATTGTTGAATCTTTGTGTTCCCCATATAAATGGTGCAGTTCTGACTGCTGTCAACCTAACTGATCAGATAAAAATGATGATCCAAATTCTTCTATCTGAATTCTGAAAAAGGGGATAGGTAATATTTAAATAAAAATCTTGCATTTTCTAAAGTAATGTCCTCTCAAGAAATCTTCATTGCATAATAAACATCTTCTGTCTGCAAACCAATTTCAGCTCTGCAAATCTCCTCACATCCTGGACAAGGCCACATTAAGTCCTTCTTCCCATATCTCAAGCTCTAGTTCAATATTAATTTTTATAGTAATTTTATTAAAGATTACAATTGCAACAATAAAAAAACTAACATAAACTAAAAAGAGATTTAAAAATGCAGAAAATAAGAAAAAACCAGAAAGAGAATAAATAAAAAACTAAGACTATAATAAAGAAAAATAAAAGAAATATATAAAGACATGTCTTCCCCCATCATTATACAAAGTATAAACAATTTTAGTAACAAATTAGGTACCTATATTGTACTGACCTATATCACTTTTTAATATTCTCAAGCAACTCTTCGTATTTTCTATCCTTCTATAGCAGGGATCCCCAATCCCCAGTCTGTGGACAGGCACTGGGCCGTGGCATGCCAGAAACCAGTCCGTGCAAACAAGCAAAGCCCCATCCGCGGGATGCAGGCAGAAAAACCTCTTTCCACAGAACCGGTCCCTGGTGCTCAGAAGCCTGGGGATCTGTGTTCTATAGAACAGAAGGCCCATCACAGATAGGAATTAAGGGCTCTAATATACAAAAGCAAAATGAGAATAATGAAAAAATGAAATGTATTTGTGGCCTGCAAATGCCACACTCAAAACCTTAGCATTGATATAGAATACGTATGCTAAATGTATATATCATTTCTCTATTTTCTCATCAATATATTAATGGATAGATAGAAAAGCTTTCACCTCACATTTTAACTAGCATTGTACCTTTTACTTTGCTTAAAGAATTATACAGTGGTTTTTTTTTCTAAAAAAAAAAAAATGTGCCGGAACTCACACACATCATACAACCCGCCTTGCCTATCCTACAAGGTTCCATCCAAAAAAGGTACCAGAACTCCGTTCTGGGAGTTCTATGAGAAAAAAAAAGCCCTGGAAGTACATATTGCAAACCATAGGATGTGTAATCAGAAAATTGGGTTTTCATAGATCTTACTCCTAGCTAAATGTCAAATTCAACAGTATCCTATCCTATCCTATCCTAGACATGAAAAGAGCTTCCCCAAAAGTTGCATTACTTATGGCAATCAGGTATCCTGTAGGCAACAGTATGGTCATAGCAATAGCACTTAGATTTATATACAGCTTCATAGCGCTTTACAGCCCTCTCTAACCAGTTTACAGAGTCAGCATATTGCCCCCAATAATCTGAATCCTCATTTTACCAACCTTGGAAGGATGGAAGCTGAGTCGAGCTTGAGCCAGTCAGGATTGAACTCCTGGCACTTGGCAGAGTTAGCCTACATTACTGCGTTCTAACCACTGTGCCACCACAGCTCATCCTTTCAACACAGAAGTACCCACAGTCAGAGATGACAGTGACTACTAAGAAGAGCAATAGCACAGCAAATGCACATCACAACATAACATGCATATCTTTTCAGGCCAAATAATGGATTTTATCCAGCAAAAATCAATTCATGTCAATGGGATAATATAAGAAAAGCAATGCACAGGCCAAATAGCATTAGAAACTAATTATCATGGTGGTGTAAAAAGTTGGCCTCTATTTACTGGAAATACAGATCTAAATTCTCTTAATTATGTCAGAAACTTGAAGCAACTCTCTCAGTGAACCTGCAAAACACATCTTGACATTAAACCTTCTCCAACAAAAGTACCTTAATTTATATCTGCCCTTCAGTTTAGAAAGATCAAAAAGTCTGTCCAGCACCTACTTTAGTTAAAAATTGGAAGGAGACTTCAATTATTCTAAAGTGCACTTTTTATTATCTCTTTTGAAATCCTGCATAATTTGGAAACAATATATTAGTGACCTCTAAAATGGAATGTGATTCTCTTAACAGCTTCTTAAGAGAGAAACATTTGAGAATGCTGGTTTCCCCTGCTCTAATGCAAGCTGTTGTTTACCTTAATATCTGGGATTTGTACGCCTCTGGCTTTTTCTAGCAGAGAAACCAAGTTAACCAATGCTGTGCAGAATTGGTTTCCCCTGTTTCAATACTACTTCATTTCTCTTGCATCCTTCTCCTTTCCCCCATTAAAATTGTAGTCTAGCATTTATTTTCACTCAGAAAAGAGAAAACACTCATTCCAAAGCTGAACAGGAGAGGAAGGAAGGAATGGAAGTCACAAAAGGGCTTTAGTAAGTGGGGTGGAGATTCCCTCTCTAAGCCTTCTGGCCCTTTGCCATATTCCAAGCATCAATATAATTTAGTAAAGCTTAACATCTGGTAGATTTATTCACTTCCATTGCATGCAGCTGGAGACCTTCCCCCCCCCCAAAAGGATATTTTAGGAAAAGGTGAGAACAGTAAATGATGTTTCTTCTTTCTTCCATCCTGCCAGTTTGGCTGCAGCCAGAATTTTGAAAGGAGCATATAATTCTTTGGCTCTGTTTTAAAAATTCTGCTGGGAGAGAGAGACGGTAGAGATAGCTATTCCTTATTCTTTTTTTTTTTAACCTACTGCTTCTTTGAGAATTGACAACGGAGTATAATTATATGGAAGAAAAGGAGAGGGAAAGAAAATTTATGAAAAGTTAAGGATGAACAGATTCCTCTATTTATTGTCTGTAGGTTCAAGCATAAATCCATTTTTATTCTCAACTATTACAAGAATACTGAAGCAATAATTTATTGAAGATATGCATCATTACCATAAAATATTTCTCTCTACACAGTTTCCCCCCAAACAGAAATTGTGTGTTGTTGTATTTGTATTTGGGAGAGAGGGGCTGAACCCTGGCATTCAAATTCAGAGAAATACACAGTCCACAGAAAAGTTGTCTGGTGTGCCTTGGTATGAGAAGTATGAAATCCACAGTCCTTCCTCCAGGCTGACATCTCAATAAGAACTCCTATCTTACTCTGCCCTTGTATATTTTTGTAGCTTGCTTATTTCCTTTGTTTCCCAAAGGACAACAATGGCTTGTTTACCCATTCATAAAATTCAGAAACAGCTTAAAAGTAATTGTAATGCTAAGCCAGGCACAGCAGGTTGAAGAATCTGCTACTGATACAGTCATTGCAATGTAATGGGACCACTCAACCCCAACTAAATATTTTCTGTGTAAGCTGCACTTTTTTTAAAAAAAAAAAAGGGGGTGGGTGGGTGGGACAAAATGTATATTAATCAAATAATAGCAAAAGAAACTCAGTCAGATTTACTTGGCCATTTTTAGGACTTTTCTCCACTGCTGAATTGAAGAACAATTGACCCATTTGAGAGTCAGCCAAAAATGAAACTGGCTTAGCATATCTCATCCTCCTTGCTGATCCTTTCCTTCCTTCTACTGGCTCTCTTTCAAGACACTGCTAGTTTCTGACTTCTGTTTAGGGTAACAGCATCAAAATCGTAATGTTTATATATATAAACATTATATATAATATATAAACCAAAGACCTACACACACACACACACACACACACACACACACACACATATATATGTCTTGGCAACGTTTCGACGAAGTCTCATTCGTCATCTTCAGGCTGGTGCTATTATATATCTTTGTTATATACCTAGGGGCTGCACGTGGATGGTGTCAGAGTAGAGGGGGAAATATACGCCTTTATTATTACTTCAGCTAAGGACAGCTTAAGTCTCTCTTCATCATAGGCAGGGGTCAAGGTGAAGGCAACTTCAAAGGAGAGGCCAGAGTAAAGGAGTTGTTGAAGCAGGTTTGTGCTAGGATTAGGTGGAAGTGCTTTTGACTGAGTAATGACAAGTCTCCAGTCTGAATTTCTGCCCTAAAACAGCATAACTCTCATCCGTGCTTGGAAGGGCATCTGTTGACTCTTATGAGAAAGTAACATTTTTAGGTGGCATAGAAATATTTAAAAAAAAATAAGGCAAATCACTTCTCTGAGGCCCCACACGTGCTTCCCTTCTATGTGCTTTGTGGATCATATAACCCACAGCCACCTTCTGATCCTTAAGGTATTTATCGCTGTCATGAATCCTTAATTGTAGTGACTTAAACATGTTGCCAGCTGCAAACTTCCTGTCTAGCTATTGCAAATATGAACACTTATTATTCAAACTGTGCTGAGAGACCAAATGCCAGTTCAGAAACAATCCACAAATGGTCAGGGTTGAGTTCAGTATTCGGCCTGATAATCCAAGGAATCAAAAGTCACATACAGATAGACAGACTGGGTAGAACACAAAGACCCAGTTGCTCTTCTGTAGCCCCTACTACCAGTCTGACTAATTTGCAGAATCATACTTCTTTCTTTCAAGGAAATGGCTTCACTTCCTCAGTCTTCTTAATTTGCTGGAGCTTGGGACCTTGCCCACCTCTGACTTGGTATCAACTGACTTAAACTGCATCTGGGCTTGTCAATTAAAGCACCCCTTGTTTAGAAACTTTCATTTAGTGAATGTCGATGGAGATTTCATTTAGTGACCTTTTGCAATTTCAGTGGGGATGAAAAACTAACTTTAAGACCAGTCCTCACATTTACAACCTTCACAGGTCTGTAAATCAAAGGAAGACTGAAGTAAAGTCATAAGCATAGTTGCAGTTTTACTTAGTTATTGCCTTGCTTAATGACCAAGTTGTCAGTGCCAATGGTGGTCGCTAAACAAAGACTAACTCAGGGGTGTCAAACTGAGTCAAACCCATGCCCACCCCATTGCCAGCAATGGGGAAAAAGTCACAATATGTCACGACACATCACGTGATGTTGCGAGTTTGACACCCTTTGACTAACTGGTGTTAAGCTGTTTAGCTTCTGATTCTGAAACCTCAGATGGCCCATAAAACTATCATCATCGTGACTGGTCTGCCTCATTCAGACAATCTGGGTCATGCAGTAGTTACTGCCTTCAGCTGGTATTTGCTGTCTTAATCTCTTTTTTTCCTCCTCAGCTAGGAAAATAGGAATAAAAGCAGGAAATTGCCTTGTTATTTGAAAAGACACAAGGCAACTTAAGACCTGTAACTGATAGCCTGTCTACAGATGCCTAGATGTTCTAAGGCACTATCAACAGATTACACCCCAAGCCACAAGCTAATACCAAAAATGTATGTGCAAAATAGTATTTAGTTCATTAACAGTACAAGAGCAGAGGGATTGGGGTGTTAGGCTTAATGAAAGAATGACCTGGATTTAAGAACAAATGTGAACAAAGGAATAAATGGAAAGCTTACCATTTTAAAATAAGCAAGCCTGAAATAAAAATAATTTAATCTTTCTCTACTGGCCACCTTGATTAAAATTTTAGGTGGGTTTGATTCTTTTCTGCACCTTAGAAGATTCCAGCTTAGCTAAAATTGAAACAGAAGCTTTCAAAGAATAAAATCAGATTTCTCCCTAGCTATCTACTCTCAAGCCACCTGACCTGCCTCAGTTCCATCTACTAGAGGTAGGGATTAGTTGTAGTCAGTTGTGTGTGCTTTTGGTTTAATGAACATCTCTGGAGCTTGTCTTGCCAGAGATAGCAAAAAAAAAAAAAAAAAGTTTAGAGCAAAATGTGACTATATGCCTTTTCTCTCTATACATACAGACTTGCTTAAATTCTCATTTGCTAAATGGGAAAGTGAAGCTGAAAGCCAAGGGAACAGATATTGAGCTTAAAATCAATACCAAGTCGTCTCAAATCCAGTTCAGTGCTCTCAAATTTTGTAAAAATAAAATAAACCCAACAGTTCCTGGCATTAATTTAAGATGTGTGAATCCTTTTTGAGAAATCATTAAACACATTGTACTTTCTTCATTACTACATTCAAAATCCCACTCAAAGCTACTGTAGCCAAGCATATTGTGTCCACCTCCCAACAGCAGGAAAACGTTAATTTTTTCAAGCTGCCTGTAAACCTGATAAATGATGTGATGGTTGCTCTTCCACCATTAGTCCAATTAGATTGCAGATTATGCATGGCCTCCAACCAAAAGCCAAGCTGGGCCTATGCACCTGATCAAGCAAGTGATCAAACAGCAGAAGACAGTTGCACAGAATGGGTGAAGGAGAAGTTATGGAAGAAGAATAGGAGATTTAAAACTCCCAAGTGTTTCATGAACAGGATGACAGACAGCTGTGTTGATGCTACAGTGAGTCACAAAAGCTGGTAAGAGGAGGTGAAATAGGCATTGCAAACAGAGCTGAAAACTGAACAATTAAATGAGCACTGCAATTAATTGAGTGATACAGAACAGTGCATCGGTAGGTTAGTTTAGGATTCCCGGCATCCTTCATTATTGATCAAGTTGACTAGTTGTGTTCTTCTGAAGGATTACGGGGTCCCAATCCCTAGTTTCTGTTACAATCGAGCTATTGCTGGATCACTAAGTGTTACAACTTCAGAAATGATCTGGTAACTTTGAAGCAATGACTTTTGGCTAGAGCATGGGTTGGCAACCTTGGCTCTTTTATGACTTGTGGACTTCAACTCCCAGAATTCCTGAGTCAGTATGGCTGGTTCAGAAATTCTGGGTATTAGAGTCCACAAGTCATAAAAGAGCCAAGGTTGCCTACCCCTGGGCTAGAGTACTGAATGAGTGAACTGTCCTGAATTTGACCGTTTGATTATTACACTGGGATTTCTCAACTGCCTTTTCAGTTTTCATTAAATAACCGGGAGTGATTTGAATTGATTGACCATTTCTGAAATTCTATATCCAGATACACAGCGATGGCCTCTAAACTTCTACCATGCAAACTGAATAATTGTTCTTACAGCAAAAAAAAAAAAGCCTATTGGACAGTTTGGATTGATACTATTTGATCCCTAAAAATCAGGAGGTCAAAACAGCAACTCTGTCCAGGGATCTGGCTCCTCCAGCAGTACAATTTTCTTTGCAAAATCCTCAGTCTGCCGATAAAAGAGCATCCTGTTCCAGAACCAGCTATTTTATGTCCAACGTTATTGCACCAAATTTGTGTAATGTCACATGGGAGAAGCATTTAGTAGGTGAAAAGTGAAAAATTGTTTGCTAATTACTGACCCTGTTTTTCATATGGCAGTAACCATGTTGCTTATAATATCATTCTCAAAGGTAATATTAGTAAGAAGGCTCCTTTTTAGATGAGATACTGCTGGCTGCGTGCCCATTTTTTGCTGGTCAAATATAGCATCAATAGCCTTAGGCTTGACTTTGGTGTGATAGCTTATCGTAAAGGGGAAATAAAATATCAATATGAGATAAAGTAATGATGAAACATGTTCTGCCTCAGAGATAATTGTGGTTTTTAATGTGATTTCACCTCCACCTCCTTTCCAGGCTTCTATGGATGGTTGGTGTTCGTGCTTTTTGCTCATGTTAGATCATAAACACTGTTTCAGCTTAGCTCCAAACCAGTCATCCTATTACTACAGGTTTCCTAGTAAATATGTCAATTAAGGCTTGCATTAAAGAAGTTTGATTTTTTTTCTTTCACTAGAAAACCACAAAAAAAGAAGGATCATTTGGGTTTATTCTAGCAAAATATTTTTTTTTCCATGTGACTCAAGCTTTGCAAGGCTGGCAAACTCAAGACACAAGAATCACGTCAATTTCTGGAAAGATCTTTTGTTACTAGTAAGGTAATGTCATAGAATCTTGAAAGCCTATCAGATAATTCTGCTGTTTGATTTAGACCTAACACAAAAACAGAAACATTGTTCTGAGTCTTCTTCTCCTTCAACAAGGTGTCTTTTTTATAAGACTCTTCTTCTTCTTCTTCTTCTTCTTCTTCTTCTTCTTCTTCTTCTTCTTCTTCTTCTTCTTCTTCTTCTTCTTCTTCTTCTTCTTCTTCTTCTTCTTCTTCTTCTTCTTCTTCTTCTTCTTCTTCTTCTTCTTCTTCTTCTTCTTCTTCTTGTTTTCCCAAAATCTGCTACAGATTTCACCATACAGGGAACATGGAGAAGATCTTGAAACACTTAGGTGGATTTTCTTATTCAGAATTTACTCACCCATGGAAAAAGGATTGCATCTCCTTGAATCAGATGGGGAGCAGAGCTTTATGCAGTGGTGGGATTCAAATATGTGAACAACTGGTTCTCAGTGTGGATGCTGCTTCCTGAAGTCTGGGCAACAAAAAATTAGCTACCAGGTCTGTCTGCCAAAGTGGTGCAAACCAGCTGAATCCCACCACTGGCTTTTAACATAAATGAAAACATTGATCGACCAAGCCCATTGTTTTTGATAGCAGACTGTGATTGTCTAGGGCAGGGACAGCAAACTTTTTAGGTCCAGTGTATCAAACATTTGGAAAATGCCAAACTTAACTCTACTGGTATGTCACACAGACATCCCCCCCTCAAATAAAAGAGAAACAATTCTCTATTTCCCTCTTCCACATCTAAGCATTCAGTGGCAGCACCAAGGCTGGGCTGGAAGCAGTGGTGGGATTCAAATATGTGAACAACCAGTTCTCTGTGTGGACGGCACTTCCAGAAGTCCATTCTGGGCCTGGGTAACAAAAAATTAGCTACCGGTTCTGCCGAACTGGTGCGAACTGGCTGAATCCCACCACTGGCTGGAAGTTAAGGTCCAGGCCTGTACCTCAGCCCTAGTGCCAATGCTGCTGGTCAAAATATCTGCCTCATGCCTGTCCCCAAGGCACTCCAAGGCTATCTAGGAACTGCTGCACACCATTTATCTTCAGGTGGTGAGATTTTTTGTTTTTGTTTTTTTGTTAACAGGTTTTTGCAGCCTACCAGATATTGCATCAGATCATATGAGGCCTTCATTCTTCAAGAAACTCCAGAAAATGTTCTTCCATGGCCTCTGTAGCTTCCGAAAACCATATGAACATACATCCCATACTTGCAAGCTGTGCAATTTCCAAAAGCTATGCAAGAACACTCTTCATTCTGACACCTTATGCAGTTTCTGAAATCCTGGGAGAACAGGGCATGCTTTTGAAAATAGTTTTTGGGTGTTGGTGAATGTTGGTGTGTCACCCAAAAAGTTATGGCATGTCACCATGAAAATAAACGTCATAGACTTGCCACTTCTAGCTGAAGGTTTCAGTACAGAGTTCTTCCATTCTTGTGAAAGCACCATAGACTGAACCTGAGTCTTTCTGGATGTAAAGCCGATGCTTTTGGTCCTTAAGAGCAAATGAACGCATCTCAAAGAGCTGCAAGTCTCAAATGAGAGACTTCTGAATTAGCAATGTAATTAGCAAAGTGACTCAAATCAGCCCATTGGCCAATGAAAGAATAATGGAAACATCCCTCCTTTCCAGAAGGAATTCACTATGAATTCATTATATTGTATCAGGAAGAGCAGTTTGAATCCTGATTTTACTATAAATAGACTTTATGTTTGTTTGCACAACAATATATGGAATTCTTTCTTCAGCTTTTGTATAATAAATATACTCATCAGAATTTCTTGTAGAGGTAATCCTTGACTACTTCCAACATGGTGCCCAGGCCAACTGGCGGAGCCAGGTTTTCAAGCGGAAGGATAGGAGGATGGTGACAGATGTTACCTTAGAGGGTAAGGTGTTCCAAAGGGCAGGCATTATATTTCATTTAGATTAGAAATTATGTAGCAGAAATCTCAGTATTATATGTTGAATATTACATGACAAATATTGATGCCTTAGTCGGTTGCATAGACCTGCAAATGGTACTCAAAGCTAAATATGTGAAACATGTTCAATTAATAGGAGAAATTTCAACTGAGAATTCCACTTTGATCCCTGGCAAGATTGTTCCTTGTTTCTATTGTAAGAAAGATTTCTGTCTGATTTGCATGACATTGTAGCCATTCAGGCATTTCAATTTTAGTTAATACTGGAAAAGAAATGAATGACTGCAGGGAATGCCTTTTTAAAAGAGAGTAATTTCTTATATAGAACGTATATATAGCATGCTCACAATCCCTCTCAGCTGTTTGGCACGTAGAGCCTGCTGCTCTACGCGCAGTCGCACATCAGCTTTGAGTGTCCTCATGAGAGGGGTGCAATTGGCATATGTATGTATATCTATGTATGTGTGTGTGTATGTGTGTGTGTGTGTGTGTGTGTATAAATCTACTAATTTGCTAATCTCATTATTACACAGAATTCTCTTTCAAAAAGTTGATCATATATTTCACTTAGTTCAAGATACCTGCCATGAAATGTTAAGCTGGAAAGTGTTACTCTTATTTAGACTCATTGAATGTAGATGCTTTGATAGATTGAAAGGTTAAAAAAAAGTATCCAAAGCTGAACCATTTAGCTATGTGAACTCTGTTTCATTTATTATTATTCAAGATGAATAAATCATCTCTACTGTGAACTTGGTAATTAATTCCTTGTACTCTTGAACTGAGTGGGAATGGAGTAACTCTTTTTCATTTCTGCTCCCAGTGCAATAGCAAATCTCTAGAGCCTCATTTCATTGGACACAATTTACAGGAAGCCAAGAGAGAGGTCTTAAAGCAGGAAACAAATGCAATCCCAGCCTTAACAATGTTATCAGTTTTCTATTTAACTCACTAAGCATGTGATAGGGAAAACTGCCTCTATAAATTGAAAGGCTATTATGAGCATTCTGGAAAATGTTATATTTACATGGCAACTACTTTATTATATTTACATGAACATCTGTTGCAGGTTCACTAAAACCCTAAAAGCAGATGGACATAAAGGGGAAAAAACCCTGAGTAATTAACAGAGCTATATGTTGATTAACTCAGCATGTGGTTAATTTTAATGATGGCTGATCTTTAGAGGGGTTTGCAAGCAAATGTCTAAACTGATACGTTGATTGGTCACAAAAGCATAAAGAGAATTCCTTGTACATTTACAACAATCTATCAGAAAAGGGCCTTGTCTGCTCCATTTGAAGTTAACAGTAGCAAGTAATTAACTGATGAATACACTCAGGTCATAGCCATCATTTCTTTACAATTTTGTCTCCTTTAATGTAGATATGTACACCAAAAGGAGGTTCATTTAACTAGGCAGAAGATATATTGCATGTTTGAATCTGTAGTAAAGGTTTTCATGTTAGGTTATTTTTTTCCTCTTGCTTTAAAAAAAACTTATTACTATAAAACATTCCTATTAGTAGCTAATCTAGTCGATTCATCAGTAGTCTAGAAAAACTAAACTGAGTGAAAATTTGACAGCGATCTGTAACAAAATTAGAAATAAATTATGTCCAGTTTGCCTATTAGTTACTTTATACACAAGCAAGAGCTAAAATAATGTTAATCCTCCAATCATGCATATTAATATGGCTTCCAACATATTAGAATCTGCTGACTCGAAAAATCAATGGTAATGATCCAAAAGTGATACTTATCGGCATCATTGCATTTATGATTCAATAAATACTTGAATACTTATGTTAGATAATTGGCTCATATTGTGTTATTTTGTGCTATCCTCTTCTGAAGTAGTTCTTTGTAGATTGGATTTAGTTTCCTTTGGAATGCAAGAACATTGAAAATGTGTCCAATAATATTTCCAAAAGAAAAGCCTTTAAACACAGCCATACTCATCTCTTGCATACAGTATAACATTCATGATTGCTTATTTAAGGCCAGAAACAGAAAAATGCAGAAAAAATAAAACTGCATTGTCAGATATTTTTGTCGGGCAAAAAGGAGATTTGGGGAGCTATAATTCCATATCTATTGGTCTCACACCTGGTTAGAGAAAAATGGAGCTCAATCATATTTATATCTGAGTAGACATATGTTAGATTCATTTAGTGAGATAATGATGAATCAATGAGACTATTGCTTCTTTCCAATTTTAAATCATGGCTTTTCAGCAACTTGATCAAAAAGCTCTGAAGCAAATGACACAGCATTTGAGCTACATACATACAAACACAATGCACAAAGAAGTGACAAACACAAACCAGGTAGATCTGGTCCAAATGAGGAAATAGGAAGAAAATCCAATCAGCAACTCCAAGTCCATATAGAACAGACAACTAAAAATCTGATCAAGGTAACCAATAGGAGTAACTCTGGGTGCCAGGTCCTTCTGGAATGTTCCATGTTCCATGGAATATTAGATTACCAATGAAAGCAAATACCTGGTATGTTTTACTGAAGATTGAATATTTACTTCGTTTCTGCCAGCCTCAATGTTTATATTGTTCTCTTCCCAATTAATCCAACACAGCTCTGGATTGCTATTGTTCCCCCCCCCCAAAGATTAGGACAAAATATCTCCCTTTGTTCTTCTTCCAATATGTGAGAATTTTTTGGCGTTGTTGTATCTCATGCTGTGACATTGTCTTCCCTAACATGGTACGGTTTTTTTTTCTGTGTTGGACTACAAACCCATCACTTGGATGCCTGGGGAATTCTAAGCTGAATTATAGTCCAATATACGTGGAGGGCACCAATTCAGGGAAAGCTATTGAGGCAGATTTTATCTCACTGAGTTTTAAAATGTGGCTGTAACCAATGCTTTACTGAAGATATTACTGCAAGAAAGAAAGACTTTATGGAACATTTAGAATGTAATCTTGCCAAAGGAGAAATATAACAAAGTGACCTCTTCCTTAGGCAGAAGTTCAGTTCCAATTAAAATGAATTAACGGTATAAAAAAACACCCTAAAATGCTAAATATAAAGCTCTGTGATAAGAAATCCCGCCATATGCTACAGCACCTCCTTATACTCATTCAGTGATTACAAGGATTAACGAAACATTGTTAGAAATCATTGTGGTTCATATGGATGCTATTGCAGAGATTAGATTAATTAAGCTGATAAATCCCTAGCACAGAGAAGAAGAAAAAAAAACACGTTTGACAGTGAATGAGAAAACCAAATGAGAAAGGGAAAAAGAGTTTGCCAAGAAGCGCCCGTCAGTCCAAAATGATTGGCAAACCTGCAGCATTAAAAAAAAGCGACAGTGGACACAAATGCCAGGTAAGTACAGGCTCAGAAGTCTGATCTGTATTGAGAAATTGGCTCTGAGAAAACAAAAGAGATTTATCTCTGCAAAAACAGGATGATGCCTGTCTTCTCCATGAATGAGCAGCTTTCCCTCTCCTTCTCAAGAAATATGATGCTCTTAAATGCCACTGAATGAAACTAATGGATCGTAGCTTGCCAATATGCAGCACAGTATACTTTGAGACGAAAAGGAGGACCTTTTTCAAAATAGATGGAAAGAAGAAGGATCCTTAAGTTACGGTGAGTTCCCTGGTATGCAATAATGGCGAATATCTGTAGCTTGGGTGTAGGATCATCCTCCACTCCCTGGTATACCAACTGCTGTAGTCACCATCCTCTTCATTACATTTGCACAAATATTGGCACCTTTCCCCTTTTTTATGGCTTTTTCTTTCCATCAGGATGGGGAGAACCTTCTCAGCATCATGCTAGATACGTAGTTTGGGGAAAAGAAGAGGGAAGTACCTCCATTACATTTCAGTTTGTAAATCACACAAAAAAGTTTGCATCCTTTTTAAAGCAGGTCACCTTAAGTATCTCACCTTTCATAATTCCTAGCTAACATAGCATTATTTTTGAAGTTATAGGAAGAAGGTTAGGGCAGAGGTGGCCCTCAGAGCCCTCTCTGTGGGCACGCACGCTGTCACTGGGTTTTATAAAACTTTTCCGCTTTAGGCCTCCGCCATGTACAAAAAAAAAAGGTTCAATCAATCAATCAGTCAATTTCAACTTCTTGCGGGGAAAAAAAAGATCTTGCAAAGTTGGAATTGATTGATTGAACTTTTTAGTCCCACCCAGTCTGCTGTTACCATCGCAGCCACGCCCACCCAATGGGCCATACCCACCCAATGGGCCACACTCACCCGGCACCCGACGATGCATAAATGGGTTTTGGGTTGAAGTTTGGGCACTCGGTCTCTAAAAGGTTCGCCATCACTGGGCTAGGGCCATATTGCTGTAAATCACCATTGTGGTAGAACTCCTTGTTTTCTATATGTATAATCAAGGAGGAAGCAGAGGAAATAGAAACAGGAAGAATGAAAGGAGAAAACTCCCTGCTTTGAGTCACTCTTTCCTTTTCTGGATATATCCAGGAAAATATATAGAAACAAAGAAACTGGATTAGAAGGATCTTTGCTCTAATCTCAATAAAGGATTTTGCTTTTTTTTACGATTCTGAGTAATTCTGTTAGAAATGTGAGGGAAAATATTCCATGTTCACAGCTAGCAAGCAGGAAGTAGAAGGCTAAACAGAAAAAAAAAGGAATGTAACAAATGCTGAAGGGAATCTAGGACTGGAGAAGACAGCAAATTAGACATGAAATTGCAATGCAATTTGGCAGCATAAAAGGTCAATGCAATTTGAGACCGCATATGCCAAGAATTCCTGTCACAAACCAAGGAGGTTATGGCCTATTACCAATTTTGCATACTTAAACGTCTTGGCTTACTTGAATGAGCTTCATCAAAAAAAAAAAAGAGCCATTTAAAATATCTTGGTGTTTTAACCTAGCCAAATCACAACAATTCCAGCTTCTCTTTTAATTCATCTATCCATTCATGTCTAAATCAGGCCCTACAAGATAAGATAAGGGACAAGGGCTCTAAAAATTGTCTACTGGATCAGCCAAAATCTAGAGAATATGTTTTGGCTTTATCAAGTACTCATAACATGATTTCAGAACTGAATTCCCTGAAAATGTCATGTTGATTAACTACCTTTGTATGAGACCTATTTTAGAGTCTAGGATTCTTTAATAACATCTCCTTATCACTTGTTTATACATTTATCTTTTTAATATGATTAGATCTATCATCTGGTCTGAATCATCTTTTCCCATCCCGTCCCATACACTTCTATTGTGTATGTGTCAGAAAAACAATAAAGAGCACTTTAGTAACAAATATCTGCTCCTGTCAGAAATGACAGATCATCACCGAGATCTTACCAGGAAAGAATGGAGGGATCTTGAAAATGATCTGATGGCTAATGAAGACAGAATCCATGTGACCATTAAGGTTGTGGGTTTGATAGTGGGAATCACAAGATTTAGGTGGTTTTCCTCTATTTTCTGTGGCTGGTTCTAGTTAGTGTTGTTAGATGAGGAGAAGCCTAGCTCAAAGTCCATGTTTGTAAGATCCATTGGGTTTGATACTCTCATCTCTTCTGTTTAATATCTACTAGAAACTATTAAGAGAGGTTATCTGTGCAAACAGGATCAGACACATATCA
The DNA here is from genome assembly GCA_034064705.1 of Bothrops alternatus. Taxonomy (NCBI): domain Eukaryota; kingdom Metazoa; phylum Chordata; class Lepidosauria; order Squamata; family Viperidae; genus Bothrops; species Bothrops alternatus. The sequence continues at coordinate 4,101,359 of JARGCV010000049.1, forward strand.
GTATGGTAAGGATAATAACCCTGATTGGCCAAGGAATACTTGGACTTTCTGACCGTTGCACCCCACCGCAGGGAGGTGGAACCGGTGAGATGGTACCACCCCAGGCGGCTGATGGAGCCCGAGCGATTCCAGGCAGAGCTTGGGCCAATTCCTGAGGTTTGGATACACGACTTGGTCGAAGAGCTGACGGCAGCCTGGGATAGGGCTGCGGCCAGTGCTCTAGACCGGGTCGTGCCTTTGCGGCCTCTGATTCGGCATGCGTCTCGATCGGCCCCTTGGTATAATGAGGGGCTGAGAGAGATGAAATGCCGGAAAAGACGCCTAGAGAGCAGTTGGAGATTGAGCCTTGCCGAATCTGACCGAACACTGGTAAGAGACCATATTAGGTCCTACCTAGCGGCGATAAAAGCAGAGAAGTGTTCTTATCTCACTGCTCTTATCACGTCATCAAATAACCGCCCAGACTCCTTGTTTAGGGTGACCCGCTCCCTCCTTCATCAGGAGGTGAGAGGAGACCCCTTAGAGGGTAGAGCTGAGGATTTCGAAAAATATCTGCATGATAAAATCGCTCAGATACGGGAAGGCTTTGATTTCAACTGGGTGTGTCCGGTGGGAGAGACGGAGTCTGGTCTTGAGACTGTTATCTGAGCTGAGTTTGACCTCGTGACTCCCGAGGACGTGGACAGGTTGTTCGGGGGACTTAGGGCGACCACTTGTTCATTGGACCCGTGCCCCTCCTGGTTGGTGCTGGCATCCCGGGAGGTGGTACGAGGCTGGTTCCAGGTAATTATTAATGCTTCTTTAAGTGAGAGTGTCTTCCCTGCCACCCTGAAAGAGATGGTAGTGAGCCCCTCCTTAAGAAGTCTACCCTGGATCCAGCTGTTTTATCAAATTATCGTCCTGTCTCCAACCTTCGCTTTCTTGCGAAGGTTGTCGAGAGCGTGGTTGCCAGACAGTTCCCGCGACACCTGGAGGAATTGTTATACTTGGATCCACACCAGTCGGGCTTCAGGCCTGGCTACAGCATGGAAACAGCATTGGTCGCGTTGGTGGATGATCTCTGGCGGGCCCGGGACAGAGGTTGTTCCTCTGCTCTGGTGCTATTGGACCTCTCGGCGGCTTTTGATACCATCGATCATGGTATCATGCTGCAACGGTTGGAGGGGTTAGGTATAGGGGCACTGTTTTGTGGTGGTTCGCCTCCTTCCTCTCCAGCCGGATGCAGTCTGTGTTGACAGGGGGTCAGAGGTCGACCCCGAGACCCCTTGTATGTGGGGTATCTCAGGGGTTGGTCCTCTCGCCCCTACTGTTCAACATTTATGTAAAACTGCTGGGTGAGATCATCCGTGGTTTTGGTGTGGAGTACCATCTATACGCTGATGATACTCAGCTGTACGTTTCCACGCCGAACCACCCCAATGATGCTCTTGCCGTGCTGACCCAATGCCTGGAGGCTGTGCGGGTCTGGATGGGGAAGAACGGACTCAAGCTCAACCCTTCCAAGACCGAGTGGCTGTGGCTACCGTCGTCCCGGTTTAGTCAATTGACTCCTTTGTTGTCTGTTGGGGGCGAAACAGTGGCCCCCGCGGAAAGGGTTTGCAATTTGGGAGTCCTCCTGGATTCACGGCTATCTTTAGAGGACCATCTGGCGGCCGTGGCTGGGAGGATGTTCTATCAGGTTCGCCTGGTATGCCAGTTGCGTCCCTTCCTAGACCGGGACTCGCTATGCACAGTTACTCATGCCTTCGTCACTTCCAGGCTGGACTATTGTAATGCTCTCTACATGGGGCTCCCCTTGAGGTGCACCCGGAGGCTTCAGCTGGCCCAGAATGAGGCCGCACGGGTAGTGACCGGAGCGCCATGGCGCTCCTATGTAACATCACTCCTGCGCGAGCTGCACTGGTTGCCTTCCGGGTGCGTTTCCAGGTGTTAGTGACCATCTTTAAAACGCTCCATGGCATCGGACCCGGATATTTACAGGACTGCCTTCTGCCAGCAAATACCTCCCGCCGTCCAGTACGCTCCCACAGAGTCGGTCTCCTCAGGGTGCCGTCGGCCAGACAGTGTCGGCTGGCGACCCCCAGGGGGAGGGCCTTCTCTGTGGGAGCTCCAACGCTTTGGAATGAGCTCCCCCCCGAACTCCGTATGTTGACGGAATTGCATTCCTTCCGTCGAGAATTAAAAACATATTTATTTTGACAAGCCAGCCTGGGATAGTAGCTCCGGTTCCAACAAGGCTGTTGTGAGTGTCCCTAGACCAGCTTGGGAAGTGTCAGAGGATGAGCAGCCAGGCCCCTCTGGGTGTTTTCCCCTCCCCGCAGCCGAGGAAGAGCAGCCAGGCCCCTCTGGGTGTTTTCCCCTCCCGGCAGCCGAGGAAGAGCAGCCAGGCCCCTCTGGGTATTTTCCCCTCCCGGCAGCTGAGACAGACAGGGAGGAGATTTACAGGCAGTCTGGGTCAGATTCACAAAGTGAGGGGTCAGATTTGGATCAAGAAGATAGATGGCTTGATCCGAGATTCCGAAGGTTTGATAAGCGAAGGTGTCAGTTAAGTGGAAAAAGGAAGTAAGGGGGGGGGGAAGTGACATATCGGAAACTATATTAGAAGGGGAAAAAGAGACTACGCCTTTGTCACGAGCAACGTTAATCAAGGAGTAGCCTGATATCTGGAGCAGTGCGTTTGAATTCAGTCTTCTGATGTTTTGGAAATCTACGGAAGAATAATGAGATCTTGGACAATGTGATAAAGAAAGAGTGAGTTAATTGGAGGGTGTGGGAAGAGTATGTTTTAATCTAAATGTAAATAAATGAGACTTGGCTGTTCCTGCCAGCAAAATGCCAGCAGCGTGCTTTGAAGTGAATCCTTTTGAAATGTGTTAAATAAACCTCTTAAAGACAGATTTATGTGGATTTTAATGAGCTGAGAGAGGCCAGACAGAACAAAGGCCATAATTGTTTTAGGGGATTGAGTTTTAAGATTAAGCATTGGTTTTAAATGATCGGACTAAATTACTTAATCTATTTTAATAACCTTATCTTTTGATGTTTTTAATTGTTTTTAAGATTATGTATTGGGTTTTTAAATGATTGGGCCAAATTATTTAATTTATTTTAAAACAATTTTACCTTTTGTATGTTGATGTTTTTAATTGGCTGTACACCGCCCCGAGTCCTTCGGGAGGGGGGGGAGTGGTATAAAAATCGTAAAATAAAAATTAAAAAAAAGGAATGCTATTGAGAGCATATCCCAGGATCTTTGCATCTGGATGAGGGGAACACATTCAAAGTCAACACCGACAAGTCTGAGCAGCTTTGGATACATACCTTTTGTGATGCCAGTGATTTTCCACAGTTGGTTCTGAAATGGAGTGGCAGTTCCTTGTTCAGAGTTAGTGCACAATCTAAAATTCCGCTTGAAACCCCAGCTATGCTCAATGAGTAATTTTACCCTTTCCTGAACCAGGAGTCCCTTTTTAATGTTACTCATGTCTTAGTTTATTATATGTGGACTATTCAAATAGGCCTGTCCCCGATGACCACTTGGAAGCTATATCTGCTGATGAATGCAATGGCTCAGGCGATTCAAACTTGATACACCCAGAAACTTTGCGAGCTGCATTGATTACTAGAGAGATTTCGGATGCAGTTCAAGGTGCTGGTTATCATCTATTAAGCCCTTCATGGAATAAAACCTGGATCTACAAGAGGCTACTTCTCTTCCATCATTTCAGCTCCAGCTTTAGATCTGACTAAGTAGGTGCACTTCATATCTCTTCTTAAACAATGTCATATGCTGGGACTCAGGAATCACTCCTTCTATGCCATGGTGCCTGCCCTCTGAAATAACCTCCCTCTGTAGGTTTGGACTACCTTATCCTTTTATCTTTAGACAATTTATTGCCTTGTCTTTTACTATAAGCTCTAGAAAAACGAATGTATTGAAATAGGACTTAAACTTTTTATTTATTTATTACATTTTTATGCTGCCCATCTCTTCTCTAAGCTGAGCTTTTCTTGGCTATGGAATATTATGCTTAGTTCTAAGCCAGGTCATTTTTTTTCTGTCTTCAAGTATTGTCTTGGTATTAATTGTACGCTGCCCAGAATCTGTGCTGAGTGGGTCAGCCTTTATAAATATAAATAACATGGAGTTTAGCTCACTTAACAGATATTTGCCAGGATAATGGTACCTTGGTACTCATTGTTAATTGGTTCCAAGAGGAGCAATCAGTATAAAAACGAACAAGTGACTTACCATGTGAACCTTTGTTTTGGCTGGGAAGGACTTCCTGTTTGTCCTTTTCCTATGTTAGTGACCTTCCCAGCATGGCCATCTTCTTGTCTGCCCTCTGCAGCCATTCCCCTCTTCTTTTTGCAATGACCTTCCCAGCATAGCTGACTTCCTGTCTGTTCTCCATGGCTATCCCCCTTTTGTTATCACAGCATGTCGAGTTCCGAACAAACAATGAGTAGAGAGACAACATTTTTGCATCAAAATGGAATCTAGTACCAAATCTGATGAGTTTTGAAGCAGTCAAGTACTATCACTTTATATATGAAAGCTATAAACAGTGTAAGATAACCACTCTTTCCTATCCCAGATATTTTTGCCCCCTGCCCCTGGATTTCTTCTCATTCATTAAAGAATTCTGAAAAAAACATTATATAGTTCAATAGGAAGGTTTGCAAGGAGGAGGGAAATTGTGTCACAGAAGAAGGAAGGATCAAATTATCCACTTCTACATAGTTTAACTTTGGTGCATTCAACAGATTGTGTGCGGCAGGTTTTAGATATCCAAGTCTTTTCATTACTAATATTTTAAGAGACATCTGTAACACAGAGATATCAACACTAACATAGAGATGTCAGAAATTCATGATAGTCTTTGGCAGATTTTATTTTGGAAATTAAGTCTTTTATGTGTAGAGTTTTCATTCATCTCAGTTGCGAAAGCTTCTCATTTCTAAAATGTATAGATTTTGCAATGGTTTTCTCATTTAAAATAACACCTCTTCAATGTCAAGAAAGTTAACATCACTTCAGTGCAGACATTCATAAACAATTTTCTAGCAAATGTTTAATGGAGACAAGAATTTATTTGCCCTGACATAATATTGAAGTAAATAGGCTTTCTTTAAATTGTCAGGGAAAAGAGATCCTTTTTTTTTATATTGTCTTGTGCACTAGAGTTAGATTCATTTCCTAATCCTTTGGAATTGATGATTGAAAGCCATTTCACCCCCAAAAAATTTCCCTGCCTAAAGATTATCTTGTGTATGCTGAGAAAAGAGTATTATCCAAATACCTGTACCTCATGCTGTGTCAAAAAAAAGTGAAGGCAGAGCAATGCACCATTTTCTTTTGACATGTCTTCTCAGGGAGCAAAAAGTCTAAATTGACATCACCTAATGGAGGTAAGGACAGGATGGTAGGCTTCATTTCTTCCCTTTTCAGTTTTTGAAACTAGAATTTTAAAATTAATATGTCTGTGTTATTAGGTTCTCTGGAAAAAAAAGTGCCAGACGATCACACAAGTCTGAACTGATATTTTGCTGCCTTATTGTGGCATATTCATGGTAAATTCTGGAGATATTAAAACGAAACTAGAGTGGCAATCCAGTTCAGGAGAGATGCAGTCCATATAATGTGCCCATTTGCTTTATACAGAAGGAAGGTCCTAACTGCCATCATTCTTCCATCATTGTTCTTGATGACTTCCATGTGTGAATGGCAACTGCTTGCAATAAGGATCCTATACTTTTTATCCACATAATCTGGCCTCTCGAGGTACAGGTAGTTTTTCATTACAGGAAATCAGCTGTATATGTAGAGGGTGATGAGGTAAGGCAGAGCTTGTGCATTTAGGACTACAATTTCTCCTCATATGAAGGATCCAGAGATGTCTACAGGAGTTTGTACATGAAAACAATCAAGATGGTTATGCTGCAAGTATGATTAAATTGTGCAATAGTGGCGCATGTGCAAAAAGGGTGAATCCACAACTATGATTTTGTCTGTTTTGATATGCTCCCTGGCACATGCTGAAAGAAACTACCTGTTGTAGAAGGATTTAGAAGGATCCCCTGGAACAGGATTGAAGTGTTCAGGTCATGGTTAAAGAGATCAACTAAAACTATTTTATCCAAGGCTCCCAAAACGTGTAATATGCAGTTTCCTAAGTAAAAAAAAAACTTAGAATCCTAAGTTTCTAATTAAAGATTAGTGTTTCACTCATTTTAATGATGATGATGATAACGATGACAACAACAACAACAATAACAACAACAACAACAACAACAATAATAATAATAATAATAATAATAATAATAATAATAATAATAATAATAATAATAATAATAAAGTTGGAAAGGACATTGGAGGTCTTCTAGTCCACCCCCTGCTCAGGCAGGAAACCCTATATCATTTCAGACAAATGGTTGTCCAATCTCTTCTTAAAAACATCCAGTGTTGGAGCATTCACAATTTCTGGAGGCAGGTTGTTCCACTGATTAATTGTTCTGTTAGGAAATTTCTCTTTAGTTCTAGGCTGCTTCTCTCTTTGATTAGTTTCCATCCATTGCTGCTTGTCCTGCCTTTAGGTGCTTTGGAGAATAGCTCTTCTTTGTGGCAGCCCCTAAGATATTGAAACACTGCTATCATGTCACCCCTAGTCCTTCTCTTCATTAAACTAGACATACTCAATTTCAGAACTGTTCTTTATATGTTTTAGCCTCCAGTTCCCTGATCGTCTTCTCTGTACTCTTTCTAGAGTCTCAACATCTTTTGTACATCATGGTTACCAAAACTGGATGCCCTATTCCAAGTGTGGCCTTACCGAGGCATTGTAAAGTGGTATTAACACTTCACGTGATCTTCATTCTATCCCTCTGTTAATGCAGCCTAGCACTGTGTTGGCTTTTTTGGCAGCTGCAGCACACTACTGGCTCATATTTAAGTGATTGTCCACTAGGACTCCAAGATCCCTCTCACAAGTGTATTAAGTGTTCAGATTAGGATACTAAATCCATATTATGATTATGAAAAGCATGAACATGAAGAACTAGAATCATAGCAATTAAACATGGGCTTCCTATGTTAGAGAAAACTACAGGTATCAGGTACAGTTTGAGATGAAAGTGAAACATGATTTTCCAAGGATAATTCTAATCATGTGAAAAATAAGATTTTCTATCTGAAGGAGTCAAGAGTAGATCCAAGACCCTATTATCACACTGGGAGGATTTATACATTGATGGAGAAGAAGGAAGAGGGAACTAATATACACCAGCTGCAGTTTCCTGGTGTCAAAAGAGAAGGGGAAGTTATACAGATTTGCCATGGGCATCACAAACTCATTGTGAAGCAAAATTCAGAGAGAGAGAGAGAGAGAGAGAGAGAGAGAGAGAGAGAGAGAGAGAGAGAGAGAGAGAGAGAGAGAGAGAGAGAGAGAGAGAGAGAGAGAGAGAGAGAGAGAGAGATTATTATCTTTGTATAAAACATTGTATACAGAAATGCAGAAAGATTTTTATTCTTTCATTTTTTCATTATAAATATATTATAAATTTTATATATTATAATTATATATGGCACTGTTTATACATCAAAGTTGTAATGTAAAATTTCACATTAAATTTCTGTAATACATTTTCTGCCACTCTGTATTATAATACCAAAACAAAACACAAACCCTCACACCAAATAGCGGTTGACTATTACAGTCCCTAAATTCTTCTCTAGCTGGGTTTCATTCCAGACTTTCAAATGCTTCAAGTCCTTTTTTTTTTCACTCTTTTCTTTTGATGGGATTTAATTTGACTCAGATTGGCTGTGACTAAGCCAGGATATTTCTAGACTTTGGGGGGAAAAGTTCATCTTCTTCTCAGCCAATGCAAAATGAATCAAAGTGTATCAGTTCCTTTGCTCACCACTTAATAATTATATAAAAAATGGGGTGGGGGGAGATCAACATCTATAAAATGAATGAATAAATAAACTGCATATGTGACAGCATGCAGTTGAGATAACTTTTTCAAGCCTTTGAATCAGAGCTGCCAAACCTTGGCAACTTTAAGAGATCTAGTAGCTGCACTGCATCTCTGCAGGTAGGAACTCTTGTGGCTGAGATATTTTGTATTAACTGGACAATGTTTAAGGACAATTCCAAATCGTATTTTATTACTATAGAAAAATATTTTCTTTCCCCCCCCACCCAACATGTCACATATTCAAATTCAGTGGATCAGTTTTATATCACCATTAGTATAATTAATACCTCCTTGGTCAGTTTCATGTGAGAGGAAACAAATGAATGGGTAGGAAAGACAAACTACACTTTACTGAGTAGTAAAAGAGTGAAAGATATTCAAAGGCCTATAAGAGGCCATTGTTACCTCATCTTTGACTTTCCAAATAATCAGAGGTGTAAATTTTATTTACATGTCAATCTGCTATCTTTATGGACATGACATTAATTAGTAGAATCAGCCACTTTAAAGTATCAGGATTCAGAATGATCTACAGTTTGTGTTTTATTTGTAGCTGAATAGCTTCAGAAAGGTCTTCCTAAAGAAATTAATTTGGTTGTGAAAGGATATCAACACAAAAGATATGCTTCTGAAGCAGTGTGCCAGTAGGCCTGTAAAATCAGTAGGCTTCTGAAATGCCCCAAAATTTCCTACTACAGGTAGTCCTTGACTTACGACCGCAATTGAGCGGTTAAGTGTATCACTGTGGTTGTTAAGTTAGTAACACAGTTGTTAAGAGAATCTGGCTTCCCCATTGACTTTGCTTATCAGAAGGTCACAAAAAGGTAACCACTTGACTTATATTTACTTAAATATGAGTCAGTTGCCAAGTGGGGATGCTGCAGCCTTGTAAGTGTAAAAAACAGTCATAAGTCTTTTTTTCCCCAGTGCCGTTGTAATTCAAACAGTCATTAAATGAACTATTGTAAATTGAGGACTACCAGTACTGTTATTTCTTCCTGAATGTTTAGAGTTCCAAATTGCAAGGCCAGGTTTCTAGATTAGAGATCCTAATGGATGAAGATTCTGTACTTTGCATATGAAATTTTGCGTAACTTCTAGTTCCTTCAGTTGCTTTGTGTCTTTGCCCAATATGTCTGTACGCAGTGCAAAATCATCAGTGGCATTTGATAGTAAATATAGTGATACTGAAATTGGTTTTGCATGACTGTTATCAATAAGCAGGCATACACATGCACATCCGAGAAATATGACCTAATAGGTATTTTGTTTCAGTCAATAACAGTGATTCTAACCAAAGTTGCACCATTTTATCATTCTACATATACATGGATCAATGTACATATGCAAAAAAAAGTATAATTTTGAGAGATTCTTTTGCAGGAGAGGCTGCAGGACAAATGAAAAGTATTTGGATCCAGCATTTCTGAAGACATTCTGGAGAATCCTGACAGAATTGTCTCCAACTATATTTGCCATATACACATGCTGCTTTTCATCCCACCTTTGTTTTTCTGGGGACCCAATAGGACCATTGAGGAGGAAGAGGACTTGGTGAGCATGAGGACATGGGAAGGAAGAAGAAAGTTGGAGTTGGGTAGCAGTAAGCAAAAGAATAGTAATTGTGGGAAGTCAAGCATTAAGGTGATGGTTGACTGTGAAGAATGATTAGCAGGAAATAGCAAGATCAGAGGGAAGAATCTGAAATGGCATGAGTGAGTCCAGGGAAATAATGCCACGCATGTACGAAAAACGACTGATGAAATATAATTGGGCAAGAGTAGAGAAGGAGTAAGCTTGGAGATAAAGCATATGACTTCCTAACTGGGGGCTTCTAAACCCTAACAGCAGCAATTTCCATAAACCAAGAAATAAATGGAGACATTTATAGTACCCATTGCACTTTTAGGAACCAAAGGGATTCCTGAGTCAAGCTTTCTGGATAACACCCATGGAAAATTACCAGGCACTGTGACACTGTGACATTATGACTAGGACCTTGGAGTCCTAGTGGATAATCACTTAAATATGAGCCAGCAGTGTGAGGCAGCAGCCACTTTGGTTGTATAAATAGAGGCATAGAATCAAAATCACATGAAGTATTAATACCGCTTTATAAAGCCTTAATAAGACCACACCTGGAATATTGCATCCAGTTTTGGTCACCACCTTACAAAAAAGATGTTGAGACTTTGGAAAAAGTGCAAACAAGAGCAACTAAGAAGATTAAAGGCCTGGAGACTAAAATATATGAAGAATGGTTCCAGGATTTGGGTTTGGTTGGTCTAGAGAAAAGAAGGACTAAGGATGATATGATAGCAGTATTCCAGTATTTAAGAGATTTCCACAAAGAGGAGGGAATCAACTTATTTACCAAAGCACCTATAAGCAGGACAAAAAAAAACAATGGATGGAAACTAATCAAGGACAGAAGCAACCTAGAATTGGGAAACTTCCCTACCATGAAGACAATTAACAAGAGGTAGAGCTTGCTTTCAGAAGTTGTAGGTGCTTCATCACTGGAGGTTTTTAAGAAGAAACTGGAAAATCACTTGTCTGAAATGATATACTCTATGTCAGTGGTTCTCAACCTTTTTAATGCCGTGACCCCCCCAACCAGTCGTAAGTCAAGGACTTCCCAACCGGTCGTAAGTCGAGGACTTCCCAACCAGTCGTAAGTCAAGGACTTCCCAACCGGTCGTAAGTTGAGGGACTTTCCCTGCCCGGGAGAGCCACACATGTGTGGTGCCGCCCCCTTTGCCAGCCAAGGCGTAGCTGGCAAGGGGCAGCGATGGCACAGGGCAACCACTGGCTGGGCCACCAGCTGGCCCAGCCCAAGGGAGGTAAGGAACCCGCCAGGTCCCATGTGCGCCAGCAATCTCTATCTAAACTCCATCTATTCAAGAGAGTCTATTCTATTGGCTTTCAAAAGCCAATAGAATAAGAGGGAGTAGCACAGCTAAGGAAAAGGGGGAAAAATGGCAGACTGCGTTGTTTGGCGACCCCCGTGAAATGGTCGTTCGACCCCAAATGGGGTCGTGACCCACAGGTTGAGAACCGCTGCTCTATGTTCTCCTGCTTGAGCAGAGGGTTGGACTAGAAGACCTCCAAGGTCCCTTCCAGCTCTATTCTGATTGTTTGTTTTAGAGATATTGACATGAACGGAAAGAAGAAGCATATCTGTTCTTTGTCTGTAGCTGCTCTGTGTGAAGCTCCATTTTATTATTTTTATTTTATTTTTTTCTTTCTCTTCCATTGAAATAGCAGCATAGACACTAAAATGATGCTATGCTGTGCTTATTTTGACAAGGCAAATTGCTGGTGGAAGACTCCCATAAGACTATCACTGCTCTGTGATGGGTAATAGGTCAGAATTAACGCACCTTTTGTCTCTAAGCTCCTCCTAATAAGGAATTGGAAATTCAAGACTCTCACTCCCAGTTGCTATTTAGCTGAAGGAAAGGAAACAAACCTTTGTTTCATTTCCTGACTGTGCACCTTTTATTACCATAGAGACTTGTTTCTCGCTAGGCACTCTGAATTTCATTATTAGCTGTTACCAATTTTATATGAGGCATCTGACCATTAAAAATTCCTTTTTAACATAGTACCAAGCACTTAATGGCACTTAAAGAAGCAAATGAAGTTGCATTACAAGACCCTAATCAGGAGGCCAGAAAAGCCCCAATCATCTGGAGGAGTTTGCTTCACTTAATAACAGTTATGATTTCATTTTAAAACAGCTAAATTGAAATATTGCTGAGGATGTTACACAAATCAAGGGCAGACAAAGAAATTAAAAAGTTGGGTCTTGCAGCTTAAAGCAGAGGCTTTCATTTAACCACAGAGAATCAAAATGTTTGGGAAAAGCAATTGCTTTACACAAAGAGTAAAATAAAATCCGATATGGAAAAGTTCTCAATTAAATTGAATTGAGATCCAGGTTGTACATTCAAGCATGTTTGTCATGTATGTCCATGGACCATATTTCTAGAGATCCTTTTGCTGCCATCTGAAATGAACTGAGTCTCTTGCACACTTGCCAGAGCACATATTTTAGGGGAATAGTCAATCTATTGTACTGATTCATTGGAGGTCATCCAGAAAATGAAAATTGTGGATCCCATGCCTAACTCTAAATATCCCTTTGTTGCTAGATTTAGCCAAGCAGAAGATGGAATTCTAGGAAGATTCTGCTAATATGAAAATCATATTTATTTAAAGGCAGTATCAACAGAGACCATGATTTTTTGAGGGCAGGGAAATCTATGTACAAAATAAGTCTTCTGGAGAAAGACAAAAACAAAGAGAATTTAATCTTAATCTTAATATTCATAACGTTGCACTACAGGTAGTTGTTAGGTGAATCTAGCTTCCCCATTGACTTTGTCAGAAGGTCACAAAAGATGATCATGTGACACCATGACACTGCAAGTGTCGGAAGTGCATGCCAGTTGCCAAGCATGCAAATTTTAATCACAGGACCGTGGGATGCTGCAATGATTGTAAATGTGAAAAACAGTGATAAGTGACCTTTCTTTCAGTGCCGTTGTAACTTTGAATGGTCACTACACAAATAGTTGTAAGCTGAGGACTACCTGTACACAAGTAGTGACAGGGGAAGATGGCATAATGCCTGCCTGCCTGCCTTTTATTCCTTCTGCCTTCCTATTTAAAGCCATTTTTCCTCCTCCCCTCTTTATGCCAATGGAAAGAAAATGAGCTACCCTTATTCCACAGGTGCTACAGATCTTCATCGCTTCTGGCATGCTTCTGAGCACAGAAGACCATCTCCTTGTGAACTTGGATATCTTCCTATGTCAAACTATATTTGCTCTCAGCACAGATGTGTGTTAAGCAATATATAGCAATTAGTCTTAGTCATTGGGGAGGCAGCTTTGTTTAATATTAGAATAAATTTATTATGGCATAATCCAATGCATGATGCATAGTATGAAAAAAAAAGGTGTACTCCTCTTTAGAAAAATCATCAAACTCTTTAACCATGCTATGGCTGTGGTATAAATTGCACAAGAATCTTGGAAGGTTTCCAAGAGCCAAGTGTGCGGAGTCATCAATGAACAATTGAATCTCTTTAAAGAACTTTTCCTTTCTTATGAATGAACAGTGGGGGAAGGGTTTGTGACATAATTGAAGTCATGTTGTTTATGAAGGGAGATTTACAGTGTAGGTACTGATATATACACAAGCAGAGACATGTGAAGGACCAGAAATGGATACAGCCTTTTGATTTGTGTGCGTTGTGTTGGTTTTTTCCCCCCATTTGATAAGTGATGTTTCTTATCTTATGCCATTTATCATTTCATTACATTACAGGCTTGAGCTTTCAGAACAATTTGCCAGTTTCTCTTTTGTGGCTCTCCATGACAATTTCACAGGTCAGTTCTAAAAGTGTGGCAGCCATCCAAGATCAGTTTACTTACCAAGGAATAATTTTAGGGAGGGACCCTTTTTCACCAAAGATGGTGAAATGTATCTCCAATAAAAAGCAGACGGTGATTTCAGTCATATTAGATTTCAAATACTTTCCCTCAGTCTGCCCTAAATGGTATCTAACTCAGTCCCCAAACAAAGCAAATGTTTTTTCCTGAATCATTTATACTGCTAAATCATTCATTGGTCTTTACATTTATTTGTTTGTTTGTTTGCTCATTCATTCATTCATTAATCCATTTTGTTTGGCTGCCTATTTCAAACGAGTGATTCCGGATGGCAAACAATCGTAAAAGAGAATAAAAATCAAATTACAATAACAATGCAAAAAGAAAATTATTGCAATGCCACCAGTGGTGGCATTCAAATATGTGAACAACCGGTTCTCTGTGTGGAGGCCAGAAGTTCATTCTGAGCCTGGGCAACCAAAAATTAGCTACCAGTTCTGCCGAACTGGTGTGAACTGGCTGAATCCCACCACTGAATGCCACCTTTCTGAAAGACACTTTTTAGCTTCCAGAAATCAGGATATACTGAAAAATTATTTAAGCCACAGGATAATATATGGCTGGGAAGGAAAATATGAGGCTGGTTTATCTGCAGCCTGAAACCTTTATAAAGTAATCCAGCTATAGAAAGCCCAGTCTGCAAACTGATAGTTTCTTGACCCAATCAGGAAAACCTTGGTTCTAAAGACTTAGCCAATAAATAAAAAAATTATTGAATGGCTGTATCTATCATCCTAGTTGCATGATAGAAACGTTGTTAGGCTGTTCCATAAAAAATAATATATGGAAGAAAAAAAATTTAAACAAAAAAAAGATGAATATTATTTATCCAGGTCTCTCAGCATGGCTAAAATTATCAGATGCTATGGAAGTGTAGTTATGGCATATCAAAAACAAATGGGTTGTCATATCACCCCAATTGAAAAATAAGGACAGAGATTTTTTTTCTTGTCCTTTTTATTAATTTTGTTGAACCATTGAAATCTGGGCATTTTGAACTTCGGAAATACAACAGTGTCAAGGGCAAAACGCCATCTTTTATCTCAGAATAATTTAGCAAATCTTTGGCTGAAGGTTGCTGATATCTCAACAGCAGTTTCTTAGAAAAAGAAAATCAGCGTACCCTATGTGTTTCAGTTGCAATGTGTTCCAACTTACATTTCAGGCGTCCAAATTTTCAACAAACCCTTGCATGCAAACTAACCTTGGTCCTGTTTTTTTCAAAGTGCTCTGCCAAAACAGCATTTGAATAGCATGATCAAAATAGTCCAACTTGGAGACCAGTCCCCAGTCCAGTTATAGAAGGAAGAAGGGAAACATTTTAAGCAATAGCAGCTGAATTCAGAAAGTATGACATGAACTCAAAAAATGAGAACGAACATTTGCCAGTGAAAACAAGCAAATAGTAATAGTAAACTAAAGACTGATCCACTTAATCCTTCAAGGGATGACATTCTCTGTCTCTCTGACTCTCTCTCTGTCTCCCTGTCTCGTCTATCTGTCTGTCTGTCTGTCTGTCTGTCTGTCTCTCTCTCTCTCTCTCTCTCTCTCTCTCTCTCTCTCTCTCTTTGTATATGTATGTGTGTGTGTGTGTGTGTGTGTTCATGTGTCACAAGTGTATGTAGCTTGGCCTTCATTATAAGCCCTGTGCTATAAAAATCAGTGATGTATTCAACAAGTGAGCCTTTACACCCCAGAGCTGCAAAATGTTAACAATATGAAATAAATGGATGTCAACTTTTCTTTCAAATGCTGATCTTCGCTGAGGGATACAAATGTAATATTTTGACATGTTGAAATTAACAGTCACATCAATTGTTCACAGCCAATTTTTATATGAACGTGTGACACCCAATTTTTTTTAATTTGCAAATCCCTGAAGCAGATAAAATTAAAACTCTAAGGTTAAAATAAATAGAATAGTTCAATAACTCAGTACATAGTGAAGCAGGAGAGAAGGACAAGGTATGTACAGAAGGTATCCTTGACATACTTAGCATTTTATTATAGCCAGATAAATCAAATGGAAAACAATATAAATGCTTATACAAATACAGGTATAAGAAAAATATACAGGAGCCCCAATACCATGTCAACCCAGTTCTTACCAGATCAAATTCCAACCACGTAGGGCTGATTGAACAATTAGTTTAAAATAATGAAGATTAGGAAGTGCTATCTTTGAAAGTAGTGACGCCTGCTTGTTTGGAACAAGAGGTCACAACAAACACACAGAGTTAGTGTGGGTTGGTCTTGCCAGTGTTATGAATATTTGCTACATTGTGTGGCAGTATGACCTTGTGTATTTATGAGGGCAATTCTGCACAGGGTTGCCAATTATCACAGCCTTTCTGGTTCCACCCAGTTCACAAAACTTAGGAGTCCTACCATTTAAAACATCTACAAAACACCTGTAATTATGGTATTATTTATTCATTCATTTATTTAATTTTTGGCTGTCCAACTCCAGTGGACTCTGAGAATATCTTTGAGGAAACAAAGGAAGAATGACAGTCAAGGCAGTTACCTGATGAAAAAATATATGAGCCAAAAGCAAGAATGGGATTTGAGAAAGCTTCCCTGATTTCACCATCTCTTGTTCTTTTAGGATAAAGGCAGGGAGAAGGGAAGTATTAATCAAATTTAGATAGCTGCCCATCTCATGAGAAGTGACTTGTTGCAAGACTCTGTTCCTGTAAACCTGTAATAAATGGCCTTAATATTCTTGAATTCAATGTTTATGGTCTATGTCATCACCTATCCTGAATTCATGGGACAGAGACACTTTCAAAACATATCATAAGGCCTCAAAGTTGCTTTTTCAAAAGGCAGCTGGACTGTTTTTTCCTCGAGGAGGACATTTCACTTCTCATCCAAGAAGCTTTACCAGTTCAGAAGCAAAACGTCTTCCTCAAGGAAAAAAACAGTCCAGTCATGTGGCAATGACAATTGCAGAATGGAAACCAAGTCCTATTAAATCTCATTGGAACTATAGATTCCTAAGAGTGCAGATGTGCTAATTAATTCGCCCCAGCAAAATAATTTACAAATGCCATAGGATTATCAGCATTCCCATTTCCAAAAAAACCCCAACATTCTTCCCACTCCAATTCCTAAGTGATAGAACTATTGATCACCTAAGAAATCAGTATCCCAGAGTAGGGGAAGATGTCTGGCTCCCTGCAACCCCAAGCGAAAGCAGCTATGGAAGGAAGTGCTCAATGGCTAGTTGAAAAAGGGACATATCTGCAGGAGCCTCATGTAGCCAGAGCTGGGCATCTGCCAGCATAATCATTGAACTGATTTTGATTATCCGCATGGCATGCTTTACAGTAGAAGAAAGCTACCCCTTCACAGCAGAACAGCTTACTAACTTGGCTTCCACAGTGAGCTGGGGATGAGACAGGATCTTTAAAATATTTATTGAGAAGTCATTATGCTATGGTAAATGGGATGCAGAGATGAGCCTTAAAACTAAGGAGCCAACTTATAAGCATGGCATCTGCCCCAATAATAAGCTAAAATATTAATATAGTGGGTTGTTCAGTCAGTCACATGTTTAGTTTAGATTTGGTATTTTATCCACCTATCAAGTCCTTCTCAAGGAGCTGGGATAGGCCGATGTTGTTTGATGATGGTTAAAGGTATCAATACACTATGTAAGCTGTTGCAAGCAAAGCTGCTTTTTGTAATTTATAGATGGTGACTCTGTCAATGATGCCAATGGTGTTCAAGTGATGTTCCAGATGTTTTGGGATTGTTCTCAAGGCACTTTTTACTATAAAAGTTTACAAAATAAAATAAAATAAAATAAATAAAATATTGGTACTCCCTCTATTTTCTTTGTCACAGTCATTCTACTTCTATTTCTATGTCTTTGTATTTTGTGATTTTTTTCCCTCCATTTCTTTCTCTTCAATTCTCCTGTCTCCACATACTGCCACATCCACTATCTAGACCAGGGGTAGGCAACCTTGGCCCTTTTATGACTCGTGGACTTCAACTCCCAGAATTCCTGAGCCAGCATGGCTCAGCTTGGAAACTCTCCCTTTCCCCTCAACATGGCTGGCTCAGGAATTCTGGGAGTTGAAGTCCACGAGTAATAAAAGAGCCAAGGTTGCCAACCTCTGGGCTAGACTTTTTGTCCTTTTTTATCAACAATTGTTAAGTCTGGGGTTTTATGTGGCAGGTGGTTGTCTGTTTGAATTCTAAAATCCCAGATCACTTTTGCTTCTTCATTTTTATTACTGGGTATGTTTTGTAGTCCCACCAGTCCTTGATTACAGGCAAATGGTATTTTTTGCCGATACTACCGGTATATTCCAATGCACTTGTCACGTTGTTGTTCATATTAAAATTTATTGGTGGTCTAACTCCAGTGGACTTTAGATCTGGCTACTATTCTTATGAAATAAACAAATGAGAGAAAGCTTTGAAGATAATATTTATTTTCTATCTTCATTGATTCACTAAAAAAAAAAATCCTCCAGAAACCTCTTTTAACTGTATATTCAGAAAATGTAAAAGCTGATTCATACCAGAACTGCAAGGATACATTTAGTGTGATTCTTTGCTTTAAATAGATGGTTGTGGGGAAAAAAAATCTTGCTATGTTAGAAAAAGCCACAGTCAGTTCAAAGAAGGCATAATGAACATTTATCTTGAACTGCAGTAAACTATCTTTTTACTGAATTTTAATCCAAGTTATGATCTAATGCCAATAATGTTCACTTCAAAAAAGCAAGAGCTAAATTATATTTTTAATTATGGCAATCTGCTTTCTTGTTTACACAGAAACTAATAACCCCCTCATTAATAAGAAATCCCATTGGGATTTCTGTAATTATTTATTTTTGTACACTTCTTATACTAGTATACAGTGACAGAGGGAAGCATTTTAGACCAGAACTTCCAATTCCTAAGCTGGCTACATTTTTTTTTTTTTTTAGTAAATCAGGCATACACATCATGTGAACTCAAAATGCCCTCTAGAATGGAGATTCTATCAACATTTGATCCCAAGGACTGAATAATGTCAGCTGACTTTAAAAACCACCTGGCAAATACCTGGATTGATTACTAGACATACCATATCTGAGTTGGAAAACACTACGTAATCATAATGCGGCAATACAGAGAGAATTGCCTAGCTATTTTCCATGAATTGGTATATTTCTCTGGCATTTGCAACCAAGCTTCAGTATGCCTACAGAACTAGACAGCTCTTTGTTTTTCTCTTTCAATTGTTTATCTCTTTCAATTTCTATTTTAATTATCATTTGCCTATGATATAACCGGACTCAGCATCTGAGAATTTGAGCAAAATTTTAGTTCTGATTAGTTCTGCTTGGAGATATAGTATTGGAAGAATACTACCTACATCAGATTGATTTTAAAAATCTGCTGCATATTTGTCCATCTGTTAAATAATAACTGAAAGCAAACAGAATTTAATTTTTAAAAGGCTTTTTTGCCACTTTTACAAATCATTTTACATGCAAATCAGGGATAAACAAAAGTCCATGGTTTGGTCAGAGAACATTCAGTGTTCCCTGAAACAGTCTGGTTTTTTTTTTTCTGGAAATGTGCAGATCCAACCACCCTAGAGGGGGGGCTGTCATTTATTAAATTTCATGAATCATTTCATGGGCTTCAAGAATCAACTCTGGAAAAGAAAGGAAACATTCCCCGGCCCTACCTTTAATGGCTTCATAATTCACACATTATGGTAGAAAATAAGGCATCATTATGGGATTAAATCAACACAAAGGACGTCAACTGTATTCCAAATCTGAATAGCTGAAGGAACAAGGCTAGAATGAGAAAGCATTATGAAAAGGGCAATGCTTATGGTAGCTGGGTGAAAACTCACATAGGGTACCTTTCCCACCCCTCTAGGACAGAGATCCTATAATTCTGGAGATGTTTACCAGAAAAGCCATTTTCTCCCTGATTTTCATCGGAGCTGAATGGAGAAGCCATGTCAGTTATGGCAATCCCTGGCTTCAGAAGCTATCTATAGTTTTTGAGCCAACTCTAAAGCCAATTAGGAAACCGTGCAACTAAAATATACATTTCTACTTTCTCAACTAAGCTAACTATTGTCCTCGGCTAATGAAGATGCATGCATATTCATGACTCCAATGAGATGCAAAGATATGAGAGGCGAATCCCACGGAAGTGCCCACATACTTTTGCATACCCACGTTGATGTCAACATATCAAAAGCATAACTACCCGGAGCAACTTGCTTCATTAAAATGTCCTTGGTTAAACAACCTAATTCATTTGTGTCGTTATGTTTTGCCAAATGGAATCATGACCTCAGCCGTGCGGAGGAGAGCGGCACCTGAAGATAAACCCATGGCCAATGGCACTATTAAAAATGACAAGGTGAGTACAAGCCGGGTCTAATAGTGAGAGACTTGACTTTTTTTTTTAAAGATGTTCAACCAAACATTTTAAAAGGTTTCATTTGTATTAGGTCTAGAAAGCACCCCCGGGGCAGGCTTAAGTAACTATGCCATTAGGCACAGAGCTGCAAATTGCCTATTAAGCCTGACTGAAACTGTAAAATTGCTTTTCACAATGCAAATTAATGTAAATAAGAACAATTGGTTACACATATCACAGATGATCAAACTGTCGACAGATGACGCAGTCTGCTTCTTCCCCTGGAATTAACGTGGTTTTAAAGCTATATTTAGCTTAGATTTGTATCCTGGGTATCCTTATTATCAATTCTTCCCAAAATATTATGAACTGCCAAATCCATGGAGTAAACAATATTTAGGGGAAGGAGGGTCTCTGACAGATTTCAAATGCCTTTTTAATTGTTTAATTTTTATTTTTAATATCATGGTTTGTTTGCTGTAATTGAAGTCCAAGAGAAGCCCAGCAGGAATATTTGAAATAGACAAGCCCTGGAATGCTCCATACAAATAGTTGAATCTTAAATAGTTAGATTCAATCAACGATCAAAGTCCCACTATACAGACTGTCTCTGTTCATATATTGTCAAGAGCTTTAGCTTTACATGAGTTTTAAAAAGTCATTCTTCTAAGATATATCACAGTGGAAAGTTCAATCCATCTACCGTATGCAAACACGTCTAGGCAGAAAAGCCATCACCGATTTGACAGACAGTTTATACGTTGCTGCCTACTGAACTGGCCTTTCATGAATTCTGATATCTTGACAATCAAATGTAAGCATTGCAGTCATCTGAGAAAATGCTTATCATTCCATTCTTTTGATGGTGGCATGGCATTTGGAGACCAACAGGCATGCTAGGCTGCCGGGACCTGGGAAAGAGGTTCACCAACTGAGACAAAGCAAATGAGGCATGACAAGATCTTTGTATAGCCTACTTAAGAAATTTCAGCAGCCAGGGGATTTGGGAAAGAAAGCATGAAATCAGATAACACATCGGTGCTGGGCAAGAACGAATCCATTTATCATATACTCCATTATGTTTAATCTTAAGCGCTCAATGATGAAGTTTCAGTCTCCAACAAATAGCACCCAGGAGAGGCATTGAAGACAGCTATCAGACATATGTGAACGGCAGACAAAAAACCAGCAGAGTAATCTTATGCATGAATTAAATTTTATTGTTAGGATAAGATTGCTCTTCAACTCCCTAGAGTCTAGAGGTCCTGCAAAATTCTAGCGATGATGGTGGCATCAGGTTTTTCTTGCTCCTTTTCTTCTTCTATTTTCCAAAATGGAATTTTTAAAGCCTCTCATTAAATAAGCTGAACCTGTCATGATTTAAACAACAGGAAAGTAATGGAAAGATGATTTTTATGGTTATATGGGAAAAAAGTACAGAGCCAAAATGTTTGCCAATGTACTTCTTATTAATCCCTCTCTTTCACAGTGTGAAGAGCTACCAGAAAAAAAAAAAACTTAAGAAGAGGAGGAAGAAGGAAAAGTTCTTTATATATTCCCATAAACTGGTATATTATAAATGGGCACCCAGCCTAACAGTTTCTTTCAATCTTAAAATTATGGCCCTCACTGACCCAGCTTGGCTTTCTTCTGAAGCCAATTAGATGTAAAATAACAAGAAAAATATAGCAAGGCAGTAAACTGTATGGGGGGCCATTTGGTTGATACCTGGAGGAATATTTTTATACAAAGCAGCACTTTTTGTTTTATTCAATATTTTAGGGACTAGACAAAAACATTTTAAAGTACACATTGGGCTACAGTTGTTACATTCAGGAACAAAATAAAGAAGCCGTGCAAGTAAAGTGACACCACCATGAATATAGCAACTTCAAGGATGGTAAAATCATGTCATCCTTTGCCAACTATTCTATGAACTTAATTTTTTGTTGGACAAACTACATTAAAAAGTCACTGCTGAGGTGAGATGCTAATAAGTCAGCCACTAATCTGGAATGGAAAGGGGGATATTCTAATACCCAACACTACAGCACTATGTGGACTCCATAGCTTCTCAACAAAAGTGGAAATATAAGGTAGCAATTCTAATTGATTATAGTACTATGTGATGATTATTGTGATTATAGTACTATGTGATGACCATCACATTTCACCATCCCAGGATATATTTAAATGTTGAAAATGCATATCATGATGCATATCATTCTTTTCCAGCATGTAAGGTGCAAGAGTCATTTTTAATCCAGCATGTAAGGGGGCCGAATGCACAAACTTTAAAAGTTTAAAACCAAATAACAATAAATGGTATAAAATATGTAACAACTGAACACAGCTTTCTTAGCCCATTCATGATTTATGGATGAGCTGATAGCCTAGAATTTTCTTCCACTTAAAATGGTTTACCATTCTATTTTACTGTGAAACAAGCTGCTTCAGCCAGGCCACTAAACCTTAGCGGTATCATTAAAAGCCAATCATATGAACTTTTTATTGCACTCTCTTGAGATTACAATTCCCAATTTGAATTCTTTTTGTAAATTCTTCCAGAGGAAATAATTTGAGCTACCTAAATCTGATAGGGCTTCTCTGCTGTCATATGGATGGATTGGAATTCCAGAGCTGAATCCAGAGATATTTTATTGGAAGACATTCTGGAAGTGGAACCTTTTAACACATGGAATGTACAATTTTTGCTTTGGGACTTGTTCTTAAAGGAAAATGGGATTTTAAATCATAAAGAAATAAGACACCATTGTCCTTCTGCATGAGCGTGCAAACGTAAAAATGATGGACATAATAAAAAAAATACAATTTACATTAAAATTATGCTACTATTTATAGTGATAATATTTACCTTTGATTGTAACAGAATATTTGTTAATAATCTGTCAAAGGGGGATAACTATTTAAGCCTATCAAAATCTTTCCCTAACGTGGCTCTCTCCAGAAAATCTGGAGATAGAACTCTGATTTTTCTCCCAGTATATTGGCTGGAAAATTTGGAAGGGATAATACAGTATATCTAGAGGAATAAGATGGGCCTTTTCTATTGCTGCACCTGCCCTTTGGAACAATATCCTCCCAAACATCCATATAATCCTCAGCCTAATGAAGAATCTTGAAGATCTGGTTATATGAACTCACTATTGAGTCTGAATGATCTGTTATTCATTTTTGGGAGGGGGGCTTGTCCCAAGCATTGTTTATATTGTTGATTTTAACCTGTGTAATTGCAAAAACACATTAGACTTTTATACTGTCTCCCTCATAGTGCTTTAAAGCATCCTCTGGGTGGTTTACAATGTCAGTATATTGCCCCCAACAATCTGGGTTTTACTGATCTCGGAAAGATGGAAAACTGAGTCTATCTTGAGCCCCCATCAGGATCAAACTCCAGGCTGTGGGCAGACTGCAATACTGCATTCTAACCACTGCACCACCAGGGCTCAGTGTATCTCTGTAAGCTATTTAAATCAGAATAGAATAGAATACAAAGAGTGGAGTGGAGGGGAGTGGAGGGGAGGGGAGGGGAGAATAGAATAGAATAGAATAGAATAGAATAGAATAGAATAGAATAGAATAGAATAGAATAGAATAGAATAGAATAGAATAGAATAGAATAGAATAGAATAGAATAGAATACCCATGAGTGAGATTTCAATCAATTCTTCCATCCCACATCCCATACCCGGTTTTACAATTATTGTGAGAATTAAATCTTGTGTGCCCCATTCCTGATCGAAAAACAATTTTCCATGATTAAACACTATCTAGACAGGATTACTGTAATTCATATCTCACAGTTCTGCCAATGTCATCATTAAAGAAAGGCATTTGCTTCTGAATATAACCGCGGCAGCAAGTTGAGTGATCTTTGGCTTCTTTTGAAATGAGCACACATTACAATGGCCATCAAGGCTTTTTGCTGAGAAAAGACTATAAACCTTCCTTTCAGAATTACAAGCCTGTAATGGCTGGGGGATTGATTATTTCAGGCAACTTTTTTTTAATACAATTTCACTATTATGGGTCCAGCCTAGCAGTCCAATAAGTGACTTTATCAGAAGCTTAGGACCATTAAGTCTGAACGATATCATACAGAGGAAGAGGGGGATTAGGGTGTTCTGTGCAAAGATCAATAACTATAATGTTGACCTATTTATTTTTCTCTATTCTCTATAGAATTATTTCATTGGCAATACATTGTTAATATGTTTATACCTTTTCCTTTCTATTCATTTGTATTCCAAAAGCATTTTTAGATTTTTTTTTTAAAAATCCAAACTTCTCATTCATGTTCTTTATAAACAATGCTTTCTATTGTAATATTTCATCAGATTAACTCCAATTGTAAATCCACAATACAATTAGTCCATATATTCCTTGGATACCATCTAGCTGCTTGTTAAAATATACCCTGATTTCCACAGGGAAACTAATTGTATAATTAAATGGGATAAAATTATAATTTTGGGGTAAAACATTGAAAATGCATAGCCCTATATTCCATCTCATCATAACTAAGAGAAAGAAAAGTCTGAAGCTTTACTACTGATCACCACCATTATCACTCGAAATCCTACCATCAAACACTGCACAATTTTTTTTAAAAAATGTGATTATGTGGTGATTGGCAGATTTTTTTTACAAGTTTGTAGATCATTATCTCCTTTGAAACTGGTAGCAGGAATATATTATGTAAGAATACCTTTAAAACACCCTGGATTCACTTTGTCAGCCTTCTTGGTTTGATGTAATGGAATGTGAGAATGACCTTGGGAGACCGAAGGAGGTGTCACAATCTTGACAATGGTCAGATAAGAGATATCTCAGCCCACAGAAGAAAGGGGCAGGGGAAAGCATTCCAGAAGGAGTCTCCCTAGTTCTCTGGAAAGTGAAGGCAAGGGGGAGGGAATTGCTTTCAGATTTGCAAGATTCAGTTTCTATAACCTTACAATAAAGATAATATTAGTACTCAAGACTTTAGTTTCTTGTCTGGATTACCTCGAAGGGCTGATTCTTAGTCAAATAAGCTAAAATGGGAACAAATCAAGCGACAAGTGAGATACATATAGCAGTTTTTGAGGTCTCCAAAGGTTTTGTGGGAAAATGACAGTCCTTGATCTTATAGGTTTTGCTGGATGTCTACACAATGCTGGTTACAAAGTTACTTTTACAACATTCAGTGCCATACTGTAGGTACAACTTTGTATATCAATGTATATTTGGTCATCTCCACAATGAGACTTTTTCATTTGTATTCTTATGATCACTTGTCCTGTTTCATCATCTAGAGTCCTGTTTCATCTCCCAAACCAAGATGAACCCAGATTTTACATACAGAATAATTTTGTAAATGACCCATTCTTTTTGTCTGTTCCATTGATCAGATGGTTACTTGATGTTGGTACTGATTTCAGCCTATATCAAAATTTCCCCCTACTTTCTAAGGTGAAATCTAAATCAAGGTTGTGCCATCCTATCTGTTGGTCCAATGAAGTTTGAGACACCTTTATTGGACCAGTTTCAGAATGAATGTTGAGGTCTCATGGGCAGTTACAGTCCAGTGCCTCAGGCAGGAAGGTTAGCAGAAGTGTGCATAGAAACTAGCAACATCCACAGCCTGTCTCACTGATTCAGTACCATGCCTGGTCAATTTGGAGAGATTTTGTTTTTAGTGATTAAGATGGAATTTCTATTTACCACAGTGTTTTCCATGTGTCCAATCAAGGTTGATATTGCACTGAAAAACAGGGTGGCCAGAGTGAGAACAATTATGTATCATACCAGTACCTCCAGCCTGTCTTCAGTAAAATGCATCAGATCAAGTCCTTCACCCATAATCAAGTCATGGATTAAATCTTATTATGAACCCACCTGATATTTAGAAGCTAAATCATTAAGCACCTGGAGACATATGCAGTGATGACTTATAGCCATCTCTGTGTAATGGCTCTTGAATATCTTCTCTCAATCTCCCTCCCTTCTTGAGTGCCAATTACCTGAATTGCTATGCTGCCAATCTCTTCCAACCTGTCAACCATGGAGGAGGAAGACATAAGAAGCTTTATTGGTATTAAATAGGTCACTGTCATAATTGGTGCTTCACCAAGTATCCTTTCTTACCTATCCACCTGGCCCTAAAGGTGAATCACAGATGACTTTGAGATTTTAGTTTTCTACTAATTGTAAAAGATTTTTTTTTAAAAAAAATGCCAGCATTAATCTATGTTCCTAAGTGACTGATATTTTAAGAATTTCAAAAATAGGCAACTCAGTTCAAGTAAACCACTGGAAAGAAATTTTATAATAAGATGATAAGAACTTTGACATACTTACTATATATGCTTTATGGCAGCTGCACCATTAAAGGGTAATTTTATGTTAATGAACTAAATTCAAAGCCCTATCTAGCTTTAATAGCTAACAGGTTTTTTTTTAAGAAAAAAAATCAGTTAATAATAAAATCGTGAGTGCAAAAAACTGTCTGAGTATTGTACATTTTAATAATACTAAATATAAGTGTATAAATATATATTCAAAAGAAAAACCTGAACTCATGTAATTATAATTAGTATTCCATATATTCATGATAAGGATGACTTATTCTCATACATACACTTTCATACCATATAAATAAAATTATCCCATATTACTTAATAAAAACTATCCCATTTTTAAGAGAAATCCCAAAATGAGTTCAGCTCAAAAATAATATATAAAAATATGCATAACTGCAAGTCTTTGTTCAGCATGGCATATACTCAATCAATAAGAACTGTTGTTAGAAACATAACAGATAAAATATCATTTGTGATTCTGGATATACTATTGATTTTATGTCCTTATAATTACTATGGAAAGTGTATGGATGCGTACCCAGAAATCAACCCCCACTGAATTCTATGGGACTTACTCCAGGAAAGTTTTATTGGATTGCAACCTAATATTTCTCTATCTATCCTGCTCTCTTTTGACTTGACTAAAAATAAGTTAAAATAAAATGGTAATATTTTTCTCTGCAACCACGTTTATGATGTTACTTTCTATTTCCAGCTTTCATGAGGAGACAGGTAAGATTGAAATTCCTGGGATCGTTCTCCTGAATTCCTACCACTTGGTTTTGAAGCGTTCTGGAACAAAGGGAAATTGTTTAGTCTAACTCAGACATGTCAAACCCGTGACGTCACATGACGCCGCGCAACGTATAGGGACGGTTTTGCCATTGCTGGCAATGGGGTGGCCGTGGCTTCCAGATGATGTGTCCGGCCCGCAGCCAGCAGTTTGACACCCCTGGTCTGTTCCTTTCTTGCTTTTTGTAATCAGCTTTTGCACCAGAGAAATTTAATGCAAGTGTGCATGTACATGTACATGGATGGGATATACTAAAGGAGGAAATAAGGGAGTGTACAGGAATGATTGATGTCTTTCTTATGATGTAATGGCTCTGTTGTCTGATTCTCATTGGCTAACGAAGTTTATAAAGTTTATAAAGCAATGCTACCAATTTCCTAATGCGTGGCACTTCTGGACGTAATTCTGCCAGCATTCCAGATTGTTGGCCACCCAGCTACTTAATTTGATCAAATAAAGTGCTGCTTGATCAAGAAGTCTCCACTTGGGTTTTCTGATTAGATTGATATGGTATCTCAAATTCAAGTAAGGGACTGGGACCTAATTCAATATACTGAATTTAATATTTGGGGCCAATTTAAAATAGCGCTTTCATATTAAGATGGTCACCACATGGAAGCAGAGACAGACTTTTTTGTATTTCTTTGCTGCCATCTAGTGGTTATCTGATTTTTTGCAGACAAGAATAGGAATTAATAAGCTGTTTCTCACAATGAAGGGTTGTAACTATCTGTAGTGGTGAGGTCTCCTTGGGATCTGTCCTACTATGGTAGTCCTTTATTAATAACTACAATTGTGACTGGCAGCTCTGTCTTTAGGTGAAATGATCACCATAACTGTGCTTTCCTTTTCCCTATTCCTCACCCTTTGGAATGCTCAGCCTGGTGCTGGGTTCATTAGCAAGAAGGCAAATAATATCTGTATTTACATTTGTTAGAAAGGATGGGACTACAAAAAAGTTAGCAGGCACACAATGTAGAATGTACATCAAGAGGCACATGCTCAGTGTTGGGAGCTGCAAGCATGCTATGCAACAGTTTGGTAAATTCCCCGTTATCTGTCTGTTTACTCTCTTGTAATCCCTTCTTTCCCAGTCTCTCTGCTCTGTGAGGTGGAGAAAAAAAACAAAGCAATTTTTATAGACAATCTCTCCTGTGTCTAAAGCACTCGCCCCCCCCCATTTAATTCTGTTTCATTCATGTTCTAAACCTATTGTATCACATTAATCTGTAACACTTGTTAGTTGTTTATGAGTGTTCATTTGTCTATGTTTTTCTTCCACACTACAACAAAACCTTTAAGCTCAGTATACATTTACTGAAGACTACCGCCTGTTTACAAACAAAGCCAACAGATGAATAAAACAATGCTGGTTCAGACCTTTGGCAATGCTTTTGGGTTTATAAATCTAACAGCTTGTACTGTAGTTTCATACTCCTCTTCCTTTCATTTGTAATTATGTTTGTTTCTGATGACCCATTTGGAGGGAAAGAACCAGACATACTGCTAATATTCTATTATTTTGATATAAAAGTTTTAAAAAAGTTGGGGAGGGGGGACTCCCTACCCGAGTCAGCCAAATCCTGAATCCTGAATCAAATCCATCTACTCTGCACCAGTTCTGCATTTCCATGAAGCAGAACAGCATTCCTCCAAAGCAATTCAAATTGAGTTGGCAATATGATGAGACTCCTTGGGTGAGCAATTTGAGGTATCTAAACATTACTAGATGGATTCACCCATCACTTTTAGTTTTTGTTTCTTTAGGATGAGGACAATGGGGAAGAAGAGGAATCAAGCCAAGCAGGTGATCTATCTATCTTTCACTGCTTTGTGAAGAAAGACTAGTACTTACACCTACAAATGCCATTTAATTCTACCTATCAACCCAGTTATAGAACCCTTTAAATAATCAAATAGTTGCAATAAAAAGTTTATTGCATATACTATATATTATTTGGTAATCTGGACAGTTTCTTAACATAGGGGCATTTTCAATCCGTCAGCAATTACCATAGTTATTCCCCAACCCGCTTTTGTAAAAATTCTTCTTGCACAAGCCACTTGCACCTGTCAAACTGAATTTGGCAGGCTTGATCACTACAGAAGGGGGAAATTGAATCTGTAGCTTAAATTAGTGGTCCCCAACCTTTGAGGCTTCGTGGCCCAGCTGGGGGGGTGGAGAAGGGAACTGGGCTGCATGAGTGGTGGGCTAGTGCATACACACATGCATGCACACACAGCCCTTGTGTAAGTGGCAGGCCGGGATGCATACACATAGCTCGACTTATGTGAGTGGCAGGGTAGCACGCACACATGCAATTGCCTGCCAGCCCACCACTCAGGTAAGTTGAGCTGTGCACGTGTGACCTCCAGCCAGCTACTCATGTGGCCCTATTCTGAATAGGCCATAGCCAAGTAGGGGGCTGCATCCAGGGGTTGGGGACCCCTGATTTAAATCTAGTCCTACCAAAATGAAACCTCCCTACCTCTTCATTTAATGGAATAGCTGTAGTTTCAGGTTTTGCTAGATTTGTAATATAGGGTATTTTTTGTTTATTTATTTGTATCATGCCTTTATTATTTTTACAAATAACCCAAGGCAGAGAATGCTTCCAACACATCTTCCTCCTCCTATTTTCCTCACAACAACATCCCTGTCCCTAAGTTTAACTCTTGAAATCTTTTAGGAAATCCCAATCTTGACAAACTCTGTAACAGAGCACAATTGGGATATATGAAGTGGGATGCACAGGGCTAAGGATCTTTCATATCCCAAGTCCTGTAACACTTCACTGTGATTCCAAATGCCAAACAAATGTAGAGTTGCTTATCCACTCATTGTTTACAGTGGGATATCTAAATCTATATATTTACATAGAAGCTGAAGGAAATGGAAGGATTGTCAAGCTTATTTACAGCAAACTGGATTGAAGCAGGTAAGCAAGCACCCAAAATGCTAGTATTTCTGATCTATTATACAGAAGCTAAGAAGCTATTATGGAAAAAATAATTCCAGCAACTGATGTGGATCCAACATCCAGTAAGGCAAGTTATTATTATTTGTTCAACTTCAAAGTTTTTTTTTAGTGTCTAAGCATGGTTTAGTACAAAAGGGAATTTCATATTTCTTCTTGAACTACACACACCCGTATTGGAGCATGATTCTTCAATCTTGAAGTGTGAATGTATCCATATCAAAGAGATTTCTGGTGAGAACTGTCAGAAATCAAATTATCTAAGGAAACAAATGGCTATTCTGGACAAGTCTAGAAAAGAAAGGTACCAAATGTCAGTTTACATGCTATACTTGTACCAAAGTGCTCTATGTATGTATTTCAAAAAATGATAACTTCTCATAATGTTGGCGCTTTGAACATCTTTGAATTTGGCCAGAAACTCAGTTAATAGATTACAGCATTGAATGTTCACAACAGTCACCATAGAGACTATTCATTTGATGTTCAGTGGGTTTCAGTATACTCTTCCTAAACACAAGAGGATGATGTTTTTCAGGCTAACTGTTGTGCCATCCTGATGTCATTTTCATGTATGTTGATGATAAATGAATATATGAGCAAGCAAGCAAGCACACACACAGAGAGAGGTCAAGCAAATGGCTTTTACTTTTTTGCAATTAGGAAGTCAAAGAACATCTAATGTGATTGAAAATATGCTTCCCACTCAAAGTGGCTTTTGATTGCAAAGCAATTTACACAGCTGGGCAGGCTCCTAGGTGGTCCAAAGTGTGATAGGCAGGTGGTCACATATTAGAGAGTAAAGAAATATGCAACAGATTACCTACAGTATCTCCCCGGGATACGATTTTGCCAGCTATTAACCCCTGTCACTATTGGTAGCAGGTGGCCGTAAGTGCAAATTTGACTGTAAGGTGGATCTCTCATTATTAAACATTAACTAACTAATTAGGGCAAACTACACTTTGATAAGTTTTGTCTTATCAAAATGCCATAGAAAAATTAATATTTAGAATTTCTATATATGAGAAGCTTCAGGAAAAGTCAATGAGAAACCCATAGGTCCCAGATTTCTCAAATCTCTGGGGATCTGAAAACATCAAAAGGATGCCTAGATAGCAAGAAGCCCGGATAAGTGCGGTTTTCATTACTTATTATTTTATTTATTTATTTATTTATTTATTTGACTTCTATGCCACCCTATTCCAGAGAACTCAGGGCGGCTCACAACATAATAGAAATCAACATTTAAAAATACATACATATATATATATATATATATATATATATATATATATATATATATATATATATATATATATATATATATATATATATATATATATATATATATATATATATATATATATATATATATATATATATATATATATATATATATATATATATATATATATATATATATATATATATATATATATATATATATATATATGTCAAGTGTTTATTTTTTAGATTGCACCCTGTAAACCCAAATATGGGAGGAAGGAATCATTCTTTCCTTTTGCTTGTTTCAGCTCAACCCAGAGCCATCTTGCAAGCACAAATATATATATGTTGTTTAAAATTGTTGACATATATATATAGATACATACATACATACATACATACATACATACATACATACATACATACATACATACATACATACATACATACATACATACATACATATATATATATATATATATATATATATATATATATATATATATATATATATATATAAACCCCTTAATTTAAAAAAAACCAATCATTCAACATACACACAGACATACACTGGCTTGGGGCAAGATGTTAACTGCCCCAGGCCTGCCGGCAGAGGTGTATTTTAAGTAATTTACGAAAGGCGGAGAGGGTGGGGGCGACACGGATCTCCGGGGGAAGTTGGTTCCAGAGGGCCGGGGCCGCAACAGAGAAGGCTCTTCCCCTAGGCCCCGCCAGGCGACACTGTCTGGCTGACGGGACCTGGAGAAGGCCGACTCTGTGGGCCCTAACCGGCCGCTGGGATTCATGGGGCAGCAGACGGTCCCGTAAGTAACCTGGTCCGATTATGTTTTAGAGTTAGCTGTCATGAGAATTGTTTGTATTACCAAGTGAAGTAATGACTTTATACAATAAATGTAATTTATTACAAGAGAATAGGGGTTTGTTTGTTTTTTTTTTAAAAAAGCTATAATATTCAAAAATGTTGCATT
Organism: Bothrops alternatus; assembly: GCA_034064705.1. Taxonomy (NCBI): domain Eukaryota; kingdom Metazoa; phylum Chordata; class Lepidosauria; order Squamata; family Viperidae; genus Bothrops; species Bothrops alternatus. The sequence goes on from JARGCV010000049.1 coordinate 4,133,549, forward strand.
AGGAGATTTTGTCTGGTGCTGAACTGAAGTGCTCTCTATCTATCTTGGGATCAACAGAAAATCATACAGGAATGAAATTTGATAGGTTGTTCTTTATGTATTGTTCAGGCATAATGAGTGGCCAATCTATAAACATTGCACACTCCTATAAGTAGGACTATTGGCACCTTCTTGGCCTGGCCATGAACTACAGTAGTAATAATAAGCTCCCATTTCCACTGCTAGTAGTAGAATTGAATAGGGAAGGTCTTCTTTTGCCATTCATTGATTTCTCTGCCCTAAATTGCTACTGGAGAAAAAAAAAACACAGTTCTATAATTGTGGAGCAATATATATGAGAACATGGTGAAATGCTCTAATCCTATTAGTATAGCTTCTGATTTATTTAGGATAAGAATTGTTTGGGTTGAACAAAGGAGAAGAAAGTAGCTTAATAACAAGTGATTCTTGCAGCAAACATTAAACACAAATTCTACAGTATTCCCTTCCCCTTTTATTTTTTTTTTAATCTTTTATTCTTTTTTTAGTTTTCAGTTCCTGTCCTTTATATATACCTACAATGACCTTTGAGGCTGAAGGCTAGTATTCCACAGGTCAATATCCTTTTTTTCTCAGATGATTCTCCGCTAAGCACAAAAAATCTTGAGTGATTCTTCCATTCAGGTTAATTATACCTCTTGACTTTCATCCAGGATGTTCACTTCTTTTTTTTTATATGCTTGCTTTTGTTTGGTTTTCTGAAAATCTTCCTTCTGACTGTGTCTCTACTCCAAATTATCTCTCCACACTCACCAAAAGGACCTTCACGTTTCTTCTGTCTCCAGGGTAACCAAAACATTCAGCCACACATTTCACCACCAAGGCAAGCCCCCCCTCCATGCTCAAGAGGTAACACATTATATAAAGTTCACTATAATAGGCAAAATAAAGGCAAAATTAAGAAATAGCAAGAATCTATATGACCAAGGATGCACTAAGAGGGGATTTCTGAAGAGTAAGAAGCAATGATAAATAATAACAAGGCAACCCATGAAGGAGTGACATTTTCCTTGAGAAGTATAGTAAGAAATCAAGGATGGAATATTTTATCAGTTTTTCCTCTTACAACAAAGCTTCCCACACAAGAAAAGCAAATATGTTCTCTCTTCTTCTTGCTGTCTTTGTGTTATGGAAAATAATGATGAGAGAAAGAACCAGTCTGGTATATAGTGATGAAGATGCTGGCCTAAAAACCAGGAGACTGTGAGTTCTAGTCCCACCATATACAGTACCTATAAAGTGGTAATGATTGGCTTTGTGCCAATCACTCTCTGTCTTGGCCCAACCTACCTTACAGGGTGGTGCTTGCGTTATTACTAGGTGAACAGCAGGTGAAAGACAATAAATTAACAATCAAATTAACATATCATATGTGGGGCAGCATATATTTCTACATTAATAGTCATCTAAAAATGGGCTCACCTAGCCCATATTTTGTCCCAATTCCCGAAAGAAAGCCAAATTTTCAATTTCTCATAATAAGCCATCAGACTCAAACAAGCAGAAATAATTGGAGACAGATATTTTTGCTTTATTTCATAAATGGACTGTTCTTGTGTCATAACAATCTGCACCTTGAACTGCACCAAAATCTTACTGGGAGTCCATGGAAAAACTGACGTTATGTGGATATACTGAGGTGTACCCACAACTACCTTTGCATTCTGGAGGAGCTGCAGTTTTTGAGTGGTCTTCAAGGACAGAGTCATGTATACTACAATGATCCAAACAGGTGAGCAAAGCATGAGTGAGTGTGAGCAGTGCCTTCCAATCTTGGAATGATGCACTTGGTGTACAATTTGTATCTGTGCAAGGACCTTCCTAACCAAGGCTGACACCTATTCTAGAAGACCTCCAAGGTCCCTTTCAGCTCTATTCTATTCCATTCTTCAAACAGAGGAGAGGAATCTAGGAGAATCTAGGAGAATGTCTGCATTGCATATCCTTTCCATCTCATTCTAGTGTTGAAAAATTCCCAAATTAGGAGAGAGAAGTCTAAAACCCACAACCATTCAGGCTTGCTAAGGTTGAAGCTAAGCTTGTTTCACCCTACTTAGGCTCCGATGGCTCAGACAAAGGATCTCAATGACATCATTTGGTATATCACAACTACCAATGCTACTTTAGTTTCTTAGTCCAGAAGAAAGAATAAAAAGTTCATTGTCTCCACTAACAGAGTCTTGTATTTGTTTTCATTTCAAATAACTCATAAAACACTCTTAAAAAGAACCCAGGAGGTCCGCTGTAACTTTGGATGGTTGTTAAGCAACCAGTCATAAGTCAAGGACTATCTGTATGGGAACACAATGTAGCTTTATAAAAGATATGCAATGTTATTCTAAAAAAGAAAATAGTCACCAGCATTCTTGATGCTGCATTCTGGACTAATTGCAATTTCCAAAGACTTTTCAAAAATGGCCTATTTAGTCAGGACACTGCAAGAATTCACAGGAATACTAAAAATCATGTATCATTATGATTATATCTCCTCCTCTTCCTCCTCCTTCTCTCTCTCTCTCTCTCTCTCTCTCTCTCTCTCTCTCTCTCTCTCTCTCTCTCTCTCTCTCTCTCTCTCTCTCTCTCTCTCTCTCTCTCTCTCTCTCTCAAACACACACACACACACACACACACACACAAAACAACTAGCAACTCAAAACATCTCTGCACCTGGATATGACATTATGGCTATCATATGATTCTAATAGTATACAAACTGTTGTATACTTCATACCATGACATGGCACTCTGTTTTCAAGAGGAAGAGAATAACCCATAAACATGACTGTATGTCTTTCATGTTTAGAGCTCACTACAAAATATGTCTCTGACATCAGAAGCAGCAGATTCCCAGGAACACAAGCTTTCAAAGATGAAAGGCTTGTCAATTCATGTTCATAATTAGGAAGACAGAGGACTTGGAAATGTATAAATATCTGGGAAAGGATCCTACAGAGAGAGCTTATTATCTTCCTAGTAATGATAGATATTCAGTGTTCGCTGGTTTTGAAACTTTGCCCATCCATGCCAGCCTACGCTTTGTTAAATTCACTGTCATATCAATACTTGCTACTGTATTGCTCTAATCTGTGCAGCAAAAATATTTAGTGCAATTTATTTTTACTGTCTACAGATGCAATTCATTTTTCTGAGAGTAAACTATGGCACTTCTCTTGCTAACTTTTCACCTGCTTTCATAATGTCATGTTTACCTGTTATAGCCAAAACCTGGCTCACCTAAAACAACAGAATCACTTTGAAGTTACAACATAATTTTATTAGCATGCAAACAATAACATAGTACAGGTAGTCGTCAACTTACAACAGTTCATTTAATGAGTGTTCAAAGTTACAAAAACACCAAAAAAGTGACTTATGTCCGTTTTTCACACTTACAACCATTGCAGCATCCCCATGGTCACCTGATCAGAATTCAGATGCTTGGCAACTGACTCACATTTATGAGGATTGCCATGCCTTGGGTTCACATGATCACTTGTTGTGACCTTCTGATAAACAAAGTCAATGAGGAAGGCAAATTCACTTAATAATCCTGTTGCTAACATAACAAACGCAGTGATTCACTTAACAACTGTGGCAAGAAAGCTCATAAAATGGGGCAAAACTGACCTAATAAATGTCTCACTTAGCAACAGAAATGTAGGGCTCCATTGTGGTCATAAGTCGAGGACTACCTGTATATACTGGGATCCCAGCAAAGCACTGGCACTTTGCTGAGCAGCCCTGATCAAAAGCAAAAACAGGGTTTATATATACTTTGCAAAATCAAGAGAAAGGAAAAAGGCAAACCCAGTGTAAATTGCAGCCTGACATTGGAATATTTAAGGTAAACCCATCTCTGTGACCTTATTCACCCCTTCCCAACATGCTAGCCATGTTGAGATACAGTTAACGAATATAAGCAATTTGGTTTATTGGGCCACAGGTTCCTGGCTGATTCTTCTCCCTGTTGCCACTTATGATCAATTCAGCTTGCTGTCAATATTTTCTTACAAGGGGACTTTAAGCAATTCACATGTACAGAGGGGGCATCTGGTGATATTGGTAGTGAATCCAGTGCACATGTGTATGGAGGGGAGGTTTTTACCACCACATTCCTCTCTTTCTTTCCCTCCCCTTTAGATGGGCAACATGGTGAAAGAGCTCCAGATAGATGAGCAACAAGGAGTAAGGAGTATTGTGATAGCATTCTATACTGAGAACAGAGAAAGATCAACACATTTTTACACCCACATACACGTGTGATACACCTAAATAGAAGCAAAAGGAAATCGAGAGATACATGACAACAATCTGCGCTTCAAACTAGCTTCTATGCTTTGTGCAATACCTACTCAAGCAAACTATTGTTTTTGTATCCTATATCTGTTTTAATGCATTAAATTGCTCAAGGCACATACTTCATTCATACTTGGGGGGGGATGTTATCACTAACTGTTAATTTCAGAGCATGAAAAGTTCATTTCCCATGTAAACATTTACAGATGCTTTCTGTGATTCATATACTTTTGGAGGTGACAAATTATTCTTGAAATAATAATGTTAAGCAACTCCTCTTCCTGTAATTCCAGCAAGGGTATTTCTAAATAAATAAGGCCACTCCAGAGTACATCTTCCTGAAAATTAAGCACACAAGCTAACTCTGGCTGTAACCAGTAAGCCTTTCTGAGATCTCCACATACTGTAATTCAAATTAATGATATCTCCTTGGATCGTTTTTCTATTGCCTTGGGGTACATATGTTGGATAAATACACTAAAATCTAATACTTCTGCAAACCTTCTATTTGGAATAATATTCAATAGGCATTGATTTGATACTATTCTAGATTGTTTAGCTGCTATGACTCCAAACAATTCTTCCCAATTATTTTTGAAGCATGTCAAACCCTATAATGTTGTACACATTTTGACTTTTAAAAGTGCTGTACTAGATAAATAGGGTTACTCTGCATCCCAACTACAGTAACTGGCCTTCATCCTGTGCTTCTTATTTAGCTCTGAACATTTAAAATACAATAGCAAAGCATTCTAGGACTCAGAATGCAAGATAAAATGTTGTTTGGAATTAGCATGTAACAGTTAACTTTATATGTTCGATTTTTATAGTATGTTTTTTTTTAATTCTGTCAGCTACTTTGGATGTTCATCAGAATGAAAAGTTAGGGTAAAATCAAATAAATGATCAAGTAGTGTTTGACCCCCTTGCCAAAACATGTTTATTGAGTGCAATTTTTGCTTATGTGACAACAGATGAAAATTATACAGTGGAGATAAGCATATTAATGGTATTGATTTATTCTGAATCAAAATCATATTAAAAATACTATACTTTTATTTTTAGCCTCCATTTTGGAATGTAGCTTTGCAAACATATCGATCAAAATGTTGTGCTTTGTAATAGACAATCCTGTGCCTGACTTCCATTTTGTTTAAGCAATAGAGAAAAACATGTACTTTAATTGCTAAGATCATACAATAGATAATAATGAACACAAGTGATTGTATATTTTGGAAGAATTCAGATATTCTCTTCAATTTGTGAATAGTGGTTTTCAGGTTAATTGTATCAGGAAAGGGTACTACTACCATCACTCAATTATACAATCTATAATTTGAAAACTTTTGAAAAAAGAGTTTGTTTGCATATTACCATTCTTGATTTTTATTTTTTTTTATTTTTTTTTTGGGTATGGATGAAGTTATAGTAGATGCCAGGTGGAAAACCTATCTTGGGTGGTTTCTAACATTCAGATCCCAGCTCTAAGTATTCAGTGCACTGAATCAGCAATAACAAGCAAAACTATTGGAACTCATTACAAAACTTCCTAATCAGTCTGTTAATTGAGGCTATCAGCTTCCCATTATACCGAGACAAATTAAGCAGGTTAAAATGGCTCTCAAAAAACATCTGCTGAAGCAAGTCAGAATTAATGATAAATAAAATTGAGTTTTGTGGTTGGGGTTTTTTCCCCCTCCTCTATCCATCTGTACCTATAAAAAGGCTATCACAAGAAGCCATTCATTACTTGTCAATTCCAAACTGCTTTAGAATTTAGCTTTCCTAAAATATTTCTTCAACAACCTTTTCATCAAAGACGAACAGAATTGTAAGTTCAACCACTGAAGTATGGCTTCCTCAAGGGAGGTAATGTAATGTACGTAACAATACATATGGAGCTCAGAAGCAAAACTAGCTACAGCAGAGAAAGAAAATAAGGAAATGACATAGTGTGGCTTGTTAGACGATCTCAGCAGGCCCCGTAACTGCTTTTAAAGAACCTATTTTCATAAATGGCCATGTCACTGTTAAGTTGGAAGTTGTTCCACTGTATACCAATATTCTTGCAACATAGCAGATGGAGAATTGGATTTCAGCTGGGGAATAAAGTAAATTGAATTCTGTCCAACCATTTCTGTTTAGCCTAAGCTAACCTGAAAGGTAGTATATCCTTAATTTTTTTGCAGGAAGGCTATGAATCAGATTTGTAAGTTGTTGATTACTTTTGTAGAAGCTAAGCTCTCCCAAAGACCATTTAACCATACATTTGGACAAATACTACAAACAAATCAACCTAATCCCTACAAAGAATCATGTAACAGAGATTTGTTTCATTCATTAGTCATGGGGGTCCATGAGCCTGACTTTTCACTGTGAAAATGTATTTAATTGTTGCTCAGAAGTAAATCCCACCAAGTTACAAGAAAGAATGCTCTAATAAGTGGGATTTAGATTGCCACCTAATCTGATGATCAGGAACAAAATTAATTTTGTCCAATGACAATGAAATAAAATACATCGAGTATGCTCAGAGTAGATCTATCAATATCTCCTTTTCGAAAGAAAGCATTGTTATCCATCTCCTGCCATCTGTATAGGAGAGATTAATAAATGAGATTGGACTTGCTTTTCATTCATTTGTAAATGCCTTTTCTGGACTCTCTGAAAAAGAACTGCACATGAGGAGGAGTCATCCATAACCTTCCAGATGTTGTTAGACTGTCTTAGTCCCAGCAATAATTACTGATAATTAAGAATAGTAGGATTTATAATCTAATACATCTGCAATAGAATTTATGCTTTATTAGACTCAGAAGAGAGCATCTTTTTTTTAAAAAAAAGTGAGATGAGGAAAAAAAAGCAATGGGCTTGTCTTAATAGCTCTGTTGATATATAGCATTTTATAAATAAGTCTCATTCCCATCTTCTCCAAGCAGTGCAAAATGGCAAGGAAAATTCTGCAAATGTTTCAAGAATCTGAGTCAACCTGCATGCCTCATGCTGTTCAGATAGTATCTAGCAAGACAGATGTCACATTTTTCACCTGCTCGCCAACTGCGTACTGACTTTCTTTCTTTCGTTCTTTCTTGGCAATAAAAAAAATTTCAAAGCAGGAGGGAAAAAATGATCTCCCCACCCATTGAATTAGACACTCAGAGGAAACAAGACCAATCCTCTCCTTCATTTCCCCTCATCCAAGCTCCAGCGCTCATGTGAGAGCCACAAGAACGAAATGTACCGTAACATCTGGGAAGATTTCCAGATCCATCTAGCTGGGAGAGAGTTGCTCAGCACGGCGTGCATTGAACAAGGTACTTTCCTGTCACTTTGCCACCAGCCTCGCCACCAGATAGTACATTGAAGATTCTGGCTGGTACATCTGGTACATCAGAAGATAACTTTTGTTTTACCCTCCTCAGCCAAGTATCATTAAGTTTCTTGGCAAATGACAAGTCTTGACAAATAAGTGGGTTTTTGCTATAGAACTGGCTAGTGGTTATTAGTTGGCATAACTAAAAAGCTGGTAGTATAACTTTACAATGTATCTTACAGGACTTTTGAGTGTTTTCATTTTAAATTGCACCCTGTAAACCCAAATATGGGAGAAAGAAATCTTTTCTTTCTTTTCCTGTTTCAGCTCAACCCAGAGCCATCCGCAGGAGCAAATATATATATATATATATGTTTTTATTTAAATTGCTCCCTTATTCTTTGTTATGTGTATGTGTATGTGTATGTGTATGTGTATGTGTATGTGTATGTGTATGTGTATGTGTATGTGTATGTGTATGTGTATGTGTATATATATATCTTACAGGACCCATATATATATATGATGGATGATTAGATAGGTAGATAGATAGATAGATAGATAGATAGATAGATAGATAGATAGATAGATACACACACACACACACACATATATATATAACATTTAAATTTATCATCATCCATCATATATATATATGGGTCCTGTAAGATATATTGTAAAGTTACATATATATAACATTTAAATTTATCATCATCCAGAAAGAAAAACATACAAGATAGTCAGGGACACAAGAACATCATGAGATAAACTAAACAGTACACAGAACATGCAGAAGAAAAAAAGAGGAGGAAAAGGAAAACTCCCTCTTTATACTTATAGCAAGCAATCACAGCATAGGTTGCATCATGCATGAGTCAGTACTTTCTAACTAATCAACTCCAACTGTGTGTTCTGGCTTATTCTACACTTTAGTGTTACAGCTTCTAAATTCAATATCCTAACATCTTTCCCTCCCCCTTCTTCCCTCAATTATTTCCTCTACTCCAGACATGTCACACTCGTGATGTCATGTGACGTCGCGCAACCTATCAGGAGAGTTTTGCCATTGCCAGCAATGGGGTGGGCGCGGCTTCCGCATGACACATCCGGCCCACGGGCTGGCAGTTTAACACCCCTGCTCTACTCTCTTTGCTTTCCTGTTTTTCCATTTTCTTTATTTGTGTTTGAATTTTATACTAAGAAAGAAACTTTTAATAAACTATATATATTTTTTAAAAAGGTAAATGAACAAGTCTTGGTGACACCTATAGACATGTCACTATGGAGCAATCCCCTCTCCTTAAAACAGCTTGCGAAAGCTTTGCCTATACTCACCCTGGATGACAAATGGCTCTGAGAATTCAGCTACTCCACTGAATGCATTTTTCTACTTTGGATTTTGCTGGATTTTTTTTGTATATGGGTGTCTTTGTTGTGTGGCTGCTTCTATAGCTGGGGATCTTTGTTTGCTAGTTTATGATACCCTTAAATCTGCAATAGCTAAAGATCCCATGGCAGGAAGTCTCAATTCTCAGTAAAGGACTAAAGATACAATATTGTTTCTTGCCTCACTAGAGAAACAGTCAAAGCTATATAAATGAAGATATTATAAAGGCACATTTTTTTGCAAAGTTATTCTTTGTTTGGTTTGTAATGCAATTTATATTGAATGAATGTTTGACTAATTCAGGATAAGAAATATATTTACGTATTATCCTTCACCAAGCCTTTGCCCTTTCCAATTTCCCACAATTTTGACTTAACAAAGCTAAGAGAGGTGACATTATATATAAAATAAGACCGGATTTTTAGATGTTAGATGTATTGTCTGTTCATCACCTCTGAGAATAGATAAATAGAGATAGATAAATAAATTGATATACTAAAAGAACAAACAGAGGGAGTCAGAGAAAAAAAGACTGGTTGATCGGCACAGCAAGTGATAATGTTCATCTGTTAAGATCAAATCCTAATATTGTGCAAATACACAGTATAAAGGGATAGGGGATTAATCTTCAAAAGCCACGTGTATCTTTCAGAATACAGCAGTGATGAATCACAATGTAATCTCGTATTCCTCATATTATCAATCCAGTCCTGCTGCACAAAAGGTGAGCACTGAAAAAAATCATTTCTATGGATGATTAATATGATTTACTTCAAGCAGTCCTACCTTGATAGCAAAAGATTCAAGACACATCTGAAACCATTATTGGGGAGAGGAAGTACAAAGAGGTTTGGTTTTCCAGATGTACATATGATCCCCATACACTGTAGGTAACACCTAGGATAACAGTAGCCAAGTATGAAAGAAAGAAGACAAATATTTTATCATAAGTGGTAGAATATATTCCACATTGTTTACTAGTAAAATATGGCACCAGTGAAAGTGTAGATATTACCCTAAGTGGGAATAATTGAGTACCTGTTGCTGGTGTCATAGCATTTTGTAATCATCTGGAAAGATATTTGAAATACCAATAATATCAGATAACTTTCTGAGTTTAATTTGCCAGCTATGGGTTGAATTCCAGATGTCATACTATTGTAATTCATAGAGTATGTTTCAGGTCTGTGGGGAAACAGAAGAGGTTATCACTAATGTACAATCCATGGCTCTGAAAGACTTAATTAGAAGTTCAGAAACCACCAAAATATCCCACTTTTAAACTATGAATCATCCGGTGCCTAGGCTGGTCTCTGGAGGGTCATTTTCACAGTAAATTAATCTTCCCAATGTCAGGTTTAAATTATGAGCAGTGACATGCTTGGCCACTGTATTAGGCAATTGCAGCAAGACTTAAGCAATTGCCGCAAATGCTCCTCAGCAGGAAGGTGTGGTGGTGACGCTGACATTATCAAAGCTGACACTGCATTAAATTGGTTTAAAATTAAAATAACTCTCATGACAAGCAAAATGGGAGGGGCAACTCTTCATCACAACCTAAGACTGTCATTTAAGTTGTACATTTGGTAACTTATTCTGAACACTGGAGAAAGGGGGAATCTAATAAGTATTACCTTGCAGCAGGGGTGAGCAATCATGACAACTTTATGACCTGAGGACTCCAACTCCCAGAATTCCTGAGCCAGCTTGGAATTCTGAGAGCTGAAGTCCATAGGTTGTAAAGTTGCCACAGTTGCCCATCCCTGCCTCACAGAGAAAGAGAGGTGTTGTATTTTGTTATGTAACTATATTCTGGTTGGGTTAAGTTTTTAAAAATCTCCTAAAGAGACTTTAAATCTATGTTTCACTACAAATTTCTACTAATCTTCTAAATAAAAATCTGGCTTCTTTCTATCCAAAGAGGGCAGACATTTACTATTATTTTTCTTTCTTTGGTGGCAGTGAATGGAAATTCTTTCCTTCACAGATAAAGCTAAGAGACCCAGTGTGGCTATTGCCATGCTGGCAGTCAGACAAATTCTGCTAACGCTGAGCAGATTGACAAGAAAGAGAGGAGAAAATAATATGTCTTTCTCCATGAGGTGGATACAAATCAGTAGGATGCAGCCCCATGATCTAACAGACAGGAATATTATGAGATGTTTTCTTTTTGCCCAGATCACAGCATCGGGATACAGAGATTCTGATGAATAACCTTATCCCATTTGAGGCTTAGCCTGTTCCAGGTGGGGGAAATAAAAGCTGAAAGCAGTTTACAGTCATCCCAGAAAGAATGATCAATAGCTTCTGCTTTGTGGCCCTCTCCTGCCTGCAGATATGAAAACAGATGACAAAAACATCTATCCATTGTAAAAAAAAGTTCAGAGAGAACATTTTCTTTATTTAAGTGAAAGTACAATGAGGTCAGCAGAAGAGCCAGTTTGGTGCAGTGGTTAATGCATCAGGCTAGAAACTGGAATACCCAGAGTTCTAGTCCTGTTTTGGGCACAAAACCAGCTGGGTGATCTTGGGCCAGTCATCTTCTCTCAGCCCTAGCTAGGAGACAATGGCAAAACACTTCTAAAGACTTTGCCAAGAAAACTGCAGTGATTTGTCCAGGCAGTCTCTGAGAATAGGACATCATTGGATGGAAAGGGGGAAAGGCAGTAAAGTCACAACATCATGAAATTATGCAAGAATCCCTTCAAGTTCTTGATTCCTTCCTGTTTTTCACCCAGATGTTCAGAGAGGTAGCAAATGCATTAAAACCAACATGTCTTCCCAGTCTGAACTATAGGGAACAAGCATGCTTCTCCACTTGTGAAGCCATCTTTCTGCAATTTGATCCTGGTTATTTGAGGCCAATTAGTGAACTTGTTGCTGTGACATTAGGATATAAGATTCATTATAAAACATGATGATTTATAAAAGCCATGGGAAACATTAGAGAAGCTACTCCTCGATACATTGAAGGGTTTCCAGCCATCTTTGTTTAAAAGTAAGGAAGGGAATTTAGGAACTGTTGCTAAAGGTTTGAGCTGTTTGTGTGCAGTGAATGTTAGCACAATGAACTGTTTGACAAATCAAGGGATCATATTTTCCACTGCCTTGCAGGAAAAACTGTACACAAAGCAAGAAGCCAGAACACTTCATTATTTTGAAATGGGGTTCCTTCTAAAGTCGCTAAAGTCACAGCCTCTAGCAGTTATCTTGTCACAGCTGCTAGATGATATGTTTAAGCTGTTTTAATAACAAGTAAGGGTGGGTGCAAATGTAAAGCTATGTTGTAGCATTGGTCAATAGAACCACTTTCTAGGTCTTTCATATATAAATTCCATATGCGATTAAGTAATGAATATGAAGAAAAGAGGAAAAAATGTTTTTCTAAGAGAGTGCAGGAAATCAAAAAATGTCCTCACAATTAGAATAATTTGAAAAGATTTTTTATATTCATTTCTGCAGAATGAATACTAGCATGAAGATGATTACAATCACATTAAAACAGACTTGAGGAAGAAAGACAATGAGTTCAAAACAGCTAAGCAGAATCTACAATAAAATCAGAGCAAGAACAATTTAGCAGAGATGAAAGAAGTGAAGATTTCAGGTTCTTGCCAGTAACAATAATTAAAATTATAAACACCAAAAAAGAAATGAAAGACAAAGAAGAAACCATGATAGAGTAGTGGTTAAATTGTTGGACCAGGATTAGGTGATCCAGATTCAAATCCGCAACCACTCATGGAAATGTATTGGGTAACTTTAGGTTTATCACTCCATTTCATTTCAGCCAATCAAAAGAAGGGAGATGCCAATAAAAACTGTTCTATGCTCTTAGAAGAAATAAATCTAAAAAAATATGTAATGGATTAATCTGATGACAAGTGACTTAAAAAGAAAATGGGACAGGTGGCAATCTCACAAAGTGAACATAAAAAAGAAATATCCAAGATCTGACTTGACAAATGATTTGGGAAGCCAATCTACTATGAAAGCTTCTAGACTGAGCTAATCAAATTGGAAGAATATTGGGTTAATTGCACTGAGGCAGAAAAAAAGGAGATGCTGAGAAAATCAAAGACCATAGAAAAAGGTAGAAGAATCTGGAAGTCAATTCACAAGAGTAAAAAGTAGCACAACATAATGCTGACCAATACTCTCATACTGATCCCATGTTGATAACATACCTTCACCTTTAGTCAAAATATAACATTCAGTTTTATTCACTTGTATGATTATATTCAAGTAATGCAATGCAAGGGTAGCAACTATAACTTGCAAATTAACCAACCAACTCAAGTAAAATTGTAGCTGGATCATAAGCAGATTTTGTCTTTGAGTTTAGTCTTTTTAAAGTTTTTTGGGTTCTGACCCATTGCTAAAATAGACTGACAGAATATTAAAACATAGTAATTTGTAATATTTATGAAACTAAAACAATTATGCTATTATTTGTAAAAACTAGTTATTTTGAATTTTTAAGGTGTTAAATACAATACCCTAGCATTATTGAGTACTAATAGAGAATTGGCCAATTGGATGGGCTGAAGAGGATTGATTAATTAACTACGTTTCTTTACTCACTTGACAGACTGATTACACCGTATCACAATTTTTAATGAATGGATGAAAATAAAATTACAACCAATCAAATCTTTACTGAAATGCATACAGCAAAATTCAAGAGCTTGTCTTTACACTCAGTAGCTTATCCCATCCTATAATCACAAAACAAGCAATTCAACAAGAATAAATTATTCAGATTTGTTATAGCTTTATTGCTCTGAAAATATATGACAGATTATAAATTGGGCTTTTTATTAAAGATCCTAAATCTAAGTATAAAACTGTGCTAACTTGTTTATGGTATTAGCATATAAAGATGACAAATTATAAAGAGAAAGAATAAAAAACTGAGAGGAATGTAGCATCGTATGCTAAAAATTCTGTAAATAAAAAGCAAAATCAAAACGGAAAGTTGGATGTATCAAGTTTAGAATTCAATCAAACAACTTGGCAATATTTGCTCTCTTTGTTGACAGGGAATATAAAGATATCTGAAGTAGGTTGGTTTAGATTGAATTCAAATGTCCCCTGGTCCATAATATTCTTGTTTATTATAGGTTCATAATTCCAAGAAACTGCCATCAATAACTTCTATACAAGTCCTCAATATTGTAAGTGTAAAAAGTGATATGGATATATACCATGATATTATCTCTTCCACTCTGAATCTTCCTAAATTTATTCTGAATTGGAAAAGCAACTGTACTAGCTGAATATTTTGCCATTTCACTGCCTTTCTACTTATAGCTTCTGGGCAAACCTGGGTAAAGTTGTAGAATCACAACATGCAGTTCCATCCTTTCAATTTCAACATTCATAAAGGGGCCATCACATTTATATCCCATAATCAAACAATCTATTTCCACAGAAGTCAATCTAATCCCTCAAGGAGGCTTCAAACAAGATCTGAACATAATAGGTCCCACTCTCATTATACATTCTCTATATCCATGGCAAGCTATGCCTCTAGATATGGAACACCCATGGAGTCCTAGATCATTCTAAATAACATCTAAGTTAATACACTCTGGACAACTTCATGTTTTGTTTCAGACTAGGACATATCGCAAGATATGCATAAGGCAAGATAATTCTGAAGTTATTCATGCATTTTATTTGCCACTATTCTAAATGTTCCCTTTTTTGTGAATTCAGCAAAAGTAAGTAGAGACTGATATAGGCTTTTATAAAATTAGAACTGCAATCTTCTACATACATACATCAGAATAACTTGCATTATGTGCAATGTCCCTTATAGACATCACTGTCTTATATCAAAACACAAAGGATGGCATGAATGAAGGCGAATACATGTGTCACAGGATAATATTGCAGGATCTGATCTGGATCGGCCACTGGGATCAGAGGTTAGTCTTCTGAACTTTTGGTTTCATGCTGGAGCCCATCCTTGGGAAACTTCCTCAGGGAACAAAGCATGGCATGTTGTACAAATGGGCACGATTCAGCATGAAACAGTTGTATGAATATGCATTTTTTTCAAATGCATGCATGGCAAAAGCTAATCTTCCTGGCCAGATGAATTTATAGGATTTGGTGAACATTAGGTGGATGTGACCATTATAATACAAATCCGGGAAAAGGATTGTGACACTGTCCCTCCACCCCTCACATGCAATCCAAATTCCCATTCTTCCAATGCTAAGAAAATAAGGACCATATAAATGTAATAAATAAAGCTTGGTGAATAGTGAGGATGCTTAAGATTTTCAGGAAGGCGAGACTTCCGGTTTCCGGTTGTGCCGACGCGGAGCCTTCCTGGGGAGCTCCGGGATCGATCTTCGCATTTTGGCTCTGTTTGGCTGCTTGTTTGCGATCGCTGCCTGGAGGGAATAGCGATCAAAGAGAGGAGTTTCTCGTGCGTCCGAGGAGCCTGGCAAACCCTGGGAAAGCCGAAAAACGACTCGAGCCGGAGCCGAAGAAGCCGGCCCCGGCCGGCCCGAAGACACAACGGGTTAACATAGCTGTTGGAAGAAAGAAGCGCAGTCATCCAGTTATTGAAGGAGAAGAACTTACGGTGAGAACTTTGAAAGAGAGACTCTTTAATCGGTAAAAGAAAATCCGGTGTGTGAAGCCCTTCGTATTCTTCTCTCGTTCTGTTTGAATTAGTAACTCCAAAAAGAACAATATAGCGGCTAAAATCTTTGGAGGAGTAAAACGGGTAGAGGAAAGAAAGGAGAGTATCGGAAGAGCGATTATAGATTTGAAATTGGCCTTAGATACTCTCCAAATTTAACTGTATTGGCGTGGATCTAAATTTGATTTCCGGAAAAAAAAGGGGGGGAAAGTGGAATAAGGACTGGACATTTGAAAATTTATAGACTGGAGAACGAAAAACTAAATTCAACCGGAAGAAGGACAAACGGAAGAGCCAAGGAGCAGACATATTGAATCATTCCTTTGAATTCTTTCCTACAATAGACTTATACCACAAAAAGACTTGATTTTGTATCAACTTTTTTTTTGACCCTTTTGGACTTTAATATTTGATATCTGAATATTTAATTAACATTTGATCATTGATTTTTTTTTCTGTTTTTTTTTGTTATTACTTTTATCGATCTGGAAAAATTGAACCAACAGTCAACAACATATATAAATTTGAGTGAGTTGAGAACAAATTAATTCAAAGTTTGTGTGGTGGGAGATATATATTCTTCTCTTTTCGTCCTTTTTTTTTCTCTTTTCCTTTTTCTTTATATATATACATTACTTACCACTTTATTGATTACTATATTACTGAATTACTGATTTAATGGAAATCTAGATAAACTAATTATTGTATCAGAGATATATATGGTCAATTGGGAAACTATTCAAAAGATTATTAAGACAACAACTATGTATCAATCTAAAATTACAAAAAAAACTACAGTAACACCACAATCAACAACTCCACAAACTACTAAAAATATAGAAAGTATGTTACCTGAAAAACAGTTAGACTCTCAGATTCCTCCAATAACATTAATATCCTTACAAGAAATGATGATTAAACTTCAGGAATCGATAGATCGTAATTATGAAAAAATGACTGGAAATATGGAAACGATGAGGGAAGATATTAAAAAAGTAGACGATAGAGTGAGCAAGATTGATGGAAAGATAGAGCAATTTCAAGAGAATTTAATAAAAAATGATCAAAGAATAAAAAATATAGAGGAAAAAAATGAAAAGATTGAGGCAAGAATTGATGAAACAGAGACTTATATGACAACAAATACTAAAGATATGCAGGATGCCTTATTAAATCTTGAATTGGAAAAAGCTGCCTTTTTTCTGAGATTTCAAAATGTACAAGAAACTAAAGATGAAAATCTTCCTCAGATGATGGCAGAGATTATAGCCGGCATCTTGGATATCACACCACAAAAAGCAATTAAGGAATTGGATGAAATATATCGGGTATACACCAGCTATGCCCGACGAAATAATTTCCCAAAAGAGGTTCATGTACGTTTCACTAAGAAAACCACAAGAGAAGAAATATACAATATAGCTAGGAAAAACACCTATACATACAAAGGAAGAGATATTACAATTCTTAAACAAATTCCAAGACGCATTAGAGAAAGAAGAAGACCCTTTCAATTTCTATCTTCCAAATTAAATAACCACAGGATTCCATTTAGATGGTTGATTCCAGAGGGTCTATTAATTACCCTATTTGATAAGAAACATAAAATAAATAATGTAGAGGAAGCTAGGGAATTTTATGATCAAAATATTAAGGAAATAGAGGAATTAGAACGTAAAGAAAATAAGGAGAGAGAGCGAAACAATAAAGAAGAATTAAGCTCTGAGGATAACCCACTTGATTCAAAACTGAAAAATAAACATGGCAACGAGGAAAGAGAAGGGGCAACTACAAGATCGCAAGCAGGTGCAAAAGGAAGAAGATAGACAATTTAAACAATCACAAAAGGCAGAGGATGAAATAAGATTACTATCTATAAATATTAATGGATTAAATGCATCCAAGAAAAGAAATAAAATATTTTATAATCTGATTAAACAAAATTTAGAAATCATATGCCTACAGGAAACACACGTTAAAAAGAATCAACAGCAATTATTGGAATGTTTAAAATTAGGAGAATCATTCGTATCTTTAGCCCAGGTCAAAAAATGTGGAATTGTGCTATACATCAAAACATGGCTAAATCCAAAATTGATCTATGCAGATGAAGAAGGCAGAATTTTAATCGTCCAAATTGATCAGGGAAATAATCCCATAACAATAGCTGCAATTTATGCTCCAAGTACACAACAAACTAAATTTTATACAAAGCTTTATAAAAAACTTCAAGAAATAGAAATTTTAAAATTAATAATTATCGGTGATTATAATGCAATAGTAGATACGAAAAAAGACTATAAAAGTGTGAATAGGCCGGAAATAAAAATAATAAGAAGAACATTACCTCTCCCTTTTATGCAGATGGTAGAAGAATTTCAATTAAAAGATACTTGGAGAGCCTTACATTTAGACAATATATATTACACCTATTTTTCACACCCTTTCAAATCCTGGTCAAGAATAGACATGGCTTGGGCCAATCCAGAACTCATGAAAATAATAACGGAGTCAGAAATACTACCAAACATATGGGCTGACCACAATCCATTATTAATAAAATGGAAACAGCAAACAAAAAATATTAATAAAAGATCGACACTCAGTCAGACAATAATTAAAGAAAAAGACTATATCACAATGATACAAAAAGAACTGAAATTCTTTTTAGAGATAAATAATAATGGAAATACAACAATATTAAATTTATGGGATACCATGAAAGTCTACATACGAGGACTCTCAATCTCATACTCATCCTTTCTAAACAAAACAAAACGGAAAAATATAGAAGAATTAACAGAGAAAATAAATAGTTTGGAAAAACAACTACATAGAGACCCCTCAAATGTCCAAATATTAGAAGAATTAAATACCAACAAACACAAAATAAATCTTATTACACAAAATGAAATGATAAAAAATTTAAAAGCCACGAAACAAATTTTTTTTGAACATGCAAATAAACCGGGCAGATGGTTGGCTCATAAAATAGCAAAACAAAAAATAGAAAGAAATATAGAAATTTTAACAGACCATAAAGGTGAAAGACAAAATAATGCTCAAAAAAAGAAAGATATAGTAATAGATTTTTACTCAAACTTATATAAAAAAGAAGAAACTGAACAAAGAAAAATTGATGAATATTTAGAACAAACTGACCTACCAAAAATTACAGAAGAAGAAAGAGCAATGCTAAATAAAAAAATAACTCTGGAGGAGCTAAAAACCGTGATACAGGCTCAAAAAAACAATAAAACTCCTGGCCCAGATGGTATCCCATCAGAATTATATAAAATCTTAATAGACTTTCTAGCACCATTGATTCTGGAACTATTTAATTACATTTTAGACAAAAGTAAAATACCAGAATCATGGAAAGATGCATATATTAGCTTAATACCTAAGGACCCAATTAATAAACACCAAATTCAAAACTACCGTCCAATTTTACTCTTAAATACAGATTATAAAATTTTTGCAGCAATTATGGCAGCGAGGTTTAAAAAGATACTGAATTTATTTATCCACCCTGATCAGAATGGGTTTCTACCCAATAGACACATTAGAAGCAATATAAGAACAATACTAAATGCAATAGAATATTACGATATACATATTGAAAAACAGGTTGCATTTATTCTGGTGGACGCAGAAAAAGCCTTCGACAAGATAAATTGGCTCTTTTTTAACACACAACTAAATAAAATGGAATTTGGAAATAAATTTATAAATTTAATTAAAGAAATATATAATCAACAATTTGCTAATATTATTATAAATTCAGAATTAACAGATAAAATTAAAATAGAAAAAGGAGTCCGACAAGGTTGTCCTTTAGCTCCATTAATATTTATCCTCGCCTTAGAAGCCTTGCTAATAAATATAAGGAGAAAGGAAGAAATTAAAGGACTAAAGATAAGAAAAGAAGAATACAAATTACAAGCATATGCGGACGATATGGCTTTCATAATTGAGGGCCCCTTGGAATCAGCTTTAATTTTAATAGAGGAAATTGAAAAATTCGGTCAAGTGGCGGGTTTAAAAATTAATAAAAACAAAACTAAAATAATAACTAAAAATATGAATTCTAATTTAAATCAAGAACTAGAGAATATTTTAGAAATAAAAACAGTAAAGAAAGCCAAATATCTGGGACTAATACTTTCGGCCAAATGTAGCAAGATTAAAAAAGACAACCACGATGTAGTAATAAAAAAGATAAGTGCAGATTTAGACAAATGGTCCAAACTCCAAATATCATTATTAGGCAAAATTGCAATAATAAAAATGAATGTCCTTCCAAAGATACTGTATTTATTTCAAACAGCTCCAATTAAGCTAAATAAAGAATTTTTTGATAAATTAAACAAAACAATACATAAATTTATATGGGCTAAAAAGAAAGCAAGAATTAAGCTTAAACACCTACAAGATCATAAATCAAGAGGTGGAATGGGGCTTCCGAATTGGAAATTATATTATACAGCAGCTGCACTGGTCTGGATTAAAGATTGGATACAACTTAAAAACAGAAGAATATTAAGTTTAGAAGGTTTTAATCTTGAATTCGGCTGGCACTCCTTTCTATTTGGAACAAAAAACAAATCATATATACAATTTAAACAACACTTCATAAGGAAAAATTTATTAGAAATTTGGTTCCAAATTAAAAGACAATTTTATATTAAACTACCAAGATGGCTTTCCCCAAATGAATCCATAACATATCCTAACTTATTAAACCCCAACACAATAATAACATATCACCAAATTCTAACAGAAGATAATCAATTAATTTCAATTCAAATTTTAAAAGAAAAAGGAATCACTTTAGACTGGATGCAATATTTTCAAATTAATTCAAAATATATGGAAGACCAAAAGCATGGATTTCAAAAAACGAACAAGTTAGATAAAATATTATTAGGAGCGGACCAAAAACTTATTTCTAGATTATATAAAGTTTTATTATATGATGAAATGTGTGAAGAAGAAGTTAAAGGTAACATGATTGCATGGGCAAAAAATATAGGAAACACAATTTATTTGGCAGAATGGGAAAAAATTTGGAACACTAACTATAAACTCACTATTTCATCCGCCTACAAAGAGAATATACTTAAAATGTTCTATCGCTGGCACCTCCCTCCAGATAGATTGGCAAAAATGTTTCCCAATACATCCCCTAAGTGCTGGAAATGTAAAGTTAAAATTGGGACATACTACCACCTCTGGTGGACTTGCACATTGGCCAAAAATTTTTGGAAAAAAATTAAAAAATATCTCGAACAAATGACTACTCAAATAATTCCAATGAATCCCAAACTATTTTTATTAGGAATAATAAGATATAAGACAACTAAAGAAGACAGATATTTAACAATACACATAATTACAGCTGCCAGATTAGTCTACGCCCAAAATTGGAAACTTGAAAAAACTCCATCAATTCTGAATTTGATCAACAAAATAAATGAAGTAGCCGAGATGAATAAACTAACTCTCAAAATACAAAATAAAGAAGACACAATTTTTTATAAGACCTGGAATAAATGGTACGAATGGCTAGAAGCAAAAAAATATTTGGATCCCTAAAAATATAAACAAAATGCAATACTAATAAATAAGATATAGATGACGGTCTTATTCATCCTCTGACCTAAACATATTTTTAAAAAAAAAAACAAAAAATCCTATCGACATATTTTGATAAGAATCCCGAAAATTATGATATATCACCTAAATTGAAATATGTGATAATCTCTCTTAGATAATTAAAGATAGAATAAATATATATGTATATATCTATATATATACATCAATTATGTATATCTAATCAGTTTATAAGATATAAATATATTTTGTATAGACTGCACATAAATAAGAATCAACTAAATAGTTGATATTATTGTTAAATGTTGTTTGTATATAGCTATAGATATTAATTTACACAACTATGTTCTATGTCTCCGTTTTATGTATTGTACATTTGTACTTTTTAAAGTTTGTATATATATATTTAATAAAGTTATTTAAAAAAAAAAAAAAAGATTTTCAGGAAGGCATAGAAGAACATCTCCCAAAAATCTCATTGGGTCACTAAGTCCTGCACTAATGACAATGGAAAGTCTATTAACTTGTAAGTCTGCAATGGGAGAAGGAAAGACTAAAATGAGCTTCACTGCTCATTTAACAGGGAGCTTTTCTGTGTCCTATGGAAGCTGATTTTATGCACTTGTATGAAGCAATGAATTGTTTCCCCAAATGCCTGGTGACATCTCAGGTGAGAGAGGAAGGTGGCCAAAACCATAAATATTTAAATAGATGTTAGAGGAACAGACTATAAGTGGGAGACACTTCAGGTTTCAGGGAGTAGCTCTAACTGCTCAGAAACAATCAGATAGAAGACACAGAATGGAAATGAAGCCATGGAAATGAGATGCTAGGCATGAGGAGAAAGAAATTTGGACAATTAAATGAGCTTTAATAGAAATAACAGGGAAGGTATAGTTATCTGCCCAAAATTGAGGTTTTGGTTGCTTCTCAGACATTTCTATTTATTAAGCTTTACTCTTCCTAAAGAGGCCAAAAAAGAACTCACAATACACACCAATATTATTCTCACTTTTCCTGAAGACTTCCTGGCAAAATAATAATACTGTAAACCACTGAAGAGATGAATTATTGAACTTTCCATTTTCCATTGATGTTCTTAAAAGGCAGTAGGAAAGTGTGGGGAGAGGAAATATCATAATGCACTGAATTTCTCCATGCTTTATTAAAATGATACATCAAGGAATGGGCAAACTTGAAATGCATAAAAGTGGAATGTTTGCTTTCTGGAGAGGCCAGACAGAAATTGTATTGTACATTGTTTTAAATTCACTGAGTAGTTTTCTACTCTTAAGATTGGTTCCAAATCAATGCAAGGAAGCTTTTATACATATATATATAGAGACATTACTAAGAGTTGTTTTAGATGTCTACTCTAGAATAGAGTACAATAGACTAGAAATCTAGAATAAACTTGTTGATGTCTGGCTGGCTCTCTATCATGTTCTAAAATTACTACAACAAAAGGTTAAACACACACACACACACAGAAAGAGAGAAAGGGGGGAGACCACTCCATATTATTCCAATCCCCTTAAATATGGAGGTAGGAGCTAAATAATACCTGTATTACCAAGTATTAGGCAATGGCCAAATGGTTACTTCTTTGAGGATCCAGAATAATAAACACACCAATAAGTAAGGCAATGTCAAACTTTATTATTAATTTTAACAGGCAGATTTAAGCAAACACAAAAGCATAACATACCAAGCAAAATATCCCTTCAGATAGTGGGATCCCACTGGAACAACAGCAGGGACATTGCAAGACAAGCCAATGTACACAACACCCAGTATCAGATCTAGATAAATGCTCCCCATTCAGTTATCAGGAGCCCCACTAGAACACCAGACACCAAACAATGGCCAATAAAGACAACACCAGATCTGTGTCAAAGCCCCAATCTCAAAGGGCAGTACCAGGCACTTTTACACTTATCTTGTACCAAATCATGTAGCAAGAGGTTGATTCTTTACACTTGGCACCAAATTTCATGGCCATGATTGCATGATGTCATGCAAATAGACAGCACCTGAGTTGTTTCGTAACTGTGCAAATAAAATATGCAATTTAAATAATCTTGGATCATTCCTAATATGCTACAGCTGCGTTAAAATTTATCTTTTAGCAGAAGTGAGGAAAACAAGCAATTTAGGTACCATTATAACTCAAGATAAACTCTAAACTTCTAGAATTTTCTAAATATGAAGGAGAAAAATACAATGGACATTCACATTGCCATTATATTAAAACAAAAAGGTCAAGGTTTTCCCTGTCCTGTCATGTCCGACTGTACTGGGTGGTACTCATCTCCCTTTCCTAGCTGAGGGATCCAGCATTGTCCAAAAACACTTCCATGGTCATGTGGCCAGCATGACTATATGCCAGTAGTGGTGAACCTATGGTCCGATCATTTAAAACCAATGCTTAATCTTAAAACTCAATCCCCTAAAAACAATTATGGCCTTGTTGGAACCGGAGCTACTATCCCAGGCCGGCTTGTCGAAATAAATATGTCTTTAATTCTCGACGGAAGGAACGCAATTCCGTCAACGTACGGAGTTCGGGGGGGAGCTCGTTCCAAAGCGTTGGAGCTCCCACAGAGAAGGCCCTCCCCCTGGGGGTCGCCAGCCAACATTGTCTGGCCGACGGCACCCTGACGAGACCGACTCTGTGGGAGCGTACCGGACGGCGGGAGGTATTTGCTGGCAGAAGGCGGTCCTGTAAATATCCGGGTCCGATGCCATGGAGCGTTTTAAAGATGGTCACTAACACCTTGAAACGCACCCGGAAGGCCACCGGCAACCAGTGCAGCTTACGCAGGAGTGATGTTACATGGGCGCGCCATGGCGCTCCGGTCACTACCCGTGCGGCCGCATTCTGGGCCAGCTGAAGCCTCCGGGTGCACCTCAAGGGGAGCCCCATGTAGAGAACATTATAATAGTCCAGCCTGGAAGTGACGAAGGCATGAGTAACTGTGCATAGCGAGTCCCGATCTAGGAAGGGACGCAACTGGCGTACCAGGTGAACCTGATAGAACATCCTCCCGGCCATGGCCGCCAGATGGTCCTCTAAAGACAGCCATGAATCCAGGAGGACTCCCAAATTGTGAACCCTTTCCGCGGGGGCCACTGTTTCGCCCCCAACAGACAACAAAGGAGTCAATTGACTAAACCGGGACGACGGTAGCCACAGCCACTCGGTCTTGGAAGGGTTGAGCTTGAGTCCGTTCCTCCCCATCCAGACCCGCACGGCCTCCAGGCATTGGGTCAGCACGGCAAGAGCATCGTTGGTGTGGTTCGGCGTGGAAACGTACAACTGAGTATCATCAGCGTACAGATGGTACTCCACACCAAAACCACGGATGATCTCACCCAGCGGTTTTACATAAATGTTGAACAGTAGGGGCGAGAGGACCAACCCCTGAGGTACCCCACATACAAGGGGTCTCGGGGTCGACCTCTGACCCCCTGTCAACACAGACTGCATCCGGCCAGAGAGGAAGGAGGCGAACCACCGCAAAACAGTGCCCCCTATACCTAACCCCTCCAACCGTTGCAGCATGATACCATGATCGATGGTATCAAAAACCGCCGAGAGGTCCAATAGCACCAGAGCAGAGGAACGACCTCTGTCCCGGGCCCGCCAGAGGTCATCCACCAATGCGACCAATGCTGTTTCCGTGCTGTAGCCAGGCCTGAAGCCCGACTGGTGTGAATCCAAGTATAACGATTCCTCCAGGTGTCGTGGGAACTGTCTGGCAACCGCGCTCTCAACAACCTTCGCAAGAAAGCGAAGGTTGGAGACAGGATGATAATTTGATAAAACAGCTGGATCCAGGGTAGGCTTCTTAAGGAGGGGCACTACTGCCTCTTTCAAGGTGGCAGGGAAGACACCCTCGCTTAAAGAAGCATTTATAATTACCTGGAACCAGCCTCGTACCACCTCCCGGGATGCCAGCACCAACCAGGAGGGGCACGGGTCCAATGAACAAGTGGTCGCCCTAAGTCCCCCAAACAACCTGTCCACATCCTCGGAAGTCACGGGGTCAAACTCAGCCCAGATAACAGTCTCAAGACCAGACTCTGTCTCTCCCACCGGACACACCCAGTTGAAATCAAAGCCTTCCTGTATCTGAGCGATTTTATCATGCAGATATTTTCCAAAATCCTCAGCTCTACCCTCTAAGGGGTCTCCTCTCACCTCCTGATGAAGGAGGGAGCGGGTCACCCTAAACAAAGAGGCTGGGCGGTTATCTGATGACGCGATAAGAGCAGTGAAGTAAGAACACTTCTCTGCTTTTATCGCCGCTAGGTAGGACCTAATATGGTCTTTTACCAGTGTTCGGTCAGATTCGGCAAGGCTCGATCTCCAACTGCTCTCTAGGCGTCTTTTCCGGCGTTTCATCTCTCTCAGCCCCTCATTATACCAAGGGGCCGATCGAGACGCACGCCGAATCAGAGGCCGCAAAGGCACAACCTGGTCTAGAGCGCTGGCCGCAGCCCTTTCCCAGGCTGCCGTCAGCTCTTCGACCGAGTCGTGTATCTCAACCTCAGGAATTGGCCCAAGCTCTGCCTGGAATCACTCGGGCTCCATCAGCCACCTGGGGCGGTACCATCTCACTGGTTCCGCCTCCCTGCGGTGGGGTGCAACGGGTCAGAAAGTCCAGGCATAGGAGAGAGTGATCAGACCATGACAGGGGTTCAATGACTATATCCCCTATATTCTGACCACTCAGCCACTGTCCAGAGACAAAAACCAGGTCAAGCGTGTTCCCCCCTGTGTGTGGGGGGCCTTGAATTACCTGGGCCAGGTCCATGGCTATCATGGAAGCCATGAACTCCCGAGCCTCACCGGACACCCCGCCCATGGACGGCAGGTTGAAGTCACCCATAACTATCAGCCTAGGGAGCTCAACCACCACCGCGGCGATAACGTCCAGGAGCTTGGGCAGGGAGGTTGATACGTGGCAGAGAGCCAAGTACGTAATCAACACCGCCCTCGGGCCCCCAAGGTTCCACTTCACCAGGAGGGATTCACAGCCCACCGTCTGAGGAACAGTGACCACCATCGGCCTGAAATCTTCCCTAATCATGACCGCCACTCCTCCACCCCTGCCCTGAGCTCTCGGCTGGTGGAATGCAAGGAAACCCGGTGGGCACATTTCCACCAGAGGGACACCGCCCTCTGGTCCCAACCAGGTCTCTGTTATACCCACCAGATCTACTCCCCCCTCCAAAATTAAATCTTGAATGAAGGGGGCCTTATTTACCACAGACCTGGCATTGCACAGCACCAGCCTACAGCCAGGGCCCTGTGGTTCTGGATAACCCCGAGAATCGGTTGAGCCTTGGGGGTCGGAGCACACAACCACTCATAAGCAGTGGGTGCGCACTCCCTTATTATGATACGGCCCCCTGCTCAATCAGTCAATTTCAACTTCTCGCAGGAAAAAAAATATTTTGCAAAGTTGGGATTGATTGATTGAACTTTTTAGTCCCACCCAGTCTGCTATTACCACCGTAGCCACACCCATCCAATGGGCCACACCCACCCGGCACCCAACGATGCATAAGTGGGTTTTGGGTTGCAGTTTGGGCACTTGGTCTCTAAAAGGAGCACAGAATGCTGTTACCTTCCCATTGAAGTGGTACCTATTTATCTACATGCATTTGTATGATTTCAAACTGCTAGGTTGGCAGGAGCGGGGCAAGAACAGGAGGTCACCCCATCTTGTAGTGCCTGGGTCTCAAACAGCCTACCTTTCGGTTGACAAGCCCAGCATTTTGATCATTAGGCCACCACACCCCTGCCACATTACCTTTACTACCTTAAACAAAATGCAGCAGAAGTGGATAAACAAATTGCTGAAATGCACATAAAAATTAATTCCCAATCCTGGAGGACACTCATTTAATCGTCAGATCTGAAATTGCATGACATTGCCATTTGGAATATCAATGCAAAATAAAAATGTCATTTCTAATTTGGGGATGAGAATTAAAAAATGATCTCTATTTGTTCTATGTTTTATTGAACTAATTATGCATCAAAACAGCTATTGAAGGAATAAATATAATTTCCATAATTGATCTAGTCCTTTTGGTTTCTAATCATTCTTGCTATTATCAGATTTTTGTGCCCTTCAAAAACAAGGTCAATCTGCATGCAACTGTGACAGCCTTGTTTAGACATAGATGTCTGTGTAATATTTTTTTTTTGACTGCTAATCTGAAGGTAACCAAGTTGTAAACCAAAATGTGGTTACCCTTCAGTCTTAACTGGGTTTTTACAAATTTCACAAAAATTTTCTTTCCAAGTATAAGAAACTTTAGGATTGGGAAGGAAAACAATCACAATTCCATTATCAGAGTATTGTTGACTGTTTTCAGGAAGAAAAAGGGTTAAAACATGACTGAGAATTTCAAAAATATTCTGAATGTCACATCAAACCACCAACTAATGAAATAAACAAGTATAGGAACAGACAGGCAGCAATATGCAGCTAAGCAATGAATGGAATCACAGCAATAATACTTAATTATTAAAACTAAACATCTATTCTTTCTCCCAAGTCTATATTTATTCTTTAGTCAATGTGTAAACAGTCAAGAAAAATCTACTCTTATTTGCTAAGTGCTTAACTTTTTTGGAGTTTATAGCATAATTATAAGTGAATTGATAAGTAATGAAAGCATTAGCTGTTGTATACAGAGTATAGTTTTGAAGTCTGGTTAACACAATTAAATTTGATGTTTGTTTCGCTGTCTCACTTTGAATACTGATAAGTCTGCCTCTGTGAAAATCCAAGCAGTACATTGATAACGTTCTTCTAAATAAATAAACATTGTGCTAAAGGTCTGATAACTGATACTATTCATTAATAAAGTGAACAACCTTATTTTACATACAAATTAATAATCAGTAGCATTTATATTAAGACATAGGGTTGAGTTAGCTTTCAAAGATAACATTTGGCCTGGAGAAACATTGGCTGGACAGAAAGGAGTTAAATAATCAATTATTAGAAAAGACAGCAGCTGGTTTGTACTTCATGCTGATTTTGTTTTTGTGAAGCCCACTGTAGGAATATAGGCAATTGTGGTTAACACAATTTACAATTTGTGGTTTAGCAAAATATAAATATCCAACCAATTGGGACTTGTATAAAAAGCTATATAGATGATCCTCACTTACCAACAGTAATTGGGACTAGGAACTTTGTTAGAAAGTGATGCAAACATGACACAATGTCATGTTATGACAGCTGTCCAGCAGTCCCAGTTGCTGTCAGACAAATCCAACATGATCACAACATCCCGCAAGCACACAATCATAATTTGCTACCTCCAACTGGTTTCACCATTGATTTTGCTTGTTGAAGACCAACAGTGAAGGTAGCAGATGATGATCATGTGACTGCAGGGCACTGCAATGGCTGCAACTATTAGGTCCCATCATAAGTACCTCTTGTTAATGCCATCACAACTTTAAATGGTCACTAAACAAGTAGATGTTAAACAGGGACTATCTGTATTTAAACAAATAATGACATAACATGTGTGAACCCAGTCAAAGAAATAGTAGTAATATTATATAACATGGCACAGATATTGGAATTATGGCACAGAACATCAAGAAACAAGTCTACATTTTTATGGATAAGAAATCTAGCATGGCTTAGTCAGCACAGACATGGATTTTACAATATAGGAAAAATCTTACATAAATTGATTTTACTAAACAGAAATACTTTGCAGACTGCAATTTTATTTTCCATATTGTAAATAAAATTGTAGATGAAGGTCACTGTGGTACAGTACATTAGAGACAGAATCTCTTGCTAAGCTCTTTGCTGCCTAAGAGCTGCCTTGACATATGATCTCCTGATTGTCTGGCCACCCAATGGGAATACTAAAAATTGGGTAAAGGTTTTCTGCATCTTACCAACAACCCACTGTAGGCTATTTCTTGCATCATTCTAGTCACCTTGACTTGTAATATTCAATCTTAAAAATTGTAAAATTGTAAACACTAGAATTCTTTGCATACCAAAAATCTCAATTCAATGGAATTAAAAGCCAGCATTGGTGGAGTGATTAAGCTATCAGACTATGAAATATAAGTCTGTGACTTCTAGTTCTGCCTTAAGCATGGAGCCAATTGGTTGACCTTGGGCTGGTCATTCTTTCTCAACCCTGGGGAAGCAGGCAATGGCAAACCACTTCTGAAGGTTTAAGCATCTGCCTAGTGTGCAGACTGCCCAGGTTCGAATCCCGGAAGGGTGAGTTCTGACTGAAGAGAGTTAAATAACTCGAAATAGCTATCTCAGAAATCCCTTATTTCTTTGTCAACACCTGTAAACCCAAATATGGGAGAAAGAAATCTTTCTTTCTTTTACCTGTTTCAGCTCAACCCAGAGCCATCCGCAGGAACAAATATATATATATGTTTTTATTTAAATTGCTAACAAAGAATAAGGGAGAACTGGTATAGCTATTTCGAGTTTCTTAACTCTCTTCAGCCAGAACTTACCCTTCTGAGATTCGAACCTGGGCAGTCTGCATGTTAGGCAGTTGTATTAACCTCTAGACCACAGGCTCTGTCTCACTTTGTTAGCAGTCAGGAGTCTCTTCCCTCCCTGACTGCTAACAAAGTGAGACAGAGCCTGTGGCCTAGAGGTTAATACAACTGCCTGTATGATCCCAGGAGCCCAGATGAGTTCCATCCAGTTGTTCCCAAGTAAGCATAATCCTTTACCTACATAAAGTTCAGGAAAACAGTGAAGAGTTGAGCTGACTTTGAAGAAATAGCTACAAGAGACACTGTGACTACCAAGAATTCACTGGTTATTATTTATATTTCTCTCTGCTTCCCAGACCCCAGCACTGTGCTTAAAAAAACCAGTTCATTGTTTATTTATGTATCTATCTATTTAAATGTATATATCATCCAATTTCCAACAACTCTATGATTTGAAAAGCATGTTTCAGGCTTTACATGAGCACTCTTATCTCTCTGCCATTCATTAAAACAGCCCTTCTTTTTGAGTTTTCAGTGAGTCTCAGAAGAGGTACTGCTACAGTAAAAATTAATTTATTAAACTTTGGCTCAGCCTCACTACCCACCCCAGAGCCATCAGAAGTAATACTGTGAATTCATTCCAGAAGCCCAACTATGGCCTTGGCTTAACTGCTTTCTTTATTATCTGCAAAAAGATCTCTAGGGCATTTGATTTTCTCTTGGATTCCATACATCTTAGCAATTGTAGCAAGAATTTATTGCTACAAACTAGGAGGGTAGACAATTTAAAACTTTACTGGTGGACCTCTTCTGCCCAGAGTTCCCAATAAAAGATAATTAATTAGGCTGCCTTCTCCTAATAATCTTAGATTATCTAGCTGAGACATTTTTTAGTTCTTCTATTCATGACTTTCTTCTTCAATTTAAGTAAAGAAAAGGGGAAAGGAAGGTGCTTCAGATTTTCCTGTCCTGTTGAGTCTTTTGACCATATGAATTAAAATAAGCTTTTCTGCTATTATAATAAAAGCTCAAAGTCTGCAGAAATTCCAACATATACAGATAGCCTAAGGTAATTATAAAACTGGTAGATCACAGACATACTTAATCAACCAACAGCAACATTTGCCTAATACCATCTACATCCTAAGCCTAGAAATATAAAATTTAGCAATCCTTGTACCATATCAAATCAATTCCGTTATCCTATCTAACTGGTGGCTTGAGATCTCAGGTTTCACACAGTAGATTGTTGAATCATCAAAGCCTTGTGCTTCATTAATCAGGTCTTCTTTGCTCCTCCTCTACACTTTTTAAGCACTGTCCTCATTTTATAGAATTGAAAGCCAATCCTTCAGAGAGTCTAGATTGCCATGCCCAATCAGAGCAAATGATGATGTTCTGTGTCTAGACAGCAAACCCATCTTCCTAATGACTCTTAGTGGAGTTATAAAGATGCACTTTAGTTTTCATTGACTACATAAAATGATTTTATATGGGAGAAGGAGGTTTTCTTTTGAGGGGGAACAAAAGCTGAATTTCATTTATTTGGGCTTCCTAGAATAATCTTACAAATGCTTTGGAGATGTTATGGTACCATATAAAAGAACTAGGGAATTGTAGTAAGAGTAGATGGATGTTGGTGCACTAATACTAACTTACTTCGAATCTACTCTATAGTAGTAGTGAAACAGCCCAAATGGGCTGTTCTTACAACCATTCAGTATGAATTTGTGTAGGCAACCTTTATAAAGAAATTCAAAACTACTCCAGCTTAAGCAGGTAAGTTAATGGGAAGCAGGGTGGATGGTGTACCAACAAAATCTGGCTTTGTGGCTTAAAACCAAGAATAAATCTTTACATTCTGCTTCCAAGAGGTGCTTTTCTAATAAGACAGATAACCACAACAACACCTTGTTCCTTCTCTGAATTCTATTGCTCGGTACCAAATATAGTACCAAGCTGGGCACATGTATAACAGATTCAGCTTGTCATTTCACCAAAGCCACATTTCATGATACAAATCATGTCAGCTTTTCCTGGAGAACATACACAATCATCTCATCCCCCAGCTCTCCTGACATTTAGATTCTCATCAATCCTAAATGCCTCTTTTCCCTTAAACCCCACCATATTAGCGTTCTTGGGCTTCTTTCAACAACCTTTTAATTCAGAAACAAATTACCTACAAAATCTACAGCGTAATTAACCTATTCTATTTTATTCCAAGAAAAATGCAAGGGAAGCCAAAGTGCTGAGTGAAATATTAAAGAAGGACAACGTGCTCACTCATGCCTCCCTCTTTAAAGTCCCCTTTGGTTTTCCTTTTCCCAGAGAACTTTCGTTTTATGAAAGACCTCAGAGTGGTTAAGATGTTGGACTAGGACCATAGAGGACCATGTTTAAGGCCATTTGCTACAGAAATTCATTGAATGCTTTGGGTTATTTAGTTTCTTTCAACTCAGCGTATCTCACAAGATTGCCATTATAGAGAAAAAAAATGAAGAACTTCCTTGTGAAGGCCATCTACATTGCCTGTCACTAGAGACCTCTCAGAAGCTTTCCACAAAAGCTTTTGCTTATTGAGTTGTCCTTGCTGTAACTCATACCACTTTCAGCCACATAAAAATATATGCTTTCAAATTTCTTTTGTTTAGCTTTCAAGACATTGCAATAATAATAATAGTAAAGTTGGAAGGGACCTTGGAGGTCATCTAGTCCAACCCTCTGCTTAGGCAGGAAACCCTATACTATTTCAGACAAATGGCTTTCCAGTCTCTTCTTGAAAACTTCCACTATTGGAGCATTCACTGCTTCTGGAGGCAGGTTGTTCCACTGGTTAATTGTTCTAACTGTCAGGAAGTTTCTCCTTAGTTCAAGGCTGATACAGGTTGTAATTACAAATGTGAGATTTCAGTATTAAACCATGATTTCTTGGTTTGCACATAATGAGAAATTTTGAACCAACAAAAGGAGGAAGCTTAAGAAGACAGTGAAGGAAGGGGACAAATTGCAATCTGACTCAATAGTTATTCTTAGTTTTATTGTAAATTAGACTGAGACTGCAAGGCTTAGGTTGGTCCCATGTCTTCCTATTAAGTCAACAGATTTGTTTACAGTACTAAAAAATAGTTGTGTCATAGAATATGCACAGAAACAACAAAACACATATCATTTTATAATTAAAATTTCTTGTCTTTGGCAGAAGTGTGCATCTAGTAGTTTTGAGAGGTTTTCAAAAATATCTTCCTTTACTTTTCTTTATATATTTATGAAGTTACTAAAAAATAAACAAATGAGTAGCCTTTTATGTAAAAATCAAAATTAGAATGCCTAATTAGCAGAATTTTTGACCTCAGTGCATCTAACCACTTCCATATTGCTGCCAAGAAAATTAAGTGCATGTGTCCATATAACGTCAGCAATGGAGGGTGGGTTTTTTTAGGGCTATGCAAATCCTTCAAAAACATGTTATGAAACTGTAAGACTCTATTAAAATAGCTACCAGAGGTATCCATTAAGGAGTCAGAAAAGTGAAGATGATAGGCGGAGTTGTGCATCAATGTCCAGCTCCTTTTTAATATGCTTGTGACATATATAAAAAAGGGGGGGGACAGTGCTATAATTGCACATATCCTTGCCCCATGCATTCCTTGCTACCCACATATGTGTCAGGTTCTCAAACCATCTCCATCTCTTCTTTCCTTTCCTTATTCGAATTTTAGACTGTAACCTTCTCAGAGCACACCCCAGCTCTGGCAATGTGAAAAAAGTTGCGATATGTTGTGACACGTCACGTGATGTGGCAAGTTTGACACCCGTGACCAGAGTCAAGAATGCACTTTATCTCATAGTGGGTTTCTCTTTCTACAAGAATGGGACCAGATGCCTTCTTGGGAATGGGTCTCAATGATAGTTCTGTGACAGGCTTTAAGAAAGTACAATGGAAAACAGGGTGAACCTTCCCTAAAATCCGTGGGAGCTTTAATTCAACCGTGACAGTACTTATGATTCTGATTATAGGGAAAGGACCAAGTAACTTATGTCCCAACTTTTTGCTGGGCAATTTTAATCTTAAGTATTTTGTAGAGACTTGGTTATTTATTAACTAGAAAAGATCACTTCCCTTCAGTGCTGACCAGTGCAAATCAGGACTTATAAAGTGTGAATCATTTAGATTCCACTTTTTTTATCCATACAAAACACACACACTTGACATAATATCTCATCAGTTTATGGCTCAGAGCCGAATGTGTAGAATGTCCCAACAAGTGCTAGAAGTTGAACTCCATTCAACCGAAAATTAATGAGGTTGAGAAAACTGTCCCAACAGACAGCATCTTGCCTGATTTGATTTGGAAGTTCTATTGGTTGAAATAATGTATTCACACACAGAGAGCTTATATTTGATACTACATCAAAAGGATGTGTGGTTTGGATGTGTGAAATAGTTTCTATCTGATTTCAGATTCACATTAATTTCCATTAATGCAGACAGAAGTTACATCATGTATAAAACAATAAGTTAAAATCCACTTAATGACATACATACTAATAATTATGAAATGGACTAATACGTTAATGGGTCAGTCCCATGGTCTTAATAACTTTGAGATTTCAGCATATTAATACCCAAGGAAAAAATGTTTAGGACTACTTTGTTAAAAGTATTAATTCCCCTGTACCATGATGGTCTCCACCTTCAAAACTGGTAGAATGGAGGCTGTGCCATATTACAGACAAGTTGATTGATACTGAATTCCCTTCAAGATAATTAGATGTTAATGTCATCATTTTGCCAGAATGAAATGAATGTCACTTCATAACACTGCAGTGTAAAGCTAATTTCAGAGGGACTGTAATGTCACCTTGAAATTTGCTCAAGATAACGATGGTCCCATTGTGGTGTCACCCTGATGTTTAGAATCTTCAGCTCTGAAGTGGGGAAAAAATAGATTACTCTTTTTAAAACACAAACTGATTAATAAGTGAAGATGGTCTTCCATAAGAAAAAAAATACATATTAAGCAAAAACAAATGAGTAAAACATCTTACATTATTTGGTAATGATCCTTCATTCAGAAAGCAGAAAATCTCAAGAATTGTGACAAAGGTAATTTGTCTCTGCATTACAATGCTGAAGAAACTCCAGCAAATATCAAAGTATTGTATATGATGGTGTAATTGTTTCAATTAAATCAATGCAAATTGATTTGAATTAGTTTATATATTAGTTTATAACTTGGCTACAAAAATTGGTTTAATAAGTAAATAAATAATAAATACATTTAAAACTGCCAAATATTGCTTGGAAAGTGATCAATATTATTTGAATTATTTTTCTTAAGAAAAAACAACAAAGCAGTGTGAATAGAGGGTAGCCAGCTATTAGAATCTAACATTTTGTTAGTGCCTTTAATACCTGAATGGCTCTTTTCCCAAACTGAGCTATAATTTTTTTTTTTTAAAAAATAGCTAATAAAATGTGTTTCATTTGCATGACTGTGACCATACAGTGAACACCACAGACAAAGAGAACAGCCATTCAGAAATTCATTGTGGCTTTATTGCTATTGTCTAATAGTTTAACCACATATGTTTTTAAATAACATAGTTATTTAAACTATGAAGAATTTCAAAAAATAAACATTTAAATTGCAATGACAGTGATGAGAAAGATGAAAATTTTCCATCAGAGAAAAAGGAACACATTTCCTTCCTTGTCATGACCCAGGTAGAAATCTGGATGACGCTTTTAGCAAGTGGGCAAAAAAAATAACCCTTGTGAACTTTTTTCCTTACCACTATTAGTAAAAGTGGAATTGAGTGGATAGTTCTCAGTAGATAAGGAAAAAAATACATCTTGCATCCTTACATGCTGATCACCATCTCCTCTCCTCCTCCTCATCTTTCTAAGCAGGACATTTAGTGTCCTATATACTTAAGTACTAAGAAAATCTGCTTTAACAAATGAAAAATTATATCAAGTTGAAGCACATCTTGAATGGGTTGAAGGAATGCTATGTTGGTAGCTGTTGAAAATTCATTAACAATCCTCTTTCCTCCTTTTATAAAAGTAGTTACTCCTCGGTAATGATTTTGTACTCAAGACATGGGTTGATATCTCATTTCCCACATTGGAATTATGTCATCTACCATGAAACAACATTCCTGTTCACAAATGCTGTTAGAAGCAGACATGTGAGGGTGGGTTTCCAGACATATCTTTTAGGAATGCAAATGTTCTTTCAGGATCAAAAGAGCTGAGAAGATAGAAATACCGGTAGTAAAGGGAATGGCAACTCTATTGGTGGAGATCCGGAAGGAATTTTTCTTCTGATCTCTTCTTAACTGGTTGATTATTCCAAACTCCATCCTCTTACTTTTCAGAGTTACTATCCCTTTGTTTCTGCAGTTTACCTTCAGACAGAATAGATCTGGAGGTCTTCTAGTCCAATCCCCTGCTCAGGCAGGAGAACCTGTACCATTTCAGACAAGTGACTATCTAGTCTCTTCTTAAAAACCTCCAGTGATGAAGCACGAACAACTTCCGGTGGCAAGCTGTTCCACTGGTTAATTGTCCTCACTGTTAGGAAGTTTCTCCTCAATTCCAGGTTGCTTCTCTCTTTGATTAGTTTCCATCTATTGTTTCTTGTCCTGCCCTCTGGTCTTTGGAAAATAAGTTGAGCCCTTCTCTTTGTGGCAACCTCTCAAATACTGGAATATTGCTATCATATCATCCCTAGTCCTTTTCTTTAGACTAGCCAAACCCAAATCCGTTCTTCATATGTTTTAGTCTCCAGACCTTTAATCATCTTAGATGCTTTTCTCTGTACTTTTTCCAAAGTCTCAACATCTTTTTTGTAATGTGGTGACTAAGACTGGATGCAGTATTCCAGGTGTGGTCTTACTAAGGCTTTATAAAGTGGTACTAATACTTCATGTGATTTTGATTCTATGCATCTGTTTATACAACCGAACATTATATTAGCTTTTTTGGCTGCTGCCCCACACTTTTGGCTCATATTTAAGTGATCATCCATTAGGACTCCAAGGTCCCTCTCACAGCTACTGTTTTTGAGCCAGGTTTTGCCTAATCTGTCTTGTCCCTTTGTTTTTTCTCTTGCTTTTCTCCACATTAAATTCCATTTTGTTGGATAGGGCCCATTGTTCAAATCTGTCAAGATCTTTTTGGATCCTGAGCTTGTCTTCTGGGGTGTTGGCCATTCCTGCCAGCTTAGTGTCATCTGCAAATTTGATGAGTTCCCCTTCTATTCCCTCATTAAGTCATTTATGAAGATATTGAAGAATACTGGGCTTAAGACAGAACCCTGTGGCGCCCCACTGCTTATTTCCCTTCACATAAATGTACTACCATTAAGGATGACTCATTGAGTATGGTTTGTCAGCCAATTACAAATCCATCTGGTGGTGATGCTGTTTATTCCACATTTTTCTAGCTTACCGAGAAGTAGGTTGTGGCCTACTTTACTGAATGCCTTGCTGAAGTCTAAATATACTACGTCCACAGCATTTTGCTGGTCTACTAATTTAGTCACTTTGTCGTAATGAAATAAGATTGGTTTGCCATGATCTGTTTTTAACAAACCCATGCTGGCTTTTAGTTACAACTTTATTTGTTTCTAGGTGTTCGCATATCTCTTTTTTTATTATCTTTCCCAGTATCTTCCCAGAAATTGATGTTAGGCTGACTGGTCTGTAGTTTCCTGGATCTGATTTTTTTTCCTTTCTTTTTTGAAGATGGGAATCACATCAGCCCTTTTCCAATCCTCAGGTACTTCCCCTGTGCTCCAGGATTTTTGAAAGATATGGTACAATGGTTCTGAGATAACATCTGCCAGCTCCTTCGGAACTCTGGGATGTAAACCATCAAGTCCCAGTGATTTATACTTGTCAAGATCAGATAGGTGTTCTCTAACCATTTTCTTGCTTATTTTAATTTTTATTTCTAGTCTGTCTTTTATAGTTAGGTTTTTGGTAGCTTGGGCTTTGGTTTCTTTTTGCGTGAAGACTGATGCAAGGAATGAGTTAAGTAACTCTGCTTTCTCTCTACTGCCTGTTACTTCCTTGCCATCTTTTCTCTTTAGTGGACTGTTTCCTTAACTTTTTTCTTGTTATTTATGTGTTGAAATAAACTTTTTTTAATTATCTTTGATTTTTGTTGTAAGTTTTTGTTCATTCTGAGCCTTAGCTTTCCTGACTTCATCTTTGCAGATTTCGGCTATTATTCTGCCTTAGTTATGTGTCCCTCTTTTCATTTTTTTGTACCAATCCTTTTTGTCTTTCAGTTTATCAGAGAGATCTTTGTGCAACCTTGCTGGTTTGTTCTTGGATTTCTTGTTTTTCTTTTTCATTGGTATTGTGCTGGATTGGGTTTTTATAACAGGCCTCCAAACTTGTTTCTTTAATCTGCTCTAACTCTCATATTCTGGTTTTTCTAACTCTCATATTCTGGTTTTCATATTCTGGTAGCATGGACACTGAATATCCCAAATAAAACATGAAAATATTACCTTTGATATCTTCAATTTTCTTTTTTTAAAATAATAATTGTATTAAGCATTGCAATTGAAAAAATAAAAACTAATACCAACTAAGAAAAATAAAAGAATAAAAAAGAAAGATGTAAAAGTGCCAGGAAAAAATAAAAATAGAAACAGAAAAGAAATAAAAATAAGAATATAGTAAAGAAAAGAAGCATAGAGATAGAGCAATATAGAGAAGCGGCTTCCTCTTTTACCACAATAAGTATAAACAAGAATACACTTTGTTTCTTTTCACAAAATTTCTCAAAACATTAAGAAGTCTCTTTTGGAAATCCAATATAGGAAAGTTATTCAACTTACTCTCTTGATTTGCCATTTGTATATTCCTTCTAATTATTAAGACATCCACCAATTTCATTTGTATAGCCAATATGATTCTTGTAGCCTATCTTTAAAATTTAGTTCCTGAATACTTTCAAGGGCAAGCAAATCCAGGTGTCAGTAAATAAACGTCCCTACGGTTTGTGAGACAGAAGCCCATATGTTTGATGCTGAAATGTTTTCTGTTGGGAGCTCTGCAGAAACCGGATTCTTGAGAATTAGATGATTTCATGCCTCATAAGTTTAACACTAACTGGCGGAAATCAAAAGGAATTAACTTCTTTTTCTTTCATGCACAACCGTGTCAGAAGTGGAACGGCCCACTGTTGTGCCAAACGCTAATTTTAAGAAGCAAAAGGGAGAGAAGTCATAAGCTCTTGGTACTTCTGTTGAACTTCAAGCAATGATTCTGTTGTGTGCTGCAGTGGAGGTTTATGTAGCGTGCAGAGGGGAAACAATGATTCCTCACTCCAAGGAGAAAAAGAAAAAGCTTTATAAAAAAAAAAAGACTCGGAAACATTTCCAAAAAGGCTAACAATAGTAATTGTCATAAAACGTATTCAGAAATGCTTCATTGACTGTTCAAGATTCTTTTTATAGGTTATTGGAGTTGTGCTTTATTCAACTAGGCTAAATTTCAGATTTTGCTGACTTGTGAACCAGATTAAAAATAGCTTAATTACACTAACCTAAATTAACAATAAGAAAGCATATCAATAAATTCATTGGTACATTAAAATGTGAACACATAATCACATTTTAAAATCATACTAATTTCAAAATGACAGATGAGAGTAGAGGGGAGAAAAACACCTGGAAATGGAAAATTATAAACAGAATTCCAAAACCTTTGCATATTGATCAAAGGCTTTCTTATTTGCCTCTTTGTTAAAAATAACTCAGATGTTGACAATCTACACATGTCAGTCATCTATTGCTGAAAATCAGGTGTCAGTTTCTCCTTCTATTGAAGTACTTTTAGCCCCCACTTATGTTGAATCAAAACAAAGTTTTACAGAAGCTGACTGAATCTAATGAGTCCAAAAAGGGCCAGGGTTTTGATTGTCATCTTGATTTTTTAAACTAATAAATGACTGAAGAATGTACAGGCACACATTAATGTATTTCATTATATGTAAGGAGGCAAAGGTGTTAAAACTAAGAAAAATCCTAGTTTTACTACTATAACTTGAATGTCTGCTCACAGTGAATGATTTCATAAGGATTCTCCAATTCACAGCGCTTCTTCCTGTTTTGTTTTATTGCTTGAAAAAAAAGTAAGAGGAGAAAGAAATACTTTTTAAAGACTAGATTTAGCAAAATTTACTATTAGTAGAGACAGAAAAAAGGTCTTTGTTACTTATCGTTTAAGGTGGTTGCTACCATGAAATCAGACCAGATACAATCAACTCTGCTTGTGGGTGAAAATCCTCTATCTTGCCAGATTTTAGAGGGACTGCAATTCTACCACTCTGATCTTTGGATATTCCAAAGTTTGGAAAGTTGATTTAGCAGCATCTGGAAAGGGCCAGGTTTTTACTCTTTGAAAAAAGATAAACAGGTGCAAAGCCATTTTCTGTTTTCATTGGGATTAATCATGTAGTTACAACTATTCATTCTGAGGGAGAGTCTCCAGGGCATGGCATTTCTTCATCAGCTTAATCCAGGGGTCTTCAAACTTGGCCCTTTTATGACTTATGGACTTCAACTCCCAGAATTCCTCAGCCAGGTATACTGGCTGAGGAATTCTGGGAGTTGAAGTCCATGAGTCATAAAAGGGCCGAGATTGAAGACTCCTGACTTAATTCATGCCACAGCAAGCTAAATAAATAAGACTGAACAAGCCACAAAATCTATACAGAGGATGCTTTGATTGCTTTGTTGATTTATTGTGGATATCCCAGGCATTTTCTTATTACACAAATGCAAAACTACCTCAGCTTCTGAAATCTGTTACAAAGATGATGCCCAAGAGATGCCTTAGTTCACAGCAGCATTCCCAGTTGCCTACAGCAATGTTGTAAGTGCAAAAACCCTGCCCATCTCTTCACAGTTCTGTCCTAAGTGGGCCCGCAATTTTTGATATTTAAACCATCAAAGTAGCCATTTCCACATCTTTGTCACTGAATTCCACAGAGTGTTGTGAGAATTTAAAGTCTTTGCTCCAGATCAAAAGTGCAGAGCACGCCGGAGAATTGCTTGTATTTCTATCATAGGAGACATTCAAAAAGGGTAACCAAAAGTCAGCCCCACAGGTAGATGACCTGGTTTGCAGTACAATAGCATCTCAGTACGTGAATGGTATTTAGCTTTGTCACTGATATTTTCAAAGCAAATCTTTGTATTATTAAATCTTTTGCATTTTTATATACTTCTTTAGGGGAGATAGATGATGTAGACAGACAGACACTCTTTGCTATAATTGAAATCCCTCTTGGCATTTTCGTATGATATATAGAGATATGGTATTTAAAAGTCTTCTTATATTTTCATTTTTTTTATTCATGTTGTGAAAGTACCTGATACCTACTTTTCTTTTTATTAAAGAAATCTTAAAGGGCGAATACTGTTTTCATAGGAAATACCATTGATCACATGACTCATCCTTCATACACTTTTAAAAAGCTATAAATCATTTTTGGGGGCCTGGATTTTGAATGTACAGTAAGCCTGAAGCCACCTCCTTCAATTTCAGAGTAAGAAAACATTTAAGAAATATAGCCTGAAGACAGCCAAAGATGGAACTAGTTGTCCCCCCAAATAATTGATAATATTTCATTATTGATTTTCTCTGAATTAATGCTAGGTTGAGAAATGAGTCACCACTTTTTTCATTTTTGAAAAATGTATTTCTTTTCATTTTCATGATCTAAAAGTATTGACAGCTTTCAGCAAGGCAATATATATAAGGAAATGTTCTATTATTCACCTGATCACACAGCCTTATATCACAAGAATAAGTTTCATTACACCTCCAATGACCTGCTCTCCATAATGTGAAAATTGGGAAATGTTTCATTTCTTGCTTCTTTAAGCATATTGTGTTAAGTTATAATAAGGCAACAAAAGTACAAGTTCAAACTATTCAGTGAGGCTCAACATAAAGATATCAATCATAATGAGAAGTTGCCACTTTTAGATGTTAGCGATGCACTTTTAGTTATGATGAGAAATTTTCAGAGATTCACACTATTCTGCACTGTTGCTTTCCTTCCTCCTTGCTAATTGAGAAAAACCATATGGGCCATATCTGAAATGCAGTTCTTTAAAAGAAAATTAATTTGAATGGGATCTAAGTGCAATACTCTGAATTTGGATCCATTCCACTACTGCTGGACAGCTGCCATACTGACACAACCTCAGTGTGTGCAATGCAATGTGTAGCAAATATGTAGTGTATTCTGAGTGCTCCATTATGTGCAGTAATTCTCACAACACCATTAGACTTGATCTGTGTTATTATCTCTGTTTATGGATGAGTTCCTGGAGCCATTGTTATGTGGCTAAAACTGTTTGCTGAATTCATGGATTCGGGTTTGAAAGAAGTGAGATACAAGTGTCTAAAATTCTATAGCAGTGTATATGCTAAAATTAAAATATGATTTTCTATTGGAAGATGGGCCTTACAGAATTTATGTGTTATAGTGTTATTCTAGAATACTCAGGTTCAAATCTGTTTTCATCAATGAAGCTCATTCTGATCAGTTATTAGCTCACTGGGTTCTTGCTTTGAATGGAACATGGAAATGGGAGAAAAAATGGGGCAAAGACAGGATAAAAACATAAGAATTTGAACAAGAAACTTTTTTTTAAAAAAACTTTGTACAACAAAAATTAGAATGACTTTGTTCTGTGTTCAGCAAAAGATTCACTTTAAGCATGAAAAGATGTGGACAAACATTAGCCAGGCCATTCAAGCTTTTTAGAAATAAATCTTTTGTCAAGCAGTTACAAAATAAGGAAGTTGAGCCACGTGAAATAAAGAAGACAGAAGTTA
Organism: Bothrops alternatus; assembly: GCA_034064705.1. Classification (NCBI taxonomy): domain Eukaryota; kingdom Metazoa; phylum Chordata; class Lepidosauria; order Squamata; family Viperidae; genus Bothrops; species Bothrops alternatus. The sequence continues at coordinate 4,176,267 of JARGCV010000049.1, forward strand.
TAGCATGAGATGAGCCATGTATACGCATGGCATACAATCCTCGGACTAAGAAAAAGACTCTACATAAGACGGTAACTTAAACCCCAAAAGGTGTAAGATTTTCATTCACACAGTTTGGTGGGAAATGTGAAAATAAATTCCAAGATTATTAGTAAAGTTGATGTCATTAGCGATTGTTTCACTCTTAGATGATTTCCATGGGAGAGAGAATGTAGCTATTGTTTGATCTCATTTTGTCGATAATATTTTCCTGGATAAATTTGTGATCTGGGTGGAAAGTGCTATATTTAGCTTTTAGCATTGTTTTGTATACATACTTTGAGAAGCAACATATAGATAACAACAGAAACGAACTAATAATATTTGCACGATGTTTCTACCATTTTGCCTGCATTCAACTTAGGGCATGGTACGGGTGCTTAAACCAACTGATATAAATTTAAAATCAACTGATTATCACTTTGATACTATTCCAAGCAGCCCATATTCTTAATCATTTAATCAAGTTTTTAAATACAGCTTTATGTGGGAAACCCAGTATGTTACAGTATTCACTATAGCATCGGTCACCAACCTTTCCAGCTCCATGGACTAGCAGTGGCATTGGTGGGGAGATGGGATGGTTTTGCGTGCATGCCCACTGCTTATGCATACAAAGCTTCATGCGCTCACACAGTTGCCCACCACTTCCGCGGTCCAGTTCCCAACAGGTTGCAGACCAGCACCAGACTGCAGCCCAGGGGTTGGGGATCCCTGCACTATAGGACAAGAAGTATATTAAAGCAGTTTGGGAAAGGGAAATATACAGAAATATATTTTAATGCTGGGGGTACTAAACTCCCTTATTTCAAAGGGCTTCTTAAGAGTTGTTCTGTGACTGGAAAGATTGCTTCAGAACACGTGGGGGGCATGAATACAACTACTATGTGTGACTCATTAATGCAGCCACATCTTTTCAGTTTATCAGGCTGCTGTGTGGAGATTTCTGCTTCAACTATAAATACAACCTGATACAGCTGTTTTGGTGAATCTGCAACAGGTGCTGTGTCCACCTTCCCAATTCTTCCCCATTAAATCTAAAGCACTGCATAACCCTAGTCGTTGTCATGTCATTAAAATTAGCAAGAAGTGAGGGCAAAAGGCATCTAGTGAATTTGAATATGGGGTGAGTGGAAGCACACAAAAGGAAATCTAATTGCATACAGTGCATAATCAAATGATGGCATTCCCTAACACAAGATGGAGAATTGCCAGCTTGGAAGAAAATTAGACAAATTTATCAAGGACAGTCAATCTGTGACCACTTAGTTATACTCCAGCTACAGTGTCTCTGGCAGCAGTCAATATATCTCTTAGTATACTGATTGTTTGATATAACAGTTACTGGAAAATATAATTACACCAATTGCTCATAGGTATCTGGTTGTTCACGGTGGGTTCAGCATATATAACAGTGGTCTGTTTGGTCATCATCCTTAGAGTCTTTAAAGATGATATATTTTATTACTAGCTGGAGTATTTCTTTATATAATTCTTGCTGAGCAATTTGATAAGCTCTCTACATAGTCGTGATATTTTATTGACTTTACAGAGAAAAAGTAGGTTCACCAAGGAGTTCTTGCCTTTAAAATGACAGGCTCTATGCTGCTGATATCAGACCTTGAAGCAAGCTTCCCATCTGTTTATTTTCACAGTGAGTCATTTGTGTTCATTTGTATAAATATACATTTACTGCCTATTTAAATTTCTGTAAAGGTGCTGGAGGAGAGTTGGGAGCTAGGAGGCCACAAGCACAAGCCCATTAGCAGCACCCATAATTGGAGCTGTCAACATGCAGAACTGGGATGCCCAGAGCTCAACTAATAAGCAGCAAAAATGCCACTGGGATTAAATCAGTAACAATGCTTCCACACCAACCATACTCTTCCAAATATTTGACATTGATAATTAATTTGCTTTTATATTTTCTGCTGCTTTGTAACATGAGGCTATAAAATAACCCCACCATTTCACATATGAAATGTCCAACTACCAGTGGACAACCAGTTCTATCTGAGTTGGAAAATACTATTACAACTAAGTAATAACAAAATGTTTTGTATCTAACCAGTCCCAGTTCACATCTTTTCATTTCAAGTGGAAGGACTTTGTAGGGTTTTTAAAAAGCCCGTATGGATGTGCTGAATAAATAAAATTGGTTATGAAATGGTGATCATGTTATGGTGGCTAAGATTTTTTTTTTAAAAAAAAAGCAGAGGCAACAATATTCTTATTAGCCTGGCTGAAGGTTGCAAGCTTTCAAGAACTATTTATCTGACAAGATAATTACTATCTGAAGGAGGAAGATGTATAAAGGGATAAAGCAGAAGTCTTAAAACTTGGCCCTTTTATGACTCGTGGACTTCATCTCCCAGAATTCCTCAGCCAGGCACACTGGCTGAGGAATTCTGGGAATTGAAGTCCACGAGTCATAAAAGGGCCAAGTTTGAAGACCCCTAGAATAAAGGAAGAATGAACCTGGTGTGTAAGTCCTGCAGAAACAAAGACTTTTTGGAAACTGAAAGGCTGGCAATGCAATACAGCTTTTTGTTGGTCTGAAGGCAAGACTAATCCAGAATATTTTTTTTAAAAGCATAATTTGTAAAGCACAAAGCAAGTCTCCAAGTCACACCTTTGCTGGGTAATTACATATGGAATTTCAATGACCAAATCACAGCACTGCTGGATGTTACGCACTCAAGGCCACACCCCTAATGCTAACAATAGTTTCTGAGCAGTGTTTCCAAGAACAGGTGCATGGTAAACAGTCATATTGCCTTTCCAAAATATGCCAGAACATCCATTGTTGAAAACAATTGGACTGATTTTCTACCCAAAGGATAATACAAGGATTGCTATTTTGTTTTTCAATTGTTTCAACAACTGTTATTGTATGCTAAAAGCCAAAATTAGATTTAGGAGGAGAAAAGGTTGGAGAAAATATCCAGATACAGCAATGGAAAAAAAAAGTCAATTCATTTCTAATATATCCTAGAGTTCAAACGTGAAATCCTGGCTTATCTACCATAAACTACATAGCATTACTGGCTCTTTTCATGAAAAACAAAAATGTGAGGTGGACTGAAATACTACTATGAGCAAAAATAAAACCACTCTCAGCTTTATAGCGTTATTAATAATTGCACTTTCACTGCAGAGACCACTCTGATGAGGTAGAACTTGGATTTTCATTGTGTGGATATGTTTATTAGCCATAGATTTGATTCTGAGGTGATTGTGATCTAAGAGGTACAAATCTGTTTGTTACACTATATTTGTAGATGACAGGATTTTTAAGCATTTATTCTTGACTTTCTGGTAGCCAGAGCATTGCCTTCAATTTTCATAGGGCATATATTTCTAGAGTATGTTACTGCTTTTGTGTAAGGAATAGAATGTGTTATGCACACACATTTCTATTTTGTCTCGGATTGTACTAGAAAGCTCTACTTTGTGATCAGTCCTTTTCACATCCACAATTCATTACACAATACACAGTAGAAGCAGCATAAGCTTGCAGAATGTTGCAGTCTGGGAAAAGACAAAAATGCTGTATTTCAGTTATTTCCCCTTTAAGGAAAGGAATCTTTCAAATTCCATTCTTCCGATGGACTCTGAATTAAATACTTCCCGTTGGTAACTACAACAATTCATCATAGCTTGCTGGTCGATCTTTAAAGCAAATCTGATCTATAAAAATCAGCTAGATTTTTAGTCCCTTTGTGTTCATCCTTGTTATATTGCATCTGTTTAAAAAGAAAGAAAAGGCCTAGTCAGGCAAACAAAGATTCATTTTATCAAGAAGGGCCAAGCAAAATTTTCCTGCAATTTGTCCAAGTGTTTATTAATAGGAAAATCAAATAATAATCAAATATTTGGTGGCTTCATCAAACATGGATACCTTTATAACAGCATTTTAATGACTATGTTTCTGGACAGCTATTAACATTTCCTTCACAATTAAATGAGATTTTTGTTTTGTCCTTTATTCAACACTGTATCATCTTTTAAAAAGACTGAATGATGCTGCCATCTACTGGAAAGTTCTGCTGTAAATTTATTATTCAAAGATTAAAAATACACGACATTTGTATCCTTTTATATCATATTACATGTTTTTAAATAAGAACATAATATATAATACTGAATCTCAAAAAAACAGGATTGGTCCTAAAATCTCATTGAAAGTGATGTTCAAAGCAAAGTGAAGAGATTTGTTTTCAGATGAAATATTGGAGGAATGTCAAAAAAACACTAAAGTCTTTGGTGCTTTGAGGTAAAATTTGAGATTCCTTTTCAAGCAAAATGCCTGTTTGAACTCTGCGGGTGTCAAGCCCCTGGGCTTGACACGAACCGGTGGGGAACAGGGAAGGAGCAGCCAGCGGTCAGCCAATGTCCGGGTGCCGTCCAGCTGGGAGCCAGCGAGACTGCAGTGCACTGCGGCCACCTCCCACTATGTCACCGGACACCAGGGAAGTCCCAAACGCTGGCTGGGTGTCATGGGCAAGCCCACTGGATACTGGAGGGACCACTTCTCGCCTTGGCTGCCTCTCTCTCTCACCGGGCACCGGGGGAGTCCCATAACCCAGTTGGGCAGGAGTGGTTCCGGGTGGTCATAGACCTAGACACAGGTCTACAGGAGTTCCGGGGGAAGGGAGGGGAACCGGTCATCTCAGGAAGGTCGGTGGGAAGTTACGGGAGGAGGAGAGAATGGCCCCACCCGCAGGTCTGGGCTCCTCCACCCCTTCCGCCAGGGTGCCCTTTCGCTGTTTCCGGTGTTTCCGGCCGCGAGCCCATGGGTTCCTTCCTTGGCCCCTGGAAAGCCTACTACTGGTGCCAACAGAACACCTGTCAGGGCAATGGGGGCACAGCAGCTGGAGGCGGTTACACCACAACAGTTGTTCTCGGTGGAGGAGGAGGAGGTAACAACAGTGACAAGATACCGTCTGGCAGCTGACGACAGCGAGGACGATGTAGCCAATGATCCTATGGTAAGTGATGCCCTTCATTCTGCCTGTGACACTGACTAACCCACAGACAGGGCAACGGAGAGGCTACCAAGCCCTCATTGATTCAGGGTGCACCCAATGTTTGATAAGCAAGGCGGTGGCAGTGGAGAGTGGGATCAAAGTACAGTGGCTAGCCCACCCTATCCGGTTCGAGCAGGTGGACGGGGAGGGGTGCCAGCTAATTTCATAACAGAGCCTGTCTGGCTGGACATGGGAACTCATTGGGAGGTCCTCTGATTCGTAGTCGTCCCGTCCATGACTGAGGCGGTGATTTTGGACTTGGCCTGGTTGGACAAGTGGGGCCCCACGATATGGTGGGAAGGGGGGTATTGGAGGCTGTGTATCGGGGTGGGTCCCCAGGCCCCTAACCAGGACTCTGGGGAAAAGGGGGCAGAGTGCAAGGATGAGGCAGAGTCGACGGAATCCAAGGGGTAAGCCCCCTTCCCAGCAGTGTACAGTGATCTGACTGAGGTCTTCAGTGAGCAGGAGTGCAACATTCTGCCACCCCACCGCATCACTGATTATTATTATTATTATTATTTATTAAATTTCTATGCCGCCCTATTCCGGGAACTCAGGGCGGCTTACAGCATAAATAGAAATCCAATAAAAACTAAACTGTACATATATAAAAATATAAAAAAGAAGAACCCCTAAATTAAGAACCATTCATTCAGCAAACGTACACACAGACATACACTGGCTAGGGGCAAGATGTCAACCGCCCCAGGCCTGCCGGCAGAGATGGGTCTTTAGTAGTTTACGAAAGGCGGAGAGGGTGGGGGCGATACGGATCTCCGGGGGGAGTTGATTCCAGAGGGCCGGGGCCGCAACAGAAAAGGCCCTTCCCCTAGGCCCCGCCAGGCGACACTGTCTGGCCGACGGGACCTGGAGAAGGCCGACTCTGTGGGCCCTAACCGGTCGCTGGGTTTCGTGAGGCAGCAGGCGGTCCCGTAAGTAACCTGGTCCGATGCCATGTAGGGCTTTATAGGTCATAACCAACACTTTGAATTGCGTTCGGAGACCAATAGGCAGCCAATGCAGCTCACGGAGTGATGCTGAGATGTGGGCATTTCTGGGCAGGCCCAACACTGCTCGCGCGGCTGCATTCTGCATTACCTGAAGTCTCCGAACGTTTTTCAAAGGTAGCCCCATGTAGAGAGCATTGCAGTAGTCGAGCCTCGAGGTGATAAGGGCATGAGTGACTGTGAGCAGAGACTCCCGGTCCAAATAGGGCCGCAACTGGTGCACCAGGCGAACCTGGGCAAATGTCCTCCTCGCCACAGCCGACAAATGATGTTCCAAGTTTAGCTGTGGGTCGAGGAGGACGCCCAAGTTGCGGACCTTCTCCGAGGGGGTCAAAAGCTCCCCCCCCAGGCTGATGGACGGATAGATTGAATTATCTTTGGGAGGCAGAACCCATAGCCACTCCGTCTTGTCGGGGTTGAGTTTGAGCCTGTTGGCACCCATCCAAACCCTAACAGCCTCCAGACATCGGCACATCACTTCCGCTGCTTCACTGAAATGACACGGGGTGGAGATGTAAAGCTGGGTATCATCAGCATACTGATGATATCTCACCCCGTGTTGTCGGATGATCTCACCCAGTGGTTTCATGTAGATATTAAACAGCAGAGGGGAGAGGACCGACCCCTGAGGGACCCCACAAGGGAGGAACCTAGGGGTCGACCTCTGACCCCCCGCCAACACCGACTGTGACCGACCAGTGAGGTAGGAGGTGAACCACTGCAAAACAGTGCCCCCAACCCCCAACCCCCCCAGTCGGTGCAGAAGGATACCATGGTCAATGGTATCGAAAGCCGCTGAGAGGTCAAGTAGCACCAGGATAGTGGAAAATCCCCTATCCCGGGCCCGCCAGAGATCATCCGTCAGCGCGACCAAAGCAGTTTCCGTGGAGTAGCCGAGCCTGAATCCTGACTGTTGAGGGCCCAGATAATCGGCCTCATCCAAGGACCGCTGGAGCTGCAGTGACACCACCTTCTCAACAACCTTCCCTATAAAGGGAAGATTGGAGACAGGACGGTAGTTGTTTAATACAGCTGGGTCCAGGGAAGGCTTCTTGAGGAGGGGGCGCACAATTGCCTCCTTGCAGGGAGCCGGAAAGGACCCCTCCCTCAAAGAAGCGTTAACAATCTCCTGAACCCAGCCCCGCGTCACCTCCCTGCTTGCCGAAACCAGCCAGGAGGGGCACGGGTCCAATAAACAGGTGGTGGAGCTCACAGCTCCAATGGCCTTGTCGACTTCATCGGGTGCCACCGGGTCAAACTCTGTCCACACAACAGGATCAAGACGAGTCCCTGTCATCTCGACTGAATCATTATCAGCCGACACTGCATTCCAATTGGAGTCAAGGTCCATCCGAATCTGGGCGATTTTATCCGCAAAAAACTTATTAAAGTCCTCAGCACTACCCTGCAAGGGTGCATCAACCCCCCCCCTGATTAAGGAGGGAGCGAGTTACCCTAAACAGGGCGGCTGGGCGGGATTCCGCAGATGCAATCAAGTCGGAATGATACGCGCATCTTGCCGCCTTGAGCGCCACCTGATAAGTCTTGATATAAGATCTTAAAAGTGTTCGGTCAGATACGGATTTACTTTTCCTCCATCGCTTCTCTAGACGTCTCTTCTGGTGCTTCATCCCCCTGAGTTCCTCAGTGAACCAAGGAGATCTCCTGGGTCTGCTACCACAGAGAGGTCGCAGCGGCGCGATCCGGTCAAGAGCCCCCTTCGCAGCCATATTCCAGGCCGTAACCAGGGACTCTGCCGAACCGAGAATGAGAGAATCCGGTATTTCCCCAAGCGTCCTCTGAAAACTCTCTGGGTCCATCAGACGTCTGGGGCGGAACCACCTAATCGGTTCCGCCTCCCTGCAGGGGAGGATTGGAGCCTTGAAAACAAGCCGTAACAGAAAATGGTCTGACCATGACATAGGCAAGATATCTAAGCCCCTTAAATTCAGATCATTACTCAACTGTTCTGAGAGGAATACCATGTCGGGAGTGTGTCCCCTCTCGTGAGTCGGTCCCTGAACTACTTGAGTCAGGTTCATGGTTGCCATGGTGGCCATGAACTCCTGCGCCAACCCAGAGGATCCGCCGAGCGATGGAAGGTTTAAGTCCCCCAAGACAATAAGCCTGGGAAACTCAACGATTGATATCCTACCGGGGGCCAAATTGCCCAAGCCCTGGATGTATGCCATTATGCCCAGGGAAATGGACGAGCTATGACATTATATTGACCAGAATCTGGCCCGGGGGTTCATCCAACCAGCTCAGTCATGGATAGTCGCCCCAGTCCTGTTTAAGGAGAAAAAGGACGGTTCCCTTCGGCTCTGTTGGACTTCCACGGGATTAACACGGGTTTGTGTGGAGCACCTATACCCACTCCCATTGATGAAAGACCTCCTGGCCTACCTGGGTACTGGGCATGTGTTCACAAAGTTGGACCTGCGGGAGGCCTACTACAGAGTCTGTATAAAGAGCGGTGATGAGTGGAAGACGGCTTTTAACTGCCCGCTCGGCAGCTATCAATTTCGTGTAATGCCTTTTGGCCTGCAGGGGGCCCCCACGGTATTTATGCAGCTTATCAACCAGGTGTTGCACAAACACTTATACTGCGGGGTCCTTGTTTATTTGGACGATATCCTCATTTATATGACCATCTTGGAGGAACACGTCCACCTGGTTAGGTAGGTACTGAAGAAACTGTTGGACGCCCGCCTCTTTGTGAAGTTCTCTAAATGCGAGTTTCACCAGGCCCGGCTGGACTACTTGGGCTACAGGATATCAGGGGATGGTGTGGAGATGGACCCACACAAGGTGAGAGCAGTGTTGGAGTGGCAGGCACCCCGCACTCATCACCAGGTACAAAGTTTTCTAGGCTTTGCCAATTTTTACTGGCAATTTATCCCCTCTTTTGCCACGGTAGCTCTCCCCAACTGACTTGCTGTGCACAAAGCACACCGTGAGTAAGCCACATCCCAGACAGCCGTTGGAGTGGTTTATGGCCTGTCAGAAGGCATTCGAGGACCTGAAAGCCCTGATTGCCAAGGAACCGGTCCTACTCCACCCAGATCCTGAAAGCCCCTTCATAGTCCAGGCCGATGCCAGTGATGTAGCTGTGGGGGCTGTGCTGTTACAGTGGAACGGCCAAGGGTCATTGCAGCCATGTACGTACATATCGCGGATGTTTTCGGCCGCCGAGAGGGCGTGGGCGATCTGGGAGAAAGAAGCCTTTGCGGTGCGGTGGGCTCTCTTGATGTGGAGGCATCTGCTGGAGGGGGCGACCAAGCCGTTCGAGGTGTGGATAGACCACAAGAATCTCGAGGTTCTACAGACACCGAGACGTCTGTCGCCCAAGCACGTTTGATGGCCCAATACTTCTGTCGATTCCAGTTCACCCTGAAGTATGTACTGGGAGGAAAGAACTTCTTGGCCAATGCATTGTCCCACATGCCCCAATACCACAGCAGGCGGGAGGAGGTTGTACAAGCAATCATGCCTCCCTACCAACAGGGTGTGGCCCGAGCGGTTCCTCACCAGTTGGCGAGTGATCTGTACCAAGAGCTACGAACGGCCGTCCAGAGCAATCCCTGGTTGAGGGACCATCCAAGCCTCCTAACACGGAGGGATGGGTTGGCTTGGAAAGGCAATAAATTGTACATCCCAGAACTCCTGAGGCGTGTAGTTCTCAAGCGATGTCACGACGCCAAGCAGGTGGGCCATTTCAGCTTCCTAAAAACATTACATCTCGTGCGGCGTCAATTCTGATGGCCTCGGGTTAAAGTAGACGTAGAGGCTATGTGAAAGGATGCCACGTCTGTGCCACGGCCAAGCCCCGTACTGGAAAGCCCATGGGCTTATTACGGACAGTAGCAGATCCAACCGGGCCATGGGAGGATATTGCCATGGACTTTATCGTGGAATTACCAGAGAACCGAGGGTACACCATTATCTAGACTGTAATTGACCTGTTTTCCAAAGAGGCCCATTTTGTTCCCTGCAAGGGGCTACTATTAGCCCGGCGACTGGTCAGGTTGTTCATTGACCATATTTACCGTCCCCATGGAGTCCCCCAGCGTATTATATCGGATCGGGGGTGCAGTTTACCGCACGATTCTGGCGGGACTTCATTAGATACATAGGGTCATCCCAGGGTCTCAGCTTGGCATACCACCCAAGCACCAACGAAGTGGCTGAGCGAGCGAATGCTATGGTGGAGCGCTACCTACGATATTACATCTTATACCAGCAAACAGACTGGGTGTACCTGCTCCCATTAGTCGAAGTGGCCTACAACAACACTGCATAGCAGCACAGGGTTCGCTCCTTTTCGGGTGGTGCATGGGGTGGATTTTGTCCCTATCCCCAAGTGGCCCCAAGGGACCCCCTTACCCTGCACCCCCCAGGAATGAATGGTACGTGTGGAAGGCCTGTGGGGAATGGTAAAGGAAGCATTAGTGAAAGCGGAGGCGGAAATGAAGGCTCAGACCGATAAAAAAAGGGCAGAGCACAAACCCTTCCGGGTGGGCGCTTGGGTGTACCTGTCCACCAAATACCTACAGTTGGGGGGTACCCTGTAAGAAGCTGGGCCCCAAGTATGTAGGGCCTTTCCAAGTGGTCCAGGTTATTAACCCAGTTATTGTAAGGTTGCAACTACCTTGGACTTTTGGGAAGGTGCACCCTGTGTTCCATGGAAGCCTGCTAAAACTAGTGAAAGGGTCCCTACAGGGCAGGTAGGCAAGTTACCGGGCCCAGTCTATGATGACCAGTATGAGATACAGGAGGTCCTGGACTCCCGGATCCGTCACAAACAGGTCCAATACTTAGTCAAGTGGAAGGGGTACCCTCTTTCAGAGGCATCATGGATGCGAAGGGAGGATGTCCATGCCCCACAGCTAGTGCGGGCCTTCCATCACCAGCATCCTGGAAAACAGGGAGGTGGGGCTGCGGCAGGGTCCACTAGAGTTTTCATACGTTTACCTGCCTCTGTTTGCCTTCTAGGAGGGGCCCTGGTAGAAGGGGCCGCCTGTCAAGCCCCTGGGCGTGACACAAACTGGTGGGGAACAGGGAAGGAGCAGCCAGCAGTCAGTCGACATCCGGGTGCCATCCAGTTGGGAGCCGGCGAGACCGCCATGCACCGCCTGACTCCTGAGGACCAGCTGGGAGTCGGCGAGGCTGCAGTGCACCCCGGCTGCCTCCCGCTATGTCGCCGGATGCCAGGGAAGCCCTGAACGCCAGCTGGGCATCAGGGGCAAGCCCGCTGGATGCCGGAGGGACCACATCTTGCCTCGGCTGCCTCTCTCTCTCACCGGGCACCGGGGGAGTCCCATTACCCAGCTGCGCATCAGAGACAAGCCAGCTGGAGGCCGGAGGGACTGCCTCCTGCCGCGCCACCTCTCGCTCTCGTCGGGCGCTGGGGGAATTTCCCGGAAGCCAGCTGGGCAGCAGAGACAACCAACTGGACATTGGGAGGGCGTATCTCACCACCACCACCCCTCCTCTGTTGCCAGCAGTCAGGAGAGGCCGCCGGTTACCGCAGGGAGCTACTTCCCAGTAGAAGAACATGGAGAAGTCCGTTGTGGTGTCACGCTGATGGCAGGGAAGGGGCAGGACATTGGCTGGCTGCCGGAGAGGACAGCAGGACCTGCGGAGCCTGCACTGATGCGTCCGGAGCGGGGAGGGTGGAAATTGAACTGCAGCTTATATCAATACAGACCGGATGCTGGCTTGCTGTATGGGGTGGGTTTGGAGGGTGTGGCTCATCTTTTATTATTATTATTATTATTATTATTATTATTATTATTACTATTATTATTTAGATTTCTATGCCGCCCTATTCCAAGAACTCAGGGCGGCTCACAGCATGAATACTAACATAAAGAAATCCAATATTAAAATACATTATAAAACCCATTAATTAAAAAAAAACAAAAACAAAAACAAAAAAACCCCAATCAACCAGAAACAGACATACAAACATACATACACTGGCTGGGGCAAGGTGTTAACTGCCCCAGGCCTGCCGGCAAAGATGGGTCTTCAATAATTTCCGAAAGGCAAAAAGGGTGGGGGCAATACGGATCTCCGGGGAGGAGTTGATTCCAGAGGGCCGGGGCCGCAACAGAGAAGGCTCTTTCCCTAGGCCCCGCCAGACAACACTGTCTGGCTGACAGGACCTGGAGAAGGCCAACTCTGTGGGCCCTAACCGGTCGCTGGGTTTCATGGGGCAGCAGACGGTCCCGTAAGTAACCTGGTTCGATGCCATGTAAGGCACTGGGAGCAATCCACTCCCAGTGCTGACTTTTTCTTTTGCATACATTAAAGTTTTGTTGGTCACATTGTTCCTGTGTTTCTGGAGTTCATGGGGCAGCAGACAGAGGACAGCGGACAATGGGTAGCAATAAATGTTTATAGTTCAACCCCATGTATGTCTACTCTAAAATAAATCCCACAGAGTTCAACAGGACTTGCTCACTGGCCATTACTATTAGATTTGATGACTCGTGACAACATTCTGAGGTATTTGGGACATCACTATCTGGAACAAGGAAAATTACACTGAAAATAAATACAAACATCATCTGTGAAAAGTATGTGCCCTTCAGCACATGGTGAAATTCTTAGTTTGCATAATATACCCTTATTGATCTCATCAAAACCTTTTTCAGGGTAAACATAGCAGGCAAAATCAGATTTCCTTCTTTTCTTTTAACTGGTCTGCTTAACTGAATAAAGCTTATATTTCTGTGTCAACTGGGAATTGATTTTGAATGAATCGAATCAGCCACCATGCCCACTGTCGGCATATTTTCATGATAATTTAGTAATCTCTCTGGGGACTGATAACACAAAGGAGATATTCTCAAATTTCCTGTGTCTTTTTAGAGAAGAAAGAAGAGGGGAAAAAAAGAATACAATGGGTTTCAGACATGACAGTAACCATCAAGCCTGACTGAAGTAAACATGATGGGGCTTTCATTGTTTGCCATATAATCTCCTCCTTCTCCTCCTCTTAAATGTATCATTAGGATCATTAGCTGGTTATATGCATAATTAAATTATAATACCTTCATAATTTTTCCTTAAAAAATACTACAGTGAAATGACAGTTATTCCCAAGGTAAGCATATGGCTATTGTTATTAGCTTTTGTAAACCACTGGATCCAAAGCCTAAAATTATCTACACAAGAGTAAATCTTCATGTAAAATATGTGTGGGATCGTTTTCTTCAGTCAAAGATGTAACACTTTACCAAAATGAATTCCACCACAGGTACTTCTATCTTTCATGGAAATAACTAACTCCTCATTATATACTCAGCTTATTATGTACACTTGCTCAACATATAATGTACATATATTTACAATATAGATTTTAACTATTTAACTATGAAAGGGAGAAAAAAATTTCTCCATATATTTGGTGAATTAGAGAAAGTGTATGGTAAACAGGCCTGAATTAAAGAATGTTTTACATGAATATGGAAATAAAAACTGGTAGCTCTGTTGTTGCTACTGCAAGTTAGTATGCATGTTAAAAAAAGCATACAAGGAGTAAGAGAAACCTATTTCATGTCCTTTTGGGTTTTAATGAATATATAATGATAAATATATAAAGGATATTTATGTATATGTTTATTATTATAGGCATGATGGCTGGGGATATAAAAAGTGGGTGTAGTTCTATATGCAATGATTTTTTGTTACTGGCTGATAAACAGTACACAGAGAGAGTATAACTGACGACTAAATTGCCAAACAAATATAAGAAAACTGATGTTTCAAGAAGAAGGAAACTATGGTTGGAAAAGAAAGAGAGGGGGAGTTTAAATAAAAGGCTGTTATGGAGCATGGTGAAAACAAGGATGATTTGTAGGGATAGAAAGGAATGTAGAAGAACCATGGATGATATTTGTGGTTCTATCTATATTTCTTACTATTCCAATTACTAATTCATACTTTTCTGCCCTTTGCATAAAGTTGCTTACCCCAAAAGGCAAATAGATATTTGTACATAAAAAGCCACACTCTATTTTAAAATTACTATCAACTGTATATAAAATTATGGAAAAATAAAACTTCAAAAGGACATTCTTTTAAGTAAAATTCTAGACAATTAATAGATTAACCAGAAATAATTGACAAGGAATGGTAAAAGCAGCAAAGCAGCCATCCTGTTCAAAAGTTGAACAAAAATGATGTATATCTATTTAATAGAAAAAATGTTGATTGATTTGCATACCACCGCAAATGGTAAGAATGACACATAATCAGATCTACTAGTAGGTTTACTCCATCATGCCTGCTCTTTAGGTTTTCTGCACTGTTTTGTCTTCCTGCTGAAAATCAGTAGGGGATAGTTCAGCAGTTAACTATCACATTCTAAATATGATCTTGGTAATCCAGAGGTGGTTGAGAGCTAATCTGCAACAGCCCATAGATTGGGCATTGTCCATCCCTACCTTAAGAATGCGGGGGGCACAATGGCTCAGCAGTTAAAGATGCTGAGCTTGTCAGCTGGAAAGTTGACAGCCCAGGTTTTGAGACCCAAGCGCCATGCGATGGGATGACCTCCTACTATTTGCCCCACCTCCTGCTCCTGCCGACCTAGCAATTCAAAAATATGCAAATGTGAGAAGATAAATAGGTATGACTTTGGTTGGAGGGAAGGTAACAGCATTCCATGCAACCTGGCATATAATCATGCTGGCCACATAGTGAAGGACATGTCTTTGGACAAGGCTGGCTCCCTTGGCTAAGAAACAGAGAAGAGCATCACCCGCTAGAGTCAGACATGACTGGACAGGGGAAACCTTTATAAAGAATAGTATCCAAGAAATCTCTGGGAAGCAGAAACTAGTCATGTAGTTAAATCTGCTGTACACTGTTCAGTAGATTTCATATAATAAATAATTGTTAACCATTTGATCTCTACTGTTTCCTGAGAAAATAGGATAGGATAGGATAGGATAGGATAGGATAGGATAGGATAGGACAGGACAGGACAGGATAGGATAATTTTTATTGTCTTTTTTTTCCTGTGAGCACACTGGCATACATTAAAAATTATGTCTGTGTGTGTGTGTATCTACATACACACACACACATACACACACACACACACCTACGTCTTTGGTTATTCGGGTTTTCTCCCGTGTAAAATTGGACACTTCCAATTTTACGCGAGAAAAAAACCCGAATAACCAAAGACCTACACACACACACACACACACACACAAAATTTGGATTGTTAACAAAGAATTAAGGGAGAATGGAATAGCTATTTTGAGCTAATTAGCTCTCATCAGCCAAACATACCCTTCTGAGATTCAAACCTGGGCTGCTGTGTTAACCTCTAGGCCACAGGCTCTTTCTCACTTTGTCAGCTGTGTCAGGGAGGGATGAGACATGGGAGAAGAATTACCTTGAGTGTTTTTTGATGCACCCTGTCGGCCCAAATATGGGAGAAATATTTTTTTTTAAAAAATATATAAATGATGTCGCAGTTGCGACTGCTGCCTATGGATGGCTCTAGATTGAGCTGATACTGGCAAAAGATTTCTTTCTCTCATATTTGGGCCGACAGGGTGCATTAAAAAATAGTATGAAAATAAATAACTTACGACCACCAGGAGAATCCAAATAGGAAAATATTTTAATAAAACCGAGCTTTCGTCAGGAACTTCCGACATCATCAGGGTTAAAAGCCAGTCAACGGAGACACCTTAAATAGGGTTAGCTAATGCTTGAACCCGGCTCCTAGACCGCGTCATCGGTCCTAGCTGGTTAATTTGTGTTCTAGTTGTTTCTTTGACATCTGCATTCAGCCCTCCTCTATCATTCCTTCGAACATTCTTACTTACTCTTTCAACGTTGATTCCTAGGTTTGTCAAGATCCTTTCATCCTCTTCCCCTCTGATGGTGTTTACTCCCGTACCATCTTTCCCTTTGTTGCAAGTCTTGGGGGGGGCATTGATTTTCCCTTAGTGTGTGTGTATGTATATATATATTATATATTATATATATTCGTAGATTTTCACGGGTATAGGTATGCAGGTCTTGGTGTATTTGGGTCTTTTCCCATGTAAGATTGAGAGTATCTTGGCAATGTTTTGATGAGGTCCCACTCGTCATCTTCAGGCTGGGGTCTCCGGCTTCATGCTTGTGCGAGCAAAGTGTGATCGGAGCTGCCATCTCTCTATATATATTGGTGGGGGTGTGTGGAGTGCTGACTTAGTTGCTGTAGGTGGATTGGTTGGCTGTGTAGGAGCTATTGTTTGTGGATTGTTTGGCTGTTTCGTAACATCCTGAGTACTTGAGGTGCTGGCTGTGTGCCCATTAGTCTTTTGTGTTGTAATGACCTGGGTAATGGGTTGTGTGATGACATCCTGAGATCTAGTGTAGTGATATCCTGAGTTCTGTGTTGCACCATCCTGGGTGGTTGGCTGCGTTGTAACATCCTGAGCTTTGGCGTTGTAGCCTCCTGAGTTCTGTGATGTGATGTCCAGGGCTGATGGCTGTGAAGTAACATACCGGGCTTTAGTTTGGCTCCGAGTTTGTGGTCTAGCTCTGTGTGTCCGTTTGCGTTGTGTGGGGGTCAGAGGGAGGTGCAGCAGCTGGTGATGTCGTCGTGGTTTGGCTTGTGGATGGTGGTTGCATTTTGTCTGAGGGATGGGTTTGGGCTTGGGTTTGGGTCTAGTGAGGGTGAATGGTGGTGGTGTACTGTATTGTTCTGGGTACGGTGTCAGTTTTTGTGGGTAGGACTCGTTTGTTGATTAGGGCTAGTTTCCAGATGTCTGGTAGGCGGGAGGTATTGTCACGTTTATTCATGTTGTGGGGGTGTTTTTCTACAAAAGACTAATGGGCACACAACCAGCACCTCAGCTACTCAGGATGTTACGAAACAGCCAAACAATCCACAAACAATAGCTCCTACACAGCCAACCAATCCACCTACAGCAACTAAGTCAGCACTCCACACACCCCCACCAATATATATAGAGAGACGGCAGCTCCGATCACACTTTTCTCACACAAGCACAAAGCCGAAGACCCCAGCCTGAAGATGACGAGTGGGACATATATACCTGCATATATACATGCATACAAAATTGCCTTAAGGAAAGAGAAGGCATGACTTTCATGATAATGATAAGCCTCTCTTTAAAAACAACTGGAACATGCATGATTGACTGATAAGCAAAACCATGAGCTGGAGTTTAAAGTTAAAATCCATGGTTTCTCTGATGGACAGCAATAATGTAATATTTATAGTATATTGTTTAACTAGCAGCTAATGGTCTTTCAAGTCTGAAATAATACCAACTTAGGGTATAACCTCTGTTATTTTCCCTCAGTCAACATGCCCTATCCTATCCTTTTAAATTAACCGTTATCAATATTACATTCCTTTCTTAGCCTTATTTCCTCACCATCACCAACAGAGAGACATTTGTGCCAAAATCTACAAGAAGGAATAATGATCTGTTTTTTTGTTGTAGCTTCGGCCAAGACTGGGGTTGGAAAGACAGCAACAAATGATTCTCTGCCAGACAGAACCATTAAGCTGGAATGGATTCTCCAGTTTTCGAACATCCATTGCCTCAAAAAGATGGTAGGAAGAAGCTTACAATTTAAACCTGCAATGCAAATACCTAGAGCTTCATTCCCCTGTTCGGAAATAAGATTTTCTCTATGTCTTCTTCCTTGTCTTCAGTAAAACAGCTTAAGCCATTTCTCAAGTCTGTGAAGTGGAGTTGAATTTTTGGAGAGTTGATATTAACTACACTGCCTGGTGGGACTCCGGCAGGTCTTCCAGATGACACAGGAGAAATTTGCTTACAAAAATGTATTCACTTTTGCATTGTGAGAAGATTGTGAACAAAATGTGAGTAATATTTCAATACATAAAGCATACATAAAGACTAAGTTTTAATAATATCCTACTTTTCCTGTGGAACAAACTACAAACTACTGCTTTATTGCAGAATCTGAATGAATACATATACATATACATATACATATACATATACATATACATATACATATACATATACATATACATATACATATACATATACATATACATATACATATACATATACATATACATATACATATACATATACATATACATATACATATACATATATTCTGAGGTTTTCGCGGGTGTTTGTATATAGGTCTTTGGTTATTCCGGTTTTCTCCCGCGTAAAATTGGAAGTGTCTTGGCAACGTTTCAATGAAGTCCCATTTGTCATCTTCAGGCTAGTTATGGTTATAGTTATATATATAGTTATGGTTATTTTTAACACACACACACACACACACACACACACACACACACACGGAGGGAGGGAGGGAGGGAGGGAGGGGGAATGACCCTAAAAATAAACAGTATAGAATGCATTTCCGAATAGTGTACTGTTACAGAGCATAAATGGAATTCAAGGCATTATAGGCTTAGAAAAGAAGCATAATACATAATAAGAAAAATTGGCAGGAAAATTTGGGCATAGATAAGAATCTCAAAAAGTGATACTTGGCTTCGCTAATATAAATTTGATTGATGTTACAAATTTGAACACAAGTACAGTATTGTAACAAGTAATCAATCCTCACTATTCTGTGTGTCAATTCATAATTAGAAACAGACTATAAGGACAACTGCTTATTTATTTTTTTACTTGTTTTTTAATAAAAGTAATCATTAATGCATGAATGATGTAATGTGTAGCTTGCTCCCAGCTCTCTATAACACCATTCTCTGCATCCCATATGGATGTACAGGGCAAAATAGTAATTAAAAGAGAAGATCTCATCATGCCTATGTCATCTAAATTGTGAAAAGCATACTGCACAGAAAATTACACAATCTAAAAAGGGTGGAGATCTTTAAATGGCTGTGTAAAATTGGAAATATGTTGTTGACTGAATTAGGTGAAGCAAGGAAACACCTCCTAGCAATTGGCTGAATTTTCCATTCCTGTCCATGACACACATGGAGAAATATATATACAAAGAATTAAAGTAGAATCAATGAGAAACATAATTAATTACACATAGGAAAGCAGCTAATGAAACTAATCAAAGTACACAGCGTGTTAATGAAAGTTAGCAGCTGGGACCAAATTATTGCATTAGGCATAGCCAGAGAGCAACTGAAAATACATTCTATCCAGAGCTAATAGCTTATGGCATTGTTCTATATACAGTTACAAAGGAATCACTGAGGCAAAGCTCCCGCAGTCCTGCCTGCAATAAGTATAGTTAACATGTTTAATTGCACTCATGCTATTTGGCTGCATTAACAACCAATGAATTTTTCCTCAATTATTTTTATATGGCATTGAATAATTTAATTTTAAAGCTAAATACAGAGGTAATTGTATGCATGCTTGAAATATTTGCTGCTTAAAAGTCAACATTTGCTAACAATTAGCACAACAGGCTACAGCTGTGTTTTCTTTATTTGAAAATGCTGAAATATTTGAATTTATGTATTATATTTAATCATCAGCTTCTTTTTTCTGAGTGTTGTCAAAATCAGCATTAGAAGAAACATATACAAGGTTAGCTAGAAGTTGATTAATTTTCTTATCTGAAACATTTAAACTACACATCAAAATTAGGTTTATGCTCATTTTCCATATTTTTCCTTACCTTCTTAGTTCTCATACTCTGCAATAGGCATAGTAATGCCTGAACTGCCAATGACTGGTAATGAATACAATAATTTTACACGAGGTTCCTTCACCACTTTAAGTTTTGCCTTAGATTGTTCAAATCTCTCCCTTGCCATTATATGCGTCACAGATTTCCTAAATATTTTCTCTTCAATATTTTGTTTTTGTAACATCTGTTGCCTGGGTGGGGGGGAGAAATGGAAAAGAATTCATAATTATTTCCAGTTCTAACTCAGATATTGAAAACTCTCTTTTCTATTGTTGTCATTATTGAGCTTAGAGTGGTGCGGTGGGCTAGAGGTAAAGATGCTTGCCTCCCACTCGAAAAGTTGAGAGAGTTCAATCCTAGGCAGCAGCAGATGTTTCCTTATTAGGGCACAAAAAATAAATATCTGCTGTGAACTCTGCATAGGTATCAGGAAGGGCATCCGACCAGTAAACGCTCAGCTCCATCCAGTCACTCTGACTCCACCCCGATAAAAGGGATTATAGGCTTGTAAAAAGAAAAAAAAACTAAACTTGGTATGTTCTTTTTTTACTTTCCATTTAATAAATCAATTAAGCAATGATTTTTAAAAGAAGCCGTAAGACCCCAACTTTATTTTGCTCATTATAGAATAGCTCTAAAACATAGGTAACTATAAACAGGCAAAGATTATTCATCAGGATACTAATAAAATAATGAATAACGTATACTGTGATATTCATTATCCCCAGTCAAAAACAACAGATACCATACCTTAATGTATTATTAACATTATCTAATATATATAATTATAGAATATAATGAATGGGCACTGTAGTATTAACTATAGTTTTCTAGGAATTTTTTAGAAATGCAATTTTTCCTACTTACGCTCTTTTTAAAATGTAGGATACTTTATTATTAACAGCGATTTGTTCTATTATATCCCATATATAGCAAATCAGACAGCAATAAGTTGATTAAAAATACCTCGGGTCAGTTTTAGCAGGTAGGGCATGCATCCTGGGCAAGGGCACAATTACCCTGTCACCCAGTGCTCCTGAGTATCTGCTGCATTCAGGCATTTTTCTCCGGGTGTTGAGAAGCTAACATGGCCTATCCAAAACTTCAGAAGACTTCCAAAGTCCTGCTAGCTCAAGTTCCAAGGTGGCTTTGGGAAAGAAACCCAGGTCCTGCGTTGGATAGACTGCGCATATGTGATGGTACAGGAAGTGGTGTATGGCAGATGCTTGAGAACACTGGGGCAACAAAGACAATTGAGCCATTACCCAAAACTTGTGTGCCTTTGGAGAACAGCACTCCTCAATGGTAGCAGTGGCACAAGAATTAAACTTAAGGCCTTGGCCAGGGGTAGGCAACCTTGGCTCTTTTATGACTCGTGGACTTCAACTCCCAGAATTCCTGAGCCAGCATGACTCTACTTCTGCTTTAGTGCTGTGGTCGAGTGCTGCTATACAGGGTGGCCTAGATGTGGGAGGAGAGATGGGCAGAGAGGAGGAGCTGCAATGCCGCTACAGACTTAAGTGTTGGCACTCTGCCAAACACCCTAACTTTTACCTCATGACTGTAAGGGTGCTGCAACATTCATAATTATGAGAATGGCTTGTAATTCCCTGTCATAATATCAAGCAGTTACAGAACTATAGGTCAGGGTCCACCTGTACTGTAGACTCCATTTCTGGTTCTGCTAAAAAGTCCTTATATATTTGTTTACCATTTCTTTTTTGTTACAGTCTCTGCCCTATAAATACCCTCCCCCTAAGTTACGACAAGCCTCTACCCTTGTATCCTCTTGGAGAGCACTTAAAACCTGACTCTTTCTCCAGGCATTGGGACAGGGTGATGCCAGGGTAGGATGAGAATGTGAATTCATTAAAGAAGTGTGGCTACGCACCAGGGTTTTTGGGAGGATTATAAAAATGTGACAAATAAATAAATATCATTAGATTTATAGGTTGCCTTTATTTTATACCAACTCTAGGCAGTGTTAAACATATTTAATATTTTAGAATGTATGGCTGGGCTATTTTTGTTAGTATTTTATGTATTGTTTATACTTGCATTTGAAGTATTGAAAATGCTATTATAGAAACAATAAACAAATAATCAACTAGGGGATATATAATGGTATATTATTTTACATGTGGAATATATTATATTTCATCCAAAAGGAAATTGTTCTGGATTCCATTCTTCCACTTGATTTTTCCATAACATTTCCTCTTTCTACATGGGCCACAGTCCCCTCCATTCAGGCAGGTCAGCAGGAAGAATTTTCAAAGACTTCTGCAGACTAGTCAAGAAGGGAGATGATAATCTGAATCTTGAATGAGGGAATATAACAGTCAGAATTGAAAATTAATGTCTCATTCCTCTCATTCCAATTCCTTTCCCTTTTTAAAAACAAACTGTAATTAACTATGTAAAAAATAATAATTTTCAGTTAATTAAATTCACTTTTACAGTCTTTGCTAGATTTTTTTATGCATCAAGTGTTTCATTAACTTCTTTCTGTAAAGACAACAATAAATGTTGGCAACAATAGACATTAATTTAATTAATTTCCTACAAAACACAACTAACAAATAAAGATTTTTTAACTAACATACATTTTTTCTGCTGTATCGAATAAGCCCATGCAGAGGATAATAGAGGAAAAAAGAATGACAGTTCAAATTACATTTTAGCAAAAGATTATTCACTGACTTAATGAAGCAAAAGAAAATCTGCTCAAAAACAACAGAGTTGCCCACATGTCTCTAATGTCATAATTTAAGATTGTTCAGGTGTAAATGGGCTTAAATCTGTTTGTTATTGGGGTTTGTTTTTTTTTTGACAAACTGAAATGTAACTAATTCTGAGGCCAGAATTTCAGTTTGTGGCTGGGTAGGGGAAAGACTTCGACACCTATAAACCAAGCAAGGAACTAAGAGAAAATAGTAAAAAAAAAAATAAAAATGAAATATGACTCATAAAAAGAAACTGCTCCCATAAATCTTGTTTTTTTGTTTTATTTATAGTTGCCCTAGGTATCTTTGGATAATCTGGCTAAAATACATGATTTACCAAGCCCTAACGTTGTTATATTTTGGACTTGTCGTATCTTACATAAAGAATGTATTTTTATACATTTTTTTAAATAAATGTACCATTCATAAAAAAAGACAACTCTCTCTCTCTCTCTCCACACATACAAATATACACAAAGACAAAGAAATACCAGCTGAATTACAGATACAGATTCCAATAACAGCTTAAATTTTAATATTTTATTAATCCTGCTTAAGATCTAATTTTTTAATAATCTAAATAGTCTGCAGTCCTCCACAAATATTTCACTCAATAAGGATAATCCACTGTCTTACCTAGCTTTCGAAGCAAACATGATTAGAGCTCCCTGATAAAAGTAGCAATAAGCAATATTTTGCATCAGTGACTTTAGTTTCATAAGAAAGTGTATGAATCCCATAAAATATACCAATAAGGTACACTGCTGGGTGAATAGTTAACTCCTATATTTAGCATCATTGTTTAACTAATTTAATTACCTCATTATTAATTAGTCAGCTGTATTACCGTAGCAAAATAATACAATAAGCATGTACAGGGAAATTAAAAACAGAACAACAGTTTCCTCAGTCTCCAAGTCCAAAAGCATGTTAAGTTTAATGATGGGCCTTTGTACACACCCTTGCTTTCCTACATAAAACTAAAGATTGTTTATTGAATTAAATAGGAAACAATAACAGTGGTGTACATAAAAATACTATTGCCAGGGATATAAATTCTTCTGTCCTAAGATATTGCCTGGGAGAATTTGTCAAAAAACATTTTAAGTATAAGCTCTATGGATATCTTAGGGCCTTTCCAAAGTTGCAGTGCTAACTACTTAGCCTTGCTATTCCCATCAGTGCTCTCCAACCTGCCTTTGTTGCCAATCACTGCCAATCACCTAACCTTTCTCCATCAAAATAAGCCTAGCAGATTTCACACATGGTCATGTTTGTGCTGTGCATACTTGTCCATGACAGTAAGGAAAAGAGGGAAAAAGCAACAAAACATGCCTTGGGATGCAAACTGGCCTTTAGCTACATACATGAGATGTCCAAATGCATATGTAAAAATGTAGAGAGCTTTTATGGTGAGGTTGAAAGTTCATTCTCACAAACCCGCAGTCACACTCTGCCAGGAATTATCGAGAACCAAAGACAAGGTACAGAAGGATGAAAGAAACAATGAATATACAAAATCAACTATAACCATTGCAACCAATTCTTCGTGGGACAAACATCACGTCAATTAAAAACCAGGATCCATGAACACCGGCTGGCAGTCAAACACCATGATTCCAAATCCTTAATCTGTATTCAAACTGACACCAAACAGCACCAGTTTGATTGGAGCAACACAAAAAATCATTGGCTACACTACCACCCACCACGCTCTTGAGTTCATCGAAGCCTGGCACTCCACAAGCAATTCCATCAACAGACACGTCGACCTACAACCAGCCTACGATTCCCTCAGAATCCAAATCAACCACACAGCCAACCAGAGACAGCACCGACCCTCAACCAACCCACAGAAGCCCCCCCAACAAGCACTTCACCTCCCAATGACTCTGACCTGATGTAACCTCTCCATAACAAAACCCATTGTAAGACTCCCCCTGATGACTCACACCTATCACAAGACCCATCACAAGACTGTCACTTGACACACCCACACTTGAAGCCCTTATATACATCCCCTAAACTCTGCTGAAGTTGTTACCTAGCCTGGTAACAAAATGTCCGTAAACCAACCCACAAGCTCGAAGAACGAACTGTTACCCCCTTCTTATTCCCGAGCTACAGATATTCGCCAATATTGCAAGCTTTTCTGACATCTTGACATACATTTCCTGCTGAGCCACTGTTAGGTGAAAGTGGGGACATTTCATTTCTCTTTATGATTTCAGAGAGAAAGCTGTTGACCTATGCAAAAAAAGCCAATACCAACAGTATGAATTACAAAAACATTTCCTATGAATGACATATATTATTTCCATCTATTTTATTTATTGTTATTTCCCCAACGCTCAGTGAAACAGGAAACGTTTTGCATTCACAAAACTGGTCCAGTTCCTAGCCTGTGAATCCTTTTTCCTTTCCTTTCCTTCATCCTATTTCATTTTTTGGAATTATATGATTGCTTCTTAGGTATTCCTTTTTAGAAGCAGAATCTTTCAGGTAGATATTTAAGTACGCACTTTCTATTTTCATATATATAATTCATATTTATTTGAATCATCCTTAAGAATAACTCTTACATCAGACATGCCAAACTCAAGGGCTGTGGGCCAAATCGGGCCTCCAATGGGTTTAGATATGGCCTGCAGGGCCACCCTGGAGATGGCAAGGGGCCGGCCCCTGCCAACCCTGGCCCACCCCAGCCCAGCCAGGCGCATGCATAACAGGCGGTGAGCATGAGGGGGCTGGCAGTGCCTGGCAGCAGCTGCAGCTCATTGGCCCCTCAGCCGCTCATTGGCCAGCAGCAATGGCCATCTGGAGGTGAGCCAGTGCATCCATTAAGCTGTGTTCAGCCTCATCCCATATACATTGTACTTGCAAACCTTGTAGCACTGCAGCTTGCACAGTACAGGTGGGTTTGAATGCCACAGCCATCAGTCCAGCCTTTAAGTGGCAGGCAGAGGCAGAAGTGCAGGGGGAGACACACAATCTAGCTCTTCAGATGTGCTGGGCAGACACCCTGACATCGTCCCACTCCAGCCATAGCAACCATGGGCAAGTAAAGACAGATGGTGGGGGCATGGAGTGGCAGACTAGCTGGTCGCTGTAACTGCACATTGCAACCACTGCCCACTCAGCCTCTGCCAGCCAACCTCATCCTCTAGCTCTGGCCACACATGTGAGACAAGCATCCCACCCACCCCTACACCTCTGACAGGCCCGGGGAAGGAGAAGAGTGGAAAGTTCGCATCCCCAAGAGGCATTCGGGACTTCTTTCCCTACTCTGCTCTACCCTGCCTGAGCCCAGCCCTGGAGCTGCCCTCTGTTGGAGTCGAGATGCCAATTGAGGCTCACCCTCCAATCCCACCTTCCACCCCTCACGCCCACTCAACCACACCCTACATGCACCACACTTGAGCACCTTGGGATCCTGCAGCCAGGTCACTTCCGCCCCACCATCTGCCTTGCCTCACCTTGCTCCACCCCATGGCGGCAGCAAAGGCTAAGCAGCAGCCATCCCACCCAGCAGGAATCATACTGCCCCTCCACTCTCCTCCAGCCCGGGAAGTCCAGCCTGGCCAAGGAGAGCAAGCACAGCAGCAGCAGTCTTGAGGAGTATGTAAGTATGGGGGGTGCCTCCCCAGGGAAATGGAGCTGGGCTGGGCAGGGCCACAGCTATGCATCCAGCATGAGTATTATAATCCCCTCTCTGGCCCTGCCATGCAGTGGAGAGGGTGATCCAGAGCCGGCCCCGTACCAACACTCGGCTCGTACTGCCTCATGCTCCCATCTCCCCACCTTGTGTCCCACAGGCCAGGTCCTGTCCGCTGCCTGGCTGATGGGATGAAAGAGACAAGAGCGTGGGGTAGCATGAGCCAAGCATGCCATGTGGCATGGCCCTTGCCACCATGTGGCAGAGCTGGAAAGGAGGATGTGGCACTCATGCCTGGATTGGCCTGGCACCCATGACATGTGAACCACCCTGTGGAGGATGACTGCACCCTGAGCCCTGGAGCATGGTGCCCAGTTAGTGTTGATGATCCCCCAGGCTGCCTGGAGCCCTGGGCAGCAGAGGGCAAGTACCCAGCTCCCAGGGCACAAGGATCTGCAGCCCAGACTTGCTTCCCCGAGGGGTGCCTGGCCATACTTACCTCCTCCTCAAGGCTGCTGCGTGCTCACTCTCCTTTGGGGACAGTGAGGCTTCTCTTCTCTTCACGCTTTGGTGCTCATCCAGGTCTCACCTTCCTCTGCTGGAGACATCTGGATCCCCCTCTCCCAGCCTTGCCTGGCCCCCCACAAGCACTCCTCAGTGTGAGTGACATTGAGTTGGCCACGTTGAACTGGTAACACCCCCCATCCACGCCCACCCATCCATGCCCATCTGGCCCTTTGAGGGCAACCATAATGTTGATGTTGCCCTCAATGAAACTGAATTTTGATATCAGATAAATATTTTTAAAACTATTATATATATATATATATATATATATATATATATATATATATATATATATATATATATATATATATATATATATATATATATATATATATATATATATATATATATATATATATATATATATATATATATATCAAAGCTTATTCAAAAAAACAGACATACCTTTCCTCCTGAAAATGTCCATACACCTCTTTTCGTTCTTTTTGTTCTTGTCTAATTCCTTCAAGAACTTTTTTTCTTTCATTTTGGATTTCCACGTTTTTTCTCCACCCATCAAGTTTTAATAAACCTCTAGTCAAAGAAGTATGTTGAGTACTAAAGCGCTGAATGAATGAATTTTCTATTAGCTTTCCTTCTTTCTTTTCTAAAAAATTATTATATTTTTTTCTCATCCTAATAATCAACTTGGATTTTCCCTCTTTGGACTTTTTAAAATGAATTGTATCCATCATCTTTCCCTTTTCATAATTCCTCTGAATGTTATCTATTTTTTCTTCTTGTAAATGATGAATGTATTCTTTGGCTTCGCTTTTATCAATCAACAGCCGCATAACATCTCGCTCCTTCTTAGCTTGCAGATCCAACTTCTGACTTTCCCAATATGCTTTTTCAATGGCATATAAAGGGTGAAGTCTTACAGATCCATATGCTTTCGCAAAGACTCTCTTTTCAATACTGCCAAGTTCATTCATTGGCAAAGTTTGTGGTACAGGACGTGTGATGTTACGCATATCATGCGCAGTATCAAAAATTTTTCTCTCTCTCTCTTTGTACATTTTCTGATGTTCATTCAGAGAATAAAAAGGCATTTTAGATCCTGAAAGTCTACACATAGTTGCCATCTTCATTTCATTTTTTTCTCTCTCTGTGAAATCTAATATGAAACAATTCAATTGTTATATTGTTATATCACAAAATGATATTAAATAGTGACAAAATGATTGTTAAAATTGCCAATATGCTATTTATTACCCTGATTACAACTACCGGTACATCCAATTGGAAAAGCAATGTTATTCTTCCAATTGATTTTAGGGTTGCATGAATGAGACCGGAAAGAATTATATTACTGGTGAAATTCAGTCCTGAAAGTTAAAACTGCCTGTAGCCCAATGAGAAAATTCAGGATTGCTTATGTGTTTGTACTCTCAGTCATGTAATGAAAATCTGGACGTGTTAAAGGTCTTGTGATAAACTCCCACGGAAACCAGTGGAGCAAATTAATCAAACATATACTTCATTGTTTAAAGTTGGGTACAACTGCAACCATCTGTAATCATTTTTAAAGGTGTGTGACTCTAATTTATTTTCTTAGCTTCTAATTGATTGAAAAGCTTCATGCTAATTACTTCTTTGTTCCTGAGCATCAACACTCATTCACAAATTGCAATGGCTAAGTCTCAAAAGTGAGAAACAGTTGAGTAAAGGCACTCTAAATTTATACCGGAAATGTGAATAACAAGAAAAGATATTTTATTGGGCTTGATAGAAGTGTAAAAAAACTAGAAAATTCTGGATTCAAATACCTATTCTGATTCATAGGCTTTTAAAGATTACTACACAATCCAAACTAGATTTCTTTTCTTTTGATATCGATGGACAAACAGTTGGGAAAATGTTATGGAACTGCGCTTTTGTACCTGATAATTGTAGCCAAATTTATGGTATGCAGAAAGATGGAAAGATTCAGCACTAGCTAGAAAGGAAGAATGATTGCTGAAGATGATGGAACTTGCTGAGAAGGCTAAATTGACTATTTTGGTCAGAAAAAAAGATAATATCCACATTTATTGCTGGCTGAAAATACCTGATAGATTATTTCCATGAAAAATAAAAATGAATGTATGCTTTATGGTTTTGGTGATTAGACAGAACAGATTATAAAAAGAACAACACTCCCTTGTAACCACAGAGTAAGAAGTAAATTTAAATTGAATTAATAACTGCTGGAAAGAAGATTGGAAGCTACTTCTTTGCACCTTTTTTCTTTCTTTTCTATTTTTCTTTTCTTTTCCCTTTCTTGCAAAAACACACATGCACACACACACACACACGTATATTATATATCTATAAAAAAGAAACATTTAATCTGTTCTCAGGGGCCTTTCTAGAATCACCCACAAAAAAGAACCCACTACATAATTTTGTCCACAATTTAAGAATGTAATTCTGTTCTAGATGTACATTGTAAACTTTATCCTTGAATTCTCAATTTTATTTGCCTATTTCCAGACTTCCACCTCCTACTACAGGGCTTTTCAACCAGTGGTATGGGTACCACCTGTGGTACATTGGCACCTGGTAGGTGGTACACGGGGAGGGGAATGAGCTGAACCGGTGGCAGCACCGCACAAGCCTGAGCGAGAGATGGCTGGAGCTGCAGGGCTGTCAGGGCTCAGTGGAAGCACCAGGATCAGCGCCAGGCTCCAGCTGTAGCTTGGTGCTGATCCTGGTGCTTCTGCTGAGCCCAGAAGAAGCACCGATCAGCTGGAATGTTGCAGCATCTCCAGGGTCTTGTGATTTACATTCAGATGCTTGGCAACTGATTCATATTTATGACGGTCACAGGGTCACAGGGCCATGTGAAGTGATCAAAACCTGCTGCAACCACCCAGCAGATGGGGGGAATAAAAACCAAACACCCCCACCCCATTCCCACTGCCAATCCTCAACAGAAATGCTCACAACAATGAAAACCTCGGACAGGAGGAAGAGCGTGGCTGGGCGGGCAGGCAGGTGTCTTTTTTCAATGCCATTGTAACTTTGAACAGTCACTAAGCAAACTGTTGTAAGTCGAGGACTACCTGTACTTTATCACATTTTTCCCTTTTTTTTTTGTCATCAAGTTTTTGACACCTTGCTAGGTGACTGGTAGTACTCGGATGTTGCCACATCCTAAAAGTGGTACAATGGCTGAAAAGGTTGAAAAGCCCTGTCCTACTAGATTAACAGTGCTCCAAAGTTGGATGGTATCTTGATATAATTTCCTCTTTCTCTATTAGTAATTTTGGCAAACTACTTTGAGGATAAATGGGAGCAAGGAAAAAATATTTGTCTCTAATCTTGGCACCTTTTCCACTCTTATCAGAAATAGTCAGAACAAATCCCATGTGACCTTTGGGAGAAAATTTTGTATATAATTTTATTAAAACTTTTTAAAAAGATTAAAAAAACACAAACGAAGAGAAAGGAAGAAAAAAAAGAAAAAGAAAAAATCAACAAAAAAACAAAAAGTGCAAGAAAAGAAAGTCAAAGAAAAGCAGAGAAGATAATATAGCTTTTATTTTTTTTATTTAAACATTTTAATAACAATTATAGGCAAAAAAAAGACTTTGCATAAAAATAAAAAATGTACTTGTGACATAAGATTGTGATGATTATACAGAACAGATTATAGAAAGAAAAGCAGTAAAACACTTCAAGATCACATGATGTGTTAATATCACTTTTTAATGCCCTGGTAAGACCACACTTGGAATACTGCATCCAATTTTGATTGCCATGATGTAAAAAAGATATTGAGACTCTAGAAAGAGTGCAGAGAAGAGCAACAAAGATGATTAGGGGATTGGAGGCTAAAACTTATAAAGAACGGTTACAGGAATTGGGAAAATCTGGTTTAATGAAAAGAAGACCTAGTAGGGGTGACATGATAGCAGTGTTCCAATATCTCAGGGGCTGCCACAAAGAAGGGGTTAACATATTCTTCAAAGCAGCTGAAGGCAGGATAAGAAACAATGGATGGAAACTAATCAAGGAGAGAAGCAACCCAGAGCTAAGGAGAAATTTTGTGACAGTGAGAACAATTAACCAGTAGAACGACTGTCCTCCAGAAGTTGTGGGTGCCCTAACATGGGAGGTTTTTAAGAAGAGAGTGGACAACCATTTGTCTGAAATGGTATAGGGTTTCCTGCCTGAGCAGGGGGTTGGACTAGATGACCTCCAAGGTCCCTTCCAATTCTGTGATTCTGTGATTCTATCTAAAGGCCAAAGTATATTTGTATTTATAATTACTGTGAAGAATAAAAGAAATGACTGGGGCAACATTTTTAAGGGACTCAAATAATAGTACCAGCATAGGTAATTGGTCTTTTGTGTTTAGCTTTTCTTCTTTTGACCTCTCTTTGATGGGTATTTTTTTTTCTAAACACATATTTATATTTCTTTACAAAAATATGTTGCAATTGTTCAAAGAAGCTAAAGCTGAATGACCTTGGGTCAGCACTCCATTGTCCTGGCCTAGAATTGTAAAAGTGCAATAGATGTTATTGTGCCCAAGCCTGTTCTGATTCATCAAACTTATTTTCAATTTCAGACAGCACGTAATGGCTGTCTATTCTCTGCATGCATTGAGGATTTTTTTTCCCATTATTTTTACCAAGCTCTCATACCCTACATCAGGGGTGTCAAATTCGCAACATCATGTGACATGTTGCGACATATCGTGACTTTTTTGCCATTGTTGGCAACGGGGTGGGCGCGGTTTCACTATGATGCATTCGGCCCAAAGGCCAGCAGTGTGACACCCCTGCCCTACATGCTTTATTTTTAATTTATACATAGGTCCAGGTGATAAATAGAAAAATAAGTAGAACTTGATGAGACAAAGAAAACAGCAATTACTTTCTGGTCCCCTCTAATAAATAAGTTTTCCCCTTAATGTTAATTAGCAATTATATGCAAGACACAGTATAAAAAAAAGCCCACATGGAATTACAAACCAATTAAGACATGTGGAAAAAAATGGAAGAAAAATAAAACAGGAATGTTGTGCAATGGCATCAACATGGGTAAGGAAAAGGTGCCTAGCAGCAGATGGTGCCAAATATAACCTGGGAAGCTGTCCCATTTGGTGGCAAGCCAAGTCTAATTTTTTTTACATCATTGCTGCGAAAACAAACTAGAAAATGAATATATAAATAACTAAAATTACACACTGCATTTCATTTCTTCTATATAAAAAGTAATTTAACATTTTTTTTTGTTTGTCCTATGGTAAGAAGGCATTTTAAACAATAGAAGAAGATTTGTTCTATCAAATCTACATCTAAAGAGAATTTAAATATAAAATACCGGTATATAAGGGAGAATACAAAACTTTTTATGCAAGATATGTGACACATTTTTCTCTGCTATTGTCCAGGATAATACATCTTATAAGCAAGGTTTCCTATCGGAAATAATTCAGCATTTTTTTCTTTAAATTATTTATGTAGATAAAGAAGCTGCCACATACTTATGGATCTCCCAGTCTATTGCCAATATTAACAGAACTGAGTAACAGACTGAAAGACATGGGCTCTTTTTTCCTCTTTTCCTCCAAAGCTCCAAATATATGCAGATTGGAAAATATATGTACACCGATTGATATATTTCCAAATCAAGGGAATCTCTTGGGTGTAGTAATTAAAGATGCCGGGTTTGAAGATGCCATCCTTAGACAGGTGCAAAACTAGCTGGGTGATTTGGGTCCAGCAGGACACTTCTGAAAATCTTGCCATAAAAACTACAGGCATCTGTCCATGTAGTCACCAGGAATTAGGACTGACTCAAAATATGCATATTCTTTTACTATTAAAAAACATACTGGGTCAAGGAACCTGCAAGAAGTGATTATGAAAATTCAACCCAACATCTCTGCCATGTTCCTAAGTACCAGAACCAAATAGAAGTTTACAATTCATATCATTCTTGAAATGAATCATTTTACCAGTGTCTTGTGTGTTAGTAGATTTATCATGTGTGACACAAAAACAAAGGAAAATATCTTCACGGATTTTCAAAATAGCAAAAGGCGGCATGAGCTACCCTTAATAATGCATTTATTTTCTGTAAGCAGCCAAAGTTTTAAGGAGCAGGTGTAAAGGGATACTAATTCTTGTTTCTGTTTTCCACAAATAAATCAGGAGTTGCTCAGAACTATAATTATGCATATTACCATAGATTTGAATTCACTTATTTATGAGATAAAACTGGCCTTTACAGTTTTTCATTTTTCATTTCATAATTGTCTGGCTCATTTTCTATTTCTGCATTTAATGGAAGATCTTCCATTTACTTATCTCAAACCCATTGTATCCCTAACTATTTTATCCTTATCCCTAACTATTTTATCTTTATCCTTATGTTCGAATTTACATAAACTGTGGGTAAATAATTGTTTTACACCCAACGAACATTTTTTTCTCCTTATTTCTACTGGTAATAGGAGGGCCACAACATAATGGATGCTGTCCAAAGTACACAGAAATGTTTTTGACTTGGATTTGAAATATGTCACTCATTATAAAGGCATCTATGACATTCTTCATAAAGACATAGCAATAGCACTTAGACTTATATACCACTCCATATTGCTTTATTGTACTTTCGGGCAATTTACAATATTGCCTCCAAAATCATGGTCCTCATTTTACTGACCTCTGAAAGATGGAAGGCTAAATCAACCTTGAAGCCTGTCAGGATCAAACTCCCAACTGTAAGCAGAGTTTGTCTGCAATATTGCATTTTAACAACTTCGCTATCAGGACTCCTACACATGCAAGTGCTTAAGAATACATAAAGTGTAATTTCACATAAAAATCTTTAAATTATGTCCACCAATTTATTCCCTACTCTGAGTATATGTCCCAACTAATTTTATAAATTTTATAACTTTATAAACAAAATGTATTAACGATCCCCTTCCTGACACACTACACATTAAAAATGCTGGTTATGTTGATATATCTAGTCTTTTTATCCTACGCTTCCATGATAATATTTGTATGTAACATTAAAGCTTAAACACAGCAACCTTAAATGGATAAAAATTGGATTAATAAGTGAATATAACTTTCAGACATCAAAGTGAAAGAATATTCAGAAATCTGTACATACTATAGAAAAGACACTTGTTATAGAAGTTAGGTAACTAACCCTTCTTTGTTGACTTTGATTCCTTCTGTTTAATCTTTTTCTTTTCTTCCAGTCTGATAACAGGATATTTTAATCTTCTTAAAGTTAAACGAAATTCTTTAAGATTGTTCATGTCTATAATCTGTTAAAATCAACATTTCATTCATTAAAGATCTGGGGGAGAAAAATGCTAGAATTCTTCAAACAGCAACAGATTTTTTTATTAACTTTATTACTGTACATGTAATAGTGCAGCAAAATTATGCATTATGAATTATGCTATTCTTTTTCTTCATTTTTAGCCCCTTTTTTAAAAAAAATTGTTTGTCTCTCTAGGCAGCATCATGGTTTGCATGGATGAATGATTGCTTGTTCCAACCTCACACCTCTCTGCTCCTTGAATAAATTCCAGCTTTTAGACTAAACAACCCTTTCACTCATCATCTGTTACACCAAGATGCATTTCTTTGCAGCGAGTACATGACAAGGGCACCTTAGTTTTATCTGTGCAAATAAACAAGAAAAGCTCTTAGTCTGAGCAGAAGCATATGCTATTCCTAGGGCATTTTAAAATAACTTCAGAGCTGCTTGAGTTGAAAACCTCTGTTTGCACATATCTACAAGTAGAAGCTATAGTTAAATGCAGATTTCAGCCTTTATAGTCATTTATCAGTGGAAGACATGGAAGGGAAGAGTATCGTTTAACCAGCTTAATTAACATAAATGTTTATAACCAATAAAGAAGGTAATTTTTAGCTGCCATATTGAAAAAAAAAGATAAGAGTTTCTGAGGTCAGCAAAGCCCAGCTGCATGCTTGCTGGCAGAATGAATCAAGTGAAGAAGAAATGGGTTGTATTGCCATTCCTCTCATCCTAGTTATTTATTCTTAAAAGGAATTTCCTGATACTGAAACCAATGGAATGAGTCAACCTAAATTACATACCCATTGAAAAGGGAAAGACTTTAGATATAATGGGTCTACGTTATCTCCCTACCAGGTAAGTATGGTATTCCCTTAGCACATTTTGGTTTCTTTCCAATAACTGAACGCTCAATGAAAAAAAATAGTGGGATGGGATAGCCTTACAGCAAATAATGAATCGATTTCCTCCATTAGCTTTATCTCCTTGAACATGAGAGGATGAAACCTAAAAATCATATGGAGCTTAGGTATTCTCTCAGAGAACAGAGGTTTGGGTTAATCTTTTGTCCGAACCAATACAGGTGAATTGGTAAACAATACCGGATATTTTGGGCGTTTGTTGTTCTTTTGTTTAAAAGGAGCACTCAAGAGATCTTACTATTTTAAATGTTCAGGAAAGTAAAAAAAAAAAGGAAAATCAAACATAAATAAGAGAAGTATTTTCGTGCCATTCAAAGTAAGGCAAACGAAAAACATGAATAGAGATTTTCCAAAGACAAAGAAATTAGGAGCTAAAAGTCAGCTCTCAAAGCTATGCACCAACAGGAACAGCCTTAAAATCAAAATAGTTTTTAATTGATAAGGAAATCCCCTAAAACCCAACTTAGAGTTTCTTTCTATACAAAGTTATGGCATGGTGTCAGCTATACAGTATTTCTTACATTATCCTGTGTCGTTTGCTATCCCTAAACCATTGCAGCAATTTAGTTATTATAAAAGAACCATGTGCAGAAGCAAGTTTGTAGTTTCAGAACATTTCACAGAATGGAAATCTTGAGGAAAATCACAAAATACAAGGAAATTTAAGAATTTAAACAGGTAGTTTTGTGGAGTTCATTAGTGAGTTTGTTAAAGCAGTTACTGTTACTAATGACACTATAAACCAGAAGACTTCCCATAACACTTTATTTTTTTTCTATCATTCCTTGAACTTTAAGATAATCAGCCTCTGGGCAGGGAATATAAATATTCATATATTTATTGGCAGTATTTAAAAAATTAGTTGTCTTATTAATAAGAGCGTAATGATTCCAAATGCTATGTGTATGTTTGATAGTTCAGCTTATGCCAAGTCACAAAAAAGAGGAGTTATTCTGAAGATAACGGAGGAGAAGCTACGTTTGATAGTTAAGTGCATCAAGATGCTGTAGAAAAAAAGAACATATCATTTCTAAAAGAGTTTTATAGAGATGTATTACTGAAATATATATTCAGGCTTTGATGATACTTACATGGCAAAGCCATAGGCCATCATCATAGGAAGCAGTAGCAGATGTTGCTCACCACAACCGAAGTAATTGCATGTCAATTTAAAATATATCATTGCAATTCCTAGTAATGAACAAGCCTTTTTTATTTCAAGCTATTCAATCTGACACAGATTGTAGCTAGTTTGATTTAATATTATTTGCTCTTACTTTTGAATGTAATTTAGACACATCAGTACTGAAATTCGTTCCAATAGTTTATCCAAGCAGACTGCCAGGATTATTTCATTTCAATAAAGAATATCAATTAAGACATAAAATAATGCTAGTGTGCTTAACTATGCTTTTCAGAATTCCACATTATATGTTTACATCTGTTAGTTTAAAGTAACATTTTCTCTATTTTCTCAATCTTTTTCCCCCCAGGATGCTATACTGGCTAATTAAAAAAATGCAGTCCAGATATCAGCAGATTTAAACTAGGTGCAATTATTCAACTTCTAAACATTCCCAATTCCTTCAAGCTATCTACATATGGCTTAGTTTTTAATCTCCCTGATCATGCTTTTCTGAGCCTGACCCATTTTGTCCAAACTCTTTTTAATATGAGGTGACCAGGATAGCACATCAAATTAAAGATAAATTCTAATCAAAGCAGAATAAAATATAATTGTTACTTGGTTGTTGCCTATGAACTATACTTCTATTGATGCAGCAGTTTTTCCCTTTTTTGTAACCATAGCACATTACTGGTGTAATTAACTACTATTCTAATACAAATCAGTGATTTGTTATTCTATATCTGTGCATACCTTATTTTGTATTTCTGTTTGGTAAGTTTTCAGATCAATTACTCTATTTCTTTAACCTAGCAAGATAATTTTGCATCTTATTCCTCTTTTCTACAGCATTAACTATTCCACATAGGTTTTTTCATTCATACTAAGAAATATATGGGCCAAGAATGAACTCTCTGGCATGTCACTTAAAGTTTGCACTAGTTTGATGACAAAACATAGTTGAGTATCCTTAGAATATAACATCTGAACTACCTATGTTTTCTCTTAATTACCATAATACAGAACCCACATTCATCTATGTTCTTAAACAGAATGTCTTGAGTACTTTATTAAATACTTGGCTGAAATCAAGCTTCATCATATCTAACAACAACACCACAATCTACTCCAGAAATTACCAATGAAAAGGATATACTTCTAAGTCATCAAGCAATAAACAAAAGAAAAACTATTATATAGAAAAGCAATATAATACAATTAAAAATAATCACTATGCAATAATCAAGGCACTAAACAATCAACTTAACAGCACAAAAAGTTACATATTAGACTTCACCAGCATTTGGAGGATGCCTAACACCTGGGTGAAAAGCAAAGATATTTCACTAAATATTTGGCCAGCCTATATAATTTACCTTCTATTGTCTATCCACAGATATTTTATCTAAAAAAACCGAATAGACTGAAACTCTATTTACCTCCATACTGTCATACTCCAGGTAATTAGTTTTATTGGAGCAGAACACTCCACTACCAAAGAACTCTGATCAGTACTGTGCATTGCTTTGCTACATTTTTAATGCTTTTCCCTGGATCTACCAACTTTTTGGGAACAATATGCAAATTGCAGATTACTATAGTTTCTAAATTAAAGCATAAATAGCATACTTACTTGGATTGCGGGTGTACCTCTCTTAAAACTTGTAGGCCGTTCTTGCTTAACAGTTTCAGACACAGGGCTTTTATTAGTGTCCACAGAAGTTGTATGCTCCTTCTTTCTACCTCTGATGTAACGGCTGTACCACAGAACTTCAGATATAGGACTCAGGCTATTAAAAAGTAGTTTGACAATGTTATTTCAAGGAGTTAAAACAGGATTAATATTACGTACATTCAAAACAATATGTAATATGTATTTCATTTTTATACATTTTCCTTGCAGATCGTTGCATATATTTTGTAAAGCAAACAACCAGAAAATTACCTGTCAAAACAGTATCACATTATTGAATGCACAAAATCAAAAACTGCATCAAACTGCTACTGACAAAAGTACCATGATAAAATTTTATTCTATAAAATTCAGTTGGATACAATTGATTTCAACCTCATAATATTAGTTTAATGTACTATGCAAGTTCATTCAATGTCCAAATATAGACCATAGTATACTGCAGCTCTGTCATTCTATGTATGACTTATTTGGTTTTAATTTATATATCACTGATATATATTAACATAATGCCCTCCATTAATCCATATACAAATAATTATGTTTGTACCACAAATTTCATTCACTATGTCTCAACACAAGGAGAATGGCTATTTGGCCAAAATTAGCCGAAACAACCATTCAGGGCAAAAAGTATACAATTCATGTTTAACACGTGTGTGCTTTGTAAAAGAATATCTTACAGGTAGTCCTTGGCTTATGTCCAGTCACTTAGCAACTGTATGAAATTATGATAGATCTCCCAAAAGGTATTACGACCTTCCTGATTTGGAAATGACGATGGCCACATTCCCTTCCTCCAGTCACATGATCAAATTTGGGTGCTTGGCCACCAGCTAACATTTATGTCCGTTTGCAGCATACCGCAGTCACATGACTATGATTTTCAATGTTTTTTGCCAGTTTCCAGCATTTAGTTCCAGTTTCTGGCAAAAAAAAAAAAACAACCCACCCATTGGGTATAGTGGAGTTGCTTAACAACCATGGCATTCACTTAATGTTCACTGCATTTGCTTAAGGACTGCCGCTAAAAATGTCATAAACCTGGGTCCAGTCATGTAGTGACACACTTAACAACCGCAATGACTTACAACCGAAATTCCAAGCTCAATTGCAGACATAAGTCAAAGATAACCTGTCATGTCTGCGCCTGCACCCACATACACAAATATGTATGGACAAGCATGTGCTACCTGTACTGTACATGCTTATCCAGGTACTAATCTCAACAGTAGAGATAAAACCTGAGAAAAGGAATTTTCCGTCAAATCAGGAATGAATGACAGTACTTTGAAAATGGTAAAACAGGATATTGGAAAGCTATAGCAAGGCAGCCCTAGGTTTCTGGTGAAAATGATTGCCACATGCATCATAAAAGAAAGCTAAAGTTCATATGATTACCTTATTCCAGGGGATATTTAATTCCTGGTTAGGCATAGATATTTGAAAAAGTGTGCATTAACTGCCATCGGGTTTCCAAATGTTATTTACAAATTCAGAAAGTATCTAAAGTTTCAAGCTACTTAACTACTCTAAGTTCAAACACAATGTTTATTTCCCACTTTGTGCCTGCCACTCCAGGCAAAATTTAACAAAATGTAAATAAAAACTAGAATATACAAAGTTAAGCCTCAAAGTACAATAAAGAGTAAAATAATTAGTAGAGCCATCTAAAAATCATAAGCCTGGCATAAATCATGCCTGCGTAGATGTCCAAAATACTGAGAGAGTGGAAGCCAAACATAATCCATAACGCCTTGCTTCTCCTAGCAGTAACATAGGAAAAGGACCTTCTCTTAGTGAAAGAAAGATGAGCCTCTGACAGTGGAGGCCTCTTCACTTACAAATGCTCTTTATGGGAAATGAGGGGGCTTGGCACTATTCTTCTCCAGACTGCCTCAAGGAGATTATTCACTGAACATTTCATTCACTAACCATGTCCTGTCATTATTCTTTAGGTAGGTTTATTTTCGGCTGAGGTCCTCAGCATTCAATCGCAAAAGCCCTTGTTTGACCTTTTTTTAGCTTACTAATTTATGAACCGCTGCATAATTTGTGAGTCATCTGACTATACAAGAATCTTGTTTAAAAGTGGTCCCATCACACTGAAAGCCATTTTATATATCTCATAATAATACATATGAACTAAAAGAATGCTTCCTTAAAATAATGCTACCATACCATGCATTGTATATTCAAGAACTGGAGTATTTGGCAGTTCAACTGAACAGTATTTGCCTAATGGACAAAGACCTATAATTAGAAAGACATTTCAACTGTATGTTGAAATATCAAATATGAATATCAGCATAACTAAAACTTCCTCATGCAATAATCTTGCCAGCTTTCAAAGCTATTTATTTTATAAATTTACTCATAGCTCCCACTGAAAATTACAGGCATTAGTTCAAATTTCATTTGTGTCTGATTTTTATTTATTTTAAAAATTTGTATAGCTGCCCAGCTTAGAAATGCAACTGAAGCAAGGCATCAAGGTTAAGAGAAATAGAGGTCCAATGCAGAAGACAGGAGGCTTCTTACTGTCTCGAATGGTATTACAAGCAACAAAGAGAGACCTAGTGGCTGAAAGGGAAGCTCTGTTGTGGAAACCTTCTTGGCATAAAAAGAAGCCTAGAATAAGACTGAAAAGAGAAAATTATATATACTGGATTTAAGGCATTTTAGAACTATGGATTGATTTAAGTACCAAGTTCTTGACTTAGAAGTAAGAAAAGGCTTCTGAAATTCACAGGACATGCTGTTCCAATGTCCAAGTACTTTTTTCAGAGAATGCACACTTCCTGGGTCTCATTAAATGGCAACTGTACCGATGGTTATTATAGAGTACAGGATAATATTGACTAGCTAGCCTTTGCCAGACCAGCATTTCAGTCTCCCCCCTCTTCCCAATTTCAAAATATGGATAATAATATAATCCATTTTACAGAGCTGTTTTAAGAATGACCAAGCGAATTACACTTTTCAACTTAGATTTTAACTTGATACAGATTTGAGGGTGATACCGGCACTTCCCTTGATCGATATCGCAGTGGCTAGGAAATCAATTTTAACTATCTTTATAATCATCTTACTTATCTAGCTTCAGCCCAAAGGTTCACAAGTGGTCACAGAAACGTTTACTTAAATAACCTTGTTTCCTAAAAGGGTCATAACAATTTAGCAGCTAAGTATTCTCTTGTGAAATTATGCAGACAGAGAAGGGACAATAATAATATGAAATTTTTAAACAAATTAGCACAGTGGACAAACATTCCATTATTATGTGTGTGAAAGCATGCTATTAAGATTATTATTTCCATCTTAAAATATGTGAGCTTGTAAAATCACTGTTATGTTTCTGTCGTGTCAGAGCTGCAGGAAAAAGTGAATTGAAGGAGCTGCATTTCTATTTCAAGTTGTCAACATTGTCTGTAGATGCACAGCATGGTGCCAACATGTAAAGACATGCATTTTGCATTACGTATCTTCTGTACTCTCTCCTCTTCCGTACATTGGACTCATGGAAAGAGCAACCTGAAGATATTAGTTAAAAACCAAGTAAATTGTCAGTTCCTTAAAGAAAATGTGACCTTCTGCCAAAACAATGCATTGTCTGTCATTCTTCATCAGAATAATAGCTTGACAAGTTTATTGTTGTAAGTATTTCATTTTCCTTGCCAAATAATGGAGTGTTATCAAACAAGATGGTTGTCAACATTCAACCTCATTTCAAGCAATACAAAATATAGACAGGCAGTTATAGTGTGATTACATGGCTCTCTGTTTAAATGTTCTGAATTTTCCAAGAAGCCTCTTCAGGAAAAAAAATCTGGCTACTCCTCAGCTATGTTAGAACTACAATGTCTAACATTTGCAAATTGGCTAACAATTCTTTTTTTTATTATTATTATTATAAAAATTTTTATTAAAACAATCAACATTAAACATAAGATCATATTAAGAAGCAATCATCATAGAACCTGAAATACAACATTAAGTATTAGTCTTTGTAAACGTCTGATTCTAAGGGGCTGAAATTGTAATGCATCTCAAGTATGCTAACTAAAGGAAGACTTTCCCACAAAAGTCAGCATCATTATGCAGTTACTTTTCACTGTTTATCACTGAACTTCAGTAACACCTCTGATTCAACCTCTGCTGTGTTTGTTATTTCTTCTTTCTAATTCATTAAGCTCCATTTCTCGGCCTCTGGTGCTTCTTCAGTCACTCCTGCAGACCATCCCTCAGACCTTATCACATTATTGCACAGTACTTTCCTATCCTCTTCCTGGTGTCTCAGCAGTTTCAACATATGTTTGAAAGTGGAGAGGATTCAGAAGTTATGTCCCTGTGGTACAGCCTTATGGCAGGTTTAATGATTCCTTTTCTTGAACTGCCAAGAAGGTCTACCTGAACGCCACAAAGAAAAATATGTGCAGTTCCTGAGCTAGTTGGGCTGCCTGGGCCCTATACAAATGACCAGCCAATCTAGCACAGTATGAGATTCATTGATCTAAACTGACAACCTTTCTAATCTTACTCGGTATAAGATGCTGGAATTGATGGAGAGTATTTTGACAGATGTGGTTTGCTTGGTTTCTGAATGCTTCATAGAGCACCATCTGTGTACAAATAATACAAAGGCACAAGTCAGTGCTTTTCATCTTATAAATTATGATGCTGAGCATGAATTTACCATCATCTGCTGTGGGGTATAGTTCACCCAGTACATAAATCCAGAGTATCTTGAAGAATATACTTTCTTTCAGATATCACATTGAAAAGGCCCAGGCAACTTTAATATCGATAATAACACTTCAGTAAGTCATTCTCTTCACCTTGTCACACTTAAAATAAACCACTGTGCATGCTGCTCCATATTGTGTGGGGTCACTACACCCATTCCCACTTTTGGGCAATACACCACTTTAATATGCAATACGAAATTAAAAGGTTTATTTACAGGTATAGGAAACAATGCCAGGCACAAATAATAATGAAAATCAAACTTATATATTACAAAATTGCGATCAAATCAACAATATTAGTATTTTGCTCCTCTTCTGCAATCATATCAGAGAATTGGGTTTGTAGGAACTTGTAGATTCTATATTTCACATGGCATAAACCTCTTTGATGTCATGACTGAAAATTTCACAACTATAAAGGTGTTTGTGTGGTCATGTGATCAATGAAATAAAATGCCTTAAATGTTTGTCCTAAAAGCATTTGAACAGTTTTAGTAATCCATAAAGGGTGGAAATGTCAAAAACAAATTTCAGATTTCCACCAAGAAAAATCAGATGATCTGAGACAGCCAGCTCTGTGCTAAACCAATTTAGATGATCATTATAAGTCAGCAAATAAGCACCTAATAAAATTCTGTTCTGCTCTCTAGTAGTCATCAGGATTATTGCAGCCAAGATCTGGTAGCACTATTATAATGGATGTACTAAATAAGCCTTAGAAAAATAAAAAAAGAGAATACTAAAATTCTTAATTTTATAAAGTTTACTATTTGTTTTCATCCATTTTCAATAATATTTATAGATTTAGAGCCAAGCACACATTTATCACATCAAAAAAAGATGCATAAGAAGATGACTCTATTGAAAATGCTTAATTCAGAAAGTAGAGTTAATTGCAGGCAAAACTGCAGCAAAGGCCTTTTTTCTTTCCATTGGCTCATTCTGCTATCTTCTCTGTCCTTTACAGATGATTAGTTCTGTCTACTGCACCTGCTTTTAATCACTTAGAAACCTTTGCACAGCAATCCTAAATCCAGCCAAAGCTAGCTGAATGGCTGGTGCATCCATAAAGAACATGATTCTATTGAGAAAATGGCGCATCTGGAGATCCTTTGAAGTGCTTATAGAAATTTCTGCAAGCATATTCTGCTACTGTTTCTACTGGCATAGGAATTTTTGTGAATATGTCAAGACAGGCATGCTAGCCAAAGCACCTTCATTTCCAAACACATCTATGAATCAGGCTTAAAGCATCAGCAATGACATATCCTTATTTTCCATCCCCTCAACAAATTGAATAATAACAATAATGGCAAGAGAAATGTTCCTCCCACCTGCTTAGCAAAACAAATCGTTAAGCTTAGGAAATGGCAGATCTTCCATTTTAGATTTTCCTATATATCTTTCTTCACAATATTGGTAAAGGAGAAGCAGGAGAACAGAAATGTGAGGCAGAGAGGAGCAGACAGTAGCTACTGTTTCTATCTATTTGAAAACAAGTCTCTTCAATCTTCTGCCTGACTCTAGAAAATTTTCAGAAATGTAAAGTTACAACCTCACTTAATAATGGTATATTTGATATACTGAATATAAAAGAGAGCCAGGCTCTTCATTTCATATATATATTTATTGGACAATGGGATTTTAAAGAATTCATTTGCTCATGTTTTAAGATAACATTTGAGAAAAATTCTCCAGAATGGAATGCCAATACTGCCTGCTAGAAATTTGCTGAATATAATTTATATGACACTGCATTTATTAAATGTCTCCCTGTGTACTTTATAAAATTGTCTTCCATTAATCAAATGGCAAAAAAAAAAATCAGATGGATAACCTTGGGCCAGTCACTCTCTCTCAGCCCAAGTCACGGCATAGGGTTGTTGTTGAGAGGGGAAAGAGGAGGAGAAAAATGGGCTGGATACGTTCATTGCCTTGAGTTATGAAAAAAATAGTAAAGGCAGGATGTCTATAAATTGGAATAAATAAAAACATTAATACCAAGCAT
This sequence comes from Bothrops alternatus, assembly GCA_034064705.1. Lineage (NCBI taxonomy): Eukaryota > Metazoa > Chordata > Lepidosauria > Squamata > Viperidae > Bothrops > Bothrops alternatus. The sequence goes on from JARGCV010000049.1 coordinate 4,220,738, forward strand.
TAATTGCTGCATTAGAGAAACATGCAGCTGAGGGCTGCAGAGTGCATTTGCTCATAGCAGTGCTATTTTTTATAAAAATAAAAAAAAAAAGGTGCCAGAACTCACACACATTATATAACCCGCCTTGCCTACCCTACAAGGTTCCATCCAAAAAAGGTGCCGGAACTCCATTCTGGATGTTCCATGAGGAAAAAAAAGCCCTGGGTCATAGATTAACATAGTTGGAGACCTATTCGTTGTGACTACAACTAGAAGGACTGTCTCTTTTCTCATGATGCAATGGTTATTATTGAAATTTAATGCTAGAAGTTCTAAGAAAGCACTGCTTACATGTGTGGCCCATGTCTCTCCCCCATTCTTTGGTGTGATTTTCAAATCATCCTCTTTTTAAAAAAACAAAAACAAAAAACCAAGGAGCAATTTGTACCAAAGTTTAGCATTTATCTTTCTTGAAAGTAACTGTCTACAACATTTAAGATTAGGTTAACATTTAGGGAACAAATATTCAGGATGGTATGAATTTGAGCATTACAGGAGATTGTAAAATTAAGGTTAACATGAAAAATATTATGGAACTGATTAATTCACATGTTAAATTATATTTCTTTTATCTGCTTAACTGTCCCATTCCATGAGAAAATGATAGGAGCCCTGGTGACGCAGTGGTTAGAATGCTGTATTGAAGGCTAACTCTGCCCACAGCCTGGAGTTCGATCCTATCAGGGCTCAAGGTTGACTCAGCCTTCCATCCTTCCGAGGTCGGTAAAATGAGGACCCAGATTACTGGGGACAATGTGCTGACTCTCTAAACCACTTAGAGAGGGCTATAAAGCAGTATGGGACAGTACATAAGTCTAAATTCTATTGGTATTGCTAAAATTTTTATTAGTTGATTCTGAATACTTTATCTCATAAATCATTTACACTACATCTAGCTAAAACTAATCAGAAGAGTTGCATGTGGATATTTTCTATATTTAGCTCTGGGTACAACTAAGGATCTTTTAGTTTCAAATGTACTTAATTATAAACAAACCATGGATATATATTCTGCTAGTCACACCACTCAGGTGACACTTGAGGCTCCTATCTTAAGTAATTTTAGTTACCTGGGAATCAGTATTCCTGCACTCAGTGGAATTTCCTTCTGAGAAAGCACATAAAGGATTATATTGTTAACATATTTGTGGCGGAGACAATATTTTAATTAGGGAGTTCCTCTCACTCACAGTTTAGACATTTTTTATTAATATAGAATTTTTCCCACTTGTACCTAAACATAAAACAAACATATCCCCCCCCTTTTTTGGGGCTGTGTCCACATGGTATTACTTTCACTTTTATATCCATTCCTTAAGTAAGACTGGCTTAAATTTTCCTTAGCTGTACTGATATTAAAATATTTATTTATTATGAATGTTTCTATGCTGCTTTGGCTTAGATTCTAAGCTACTAACAAATTCTAAATTAATAACAAATACAGTATTAATAATCATAGACCAACTCACAGTAACCCAAAAATAATGATAGTTCAGTCAAAATAATTCATAATCCCATCATAATAAAATAGATCCAGACATTATCAGAACATAATCAGAATAAATACACCCAGGTACTTATTACTCTTCAGACCCCAAATATGTGCTGGAAAAGCACCTTTTCAAAAGCTTTCTGAATACCAGGGGCGAGTTTGCAGATGTTAGATCTGGAAGGTAATTTCATAGAAGTGTTTGCAAAAAAAACCCCTTTGTGTGAGGAGGCAGACGGACTTCCAGCAAGCATTCTCTGAAAACATACCTTTGTAAAGCAGTCTCACAGCTATCCACTCCTAGGTCATACAGGATTTTAGAGGTTGTAATAATTATTTTGAACTGAATCTAGAATCAACCAACAACCAATGCAGCTTTTGAAATATTGGTGATGCATGATAATATTGGGTTGTCCTTGTTAACATGTCAGCTGCTGCATTTTATACTAGTGGCAATAATTTTCTTCTTTATTCCAACACCATCTAAAGCTAGCTTCAAGCTGTATCAAGTCTACCAAGCTTTTCTATCCATTGCTGATTCAATACATTGCTGATTCAAATATGGGTGAATAGCACTTTCTTCCCCAGGATATATTTTCATTATCAGTACTGGTGCTAAAACAATATTACAGAAAGACCTAATTCCAAAATTGTCCAAAACCAGTCTTAAGGTATGTGAAATCTACTAGGCTTTGTCACTCATTACCTTGGAGGAAAGGTAACTGACATGACTAAATACAGACCTATTGAAGGAAAGAAATTTCATCCTACTATAGCTTCTGTTGATTCAAGATGGGTGATTCACATTTCAATTTAGCTATAGAGAAAGGCTCTATGGCAGGGGATCCCCAACTCCAGGTCTGTGGACCGGTACTGGGCCACAACATGCCAACAATCGGTCTGCACAAACAAGCAAAGCCCCATCCGTGGGATGCAGGCAGCACACAAAACCATGCACTCTCCGATCCGTGGAAAAACGTTTATCCATGGAACCGGTCCTTGGTGCCCAAAAGGTTGGGGACCTCTGCTCTATGGCATACTCATTTTGATGTTGGCCAATTCCTATTCTCGGAAAATATAAATTACCATGTGTTGTGCCCACACATCTGAAATATCATATACAAAAATACTAAAATAATTTTAACTGTGACAAGCTACTTCATACAAATGACACATTCAGAATCAAGCAGCCCAGTTATAATCATTTGTTTTTGGTGAATAGAAATGTTATTATTTAGTTGTTATTTGAATTTTTTTTTTACTAAATTTAAAAATCTGTAAATATCTAATGACACTACCTGTAACTTTCATATTTTTATGGAGAAACAATGGCACATGTTACAATTGTTATAGGCATTAATCTATTCCGTTTGCAGCAACTTCACACATTAGTTAAAAAACTAGTTTAGAAAAGTATACATTGCGCAAACCTCAAAAAATAAAAATAATAATTGTATGCATAATTTCAACTTATTTCCTCTGAGAACAAAAAAGGAAAACTTTAAAAATCCTTAAAAGTAGAAGTGGCAGAATTTTATAGTACCTATTATGTCTGGGACACCTACACTGCATTTATGATAATTTAATTAACAATTCTATGTCAAATTTGTTTCAATTTTCACAATAAACTTAAAGATACAATCTTAAAATGAGGCCAAGTATGTTAGTTAAGTTTTAGAATATCTTTGTTATAGCAGCAGGTTTTTCAGCACAAACATTTCGTAATATATAAGTTTATACAGCTACAAAAATATTGGTGAAAGTATTCAGAATTTAAGTAAATCTAGAACCATTAAAATCAGTGCACTTTCCAAAATGGGTAATTCAAACCGTGTTGTTACAGTACTGAAATAACCAATAACAGCTTAATCAATGAATCAGCAACTATATCTTTCAGTTCTAAAATATTCAATTAAAATCTCTTCAGGATTACTTCATAATTATTTGACATGGCAACTTTAATTAGATACATGAAAAACTCACCTGATTAAAACTACGTAAAAATAAACTTACCACAACTTTTTTCTACTTAAATATCCTCTGATCCACCTCTGAATAATCAAGATTGGTGAATGATGAACTAGAACATGATTAATCTTGGAAATTATATTTCTTACTGTTTTCATTTCTTCCTGAAATGTAGTATTCTAAAAATAAAACAAAGCAATATAGCAATGTTCATCAAACTGTATTAAAACCAACTATGCTTTTAAATATGTTATTTTTAAATGATATTTCTGAAAGCAATTATTTTGGATAAAGCATCCTAGCTATTTTGTTTTGGCTTATAAATAATTTTTATGTATTCTGGTAATAGATTGCTTTTATGTAAACCTTTTTAACTGAACTCATAAGAGATCATAAATTTCTCCTATTCTCTGGTTATAGTTCCATTTATCATAGGAAGAGACATTTTACATTGTTCTTTTTTTTTTTTTGCAAGAAGCATTTCATATATTTTTGCTGTTCTGAGCAGCATTTTTTTCCATTTTAGTTTAGCTGGCTTTGGTCAATAGCTGTCAAAACTAGAATCGGGGATACTCACAAATTATAAGTTGATGCTAAATTGAAGGCTGAGAAATCCTAAGCAAACGTAACAATTTCAATAGAAATGGTACTTTCAGAATCTTACTGCTCTTTCTTGGCAGGATGGATATAATCAATTATAATTCATCACTGACTAGAGTTTGACTGATTCATGTAGGGTCCCAACTACTCTTATCTTATTCAGCATGTACAGCTTAAGGGACAATGTAAAGATATTTGTCAGATCCCATTTGTACAAATCTGCTCCTATTTGATGTCTAATTGGGATTCATAGCACAATGTTCAAGAATAATGCTCTACCTTGAACACCATCTGGGGACATAGAACCAGTAACTCCTAAATTATTTAATATTATACATTTAATAAATGTGTGTGCGCTTATGTGTGTAACAGCATGAATGATGTTCTTCCATGAATGTTATCAATAAGCTATTTTGAAGAATGTATTATATTTTGACAAGAATTTCATGAATAAAGATTCAACAGGGATTTTTATGAACGACACTTTTTTCTCAATATAGAATTCATTATTTCAGAATTCAAACAAAATCAATTAAAAGACTGTTGTCTTTCTGTATTATTTAAAGATTCTAATAAGCAAGTGTTTCTTATTAGCATATGTGATCAGAAATATGACCCAGTTTTACTGGTAGAAAACTTTAGAACAATAAAATCTTATATAATATTCATTGAGATTGAGCTGAGAAATTTTTCCTAATTGTGAATTAAAATACATCAGGATTCATCTTTTCACAGAAAATGAAATTATAAATTTTGTCTACAAATCCTTTTCATCATTTACCATTTACTAAAAATTTGATTTCTAGCAGTCATGTAATTCTCTGAACATGAGATTGTACTATAATTACCTGGAACTAATATGTTTCTACCAGGAATAAAAATATCAGATTAGTGTATTCTGGACACAGCAATCCAGTTCTTTCTCAGACTTGCTCACCAAACAGGAGGAAAAGTTTAGGTCTCAACTATACAGTGTTGTTTAAAAGTTTGTGAAACGCTTCTGAATTTTTATATTTCTGTACGGATACAACATACAATGTGATATGTTCTCCATCTTAAAATTAAATAAAGAGAACTCAATTGAACAAATGGGTCAAAAAATTTTACTGGTTTATTTATTCGTAAAATTGATCCAAAGCTACATATTTGTGTTTGTACTTTTTAATAACAGGTGTGCCCTTGTACAGCAATCACTGGAGCTAAACATTAACAGGAATTGTTGATCAGTCCTATGTATCAGCTTTGAGGAATATTAGCTCATTCATCCTTACAGAACAGCTTCAACTCGGGGATCTTGGTTGGCTATTGAATGAACTGTCTGCTTCAGGTCCTTCCACAACTTTTCTCCAAGATTAAAGTCAAAATTTTGATTTGATCATTTCCTTCTGCTTTTATCATTCTTCGGTCATACACCTGTGTTTGGGCTTTCGATTTGCTGCATGATAAATTTTGTCTTGAAATCAGTTAATTGACAGATACCCTGACATTTTCCAGTAGAATTTGCTAATACAATTCAAAATTCATAGTTCCATCAATGGCAGCAAGCTGTTCTGCTCCAGAATGGCAAAGCAACCCCAAATTATGACATTGCCACCACCAGGTTTCAGCAATGGGATAGGTTTCTTATGCTGTAATGCACTGTTTGCCTTTCACCAAACCTAATTCTTTTCACTCAAGACAAAAGTTCTGTTTTGATTTCATCCATCCATAGAAAATTCTTCCGATAGCCATCAGCCTTATCCACGTGGTCTTTTGCAAGCTGTAAAAGGACAGCAATATTTGTTGGGACAGCAGTGGCTTTCTCCTTGCAAACCTTCCATGCATACCTTTGTTCTTCAGTGATCACAAAAATTGACATTCACCAATGCAAGAGATGCCTTTAATTCTATCTGTTACCCTACAGTTTTGGAGACCTCCCAGAGTATTACATATTTTGCTCTTTGTGTGATCTTGGTTGGCCAACCATTTCTAGAGAGGGTAACAGTGATGCCGAACTGCCTCCATGTGTACACAATCTGTCGGACAGTGGACTGGTAGAGTTAAAACTCTTTGGAAATAGTTTTGCAAACTTTTCCAGCCTGGTAAGTATCAACTAGTACGGGAATTTTTTAGGTCTTCAGTAATTTCTCTTGTTCAAGCCATAACAAATTTCCACATACCTGTGTTGTAAAGATCAGATTTTGATAGTGAATACTCAGAATCTCCAACATTCACATCTGATTATCATCCCATTAATTTAACCATCTGATTCTAATTAACCCTTCAAATGAATCATTAATCCTAGAGGTTTATCTACTATTGTTATCTAGAAATCAGCCTGATTTTTTTTAATACAGATATGGTAACCTTAAGTATGGGTAAACCTCAGTTAAGAAAGAAGACTTCCATTGATGGGAGTTGAACACTTTTAATACAGAAGTCTGTTATTTAATGTTTGAGTTCCACAAGTAGAAATTCCAGGGCAAAGAAATGGCTGGATTGGAGACAATTGTGAAACCTCTAAAGCCAAAACTTCTTCATTTGCAGAAAATATCACAAGATCACCCATCTATTTGGGCAAATCTGGAATTTGTATTAATAATTTGCCACTTATATTAGATGAACAGAAAACAGAAGAAAAATACTTCCCCTACTATTCTCATCCTGAATGGCACAAGCCAAAGGGACTTTATTTTTTTAAAAAATAATGTTATTAATGTTTACAAATACAAAGAAATATAGAGTAAGATAAACTAGGAAAAATATAAACAGTAAACAAAAGAACAAAAGTGAAAAAATAAAAAGGTATATAAACGATTGTTTCCCCTCCCTCCCCCAAGTATAAACAATTTGGCTAACTTAAGACCTTATCTAGCACTTCATTTTTTTTAAAAAAAATCTCTTCTTCCCATATGTAATCTATTATCAATAGTCAAATTACATAAAATGCATTATTCAATCTCTCCCTATTTATGCTGAAATCTTTAAAGCTTTGTCATACAATCCTGGACAAAAAGAAATCCCATTAACAGCTACCATATACATTTTAACCCTTATTAAACAGATTCACATTGTATTTTTTTTTTTCATTTTTAAAAAGCTGGATCTTTAGTCCCATTAAGTAGTGTCCCACAAGTTGATTTCTTCAGTTTTGTGGTCTCCTTCCTGGAACAGCTTGAGCAGTTTCTCTGTCTCTTCTCAGAAAGAATTTCCTTGGTTTATTATTTATTCATTTATTTGTACCCCATCTTCTATATATTGCTTTTCCAAGTCACTCTTATAATTTATTGTTTTATGCCCTTTTCATTATTAAAATTGTTTTCATTCATAAATCCATTGTGACATCATTTTGCACATAACTCTTATATTCTGGCATTTTAAAAATTAATTTTCAGACTTTTCTTTTACAATCCAGTATTTTTCAGACTCCAGATCCACCTTCAAATCAGTCTGTTTAATCCAACAAATTCTGTTGTTTTCTATATCCTGTGTTGTAAGTAAGTGCTGAATAAATTGGTCACAAAAAGCCTTAATTTCCTCTACAGTCTAATAGCGCAGTGCATTGTATTAATAGTCTGTTCTTTAAGAGTAATTCTTTGTACTTTCTGAAGCCAGTCCCCTCTTGCCATTTGTTTGCCATCCGTTTGTTTTCTTTTCAGCAAAATTTTCCCACAGGAGGATTTAACTTTAATTTCAAAAAGTTCATATACAATTTTATTAATTTTTGAACATCCCACAGGAAATGTTTTCTAGCTTATTAACTTTCCAAAATAAACATTCTAATCCCACTTTTGCTGTTTTCCAAAAAATCAAAGCTTCTCTTGTTAATTCTTAAACTTACTCAGAGCTTCTTTCATCCAGGAGGAAAGGAAACTCTCCCAGTATAGTAGAACATAAGTTTTGGAAGATTCTTAACTTCAAAGAAATTAGTAGTAAGTAGTTTCCTAAAGTAATTGAGGAAGTATGCAAACACAACGTCTCTTTAAGGGGCACTGAGCATGGCTTAGGCATGATGAATATTTGCCTGGCCCTCAAACTCACTGGAGAGTGCCATTTTGCAATCTCTTCACAGGGAAAATATGTATGAAACAATGGTGGGATTCAAATATCAGAACAACCGGTTCTCTGCATGGATGCAGGCCTGGACCTCCGAGACCTAGAATGGACTTCCAGAAGTGGTATCCACGCACTTCTGGCGGGCCTTTCTAGGCCTGGAAGGCCTCCTCCAGGCCTTCGAAGCCTAGAATGGATTTCTGGAAACAGTGTGCATTCAGCCGGTTCTCCGAATTCAACAAACCGGTGCGAACTGGCTGAATCCCACCACCGGTATGAAGCCATAAACAGATGTGTCTTATCTTCTCCTTAGTTTTCTGAGAAGCCGATCCCTTCACCAGCTCCTATTTTGACCAATTTGTAGACTCCACTAAAAGCAGTCATGCTCAGTCTGCCAAGCTGCCCTGAAGATCTGCAAGCCAAAATGGAAGACACTTTGGAAATGGCAGGAAATCAACACTCTGCACCTCTTCTCTCTAGTCTGGAAAAAATCCTATAATATTTACCAGAGCTGGTTCCCAACAAATTCAATACAATGCACTTCTGCATAGTTAATAGATATTGAGACTATGCTAAAAGTAACTCATAGAGAGTTATGACCACTTTCCACAATAGTCATATTGAGACTTATTTTTTTCTGAGAAAAGCAAATATTTCACAAATGTATTTGCAGGACTTGTCTCTTGAGAGGCAGAATCTTTCCCACACTGAACTCTAAATGGAAATGTTCTGGCTTGAACACAGATAAAGGCGACAGATTGTTAGAATATAAAGGTAAAGATAAAGGTTTCCTCTGCCCAATTGTGTCCTAGTGTAGGGGGCAGTGCTCATCTCCACTGCCTAGCGGAGGTAGTCAGTACTGTTGTTTCTGTGGTCATGTGGACAGCATGACTATATGCCAAACTGCATGGAACATTGTTACCTTTCCACCAAAGTGGTACAATTTATCTGCTTGCATTTGCATGCTTTCAAACTGAGAATATATTTGAAACTTAGTGTTCCTAGGAAGGCATACGTAGTAACATGTTAATAACATTAGATTACTTTGTGTTTACCTTTCCAGAAAGAGGGTAATAGTCAACAAAAAAGTCCAGAGTAAATGGTCTGTATTTTTTAGTTAGTCTCCAACCTTCGGTTATTTCTTCATCAGAAATGACATAGTAGTCCAGTGCCTTGAGTGAAAAAATGCTGTTAACAACAATGTGCCGATAGGCAATTTTCAGGCACAGTGGAGTATTATATAAAGTGAGTGCAATAAGATTAGGGCAAAAAGATAATGAATGCACATCTTCCAGTGTGGAAATTCCATTATCATGTAGATATAATAATTGTAAATTCTTCATGTATCTCCAAAACATTGGACCAGGAAGTAATTCTAGCTGAAATAGGATTGAAAAACAATTTTAAAAGGGGATAAAAATGAAAAATGATTTAATAAATATATTACTACCCTTGAAGAGCACAGGTAGCCCTTGACTTACAACAGTTCAGTTAGTGACCGTTCAAAGTTACAAAGGCACCGAAAAAAGTAACTTATGGTCCCTTTTCACAGTTACAACCTTTGTAGTAATCGTAGTCCCCCATGATGATGTGATTATGTGATCAAAATTCAGATGCCTGGCAATTGGTTCATACTTATGACTATTGCTTTGTCCCAAGGTTATATAATGACCTTTTGCAATCTTTTGGCAAGCAAAGTCAATGGGGATGTCAGATTCATTTAACAACCGGGTTACTAACTTATCAACTGCAGTGATTCACTTAACAACTGTGTCAAGAAAGGTCATAAACTGGGGCAAAACTCACTGAACAAATGTCTCACTGAACAGCAGAAATCTTAGGCTCAATTGTGGTTGTAAGGTGAGGACTACCTGTATATAATTCTTCAAAAAGCACAACAATCAAATCTGGTCCATAATTACAATTTAGTGCTACCAAAGCTTGCCTTTTCAAGTAAAAAAGAGGAAAAAGGCCAGTCAATGTCAACCAATATATTGTTTCCCAACATTGACAACATTATGATATATACTGGCTGGGGAATTCTGAGAGTTGAAGTTCATGCAACTTAAAGTTGCCAAGGTCAGTGGGAAAAAAGGAAGAGGGGAAATCACCAAAATATCAGTGTAAAATCAGTGAGTTGATAATGCCTATAAAAATTGATCGTGCGATAACTAATGCATTAGTTAAAGGGAATGGAAGAATACCAGAAATGAGGTAATGAATTCTCAGGTACACTAGGAGGATCTCCAGATACACCTGAATTTTAGAATCAGAATGATCTAAAAACCTTCCTAAAATTATATAGTTTTCCTCTAGCATTTTTAAGGAGCATTAAAAGGTTTAGTTATTAGAAATTATTAACTCCCCAGGTTTAGAAAACTCAAAAACAAGGGGGTTGAATTAGTATAACCAGCTCTACCTAGAGACATTTTTACCTACAGAAACTTCTAAGATACTTTTAATATGGCAATTATTTTATAGAAGTTGTAGCATAAATTGTACATGGTCTATACAACAATTCTGTGTTGTACAAATTTTAGATTATGAATTTGTTTCTTTATAGACATAGTGTACATATTACAAAGTAAAGGAAATATCAACAAACAAAACGATGACAAAAATGCCACTATCTAAAATTTTAAAGGCAAAGGCCTGGACCAGAGTTACATACATGTTCAAAGGCATGATTAGGATTCTCTATTCATATAACATAGAGGGACAGAACCTGATATCATCATCCTGAGTCTGTAAACTTGAGCATTTTTTTAAGTGAATGTTAAAAAAAAATAAGTCAGATTCCCACCTTCCCAAAAATATGCAAGAACAACAAGGGAAAATTATAACAACACATGAAACAAGGCAGAAGAATCTTGATCAGCTATTTTTCAGGCTGCTAAGAGACTACTGACATTTGGAGTAGGGCTAATACTCATCAAACATTTTAAGCCAAAAAAAACCCATATTAATTTATGGTGCTTTGGCCCATTAATTTTATCAATATTAAGTCTAGAAATAAAAAATTAAATACTGAAAGGAATCTGACTGATTGCCCCCATCTTTGAATGCCCTCCCAATGAAATAAAACCTTGGTTTCCCATAACCCATGGCCACCACATAGAAAGGATCACTGAAATTTCAAAGGAGATATTATACATATTTTAGTTTTCATCCAAGAAATATATATGTTTCCAAAGATGTTCATTAGGTTAGTTATTCAATAAACAGCTGGAATGACCAAAAGAAACCTAACTGATTAAAGAATCCATGTGCAGTTTCACCGGAAAACTCCATAATACTAAGACACACCTAGCTTGATGCAAATATTAGGAGCTCTCTTCTATTGGTATAGATTAGATTATTTTGAAAATTACATTTTTAAAGCCATTACTACTCACCTGATTATTATGGAGATCCAATTTAATTAAATTAGTGCAATATTCAAGTGCATCAATATTTGTAAGGAAATTACAAGACAAATCACATATTTTGAGTGAAACACAATATGGCATGCTTCGCAGATCATATAGGTACTGTGCATGCAGTCTAACCATAACAAGATTTCTCAGTTTCTTTGTATCTCTTTCATCAGCAGTTTGGCCATATTCAAGTAGTAGTTTTTCAGAAACACAGACAAGGTATTCTAAAAATTCCTCCTCCATAGTTATCTCTTTTACGATTTATCCATGAGAGATCTAAAGGGGAGAAAGGATTACACAGTATGTTACATTTATTCAACTTTCCTTTAAAAAAAACTTCAAATACATAAAGTAAATATCTAACTGCTCCATACAGTTCACCTTGCTTTATAAAAAGACTAGCCATAACAGGGAAGCTAGGAAGAAGAAAACATATTTAAGAGAACATTTAAGAACATGTAAGCATCTGGGGGGGATATACCATTTTACATTTTATCCGATAAACAAAGCACTTCATACTTCACACACTACAATAGGGTACAGGAATATTCTCAATTGAAAATTATTGATTTGTTTTATTATATGACAGATTTCCTTCTTGGGTCAAGTCCACCAAAACAGTAATATAATATAATGATATTTTTAAAATTATATAATTCAGCCAATAAAAATTGTATTGCCAGACCTTTAGGATAATTTATGGATGATATAGATAGCCTTGTGATCAATAAAACACATGAATTAAAAGCCATTTTCAAAAGAATTCATTTTAAAGCTTTGTAAATCCTGAAAATGAACACATTTATAAATTATAAAATTTTATAAAATTGTTTTATAAAATAAAATGGCAGAGGGTTTCAAGGGATAGGGATTTGATTGATAAATGATAAATGACCTACAATCTATAAAAATGAGTCAACTGTCCATGGCTTCAAAACGCTTATTTAAAGAATTGTAATTTTTTTACTCATTCTATTTATTTTTGTGTTTGTTTTTAGTTATTCATTAATGAGGCTTATGTGTCACTTCAATCGCAACCAGCTGTAAATAGCATACACTCCAATTCAGTAAATTGATTTGACAATAGTAACAAACAATAATGTATTTTAAACCCTACCATGCCAAGGAATAAGATATTGAAGATACTGAAAAGAGATAAACTATCACTTCCTGCAGAGGGGGAATCCGACCTCTCAAATCAGTCCAAGAACTGCCAAAGTAGCTAGATGTAATGTCTTTTCTAAATGCCCAAAGGGTTGGTACTGAATTACAGTCTCTATTATTCCTGGATTTTGTAAATTTAAGCTATAAATCTTTACAAGAATAAAACTGAACTGGCACCAGGAAGACCTAAGTTTTAGTCCTCTATCAGCCTCAGAAGCTGACTGAGTAACTCTTGGTCAATCATTCCCATTACAGAAGAGAGCTTTGCCTACTATTTTGAGCTCTTGAAAAAAAGAGGGTATATAAATCTAATAAATAAATAAATAACCAGCATTAAGTATCATATATTTAAACTTTGAAAATCTGAGATTTTCAGGATGTCCTAGCTTTAAGAACAGCAATACTTCAAGTTGCAAATAAATGTCAGGCTTAACCTGAAGTCATAAATTCTGTCTAAATTTCATACATGCACTGGCAGACTCCTGAGCAGACAATGTTTATTTTTTTTTAAATATTTTTATTAATTTTTACAGAATTTTAACATAATGAAAAAAGATAATGACTCAACTGAAAACAATCATGTAACATGTTTACCAAACAATCCAAATAACTGCTCGGAACCCCCCCCCCACCACATCCTCCTACAACTAACCTAACTCCCTCGTCTATTCTTCTAACTACCTACTTTCACCTTTCTATACATCTTCCCTCCGCCCACCTCTATTCCCTATCTTCCACCCTCTTACCCTCTACACATACCTCACTTTCACTCCTCCTCCCTCATTCCATCCAATGCGGTGCCTAGAGGTCACCCGAGCACCCTTTTGATACCTAAAAAATATAATCCCTTATCGCCCCCAACTACAGTTGAGAAACATAATCTAACGCTTATTGACACCCTCCCCCCTCCCCCCGGCTTCCCAGAGTGAATACAGAGTAAGAACGCAAGAAACCCCGCTAAACTACTATTATATAACTATTTAACTATATACCAAATATAGTTCCTTCAATTGATATTTCTTTTGTATATAATCTATCCATTTTTTCCAGTCCATCAAAAATTGTTCATTTGAGTGGTTCTTCAGATATGCAGATATCTTAGCCATTTCCACTAGATTTGTAACTTTTAACATCCATTCTTCAATAGATGGTATTTCAGATGTCTTCCAATATTGTCCAACCAACAGTCTTGCTGCCGTAATCAAATTCAAAATCAACTTAGTCTCTATGGTGGTACAGTCTTTTATAATGCCCAACAAAAATAGCTGAGGTGAAAATTCAATACGCTTTTTCAATATATTTTGAAGAATCCACCATATTTTTATCCAAAAGGCCTTAATTTTTTTACAGGTCCACCAAATATGAAAATAGGTAGCGTCCATCGAATCACATCTCCAACACTTGGGTTGCATATCTGGATACATAAGTGATAATTTTTTGGGATCTAAGTGCCATCTATAAAACATTTTATAAAAATTTTCTCTTAAGTGTTGTGCTTGTGTAAATTTTACATTTTTCACCCATATCTTTTTCCATGTTTCCATCATAATTGGATGTCCAAAATTACATTCCCACTTAATCATACAATCTTTAACTAATTCAGTTTCAGAATCTATTTCGATTAATCCATCATATATTCTTTTAATATGCATAATTCTTTGATCTCTAACTTGTTTAATTAACTTTTCATCCTTTAAGGAAAAACCCATCTTAACATCTTTTTGCCATCTAGCTTGAAGTTCTGCATGAAAATACCAATTGTGAGCTATTCCTTCCTCCTTTAGCCTATCTAATGATTTCAGTTCTAAGCTGTTCCCTTCTTTAGTTAAAAGCTTCTCATAGGGTACCACGTCCTGGATTTGTTGTATACCTACACTCTCTATTGCATGCCTGGGAACTGTCCATAAGGGAATTTTACCATTTAACTTATAATAATACTTTTTCCAGACACGCAACATAGAGTTTCTTAATATATGCTCTTTAAAACTCCTATCCAACTTTTTGTCGTAAACTAAATACGCGTGAAACCCATACACTAACCCATACCCTTCTATATTCAATATTCTTTCATTAGTTAAATTAATCCAATCACTTATTGCTACTAGAACTGCTGCATAATAGTATAATTTAAAGTTAGGCATTTTCAAACCACCTCTCTCTCTTATATCTTGAATAATTTTTAATTTAACCCTTGGTTTCTTGCCATTCCAAATAAATCTGTTAATACCTTTCTGCCACTCATCAAGATTCCCATCCTTTTTAAGTATTGGTAGCATTTGAAATAAAAATAAAAATTTCGGCAGTACATTCATTTTAATTGCAGCTATCCTACCTAACATTGATAATTGTAATTTTTTCCAATTCTCCAGTTCTTTTTGTACCTTATTCCATAAAAATTCATAATTATTCTTATATAATTTCCCATTTGAAGCTTCTATATAGATTCCTAAATATTTGACTTTTTTAACTATCTCACAACCCGTTATTCTTTCCAGATCTTGTTTTGATTTATTATCTAAATTTTTAACCAACATCTTTGTCTTGGATATATTTAATTTAAAACCTGATACTCTTCCATAATTTCGAATAATCTCCATCAATCTCTGGGCCGACTGTATTGGCTGAGTCAGTGTCACAAGTAAATCATCTGCAAAGGCACATAATCTATAATCATGTTGTCTTATTTGTACTCCTTTTAATTCCTCTGAAGCTCTAATCCTATTCAATAAAACCTCTAAAGTTAAAACAAACAATAAAGGGGATAAAGGACAACCCTGCCTAGTACCCTTCTGTATATTAAAAGAGTCTGTCAATTGTCCATTCACTATAATCTGCCCTGTTTGTTTCTGATAAACTGCTGATATAGAGTTGGTAAACTGGTCCCCCATTCCCATCTTTACAACAAGCCTTTTCAAAAATGTCCAGTTCAGTCTGTCAAAAGCTTTTTCTGCGTCCAGAAACATTAAAACTGCCGGCACTTGAATATGTTTATCCAGATATTCCAGTATATTAACAAGTTGTCTAACATTGGTTTTCATCTGTCTCCCTTGTAAAAAACCAGTTTGATCCGGGTGAATCCTTTGAGTCAAGACTGTCATTAATCTATTAGCCAAGATTTTTGCAAAAATCTTATAATCCGTATTTAATAAAGAAATGGGTCTAAAATTTTCTACTTGAACATTGTCTTTTCCCTCTTTAGGAATCAAGGAAACATAAGCCGTTTTCCACGAAGGTGGAACCCGACCACCCTCTTGTATATTTACAAATAACTCTCTCAAAGGTTCCACCATTTCCTCTTGTAAAGACTTATAATAAATCGTTGTAAAATCATCAGTTCCTGGAGATTTCCCCAGTTTCAATTGCTTAATTGCAGCAATAATTTCTTCTGATTTAATCAAAACGTTTAATCTATCTCTTTGTTCCAAGGTAATTTCCAAAACATTTTGATTTTGTAAAAAGGCATCTATCTCTTTCTCCTGAACTTTTTCTTCAGAATACAATTTGGTGTAAAACTCTAGAAAGGCTTTTTTAATAATTTCTTGTTGAAATACTTCTTGCCCCTTATATTCTACCTTCTCAATTAATCGGGATTTTTGTTTTTTCCTTAATGTATAAGCCAACCATCTGCCAGGTTTATTAGCGTTAAAAATGTATTATGTTTAGCATATTGTATATTCCTGGCAACTTGGTCGGCCATCAGCACATCAAATTGTTTCCGTAAAACCTTTATCCCTTCTTTAATATTGCTATCATCTGGTTTCTCTATTAATAATAACTCTTTTTTCCTTATTTCCGCTTCTAAAACTCTCCTCTTTTCCTCTTGTTTACGTCTATGCCTTACATTCATTTCAATTAATATTCCACGCATATGAGCCTTACTAGAGTCCCACACCGTTTCTATTGGCGTACCCCTATTCATATTTAACATAAAAAATTCCTTCATAGCCTTTTTACATTCTTCCACATACATATCATATTTAAACAGATTTTCATTAAGTCTCCAGGTTCTTCTAGTAAACTGACCAGCCCTTAATTCCATCATAACTGGGTTATGATCCGACAGTACATTAGGTAAAATTTTTACTTTCTTTAAGCTTAACATAAAGTCACTAGTAGTTAAAATAAAATCAATTCTAGAAAATGATTGATGTCTATCAGAAAAAAAGTAAACTCTTGACCCCTACCATGTCTTTCTCTCCATACATCTGACAGATTAAAGTCATCTTTAATATCAAAAAAGGATTTAGGCAAGATAGAACGCGATTGGGGAACAGATGAGATCTTTTTCTTGTCCAAACCAGCATCAAGAATTCCATTCCAATCTCCCATTAAAATACAAGATCTATAGTCTAATTGTATTAATTTTTTATGTAATAACTTATAAAATATACCTTGTTGCTGGTTTGGAGCATATATTCCCATCAAAAGAACCTTCTTCCCATCCAATAATATTTCAATAGCTAAAAATCTACCTTGATTATCTGCTTCTATTAATTTAGCTTTTATATGATTTTTAACATAAATGACAATTCCTTTTTTTTTCTCTGAAGATGCTGCCACAAAATGTGTACCCAACCTATTATTTATCAAATATTTCTGATCAGAAATTCTAATATGAGTTTCTTGTAAACAAATTACATCATTTTTACATTGCTTCAAATAATGAAATATCTTCTTCCTTTTCTGTGGAGAATTTAGACCATTCACATTCCATGTCAAATATTTATTTGACATGACCTTTACGTGAAAGCTTCTGCAAGGCCCAATCCACTTCTTCCTTCCTCTTAGGTCTTGCTCCCATGGCTTCCATAGATGTTGATGCCGCTTGCTTTGTATAAGTTGGTTGTATTTTTTCTCCTTGTTCCATATTCTTAGTAGTTTCACGTGTATGCCTTTGTTCTTTAGCCTTGTCTACATCCAGAGGTTGAAAAATATCAATACACTGCACTGGTTGTTCAACCACAACTCCTTTATCCATATCTAACGGTGAAATTAGTTGAGATTCCATAAGTTGTAATGATTCTATCTCTTTAACCAGAACTGCCCTTTTAGGTCTCGGAGAAGTAGATTTACCAGCCATCAATGTATTCTCAAGAAAATCTCTCGCCTTAGCAACTGTATTCAGGCGGTATCTATTATTTTGAAAAAAGAAAGAAAGTCCAGTTGGAGCCTCCCATCTATATTGTATCTCTCTTTTTTTTAAGTTCTTCAGTCAAAAATGCATAATCTTTCCTTGATCTCAACATTTTGGGAGGTATCTCCTTCAGCACCTGTACTTCTTGACCAGCCACGATGAGTTGTTTATTATAAGCTTTAGTAAGAACCCAGTTTCTAAATTTAATTGCATTAAAGTATATCACAATGTCTCTGGGCAAATTCCTTTGTGCTGCTATTCGTGAATTCATCCTAAATATCCGTTCAATCTGCCAGGCCACATTTTCCGCTCCATCTTCCAAAAAAATTGCCAAAGCATCAACAAAAACTTTTCTTAATTCTTCTTGATTCTCCTTTGAATTTTCTTTAAAACCTCTGATTCTAACAGCCATCTGCATCTGGTTGAATTGCGTCATAACAACCTGATCTTGAAGATCACTTTTAATCTCTTCTATTTTTTCCTCCATCTGTTGCTCCAAACCTTGCAATTTTTCCTCAACTCCCACAGTATAGTCCCAGACACCTTTAATAGCTTCAGCAATATCTTCTCTTATCTCACTATTACTGGTTTCTATCCGATCTTCTAAGTGTTTTGTCTGTTCTTCCATCTTTCTCTCCAATTTATCAGTCACTGTGGTTAATGCACTAGCTAATGCAGCCTGTAAATCTTTCATTGTAAGCATTTCTGAGGAGGATTGTGTAGAAACAGGGGCTTGAGATTCTATTGGAATCAAAGTTGCTGAATCTGTAGAAGCAGGCAACGTACTTGATTGTGATTTAGCAAGCTGACCTGGGGAGGGTATGACCGCCCTCGCTGTAGCTGCCCTATGTCTCGTCGTCATTTTAAATACTTTAATTAAAAGGATAAAAATTTAACTGTCAGATTTTCCTCTCTTCTTGCTTCCTTTTAAGTTCCACTTTACCTTGTAGTTTAAAAAAAATTTTTTTTAAAGTTAAATCACAATGGCTTCACTGGCTTTACTTTTGAAAGAGAAAGAAGAAAGGAGAAAGTCCGGTTTCACTTTCCGTCACTTTCACTAGGCAGGAAGCTCTATCGCCATTTTGAAAGGATTATGTTGATTGCAAGAAAGTTATAAGTAGATAGGCAGAAACAAAATAACAAAATACTTGCGATAAGTTAAAGACTCCTGTATTCACTCCGTCTGTATAAAGTCTCAGTTGTTTCTTTCTTAAAAGCAGAGGCGGTCGCGGCGTCTTTTTCTGTCAGCCGACAGAAGCGTCTCTGGGCAGGAGCATTTCAAGTGCCTAGGGAGCACACCTTCTTCGTCCCTGAAAATTTTTTCCAGGGGTTTTAGAAGGGCTCAACCTTGCTCTTGAGGCTCTTCACCTCTTCTTCGCCCAAAGAGGGGATTTTCCACCGCGACAAACAGCTGGTGGTCGCTGTTTTTAGCGGCTTTACAGACCCAGGGAGCGGAGCCTCACAGTGGAGACTCTAGCGACGCCGGCGAAGCCACCGGAAGCCCTGAGCAGACAATGTTTAGAGTAGCAGCAAACAACGAAGAAAGAGAATCCAAAGTTGAATCATGTAAAATCCCAAGGACAAGTCTTTACAGCTAGGACTTCTAAAACAGGAATCATGGAAGCCTCCATGGATCAGCATTGTTTCAGCAAACTTCCTAAGTTTGCTGGATTTTTCCCTATAAACCAATAGTCTCTGATTCTGTCAAACCACAACTGGTGTTGACCAGATCTAAGAAGCACTGAAACAATAGAGGCTTAGCTTATTTATATATTATTTAAAATGTAAGACTGCAGGAAGAAATTCCATAAACTACGGCTGACGAAGAGAAAGCCTGATCATATCTAGTCCACGTTCCACAAATCTAATGGATTGGAAAGGGCTGAACATGAACTCTGTAGTCCATATTTCATAAATCTCGTAGCTAGAAAGGACTATTTATAGATTCACAGTGGATTGGATCAAACAGGTAGATTCGATCCAGTCAGGGTATGGCTGTTATATTCTAATGCTGTACCATATAAGGTTTTAAAATTAATGTCCAACATTTTGAACTAGTCTAGAAACCTACTGCCAATTACTGCAGTGATTGAAGCATGTGTTACTTTATACTGGAACTTTCTTGCTGCCACATTTTGTATAAGCTGTAACTTGAGTTGTTTCCAAAAGCAGCCCTACATAGAGCTCACTGTAATTGTCCAGCCAAATGTTAAATCAGGATGTGATCTACTGTAATCAGGATGTCCTGTTTCAAGCACAGTTGTACCTGACGTAGGCAGAAACCGGGTAAGGTCCATCTGCCTAAGATTTCCACCTACTTGGTACCTGAGCAGGGCTGGTACCAGACAGATCCCCAAGTCATCAGCCAACAGCTGGCCAGAGTAGCAACCAGAACCAATATTGCCAAGTAACAAGTAAAATTAGTAGAACTTAATCTAGAATTCACAGCCTCCATGCATCAGTTGAGGATTGGTTAGCATTTGTTTGTTCCCAACAACACAATTGCATGAATTCTAGGGAACTGATGGAAGAATAGGAACAAGTGTGAATTGGGCTAGCAACATGTCTTAATTCCTCAGCTGTAGCAGATTTCAAATGGAGATTTTGTGCAAGGTAAAACAGAATGGTTTCACGCAGAGAGATTATAGTGAATAGAACTGTAACATGATTGTAAATGAAGTATCTCAAAACAATGATGGCTGGTTAAACACAGTTAGATTAGGGGTTGAAATTATGCATATTAAATTCAAGGGCCTTTCCTCTTCATTTCTCTTCTCTCAATAGCTAGTAACACTGGAAGCAACTTCTCTATAAAAAGTGCATTTCTATGCACATTTCTAAGTGAAAAAGTTTATTGGAAAAAACCATACGGAAGTGGAGAGTACTCTTTTGGTCCTACAGTCTATTCTAGTCTTAAATAGTAGTTTCAATGTAGCAATCAATCTTGCACAATTGTTAAAGGGTATTTTAAAATGTAATATTTTCTAACTTTGCAAAATTAAAATCTCACTTAGGTCACTGGAGATTACTACAGAAGTAATTTATGTAGTTTTAACTGAGAGTCATAAAATTAAATGAGACTGTATTTCAATTGTTATGGATCCATTCACCTCATGTCAATATGCTTAGTCATGGTTTAAAGAGATGTCAATTTAATATTTACAGAATTAACAACAAAACTTCAAATATATATTTCTATACAGTATTTAAAGGCAAGGGAACCATTCACTGTTTCCCATATACAACATTACTTTAAGGGGCACATAAAACAGTCATTTTGTTATCACCAAGACGAATTTCAGACAATTCCTTAAAGAGAATTCTGCCTTATTCGTAAGACTTCTTTTATTGCAAGATTTGTACATGGTAAAACCACATCAAAGAGCACCGCTGCTTCATTTTCTTTCATTTGCACTTTGCACCTTTATAATCTCTGGGAGACTAGGCATGAGCACTTAAAATTAAAAAGAGAGTAAAGGTATCTGTCAAAAATCTTAAAATGGGCCATGATATAGGAAATAAAATTTTCAAATATCAATAATTTTTCCTTAATGTTATTGAGACTTGCATACCTAGTCAAAATTACAATTGAGATCCACCAGTAGAGAAAAAAAAAACCCTATACCAGTGGTGGTGAACCTATGGCACGGTGCCAGAGGTGGCACTCAGAGCCTTCTCTGTGGACATACGCGCTGTCGCCCCAGTCCAAGGCCTTCAGCTGAGTTTTATAAAACCTTTTCGCTTTAGGCCTCCGCTGCCATGTGCAAAAAAACCCAAAAGGTTCAATCAATCAGTCAATTTCAACTTCTCGCGAGAAAAAAAGATCTTGCAAAGTTGGAATTGATTGATTGAACTTTTTAGTCCCACCCAGTCTGCTGTTACCACCATAGCCATGCCCACCCAATGGGCCACACACCCCCAATTGGCCACACCCAGCTAATGGGCCAAACCCACCCGGCATAAGTGGATTTTGGGTGCAGTTTAGGCACTCCGTCTCTAAAAGGTTTGCCATCACTGCCCTATACAACTGTAAAGTTTATTCAACTGAAATTAACTGATACATTTGCTTTGCAACCCCAGTTATTAAAATTAATGTAAGTATAATAATAACAGATTACCCCATTTGAAGAACAAGAAGCCTAAGCAGAATGTACTTCTTGGTCATCTTTGACTCTTCAAAGAAAAGCATAAAAACTTATTTTGTTGGTAAATGATTATGTCTGTGGAAAAACTGATAAATCAGTTTGTGGCTTAAATGAGAGGTTTCAACGAAAAAAACTTTTTACCTTAAGCCACAAATACAGCAAAGACTATATTTATTTTGTGAATTTAAATAAATAATGATAAATAAATGAATGCATTTGTGGACTAGTATGATTTTGGCTGGAGGCTCAGAAAATATAATCACCTCTACTGTATTTTAAACAAAGGTCATTTGGTTGTTTTTAACACAAGGATTGTAAGAATCCTTGGGTCATTCTCCTAAGAAGGCATTAGTTTCTGAGAAGGAAGCAAACTATTTTGTTTGGCATTATCAGGACTGTCCCTAAACATATTTCTATTACCTATTTCTATGATCAAACATAAAAATAATATAAGCTATTCAAATCTTCCTTCAGCTCTGGAAAGAATTGGCATGATCAATTCAGAATTCAGCAAGTGTTTTATTTCCCTCTACAATCCTAGGATTAAACTAGACTTTTTTTAGTGAAATATATACCACTGATTGTGAACCTTTAAGAGAGTTACATATTTATACATATTTATACTTTTGTGCAGTTATATCATCAGTACAATATGAGGAATATTTCATTTTTCTTTAACTTGGAAATTTGTTTCGGCTCTATCTTGTGAACTGTATGTTCCTATAGACTTCTTCTAGATAGCAGCTAAGAGAACTTTCAGCATATACTGTCAGCAAATACAGTATTCACTTTTGGTTTCCACTAGCAGATGGTAGCCTTATCATAGTAAACCCAAAGGTATGTGTTTTTTCAAAAGAAAACTGGATTTTCTTGGGTTTTTTTCCTTTGAAAACTTTTTGCTTCTCATTCAAGAAATTCCTAGTTCTTCAGAAATGTCTTGGATGAAAAGTTAAATGTTTTCAAAGGAAAAAAAAACAAGAATGTCCTGTTGCCTTAGGGGGGGAAAACACTTTTGAGACAACCATGTCCAGGATGATTGAGAATCTCCATAGACATAAGCCCAATTAAATTAACTGGATTTATATTCCGGTGCATGTGGATACTAGGAGTAGGCTACAACAGCCTGCCAGCAGAACAAATGGACAAGCCATAGTTGCTGGTATCTTTGTTTGCACACAAATCCTCTACTCTTTGGCTATACTTCTCAGATATTAGTCTAAATTAATTCAGCCTCTATAATTAGTTCATGATTTGGGATAAAGCGTTCTTAATTTTTTTCCTCTCATAATCTCTTCCCACTTTTAAAAATTATGGAGGACCCCGCAAAGAGTTTTTTTTTATGGGCTATGTTTATCAATATCTACCAAATTAAAAATTAAAATTGACACATTCACTGCCCCTACAGTGTCTCAAGATTATCTGATGAGATTTCAACATAACTGCCAAATACAGTAATTTTGATTTCACTAATCCCTGGGGGGGGGACCCAGGGGTCCTAAGAATACACTTTTAAGAAAAATCTGTTCCTTTTTCAGGGTGATGTGCATACCTGATCTGACCACAAGCAATGGAAGCAAGATTAAGCCCAACACACACACACACACACACACACACAAACCAAAGGTAGAAAGGAGACTGGGAAAAAAAGCGCAGTTACCATTCTGAGGAGTAATTTTTGCTCCTACCCCAACTTTCCCAGGGCAAGGCAGCTAAGAGAATTACGTTCGCTGGGACTGGGAGAATCGCTCCTTTATGTCCACATTCTTCTCTGGGAGAGATCACCCCTCAAAAGGTAGCAACCTTCATTTCTGTTACAAGCTGCTCTCTTAATAAAAGGTATTTAGGTTTAGGTAGAGACAGTTAGATTTCCGGATTAAAAACTTCCCTCCCTCTTGGTTCTTCCCAAGCTTTGCAGGTCAGAGACAGCCTTGGCAACTCCAGACACGTAACTCATGCAGCTGGGACCCTCGACCTCGGGATCTCTCCTTCCTACCCTCCTTCCAGCTCTTTTCCTCGCTGCTCCTCCTTCACTCACCGACTCCCTCCCATCCCAAGCGGTCCCGTCCGCCCGCCTTCCCGGGACAGAAAGCGGGAGCCAGATTCAAGAGACGCCTCTCGGTTGCCAAGCAACCGACCTCTTCCGCGACACCAAGGCCTGTTCGGCCCGTCCCCGTCCCAGCTAAGGAAGAGGCGGTGGCGTCGTCACTCTCAGGGCGGAAGCACGAGAGAGCGAGGCGGCGTGCGACCCCGAGATGCCGCTGGCGGGCGAGGCGGAAGCGCGGCGTCGGCGAGCTACGCGGAAAAGGCTGGAGAAGTTCGCTGGGTTGAGAGGTGGCTGCCTGGGGACTGCAGCAAGGGCTGTTGTGGTTTGGGGCCTGGGCAGTACCTTCTTCGGATGGCTAGCCGGATGGGCGGCTCTGAGAATAGGGACGCCCTTGTAATTGCTCGTGTAGATTCTAGCAGCTTTCAAAATCTATCTCCCCCTCTCCCTCCCCCCCCCATCAGTTCAGTGGGTGAGAATTTTTTAACACTGGCTTAAATGCTTAAAATGCCAGTAGTAAGTTAGAAGGCCTTTGCTTTCAGATTGCCTTGCAGTCTTAAGGATTTGCAGTCACACTAAACCAGGGGCTGGCTGAGGAATTCTGGGAGTTGAAGTCCACAAGTCATAAAAGGGCCAAGCTTGAAGACCCGTGCACTAAACCATAGTTCAGGGGTTCTCAACCTTGGCAACTTTAAAACTTGTGGACTTCAACTCCCAGAATTCCTCAGCCAGCTTTGCTGGCTGAGGAATTCTGGGAATTGAAGTCCACAAGTCTTAAAGTTGCCAAGGTTGAGAACCCCTGCATAGTTTACTTAACCATGGCCTCTTGAATAAAGAGTGCTGTTGGCTAGATGAACTCAACGTGCAGAACCAAAATCAACCTCTGCTGCAATTTAGTATGATAACTCTGAGCCTGCGTCTGTTTCTGATGAGGCTTTGCGAGACTGCCTCTGGAGCACACACTCTGGTGCCTCAGGCGTGGCACCCTTTGGTTGTGTGCTCTTGGTGGAGGATTTTAGTGCCCTGGGGGAAAATGGCACAAATTGTACATCTGGATTGTAAAGAATTGGAGAAGGGAAGCGTACTGCTTGTTGCCCCAACCTTATAAATTATGTTGAAAAGGTTGGCAGGCACACTCCTGCTCTTCCAGACAAATGGTTGCTATTTCCCCTGCCTTAGCCTTGGGTTTCAAAGAGCTCATACAAACCAAGTGTTCATGAGGCAACAGAAAATGTGTGACTTTTTTTATTTCATCTCCTTACAACTGAGAGGGAGGATGTTGTTTGGTATCCCCAATAACGTTAGATCCTCTCATTTGGATAGAAAGTTTTATTCAATTGATGCTGAAGAAGAATGTGCAATTGTTATTAATGGGAAGGACTGAAAATCTGATATGAAAGGAGGACTTATTGCTCATTTGAGAGGCAAATACATAGCATGTAATGAAATTTTATAACAACCATTGTGGACTACGCAGATACCCTTTTATTCAAACTTTTCAGTATAACTTCTATGGATTTGCAGTCACACTAAACCATAATTTACTTAACCATGGCCTCTTGAATAAAGTGCTGTTGGCTAGATTTGCTCAACATGCTAAGCCAAAATCAAACTATTACAATTTAGTATGATGTATGAACCTGCTCCTATTTCTAATGAGGCTTTATAATAAATGAATGTAAATTTCTTTTTCTTTATGTAGTGGCAAGTAGTTGACATAAAATTTATAGTTCCATTCATATATAAATTGTATTGGTTCTTAATAAAGGAATGAGCACATCAGTTGTCATTCACTATAGAAAATACAGTGTTCTCATCTTGATAAAGCTAAGCATATCTGACCAATAGGTAGACTGGAAAATTTGTACATGGAATAAAAGCATTTTAGTTCTGTGTGAAGTAGGGGACTGCAAAACTCGCAGAATTATTCCAGTGAACAAAGATATTTTGGTTTTCCTTCCAACCACATTCACTTCTGAAAACTGTCAAACCCTTGCTCCCCAAGCATAAGTTTTGTACAGCATTTGGAAAAGCGTTTAAAGGATGTATTTTTCAATATGTTGGAGTGCATATAAAGCACTTCTTTTTGAATGGCTAAGCACTTTTGCAGGCTCACGTAACATGGACTTTCTTATGTCCAGTAAATGCAATTTTGTGAAAAGAGCAATCAGGAAAACAATGTTTGATAAAAAAATAAGGTTGAGATTAAGACTGCATGCTTTCAAAATGATTTAGAAGACTGCTTTGGAATGCACAGAAATGCAAACAGAACACCTTTTTAATAGAGCCTCAGAAAAGATACAGCTATTTTAATAATTTAATCATTAAAGAAGTGCTACATTCATGTTCCCACACGTTCCAAAGTAGCGTTTCCAAATCGTTTTCAATACATGCACATCTTTCATTGGCACTTTAGGCAGCATGAAGGAAAGCAGTAATGGACCACTATACATTAGAATCAAGTGAATCTGAACCCAAGGAAGAAGAAAATGGCTGAACTTTAGTAGCTAAGTGCAGTGTAAATACGTTGTAGGTAGGCTATGGTGGTGTTACAGGAATATCAGTTGAGGCCGACTGAAGTAAGGAGTAGGAATCCCAATTCAAGATTTTAGAGTCTTGTTTGAGGTAAGAACATTTTAAATCAGTTTGGTAATTATATCACTTGTAATGACATTTCCTTTTTCCAATCAGGTAAAACTGTGCAGTCTGGAGAGTTTTGGAATGTTGTTGTAATAACAGCAGTTGATAAAAAGCAAGAAATAGCTTATCAAAAACAATTATCAGAAAAGCTGAAAAGAAAAGAATTGCCCCTGGGTGTGGATTATCATGTTTTTGCTGATCCTCCTGGACCCAAAATTGGTAGGTTCTGCAATTTAGAGAAAGTTAATAATGTTATCAAAATAAAACAAAACATATATACCCATACATACATTCAAAACATTACACAGTCCTTCCAGCAATGGGGCCAGAGCATCCACAGGAAAGATGAGCAAAAGAAACAATGGAACTTATGCCAGAAATTGGAATAGAAATCTAAAAGAGCAGAATTTGCACTGTGAGCTCATAATGTAATCTCAGTTTGCTGTAGACATCCATTCATGATGCTCTCTCTCACCTTCATGACTGTGTTGAACTTATACATATGGGAAACAGTAGGATTGGAAAGGCTGCCATCATTCAAACTGAATTAAGTACTTCTGTTTCTTTCATTAAAATCCATGGAATTTAAAAATATATTAGCTGGCTTCTGCCTAAAGTTTGTTAAGTTTAACTTTTCAATCATCTGATGAACAGAAACTGAAGACAGTTTGTGGTTAAATGTTCAGTACAATTTGATTAATTTTCAGACTGATAAAAAGGTTCTCCTTCTGGTGCATATTATGACAGCTGTATCTTTTACTGAAAGATTTCCAGAATGTCATTAGAAGCCAAATTATATTAATTAAACTTTCTAAAATATGTTCAATTACTATTATGCTTCTTTTGATTCAAATGTGAAATTCCATTGCTATTAATGATCTGGATGTTCTTTTGGATAATATGTCAATTGAATAGACTCTTAAGGATTTTTATAGTTTAGGTAGTATTTGTATTAAATTTTACAGTATCTCAGTTTATGAAAACGTTTTTCCTTTAAAAAGCATTCTAGGGAGAAAATAGAGATCTGGACATGAAGCCTATATTTGATATGAGCTTCATGATTTGTGTTGCATATTACTCAGCATTTTTAAATATATATAATTAAATATAAATATATAAAACATTTCCATTTTATAGTTTTCAATCCAAACTTTTTAAAATGTTCCGAAAATTTCACAGTATGATCTAAACAGAAAAGAGTACTTCTCATAAAGCGGATTAATTCTTATGTTGAGAAAATAGTTTTTCATTTTATTTGCCTGATTTGGCAAATAGGTAACATTTCCATGGCTATTGTTTGATGTTAGAGTTACAGAGATTACTACTGAGAGTTGCAAATCATCTTTTCCATGATCATTGTAAAAATGATAATGATCCAAGTTGACTTAATAAATTTTGTAGTGTTGTGTGATTTAAAGTAATATGACTTTCAAAAAATAGATGTATCAGTTGGTTGCAAACTAATCTGTTAATTCTTGTTGTTCCTAAATTTAAATATGTGTTGAAATGTTTTGTAGGAAATGGTGGATCAACACTTCACGTCCTTCAGTGTTTAGAAGAGCATTATGGAGATAAATGGGATACCTTCACTATCATATTAATTCATTCTGGTAATTTTTATCCATCAACTTATCTTACATTATGTAGGATGCACGTCTGTTTGTTTTTTCCCTGAAGAGAATAGTGAAGATGAATTGGGTTTCTTTCCACTACAAAATTATACTCAAAGTCAGATAAGCGTATTTAGGTTAAATTATAGCCTGGAATTATCTTTAAAATTCTGCTCAAAACTCCTTAGGGAAAGGAAAGACTGTAGGACAAATAATAATATTAATGACCCACAAAAATTCAGTTATTTATAATTTACATAAAGCTGGAAAGAATAAAGTATGACATTGATAGATAATATCGAATTTGGAAAGCCTTTATGATTTTTGGCAGAATGATTTCACAACTCACTAGAAAGTAGTCATTTCAGTGTCACTGTGCATTAGAATATGATGAATCATATATCCTTTGGTTTCTTATATTGATGTTTGGAAGTAGAAGAAGACAAATGCTCTGTAACTTCCTCCACACAATGTAAATGCTGAATATAGAAGCACAGCCTTTTTAAACGAAGATTTATAGCAAATAAGTGAATTGTACAAGTTGAGGGTTCTTCCAGAGTTTTCATAATGGAAATGCAGGGTGCAGAAGTTCACCACTTTAATATGTATGCTAGCTCTATCTGAAGAGTCCTGCCTTTGTGCTGGTTGTACATTTGGCTCTCTATGTGAGATAATCATTTAAAGAGAATTCAACAACTACAGTTCATGCACAATGAAGCCATCCAGATCTTTGTGCGAGTTGAACTGCACTACATACAAATGTGTTTCTGAGTTCAGTGTAAACCTCTAAAGCTTTGACTTCAGTTCTCTGACCATAACAAACTCCTCACAATTTTTACTTCTTTGCCATTTTTATAATTATATTAAGTCTTTTATCCTACAACTTTATGTAAATTGCAGATTTATTTTTTTAGCATTAAGTCTGTCGCTGAAATGTTTTGTAGAATCTTTGTCCAATTGAGGTGATTTTATTTAGAAACTTCTCTAGGTCAGTTCATCTCTGTGTATTTTCTTTGGGCTGGGCCTTATAATCTTCTCTAAAAAGTTGTGTGGATGTTACTTCTGATTATATTCTCCTCCTGCTGCCCCTTACCATCATTTCAAAGTCTGATGTAGAAGATGTGGGGATTCATTAAAGCAAATGGTAAGAATTTGCAAAGAAAAAAAGGGGGGAAGGCAAGTCCATTCATGAATAAAAGAGCATTTACACAGCACTGGACTAATCCTATATATACTATATAATTTTAAGAAACAATTGAAGCAATGACTTTCTTAAAGTGTGCAGTATTCTACTATTTGCTCTTTATGTAATATCTAAAAGTAGTATTTATATCAAACTAAGTTATAATTAAGAATCCCATTATTTCAGAACAATTGTATAACTTGAGGACAGCTGTCAAAATTTGAATGTAAGCTTTTACTTGCTTTGTAAATATTTACAATTTTTAAAAACAATACAATCTGTTCTTAGCCTTTGTAATATTCATATCTATTTATATCTAAAATCCACTACATCCTGGGTTTCGTCAAGTAAAATTCTTTAGAATCTGGATGCATATATATATAAACACATGCATGCTTTATTTATATTAAATATTCTTCATTTTTTGTGTTTTTATAAAGGTGGTTATAGTCAACGTTTACCGAATGCCAGTGCCCTGGGAAAAATTTTCACAGCTTTGCCCTGTGGGGATCCAATTTACCAAATGCTTGATTTGAAATTAGCCATGTACATTGATTTTCCTGCTTGTATGAATCCAGGTGTTTTGATTACATGCGCAGATGATATTGAATTTTATAATATTGATGCAACAGAACTCCTGAGGTTTAATCAGTCTGGATTTACTGCATTAGCTCATCCTTCCAGTTTGAGCATTGGTACATGTCATGGAGTTTTTGTACTGGAGCCTCCATTACCCCTGATAGAAAAAGAGCTTGAGTACAGATCTTGTAATCTTTTTCTGCATAAGCCTAGCATTGAAAAAATGTATCAGTCTGGAGCAGTGTATAAAAGGAATAATTGTCAAACATTACCTCCTGGGGATCTGGGGGATTCATTAATGGAATCTGAGTTTGTATATACAGATAGCTTATTTTACATTGATTGCACCACTGCAAAACTGATGCTAACATTTTATAAACAGATAGGCAAACTTTGCTATGAAATAGATGCCTATGGTGACTTTCTGCAGGCATTAGGGTCTGGAGCAACAAAAGATTATGCAACAAAAGTTGAAAATGTCACAAAAGAATCAGGTCTAATAGAAATAAGAGAGAAGATGTTTAACATACTAAAAGGTTTGCCTCTCAATGTTATACTCCTAAATAATTCCAAATTCCATCATATTGGAACTACTCGTGAATGTTTGTTTCATTACACTTCTGATAGAAAAATGAAATTGGAGTTGGGTCTGCTGCCAAATATTTTTAGCATCTGTTCAAACAAGGCAGAAGACTTGGATAAATCGGCATGTATCATTCACAGTATGCTTAGTTCAAAGTGTTTTGTTGCACCTGGTTCACTAATTGAATATTCTAGATTGGATTCCAAGGTTTCAGTAGAGACAAACAGTATCATCAGTGGCTGTTCCATTGACACAGAAGCAGATATACCACCAAATACTTTTATGACAACTCTGAGCATAAGAATTGATGGAGAATTAAAGTATGTGAGCATGGTGTTGGGCATAGAAGATAACTTGAAAAAGAATGTGGCAAATCTTGCAGATATACACCTGCTAAGTTTTTTTGGCATTGGTCTTAAACAATGCTTAGAGCTTTGGGGCTTGAGAATTTCAGATGAGCTCTTTTCAGGGGACAAAACATGTCTGAGTTTGTGGACTATTCGAATCTTCCCTGTATGCTCTTATTTAAGTGATTCGGCGAAAGTGTCATTAGGGATTTTAAACTCAGTGCAAAATAAGTCCCCATTTAATTTAGATAGTTTTAAGCTGTTGTCTATTGAACAAATGCTTTGCTACAAAGATGTTGAAGATATGCTGAAATTCCGGCAGCAACTTTATGAAGAAATCAATCTGCAGAAACTGAAAGAAAAATCTATTATATAGAAGTGGCTGAAAAATGGTATTTTCCCCCATATTTTAATTCAATGAGGGCTAATTGCTTTCAAGGTTTCCAAACCCCAGAAGCAAGCACTATGCATATTTTTGTGTTTCATTGAAGTAGAAATAATGAAACTGCATTAAGACTGTTATTGTAGCATAACATTAATAATGCAAAAAATGCAGATAAACTATTCTTTTGATGAAAACATTAATGAAATATTTTGAAATCTATAAAAACACAAAGGAGGAAATTTTCTTTGCTTCATATTATTACGTTTTCAGGTTTTTTATTAATTCAAGTGGGAAATAAAAGTTATTAATTAGGTATTTGATTGAAAACTACTTAAAACTTTTTACATAGACAAAGTTGTTTCTGACAACATTATTTTTCAGGTTTATTCATTACAAATAAGCAATAAAGTTATGTTATTTCTTAAACGTATGTTCATAACACTATTCTGTGTTTCGTGTGTAAATCTGACATCTGTTTACAAGGCTGAGGTCAAATGAAGCAAAATAAATTGAAATGTGTAAATTAGGTAATCAGGATTTTGTTTAAATATGTTTCATTCTGAACATAAATGGTACTGAGAAAACTGTCCTATTTTGATATAGTTATAAGATAAAGATTATTAATAATTCTAGGCATATCCTGGCATTATCATTACCACATAATTACGGATTACTTTCTTCAAAGGTTATATCTAAAATATGCAGCTTTAACCTAATTTTGTATCATGATCGTGTCAAAATAATAAAAAGATGATTTTAAAATGCCTATTTATTAATCAATCTATATGCCTGCCTATCTCACATATGTACTGGGTGGCTTACAATTAAATAGATAAAACGTATCAATACAAATGGTAAAAATCACTATTAACATGACCAGGAGATAGGCTCCATCACATATTTGGAACCCCAGGTTCAAGCACAAAATAAAAAAAAAACAAAAACAAGTTTTCAAGACCTGACAAAAGATCAGCTGATATAATCTGCCAGCTGATATTGCTTAGCCAACAATACTCAGAAAATGTCCTTCCTGCCAGATCTGGAAGGACAGAAAATGGGAAAAATTATAAATATCTTGGTTCCAAGTCATGAATTGTACCCAGAAACACACTGGAAACCAGTGCAGCTTGCAGAACAGTGGTATCATGGCAAATAACCAATTCCATTAACTGCCTGCACAGCCACAATCTGCATTATAGAATACTCTTCAAGGGCAGCCCTATATACAGCATGTTGCAATACTCCAGTCTGGACGTTGCTCTCTGTAAGTTCTTTGACATCCATCTGACAAAATATATATTAAAATAATATTATAATAAAATATATATTATTTTCAACTAGCAGGTTCTTAAAATTATGATATTTACATATCTACCGTTTCTTCTATTAACCTTTTTTGGAAATAGATTCTGGGGATAGTCTAATCTAAAAACAAATTGTAATTCAGAATCTAGCTAAAGTCTGAACAAATAAGAACATTATTGTGTGAGTTTCAGGCATGGTTTCAAAGCACAGAATTTTCAAAATATCAAATTGTCTCTCAAGGATCTTAAAATCTGAAGTGATGCAAGCAAAAGCAATCTTCTCACAAAACATCAAACCCACTTTGGAGATACTTCTTGTTTATGAAATTAACCCCATACATCTTTTAAGCTGAGTGGAGCTTTCCTAGTTATGCATAAAAGTGAAAACGTAGAGAAGGATGAAGGGAGGGGAAAAAGACCAGGGGCTGAGGACAGCCTGGCCAAAAGTGACAGTGAGCGGTGTGTGTGATTTTTGAGAATACTGTGAGTGTCTCCTAGAAGTCTATGTTCTTTGCTTGGTAGTTATTTTTTTTCCTTTTCTTTTTTAGTTTCTTCATTGTTTGGCTTTGTAATTGAGATTAAAAAGAGGGGGTGAGGACTTGCACTTCTTGCATAATGAGATATACCTTAGTAGCATTTGGATGAGTCGAAGAGGAAAGAGATAACCTCATTCACTCTAGTATTGAACTTGATGCAAAATCTAAAATCTTGTTTAGGCAGATATCTGAGAGG
This sequence comes from Bothrops alternatus, assembly GCA_034064705.1. Classification (NCBI taxonomy): domain Eukaryota; kingdom Metazoa; phylum Chordata; class Lepidosauria; order Squamata; family Viperidae; genus Bothrops; species Bothrops alternatus. Next base: position 4,254,129 of record JARGCV010000049.1, read on the forward strand.
GCAACATCACCAACCTCCATCAGCCACGTCTCAGTGATGTATGCAAAGCCTAGCCATTCATCCATCATTAGGTCATATATGGACATAGTCTTATTACAGACAGCTCTCCGTGCTTTTGTTCCTTTTGTTTTTGCAACAATGTCGTGAAATCGTTAAGCTAAAAATTATGGCTAAATGAAGATTTATAACTGTGTTTTTCATAACTGAATCAGAATTTCACTTCCAGTGAAAAGATAGCCAACTGACTACGTGCCCAGGGAGGGATTCCTGAGGGATTCCCTGGGCTCTAGCTTTTTCAACTACAAACAGAAGAAACCAGCATTCTTTTAGTTTATATAACTCTCCTGTGTTAGGGAAAGTCAAAGACTTATCCCTCAAGATCCTCCGATACAACAAAGGTCTGCAAATAGCTTCAGGAGCTGTGCTTCGAAGAAGCCTGTGTGCCTAAATTTGGGGGGGGGGACAAGGGCTGCAATCTGTTGTTGAAGAAACAGCCATGTTGGAATTTACTTTTCAAATGGACACTAAGTTGTGTCTTAATCATTTCTTAATCATTGTTAAGGACTATTAATCTTTACTTAGCTAAAAGAGGCTCTCTTTAGCTATAACCTGTTGCTCCTTTTTAAAGATTTGTACCATTTTGGGGATTTCTTCAATATTAAACAACAAGGAAGAAGGCTTCTAAGGCAAGCCAAAATAAGGAAGTGTGGACTATCTTTTTCACACACACAAAAAGGTGACAGAGAAATATAGGCAGAAAGTTGTGGTTCTACTTTATTATTTTTAGTAATTTATACCTTGGTCTGCTTTGCAGTGGATGGCTAAAACTTTCCGATTCCTGATTGGCCAGCAATTCTTAAGTGATTTACAAAAAAGCTACTTTTTGACTAAAGGATATAAGAAGATGAAGGAGCAGATTATTAGAGATGTATCTGAAAAATCATTAAATAAAATCCACCAGTTCATAGTTCAGCTATGTTCCAAGAATATTAAACTACTTAAGAGATGCAAATATGTGTAGAAAGTTAACAAACCACTGAGGCAATTTCACAAGTAGCTGACAATGCAGGGAGTCAATTGCAATTTTGGAATATAAATCTGACACCAAATCTTGTGTTGGTTAAATATAAACCTCCCAATACAATTGTAAGAAGAGCGCCAAGAAAATCTGCAACTTTTAAAAAGGTTGAGAAATCCCTGAAAAAAAGAGAAGCTTATAACTACTTGACAAATATCTCAGAGAAGAAAAAGACTTTACGAAGATAAGCTGGAAGGAGTGACTTAAACTTAATGAGTCAATTGGAATGAGGATGGATTTCATATATGCACATATACATATGTACTTTCAATTAATATATGTAATGGAAAGAAAGTTTAATCTAAAGTTTGAAAATGTATTTTTCCTTTATATATAGTGCTTATGTAATTCCTAAAGTTTGTAAAATATTATTGAATATTTGAGAGTACTTGAGAGTATCTGTTAAGCGAAAATTAAAGAAAAAGTTGTATTAGTTTAAAGAAAAGTTTAGAGTTTTAAAAAGGATGTATGCAAGAAGAAAAAAATATTCTATGAAGGTAATTTGGAGGGAGTGATCTAAATTTAATAGTGAACTTTAAAATATGCATGTAAAGAGGAAGTTTAAAAAGATGTATTAGAAAGTTTTGATTTCAGAAATGTTTTTAAAGAAAAGTTTAGTATTTTAAAATGGATAAAAAAGTATTTTTCCCTTTTAGGTTAAAGAATCTGAAAGAATAGGGTGAATTTTGGTAATATAAATGGTGATAATTTATAAATATTATTAATTGGAAATAGAAATACCTATTATTTCTACAGCAAGGAAAATAAAGCAAAAATTGTTAAATTGATTGTTTTATTCAAAGAGGAGAATATATTTATTTGTTTTATTTGGATGTCACTTCTGGATTTTGTGCTTGTGGTGAAAAATGAAATTTTGACTTTGGTTTTGCCAATTAGATTTGTTATTATAGAAATGGTTAGTTATATACTAATCTGTAAAAATAAAAAGTTGAGACTGGAATGTTGTTATCTTGTACTGTGCTAAATGGAATCGGAAGTTGACCCTTTTTTCTTTCTTCCCTTATACCTTTTCCCCTCTCTTCTTCCTTCCCTTAATTCCTTATTTTTATTTGTATTTTATATATTGATAAAACAATAAAAGTCATTAAATGCAATGGCTAAAAAAGATTCAGACCCAAATATTCCAGATGATCTTTGTAAAGCTTAGCAGTTAGTAGGTTGCACAATAGCTCTCTTATTAGTAAACTGGATGATATTCTTTTTTGCTTCCAATTTTGCAGAGTTCATATGGTTACCCTCTCTTTTCTTCAGAACAATTCAGTTAAGATCATAACGTAAGTCTCTCGGTTTCTTTGTTTGAATTTAGTTACTGCTCTTTGTCAGATTTAGTTACCATTTTTTGATTCTTCAGGACTTCTCAGCTGCATTGTAACCTCTTCTACAAGATTAAATCCTCATGTTTCTGTGCACTGCAGCACCAAGTACCAATTCAATAAATAACCTACAGTTCTTTCTCTTACACAAAACATGAAATCTTCTAATAACTTAGAGCAATGCTACCTATCCCTTACTGACCTTGGAACAGATTCTAGAAACTTCTTTTTTTAAAAAAATTGGTTGGTATGCTCATTCTTGTCTGTTTTCTGTCTCTGAATAACTGCCACATTTATCATTGGTCACTTTCTAATTTTATTGCTGGATTTAATTTCCTCCTCTTGCTCGTTTTGTCTGTAAGCTTAATAAAAGATGTGGAAGAACTCTTTTGGACCACAACACAGCATTTTTCTATTGTACACTAATCCAAATATTTTTTTTTCATATTTCTATGAAAGTCTAAAAGAATTTGCTTTTTAAGGGTTGCAGAAACTTTAATGAGTCAAAACTATTCTTTATTTTAATGAAAACACAATCTTGTTAAACACTGATTAATTGTCTATTTAAAACCTTTTATTTTACTCTCTATCAATCCATTTTGGGGGCAATTATAGGATATAAATAAAGAGAACTTGTTACGTTTCCAATTACCTCTAATTAGTTCCTAATTCATATCAATTAAATTATTTACTGATAAATGTATAGATTTATTTTTGTTTCTCTGGGTTACATAGTTATTAATTTGATACTGCAGCCTATTTGCAGTAATTATTGGATAAATTCATTGTTTACCCGACAATTACAATCACTGGCCCCATATTCCCTAATGTGGTCCACTCCTGCCACATCTCCCTATGCATGTCACCACCTAATGCTGTGATCTGCCTTTTCCTCCCTAAGGCTGCATCTTCCTCCATCCACTCCTCTCAATTTCCAAGGCCCAGAACTTCCCATAGTGCTGAGTTCATCCATCCCAGACAGGAGAAGCTAAGCACCCTAGGGTTCTTCAACTCCACTGCCCCCAAAGACTTGGTGATCTATCTAGATGGAAAGTAGAGTCTGCAGGATAAAGGATGATGGTAGTAAAAAGAAGAAAATGTACTGAAAGGTTAGAAATACAGCAGACACAAGACACACACCTCAACTGCTTTTCCATCCAACACCAGGCCTACAGCATAATAGAGTGACACACAGCCAGTCTGAAAAGCGACTCACATCTTTTCCCCTGGCCCATTTCTCTGGCATGGCTTTCAGTCAGCTCCTTCAGCAACAAGCATCCCAGCATGGCCAGCTCACAGTCCATTCCTAATGTAGTTCATGCTTGGCTTGTAAAAACACAGTAGCACTTGCTCACTCTAACTACTCTGACCCATTCTGTCAAGGATGAAACATTGGCAGCTACGTGCCTCTGCATTTCAACGTGCCTTTAGATTAAGGGGGGGAGATGTTACTTTCAAGTGGGTTAAATGGAGAAGCGAAACTTCCTCAATTCAACTGAAGACAATAAAAGCTTGAGGCCTTGTCAAGGACACCAGAACAGGTGTGGATTTGAAGCAAATAGTTCCCATAACTAAATGAACTTGTTGCTATGGATTACATAAGATGTTGGTGGTTTGGCTGGGAAAATTATTAAGTCTATGAATTGGTGTTGGAATCTCAGAATTAGTTTTACTTCAACAAAACCATGCAGTGTATTTAATAAGCAGTATGCTTTTTGGAAATGGAATGAACCTGGAATTTTATTTGGATTCTCCAGCTGAATGTTGATATATTATTGCTGAGCAATAATATATTGCTCAGTAATAATACATCCAAGATCATCCCAAAGTACAAAGTTGTTCCTTTAAGGTAAATGCAAACCTTCCAGGACAGGCAGAACACCATTTTTCCAGTTTATTGGCTCTTACCCAATCCATCACCCTGCCCAAGCACAAGTTTGGAAGACCAGTGACTATACTTGTATTAGATGGAAAGGAGAAGTAAAGGTAGGTATCATCAGCATATTGATGGCACCTCAGCTGACATCCATGGATGACCACTCCCAGCAGCTTCATGGAGATGTTAAAAAGCATAAGGGATAAAAAGGGGTCTTCAAACTTGGCCCTTTTGTGACTTGTGGACTTCAACTCCCAGAATTCCTCAGCATCTGGCTGAGGAATTCTGGGAGTTGAAGTCCACAAGTCATAAAAGGGTCAAGTTTGAAGACCCACTGCCATAACTCAAGTGCCAATTACTAACTGTACATCATAAATAACCAAATTGAAACAACATACTAGGTTAGAATGTTATTTTTGTTGTTGTTATGGTTTACTCTGAATGCAGCCATTAAGCTTTATGCATGTGTGAACCAAGCCATTAAAGCATGTCTTAGAACAGTGGAAGAACTGTTAGTACACATTTATTATGTGTACTAATATTGAGGATGGTGAACAAATACTTCCCGGTATAAATCTATGACTGAATGTGACATGCCTAGATAATAAATTCTTACAGTTTATTTTTTTTTTCTAAATATCCTCCTGATACTCTTTGGTGCCATATGATGTAATGTCTCACCAACAATATTTATTGCCCAAAATGTCCTTTTCCTTTTATCATGTGTCGTTCAAAGGTTAAACCTTTCTTCCTTCATCATGTCCCATGGTTTTATCCTTTGGATATTTCTATCTGACTAACATTCAGATAATTACATAAACCAGGAAAAGAAAGCACAAAGGAAAGCAGGAGTTACAGTGCTTTTTATATAGAATTTAAAAACTGAAATCAAACACATCATTCCATGCACACTCATGTACACTTGCTATTACATAAAATGTTGAGATAGGTTGATAAAACCTGGAAAGACAGCTGATGATGAATGCTGATACTAAAAATTAATATTGTTTCATGGTCCAACTTCCATGAGCAGCACAAAATGAGGAGGGCAGGGAGTAGCCTCTACCTGTTTCATTTGAAATAAAAGATTACAGAATCCCTAAAACATTTTTGGACTACATGTGTTCTTTCCAAATATTCAGGCTGGGAATAGGCAAACTCAAACAGCACATCACTTCTACCAGATTAATCTATTTTTCCTGGTTGACTTTTTAATTGACAAAATGGCTTATTTTTTTTCACTCTTTATACCTAGCGACAACTTTCATTTAAATATTTGTTTACAATAGCATTTCAAAACAATCAAGAGAGTGTCTCAGACATATTCAGAATTAATCCAACCATTCTCCTCCTTCTGCCCCAACAATCAGGTCACCATTTTACAATGAATTGATTCATAAAAACTCTAACTGAATTTGTAGAACGATGCAAGAGATTTTATTCATGAATGTTTTGATACTAATTATCTAATTCCATACTATTTATCTAATTCCATATCCACCAGGATATATTTGGAGCTATTTCTGTGGTAGCAACAGCTGCTGTAGATACATCTACGGTCCCTCACTGTTGTTTTGGGCTATGCATGAAGTTATGGAATAGGTTAAAAGTGTTTGCAAGTACTTTTGCTGTGTTCAACATTATTTCCACTCTGAGCATTTAACATGCTTCTCTGCAATACAGACATTTTGTAAACACAGCAGTTTAAATCACACATCAGGGTTAAAGGCTCATCCCACCTTTGAATTTCTTTTATGCCTCTTTAATTCACACAGTTGTTCTGCCCCCACTAGTTAATTTTACAAGGAGAATATTGATGTCTATAAAAAATACAAATATTTAGGGCAAGAGGGAGGAGGGTTTTGTTGATATATTTTGTATGCAAAAGTGTTGAGGCAAGCCCTTTGTTAGGATTCAGCTGCAAAATAGCACAGCATCTGTAACATCTTCTAAAGGTACCAGTTCTAAAGATGCCACCCCATTGGTCCATCCTTTGGACTTTCTGTTGGTTGTTGCTAGCAATGACAGGTTGTTTCTGCCTTAGCACTTACTCTTGTCAACAAGACTGAATTAATCTTTTCCAGTGCTGCATTAACAAATTCACTGCTGCCTAATACTATGCAGATGTGGTAAAGTAAATTGAATTGATCCCACCTCTTGTGACCACATGAACATGTTCATGCAGTTCTCTTGCCCAAAGTACCTAAGCGATTTATCACTAATGATTTCTGAGATCTTTAAGTAACCAGGTAAGCCTAGAACCCTGGAATTCCCTCATGATCTCCTGTTCAATTACTAATCAGGTCCAAATCCTACTTACTTTTTTTTTTTAATACAGACAATGTTGAACAGGTGCTGCTAGCCACTAAAGCAAAAGAAAGCTCTTGTAAAACAATTTGAGCTTGTGTATGATACATTTTTTTCAGAAAAATCTGTTCATACCACTCTCCAATTAATGAATAAACTATGGCTTATATGAACCAGGCATCACTTTGTTCCATTATTAGTATAAAATCAGATTATGCAGTCAAACTAACAATAACATTAGGAAATATATTTTGTCATGATTACCTTCCTCAAAAAGTAATGATTTGATTCATTGAGTATTTACATTTACATTCAGAAGAGACATATAGAAGATTGGTCATATATTTTATGAAGCACTATTCATTATTACATAGATGATTTCAGATTTACATACAGTCAAACTGAATGTTGTATTCATCCCAGATTCCTTTATTTAATAACTTTAGATGTGTCGTGAAATAAAAATGGATTTTCTTGAATGGTTTTTAGAACATGCTCTAAGAAACTGACATTTAGGCATGCTGGAATTTAATTGTACATAGTTGGAGAAAAGATTTAACTAGTTCTAGTAAACTCTTTAAGAAGAAATTGGGAATTATGAAGGTGTATTAGAAGAACAGAAAAATAGACTATAAGTAGAGCTATTGAGAAAGCTGAGGAGAACTTAAGCTGCTTATTGGAAAACGGTAGAAATAATTTGAATACTATAAAAATTAGTTGATTTGAATAGTTAAATATAAATATAACAGCAAAATAGCTTCTTGTTCATTCTCCTTTTTTCAACATCAGTAGAATTTTTCTGTTAGCTTGGTGAATGCCATGTGGAAGACAAATCTCTTGCAAATGCCATTCTTATAGAGTAGTAACACAAATAACAGAAGAGGATCTTGCATATTTATTTTTATCTTCCATCACCTTGACAAGGCAAACACCTGTTTACTTATACAATGTCTTGATCTCTTGTATTTAAAATATATTTCAGTATTATGATCCTTGATATATTAGATTGTAATGAGAATAACCTGAAAATAAAGGAAAATGTCATATCCTTTACATATGACTGATAAAGACAGTGTCAATGTTAAAAAGCCCAATTATCTCCCAACTTTGGCTAAAGCTGTGTTAAGCATTACTTACCCAGAATGAAAATTGAAAAGAGATTTTAAATTTGGCTTGTTTATAAAATTAGATCTCCCAGCTATATATTTTCAGCAACCAGTGAAACTTTTAAAAATTTATCAAAGAAGTGTATCTGGGCTCCTTTTTGAAGATACAATCATACCAAATAATACTTTTTAATATTTGTTAGAAAATTGCCTATTTTTAATCAAAGTGCATTAAATGATTATTGAGAAGATTTTCTTTTCAACAATAGGCAAAAGGGCCGCTTGCAAATCTCCTGTGAATATATCCAAAATAATTATGTCACTTTCATTGTCAAAGTAGACCAAACCCCTCTGATTTATCAGTCATTATCCAGCTGTGACTAATGAGAAGCTGGGAAAAACATGTGATAAAAGATGCAGATATGGGGGCAGAATAAAAAATGTTCTGATTTTAGATTTGATTCTCCTTATTGTGGATAAATTCTATCCTTAATAAATATAAATAATCCTTAAAACAAAGCAAAAGAAAAAAGGTGGTTGCCATGCTCACATCTTTATCCGATTACCATAATCGCAACTTAATAGCAGAGTATTACATTAAATGTTAAATTAACAGTGTATTGCTTGAACGAATATTTATATTAGGCCTGCACTGAGCCGTGGTGGTGCAGTGGTTAGAATGCAATACTGAAGGCTAACTGACTGTTCACTCTAGGAGTTCGATTCTCAACAGCTCAAAGTTGACTTAGACTTCCATCTTACCCAGGTCAATAAAGTGAGGATCCAGATTGTTGGGGGCAATATGCTGACTCTGTAAACCACTTAGAGAGGGCTGTAAAGCACTATGAAGTGGTATATAAGTCTAAGTGCTATTGCTGTTTCATTTGATGATCCCAGACCTAGAATTTGGATATCGTTGGGGGGGTGGTGTTGGATAGCATAGAAAGGTAGTTGTTTGGTGCTAATATTCATCCAGGAAAATTTAAGATTTTTACTATAGTCAATAGTTATTGTTCTCTAGCTGATTGGAAGCTTGATATTCAACAAGTGGTACTTCAGAGTGTTGTACTTATTTCAGTAATAATAATTAGCAGTGAGACCAGAAAGATATGCTGTGGATCTTGCTATAAAGTTATGCTGAGCTCAATAAAGGAATACCTGTTGAAAGATAATGCAAATGAATGGTATAAAAAGCTCTGGATCAAAGGCTGAAAGCCTCTGAATAACTGAATATAGACAATACATATTTGACTTGTCAATAAATACCCTGTTGGGAAAAAAATCCACCATAAATGTTTAATGACTAGTGATCTTCTCAGGGGTCTGAATTGCAAAATGGAACAGTTGCCAGGGGCAACGGTCTTAGCCTTAACAACAGTTGTATCAATGCAAATACACTTTAATCTGTTGATTAAGCTAATACAATCAGTGAGAATAGACCAGCATTGGATACTAAATTCATAGTTCTTCGAGTTGCCTAGCAACATAGACCAGTGTTGAGTATATGTTACATTTCTTCTCCCATTCTATCACCCTCTCAAATGTTTAGAAAGCAACTACTATACAAGGATAATAAAAATACATGTTATTCTTGGTTTATGGGCAGTGATCGATTAAAATGCTGGTTTGCTTATTTTGTGAAACATGCTATTAAAGAGTGTAAATCTTTTTCAATTGGCAGTGGTATAATATTTTAAACTAATGTTATCATGGTTGGTGTTTCTGAGGTGAACATTTTTATGCCAAGGTACTATCAAGGTTAATGCTTTCTAACCCTGTCATTCTAAATATTTAATCTATATATATATTCTAGCATGAAATAAGTAATAGCTATAGGAAAAATTCATAAATGAGTGAATAAAATATTAGAATAAAAAATGGCTAAACACACATATAGGAAGAGAAGATTAAAGATTGACAGGATATCCACACACATGAAAAAGTAATATATCCTTAACTTTTAAAATCTTCCTTATAATTCATTCTTTTTCCTAGCATTTAGAGGTAGCCAAAGTATTGCTTATGTTATATGGTACACAAAATTCATTACATAGCATTCATCTTTAGTACCAAACTTAACCACATTAACCTAATTTAGAACCATGGCTACATAGGGTGGGCTTGTAGTAAATTTTTAGGAAAACAAAGCAAAAATAATGACTATGTACTGACTTCATGTTTCTTTTTTATTAAAATTATCTAAAGGTAACATAGAATGAGCTGGTAGGTCTCTATATTATCTGCTATGTTTTGACAAAGATTTAAAAAAATGCAATACTTCCATGATTTGGATAATCATAAAATAGCAATAAAATTGTGTTGGTTTTCGATATTGCCTTTTTAACAATTTTTTATTCTGTGTTTTTAATTGATTATTCTGTTCTTGATAATAAATACCACCTGAATCATGTACCAAGTAGTGTAGCTATAGAAATTGATTAAATATATAAAGTAATTTCCCCAATTTCTCCCCCCCCTTTTTGGGTATCTTGAATTACATCATATGAAGTTTTGCAAATAGTCGAAGTAATATACAAAATTAAGAAATGGGAAGGGATAAGAAGTGTGACCAAGGGGTATTTCATATTAGAATGGATTGAGGAAAAATGAAAAAGAACAGTTCTTTACAAAGAAGATATTCGTTATGAAATAATCCAATAGGATGAATGATTCTAATCTGGGCAGTCTGTTTAGTTGATTACCGACATAACTATAGTCATGTAAAGCCATAGCAAAGATTAATTCTCAATTGAGAACTCTTCTCTTCTCTTCTCTTCTCTTCTCTTATCTTCTCTTCTCTTCTCTTCTCTTCTCTTCTCTTCTCTTCTCTTCTCTTCTCTTCTCTTCTCTTCTCTTCTCTTCTCTTCTCTTCTCTCCTCTCCTCTCCTTTCCTCTCCTCTCCTCTCCTCTCCTCTCCTCTCCTTCCTCTCCTCTCCTCTCCTTTCCTTCCTCTCCTCTCCTCTCTTCTCTTTGTGTTATTCAAAGCTTTTTTTTTAAACTTTGGATAACGAAAGAAAAAATGAATTGTTCTTCTTACAGTAGTGATCCCTTGAATTACAGGAGAGGAGGGGCAGGTTGTAACTTCTATTTTGATATTTAAACAAATGTTAGAAGGCTAAATATTTGTCAGAGTGCATCTTGGGTTTTTTATCCCAGGGAGACTACAGCAAGACAAATGCTAGCCACAAGCAAGAATAAGCTAGCATTTATCCTTTCTTTCCTCTCAGAAATGTGTTATTGGGGATTGTACTACCTTTTTTAAACACAAGAGGTTTGTTTAACCTTTAAAAGGCTTCTTTCCTGAGAGACACATGCTTGATCATACAACATGGTTTTGTTTTTTTTACTTTCATGTAAGAATTCTATTGTACTTAACACTGGAAAGCAGGACTAGTCTTTGTCTGACTAACAGCGGATAAGGGACTTGAAATTGTCTTGCCTGCCTCTTCATTAGAAGAGCAATATTGCAAAAAACAGAACAGAATTTACTGTATGTGCATTTGGGGTGGGGGAATGCAAGCAAGCTGGCAAAAAAAAAACCCCATGAAATTTGAATATGGGCTGGATTCTCAGGCTCTGCAGAGAAAAGAATTTCAGAAAAAAAAATCACACAACATCCTATGGAGCAATTACCAATGTTTCTCAGTCTTAGCAACTTTGCAAACATGTCCCAAAAGTGCTGTTTCAAAGGCAACTGGACTTCATTTTTCCTTGAGGACATTTCACTCCTCATCCAAGAAGCTTCTTCACTACTGACCTCTTAATCACAGCCATCTGCATTATTCAGGTGATCCTGAGGGCACAGATAAACCTTCATGTGGCCTCAGTGACTCTCTGAAAAAATGCTAATGAGCAGATGATTACAAGGATTATAAATCCTTCTATCCTCATCATTCAATCATGTCCTCAAGGAAAAACAAATCCAGTTGCCTTTTGAAAAAAGCACTTTGGGGACAACCATGACTTGGATGACTGAGAATCTCCATAGACATTTGCAAACATGCTGGCTGGGAATTCTGGGAGTTGAAGTCCATGCATCTTAAAATTGCCAAATATGAGAAACAGTGAGTTAGGCAGTGGTTCTGAATGTTGTTAATTTCTCTCTTATAAGTCTGTCCCTTTTCGCCATCATATGACCTAGAGTGGCAGTAATATTCAGAATATCCTTTCCATACCTTGACATTCTTCCTAGCTGGATATCTTGTTGGAAGGTAATTAGGTAACAGGACTCTCTCTGTTTCTCAGTAAAAACATAATTTTATTTATTTATTTATTTTATTTTATTAAATTTCTATACCGCCCCTCTCCCGAAGGACTCGGGGCGGTGTACAGCCTAAAATTTAAAAAACATATACATATACAAAATTTAAAATAATTAAAAATAAATTAAATCATTTGGCCAAAATCCTAAAACCCAAAACATACAAAATTTAAAATCTTAAAAAATACTCAGTCCCCCTAAAACATTTTGACCCTATTGGAACCGAAGCTTCTATGCCAGGCCGGCCTGTCGGAAAAGGAATGTTTTTAGTTCCCGACGGAAGGTGCGTAAATCTGTTATTATACGGAGTTCGGGGGGGAGCTCGTTCCATAACGTGGGAGCTCCCACAGAGAAGGCTCTCCCCCTGGGGGTCGCCAGCCGGCACTGTCTGGCCGACGGCTCCCTGAGGAGGCCCTCTCTGTGGGAGCGTACCGGACGGCGGGAGGTATTTGCTGGCAGTAGACGGTCCTGTAAGTAGGCAATGCCTGAAAAAAATTAGCTTCAAAATTAGTAAAATTGATTTTTTTCTCTTCTAAATTCCATCATAGTCTACCACAGGGGTGTCAAATTCAATTTCATTGAGGGCCGCATCAGCATTGCAGTTGCCCTCGGGGGGCTGGGTGGGTGCGGCCTACTGGGTGGGTGTGGATGGAGTGGGTGTGGCCTACTGGGTGGGCATGGCCAGCTCTACATCGTTCGTGTCAAGGGTGCCTGTGGGGGCCTGGGCAGGAGTGGGAGAGATCTGAGGGTCTCTGGAAGAAGGGGGTGGGAGCGGGGCAAGCGCCAAAGCATGGTCCATTTCTTCATTCCTCACAAAGGGTGACACCTCTCCAGCATGCACCCAGGGGGCAGGGCTGACACAGCAGGAGCTGGTTCCTCACTGTTTCTAGATGGCCTTGTGGAGCTAAGACTGAATGCATTTCAGCGTAGATGGACACCACAAAATTGTACATTGGCTCTTGGCCGGCCTGGGCGAGGGCCGAGGCAGTGGGGGCCATTCCCTCACTCTTTCCAGGATGGCTTCACGGGCCACATGAAACCACTTCACGGGCCGTATCCGGTCCCCCGGCCTTGAGTTTGACATGTCTGGTCTACCACATCTAGTCTACTTTGAACCTGGCCAGGCAACCTATAAGGTCTTATATTCACAAGATGCATCAAGTCTGATCAAGATTTGCTAAATCTTTTTAACAGACAGAGGAAGTTGAAGGTTAGTTTTCTCTTAGAAATGTGATGTTTAGAAGACTGGAGGAATATGTTCACATTTGATGATTTCATGAAAGCATCCTTATTCAGGTGTGGTAAAAAAAAAAAAAAGATGGTGCCCAGGACACGATCTGTATGATCAACACCAAGGACACAATCTGTGTAATTGACACAGATTTTTTTTCTAAAAATTTTTTTGGAGTTTTGATCTCACTATTATGGCTATCTTCATTTTTTTAAAACACTCCCTGCAAACACCCTTGTCCACATTCATAATGTTACCATCAAGAGTGTTTACATCAGGTTAAGGAGAAATTAGCTTTACTGTATTGATACATCTCCTGGAAATTCTCAGTAGAATAAGGTTTTCTGTCTCCAAGCAATGTGAGGATAGAAGCAATTAAAACTTTTGTCCTTGAAATTAGGTGGTTGAAAAACAATCTTAGGAGAAAACCCAAGCATGGATTAGTTATAACCGTTATTACATTATTTCATAAGATAATGCTGAGCAAATACTTTATTGTTCAAAGATTAGTGTATGTTTCTCTCCACTGAAGCCTTTGCTTCACACTTGACTTCCTTTGCTAAATTTTAGAAAACTCATTAAAAAAAAAAGTTACAATCATCAAGCCTGAAATTTATCTCCTCCTGGCTTACCCTATGTACTGAGTTTGTGAAAGCTGTTTCACTATACATTTCCATTTCTGATTAGAAGCTGATTCATACTGGCAGATGTATGCATTTAATAGAGACATAAAGATAGTAATTTCGGCTGGAGCAGTTTATTTTATCAGCACATATAAATACTTCTTTATTGTTTTGTTTGAAACTTGATAGCGTATTCCCTCCTTTCCTCTGGGCCATTGTAGCATGACATTGTGTTTGGCAGTTGGTTTATTTTTAGGCACAAGACTATCAAAGTGCTTTCTTTCTTTTTTTGCCCTTAGTGGGATTGTCAGTGATCTTGAAAAGGAGTCACATTACTTAGCAGAAGAACTTTCTTGAAACAAAGAAGAGACATTGGATAAATGGGAAATTATAAATCTAGACCAACGCAAACTTGTACTGGTAATTTCTTTTGCTTTTTTAAAAAGACAAAAAAAGATTGTACTATCAATCATTCCATTTAATTTGCTCCTTGGTTCAAATGCCAGGTATTTATTGTTGATAGTCTAAGTGAAGAATGTCATGAGTCTGAAAGAAGGCTTTCCTTTCAGCTGAAAAGATAGCAGAGTCAGGATGATACCGATTTAGCTGAGATTTTATAAATGTCAAGCAGTACGAAACAGTACAACTTTTTAAAAATCTATGCTTTGGGCTTTCAGTATTTATATAAACTTATAACGAGCTATTATTACATAATTAAATGATTTATTTCTCAAATGCAATTATTTGAGTAAATAATATTGATACATATTTCTTGACCTGGAGGAGAAAACTGTGATATATTTAAAGGCGATCAATCAGGGATTTTTGACATAAAATTGTGATTTCAGATAACCAAAGGTATTTCAGTCAAGATTTGTATACCTTTCTCTTTTTAACTATAGATGAGTGGAAGAAAAAAATTAGTGAAGCATATGCTATAATCATTGAAAGATTAGAAGATGACCTGTTAATCAAAGAAAAGGAGCTTACAGAGCTGAGGCATGTTTTCAGGTAAACAATTCTCTAAAAGTTGCTTATTAAATCATATAAGGACAACAGTGAATCAGATTTGTTTTTAACTTCCATATCATGTATTGTTTGGTTTAAGGCAGGTATTAAATTACTCTTAGAAAGCTAAACTAGATAAAGAAAATAGGATCTGATGCTTGTTTTGTTTAATTGTACCTCATACTACATAATACCATACCATAGTCCTCAACCAGTGGTGGGATTCAGATATGTGAACAACCAGTTCTCTGTGTGGATGCCACTTCCGGAAGTTGGTTCTGGGCTTGGGCAACAAAAAATTAGCTACCGGTTCTGCTGAACTGGTGCGAACTGGCTGAATCCCACCACTGTCATCAACTAATCACTGTAATTGAGCCCAGAATTATGGTTGTAAATTGTGCCAGTCATTAAGCAATTCACCATGTAACCACAACAAATTTGACTTCCTTTTGGCAGTTGTTGATAAGTGAATCGCTGTGAGCATTAAGCATGCCACAATCATTAAACAAATTCATTTTCCACAATGGATATTTTTGCTGGAAACCGGAAGTAAATGCCACTTTCCAGAAAAAAAATTTAAATCATGGTCATGTGATCATGGGACCTTGCAAAGGCCATACATGTGGACCAGTTGCCAAGCACCCAAAATGTAATCACGTGACCTCTGGGTGCAGCAGCCATTGGAACTTTGAATCTGGGTTGTAAGTAGCCCTGGTCAAGTCTGTTGTAATTTCAAATGGTCATTTATTATTATTGTTTTTATTATTATTTTTTATTTTATTTTTAACCAACAAAACAAAGCAAAACATAACACACATACACACACAGTATATACTCCCCCCCTTTTTTAACAGCGATTACATAACGGTAATAATCTATTATTTACATTTCCCCCCTTATTCTTCTTTAGAATATTTGTCCTTATTGCCCCGTTGTTTCTTATTTACATTTTTCTTCCTTCATATTCTACTTCTTACTAAGAATAATTCATATTATTATTATTATTATACATTATTATACATATATTTTCACTTTTGACCTTTCTATATTTATTCTCCTCTATTATTTCTAGTCTCCAACCAGTCATACCACTGTTATATTCCATTTTATATAGTTCTCTGTGTCTTCCTTTTCTTTTATCTCTTTTATTAATTTGTCCATCTCAGCACAGTCCAGGATTTTTCTTCTCACTTCTTCCTCTGATGGTATATTCTCATTTTTCCAGCACTGTGCATATGCTATTCTTGCCGCCGTTATTATATGTAAAATTAAGTACCATATTTCTTTACTATATTTTCTGTTTAAAATACCCAGCAAAAAGATCTCTGGTTTCCAGTCTATGGGTTGGTCTATTATTTCTTCGATCCATCTTCTTATTGCAGTCCAGTATTTTTTCGCAACTGGGCATGCCCACCATAAATGATAATATGTTCCATGTACTTTTTTACATTTCCAGCATGCTGGCGAATTGTTCTGGAACATCTTGGCAAGCTTTGCTAGTGGAAGATGTCAAATGGTCATTTAAATGGTCATAAGTCAAAGACCTTCTATAATGAGCAAGAATTGATATGTACTCACCAAATAGACTTTCTTTCCTTCTTCACACAGATACGTCTCTCACAAACATTTGTTTTTACTTCATTTATTTATTAAATTTGTTTGCCGTCCTTATTGAGGCTTACAACATTCATATGTAATTCTTGGCTTTTTGTCTTTTGCATGGTGATATACATGCAGATTTGAGATCTGGGACTGCACAGGATTATTACTGTATTAATCAATTTACTGTAATTTCTTTGGCTTTTAGAAATTCCATAGATGTCATAGTAGATGGTGGGAAGCCATCCCATTAGTTTTGTTTCCAAAGAGCTTGTCCACCTAGATCAGGGGTCTTCAAATTTGGCCCTTTTATCACTTTTGCACTTCAATTCCCAGAATTCCTCAGCCAGGCATGCTGGCTGAGGAATTCTGGGAGTTGAAGTCCACAAGTCATAAAAGGGCCAATTTTGAAGACTCCTGGCCTAGATTGACGTGGCTCATCTAAAGTTAAGGGGTTAAAGGTTCTGGGCAGAATAATAATTTTAGCTGGTTTCTCTTCAGATCATATAAGTTTCCCTCCAGTTATAACTACAAGACATCTTGAGTTTTCTCTTTTCCATTTTCCTCAAAATAGGAAACCCGCTTTTCATATTGTTTGCCATTTATGTTTTATTCAAGTTTTGGTTGATGATTTATTTGTGGATTTGAGCAGTTTTTTTAAAAAAATTGCACTGTATTTACATGCAAGTCCATGGAACACGAGGCTTCGCTATATAGCTAAATGCTGCATATTGAAAAGGAAGGGACCTCAGAGAGAAAATTAATTAGTTTGACTTTTGCTATGACCTGAGCTGTCTTCATTGTGTGTATTTGTGGATTATTTTTGGCAGGAAATCTATGCTACTCATCAGCAGGAAATCATTGGATGTGCTGGGTTGTAGCAGTAACTTCCAGTGTAGTCTTTCAAAACATTGTTTAATCATTGCGAAGCTTAACTTATATGTTCATCTGCCTTTCAACCTGGGCCCACAATATTTTGGGGAGCAGAATTGTTGTGCGGTTGAGCCTCATGCCCCCCTCCCTCTCATTTTCTTTTGCTATTCCTGAAATTGTACAGGTAGTCCTTGACTTATGACCACAATTGAGCCCAAAATTTCTGCTGCTAAGTGAGACATTTGTTAAGTGAATTTTGGCCCATTTTATGACATTTCTTGCCCCAGTTGTTAAGTGTATTGCTACACTTGTTAAATTAGTAACATGGCTGTTAAGTGAATTTATCTTCTCTATTGAATTTGCTAGTCTAGAAAGTCACAAAATGGGATCACATGACCTCAGGACACTGCAACGGTCATAAATATGAGTCAGTTGCCAGGTGTCTGAATTTTGATCATGTGACCATAGGGGTGCTGCAACGGTCATAAGTGTGAAAAATGGTCATAAGTCACTTTTTCAGTGTCATCATAAGTTTTAACTGTTACCAAACAACTGTTGTAAGTTGAGGACTATCTGTATTATGTGCATAAGGGTAATTGGACTGAAGCAATAAGAGGCATTAAAAAGACTGAATGTTTGTCTTAATTTCATTGCTTTACAGTAAAGATGCTACCTGGATGTCAGAAAACTGACTACTAAAAGTGGACATTTTTGTTTGTAGCTCTATACAAAGGATCAACATGTTTCTATAAAATGACAGTGTTGTGCAGGAAAGAAGAGGGGGTCAGTGTATTCTCCAAGGTACCTGATTGCAAAACAAGAAGCAATGGATAGACTCTAATCAAGGAAAGAACCAATCTAGAACTAAAAAGAAATTTCCCGAGTTAGAACAATTAATCAATGGAACTACTTGCTTCCAGACATTGTGGATGCTCCAACACTGGAGGTTTTTAAGAAGAGATTGGACAATCATTTGTCTGAAACGGTATAGGGTTTCCTGCTTGAGTAGGGGGTTGGAGTAGAAGACTTCCAAAGTCCTTTCCAACTCTGTTATTCTTTTAAAGAGCTGCATAGTGCTAAATGGAATTTATACGCACTCACTTCGATTAAGTTTTGTTGAACTCAGGGGGCTTAGTGTTGACACATCTAAGTTTGTGATGTGATCTCATTGTGGCCAGTGGCAGGATCTCAATTATTTGAAATATGTTCAATTAAGGCCAGAGATTAGGGAGTTAGACTTTGCTGAAAGATGCATGTTTCAAGGGTAGAGAGGGAACCTGTGTAAAGTAACCAATCTTAATTCTGAAAACAGAAAGGAAAAAGAATCTTGAACGAGCAAATGTGTGTTTATGAAAGAAAAACTTTGGCCCTGTACAAAATGGCAGCAACTGTGATGAGGCCAAAATGATAAATGTGCATCATGATCCCATATTGTGGAGATTTTATGCTTAGGTATTTCCATTCTATGTCTGACACAAGACAGAAATTGCATGGTGATGTCATTGTGCATATTTGATCATTTTCCACCACTATACCTTGCAGATAGCCATATAATTTGCACAATGTATGCAAATACCTCCATCCAACATACAGCTTGATTTTTTTTTCTGAATCCTAAAAATCCTAAGAAAACATTTGTAACTGAATCTGAAACCAGGTTTGACATCTCAGAGCAATTTTCCCTAAATCCAGATTGAGAAATATTTTTAAAGAATGAAAGCTGACTGAAGATGCTTTACTATAACTAGCTTACTTATATATTACAAAATAAAAGAAAATATGCCACTTTCATTACAAAGAGAACTCAGGGCCAAACTGAGTATCATTCATTTGTATTTATTATTTATTACTAAGACTTCTTTGCTACTCCCTTCACACTGAGACCCCTGAGAATTTGAATAGTAATTCTAATTTTGAAAATCTGAGGATCAATGCAAAGATGCGATATGATGATAATGATGGTGATGGTGATGAAAATAGAAACATAACTATTATCTTTTGACAATATCAATTCACTCCATCTAGTCCATTTGCCAATGACTTTACTGGTAATAGTGGGAATCATTTAAATCATTTAAATACACCTTCAACCTTCAATGCTGTTGTTTATTTTAAGAAAACTCAAGTAATAGCTAGATAGGTAAATATTTAATCAAGTCTTAATCAAGATGAGCCGGGAAAAAAATAAATTATACATAAAAATGAAAAATGAAATTTTCTATGCAAGTTGAACAATATTTTTGTAGAAAAAAGGCAGTGGAGAATAAAATCTATAAAGTTTTTTTAAGTGACTATAATATATGGGTTTATAGCACAATAATGTACAAGAAAAGTTTCCTTTTAGCAAATGCAGCCAAACTAATCATTTTAGCATGTTAGTCATAGTGACACTGGCTCCAGAACTGTCAATGCTAAACAATCTCATTTGTTTCCAACCCATTTTTGTATGCTAAGCTTTTCTTAAGATATAAAAGCAGGGTCCAACAGAGGCAAGAGCAAATGTTAGTCTTTAGTTTGAATAAAAATCTGAATGTTTCACAACCTCATCATTTCTCATTGTGTTTTCCTGGTTGCTACAAGTTTATTGTGCACACAGTGGGAGTGAGGGTGAAGAAATGAGGTAGCCATCACAACAGAAGTGGATGAGTACAGTAATATAGGCTATAACTTTAGTAATAAAGGATGACATCTAAGGGCAAGGGCACAGACCTTTTCTTGTCAAGGAGGAAATGCTGAGTAGACATTATCCCGAATTTCACTTTATTTATTAGTGAACTCTAAGTCACCTTTTAGAATAAAAAGCCTTCACAGAGCAATTCTATAATTATTTATATTAAATGGTCTGTAAATGCATGGATTCCATTGTCATCCCATACTATCATGTGACTCCATCCCTCATTATTTGAGGAAGGAAGGAAGGAAGGAAGGAAGGAAGGAAGGAAGGAAGGAAGGAAGGAAGGGAGGGAGGGAGGGAGGGAGGGAGGGAGGGAGGGAGGGAGAGACGAAGGAAGGAAGGAACATAGATACTTCTAGGTGCTCTTTCTAGTGAGGCTACTGCAAATTTGTTTTGCTTAGCTAAGAGCTATTAAAATTAACGTGATATAAAACTGGGATTCATGCTTTATTGATTTTCAAATTCTCCTCCTTTCAGTTAAAGTTGTAGGAAAATATATGAAACTGGATAGTCACTCTGTATAGTACAGGGGTAGGCAACCTTGGCTCTTTTATGACTTGTGGATTTCAACTCCCAGAATTCCGGAGTCAGCCATACTGACTCAGGAATTCTATGAATTGAAGTCCATAAGTCATAAAAGAACCAAGGTTGCCTACCCCTGGTATAGTAGCACAGAATAGTTTGACAAGGCTGCCAGTTCTTAGAATTGGACCTTTCACCCGGTATGAAGCACAGCATATGTTGCTTGTGATTATCTTTTAGGATGTTATAGTAGCACTGTCCCTTAAGTAATGTTTTTTATTTATATTTCACACTTCTTAACCACCTATCTCCCTCAGAGAGGGGTTCTGAGTGCTGGTTTCATGCTGACTCAGGAATTCTGGGAATTGAAGTCTATAGCTCGTAAAGTTGCCATAGTTTCCGACAGTGCTTTTTTTGTTAAAAAAAAAAAAGGTGCCAGAACTCACACACATCATAAAACTCGCCTTGCCTACCCTACAAGGTTCCATCCAAAATAGGTACGGAACTCCGTTCTGGGTGTTCTATGACAAAAAAAAAAGCCCTGGCGACCCCTGCTATAATAAACTGCCAATATTGCTTGCGCACCTTGAGGAACAGCACAAGGTAGCTTTTCTGATGATAGCAGTGAGGCTATGGCTGAAGTCGAGGCCTTCTTTTTTTTAGTGGTGACGCCGTGGTTAGAATGCAGTATTGCAGCCTAATTCTGCCAACTGCCAGCAGTTAAATTTTGATTGATAGCTCAAGATTGACTCTGCCTTCTCTCCTTCTGAGATTGGTAAAATGATGACCCAGATTGTTGGGGGCAATATGGTGACTCTGTAAATTGCTTAGAGAGGGCTGTAAAGCACCATGAAGTGGTATATAAGACCAAGTGCTGTTGCTATTACTGTTCAGTCCCATCCTAGTTGCTTCATAGATTGCCATTGTCCAGAATGGCCTGAAGGTGGTGGTGGGGGAGATAGACAATTGCTTCCCATTGGTTTGGAGATTGGTGGTGTGACATGCCAGCACAATCAGGTTCTGAATTTCTGAATTTTTGACATGCCAAAGCCAGAAAATTTGCCATCACTGTGCTTCTATAGTGGTTTCGGCTTACTCAAATAGGCCTGGATAGGCCTTCAAACCGGCCCTGGGAAAAAGCTCTCAGATAAAAATCATTCATCACAAAATTTCTATCTTTCTAATTATAATGCAGTTTTAAGATTACATCCTTGAATAGTGAGAAAAGTCATCATATGCTTAAGGAAAAAATATTTAAAACTGACACACACACACACACACATGTATTGCTAAATTGATTGTGTTTTTCTTTCTGATGTAAGGAGAAAAGAAATTGGTTCAAAACTTTTCCACAACTTATTTGTCAACCACAAAACAATTTGGGACATGTTGCAAACCAGGCCCCTTTTATAATCCAGTTTTAGAACACATTTTCATACTTAGCCTTCTAATAAAAGTTCATTATTAGTTTAATTATTGTTTATTTTTCTATAAGAACCCACTCTTAAATCAATGGAGAATTTGGAAGAGAGGGAATGTCCAGTGAAAGTAGCTCTAAATAAAAAGTGCTACTTGCATGTATTTACCAATTAAAGATCTTTGTGAAGTTTGGTTTATATATTTAGTTTGCTGCTAATTTTTCTAACTATATTTTCATTAATGAATGCTGTTTTGTTTCTCTAACATGCAATTGTAATAGGAGGTAAATGACTATAGTTAATGAATCATAAAACTGCTGATTCTGTAACATTTTAGCTATTCTGCATTTTTATTAAAACCTGTGTGTAACAGGTACTACTGCTGCAGATCAGTTTTTAATAAGATTGCATATCTGCATATCCTATGTGAAGATCATAATATTAGAAGCACATTATTAATAATGCTTTCCTTTTAATTATTCACTTCATACATATACTTCTTTAGGAATCACCATGGAATCCTTAGGCTGTATAAAAATGTCCTAGTTCAATAGCAGTAGAAGAAAATTAAAAAAATAAATTGGGCTTAGAATTTTTTAATGCATACCTAATATTCAGTGGCTGTAGAAATTGCCAGCATATCAGTAGTTGTGTAGTGGAATTGTACAGAAAGTGAGGGGGAAATGGAGAAAATAGCATTTCTTTTTTAAGGATAGGTATTGTTTAAAATGATTTTTTTTAAATTATGCCTATATAATGGAATCATTATGCTTCAGATTAATAGAAAATCACAGAAACAGATCATCCTTTTCACAAGCAAGATACAAAATAATGTTATGATTTTTAAAAAGCATTCTTTGTTCCCTGTTTCCCTTGAAAATTATATTAACCTTTATTAAGATTTTTAGGCAGTCAAGCAGTAAAATGGGTTAGCCTCACAGAAGGAAGAAAAGAAGCACTTCACAATGTAAAAAGGAACGAAGCCCATCCATGGGAAAAATTGCAGATTGGTCAAAGGTATCTCTCAGGATCTAGTATTTCATCTGATCATTGCTTTTCTTCCCTGAGAAAAGTGTGGGTCAGGGTTCCTGGCACCAGGAATTGAAGGCAAACCCCACAACAAAAGAATGGAAGTTTAAGACGAAGAAGCATATTTTACAAATCACTGGAAGAAACTTGCTATTTATTCTGTTTTGGACTGTCCCCACCTCAAGTACTATGTCCTGTTCTGGGCACAACATTTAAAGAAGGATTCAGACAAACTGGGATAAGCTCAGAGAAGGCCAATGAGGATAATTGGGTAACTAGAAAATAAGTCCTATGAAGAGAAAGTGAAGGAAGTAAATACATTTTAACTTAAAATAATGATGCAGGGAGAACAGGACATGATAGGAGTCTTCAAATACCTGAAAGGATGTTGGTCAAGACCTGGTCCCTCTATTTCCAGAGCCTAGGACAAAGAATAATGATTTTACAAGAAGGGAGTGTTGTATTAAATGTTAAAAGAAAAAGGCTTCCTAACAATAACAGCCATTGACAGTGAAACCAATTATTGAGAGAGGTGGTGGATTCCCCTATATTCAGTGTTTTTCAGATAAAGGCTACTTCTACTTTAAATCAGATTCTTGTGATGAGCAAGGGGTAGGACTTAGTGACCTATAGTAGCATTCTCTGCTTCTATGATTTTAAACAATAGTTAGCAAACAGAAGTTCCACATGAATAAGCCTTGGGTCACATCCTCCATCTGTCCTCCAGTCTTCCCTAAGAGGAATGTGGAAACTCTTGCTATCATTTTTCTTGTTAAACTCTGTCTGGTTAGAGGTCATGCTAAACTCGTGTGGCCATCTCTTTCTGCTTTTCTTTCTTTAGGCATACTGTCTACTAAGCAAAGGTAGTCAATACCAGCTATGGTTTCTAGGAATCCAGCTCCAGAAAGTACAAAAACTTTTCATGAAACATGATCTTGATCAGTTTGTTTATTGAAATGACATGGCAAACAGTTATTTAACAGTGAAAAGACAATCTGTGCCCCTTCAAATGTTGATTTTACACCTAGTATTCCAGTACTATTGCCTATCTGGATGGATCTGCATGGAGCTCTATCTTACAACGTGTAAACTGAGCCATGGTCTTTCTTGATGCTTCCCCAGATTCAGGAGGGTTGGCATTAGGCCAACTTTTCCTCCTGACCATACCAGCTTTCTACACAAAGATTTTGTTTTCCTGTAAAAAAGCAGTCTTTTTCTGACAAGAAGAGAGTGACAGGATATATAAACAATTCTCAGAATTTATCAGTCTTTTATTCTATTGCTTGAAAGGTTTGAACAGAAAGTTGGGGAAAATGGAATGTGATGGATTTCTAGAATTTTCAGAATGAGGTTTGTGTAAATGCCAGCAGAAGTGAGCAAACTGAATTTAGCACACGTTACTTTGACGGTGTCATCGTCGGTGGCAGCCTAAGCTTGTTTGAACTTGAAAAGATTACCTAGGATTGAACCCATTTAGTACTTAAATAGGAAACTATCCCAAAATCCTAATGCTATGCACTAAGTTAGGGTACACTAAACTAGGGTGCAAAAATCATAAATAATCAAAATGTTGTTTCCCATATCTTAAGAAATTATGACATATTTTCTCCTCTTTTAGAAATTTACCAATACATGAAAACATAACAAAATATGATAACTAGAGTTATCTATGATTTTTTTTTACTTTCAGTTCTGATGAAGCTTTCAGCAAAGTGAATTTAAATTACCGCACAGAAAATGGGCTATCTCTTTTGCATCTGTGTTGTATTTGCAGTGGTAAGTACAGTATTTCAGCCAGTATCATCCTTGTTGCCATGCTTATGTATTTTACTTGTTCTTAATAAATCACAGCAAAAGTATTACTATTTGTTAATTTTCAGCACTAATCTGATCTAATCATGTACAGTGATCAGGTGACAATAACAAAATAGAGAGCATTACTGGTAGATGATGATGATGATATTTAGAAAAGCCATTTTGGGGGCCAGATGCATTAAACTCAGTTACAAATTGAACAGGAACAAAATTAACAGAACCACGGAGAAGAAGCAACCATAGTTTTCTTCTAATATAAAAATGGGTTGATTCTGTATTAATTTTAATAAAGAAATAATAGGTTACAGATTTTATAATATCAGTAGTGAAGAACTGATCCAATGATGTATGACAGAATGTCTCGTAAATGTTGTGATCTTTTTCATCATCTTTGGTCTTCCACACAAGAGTGCTGTATATGTACATTCAGAATCTATTTTGAATCATTTAATCCTCCAGAGCATATCAGAAGAGCTACAAGGGATATAGACAATCTATTGTATGGGAATATATCATTTTATTAGTCAAAAGGCACAATGAAGTTCATCCCAAGTATTATTTAATTGATATAGCTTATTTTCCAGTATAGCATTTAAGGGAAGTATCCAAGTAATTTCATTAGACTTCTACATTTAAATATATTACCAGTACTAATCTGAAGGATAGGCACTTTTATCTGCTTGTATCTGATATATTTAAGTTACTTTTGTGGCCAATATTTATTTTACAGGACATAAAACACATATTCGGACCCTTATGCTAAAAGGGCTGCGTCCCTCTAGGCTGACAAGAAATGGATTTACAGCTCTGCATTTAGCAGCTTACAAGGTAAACAGGATTACATTAATTAACTGTATCTGATTTCAAATGAGCTTGATTCTCATATTTCCTGGAGGATATTTTTTTTCCAGTTATCATTCCATGATAAACTTTAATCAAGAGCAATTTCCATTAGTGTGATAACATAAATATGGCACCTAAGACAATATCACATTATTGATCCATCTAGCTCAGCATAATCTTTACTAGCCTTTGCCAATCTGTTCTCTGTATGTTTGTGACTTCAGCTCTCGTGATCTTCAGCCAGTGTAGAAAATTCTAGTATCAATATACTTGTCTGGAAAACAGCAATCTCTACTCAATAGCTGTAGTTTTCCAGGTTCTCTTAGGAGTCCCTTTTTCAGACCTACTGTACTGGAAATGCTTGGAACTTTCTGCAAACAAAACATGTGCTCTATCACTAAACTTCCTATAAGATTTTTCTAAATAATTATGTACTTTTCCAAATTTCAGGACAACGCAGAACTTTTAACAGCTTTACTGCACAGTGGAGCTGATGTCCAACAAGTTGGTTATGGAGCGCTTACTGCTCTTCATATTGCTACAATAGCTGGTCACCATGAGGTATGCTTCCTTACATGTATATATTTTGTAATAATAATTAGAATTAAAAACAAGATAGATATAAAATGAATTGTCCACAGAGATGGTCAACATCAAAGTGATAGTGTGATTGAGTGCTGGAGGCCCTATCCCTTTTAAACACATATCACACATTAAAAGGAGTGGGGCTTCAATTATCCGATAATATCCGCCATTTTGATGTTGATCTAAAAGTGCTCCTTTGCATTTGAGCAGACTTCCTACTGATTAAGTAGACTTACCTTTCATTTAGGGATGGTTCTGTGCTGCTAAACATTATGAGAGTTTGTTTCAAGAAAAGAATTCAGAAATGTTTTTAAATTTCTAAAACATAAATTTAGAAACATGAAGATCTCAACCACCTTAAAAATAATTGCTGTTTTCTAAACAGAAATGCCTTCTACAAATGTCTAATGTATAAATGGTTTTATATAATTTTCTGCTTCAAAATTAAGATACATATTACGTAAAATATCTGAGTGCCTGGAGACTGTATAGTCTTGGATGAGAAAAAGCTGTCTCTGACTCAGTCTAACCATGATCAAGTAGCCAAGAGTGTTTCAACCAACCAGATCAGGGCATATCTGAAGTGTATGAAGCACTGACTGAATGACCCTTTTTAGCACAATCTGATTGGCCTGTTAGAGAGAACGCTCTGTTATATTCTCAGAATGCCAAGCTGAACGTCAACTTCAAGCAGAGAGTGGAAACAACAGTGTGGATGGGCCATTAATTACACATTGGACCGATTCAGATGATATGCTCACTATGGTTTATGAGCATATCATGGATGCAGTTGACTGCACATGCAGCTCCTTTCTCTGGCTTTGTCAGGCCTGCACAGCTTGCCAACTACCATTTTTGGATTCTTGTCTCATCTGCCAACATCTCTGGTCTAACTAGAAGGTCTCTAACAGAGGGTAGAAGTTACAAGCAGATGAGATCACAACCACAAAACAAATACAAAACCAGCCAGCAATGGCCATTGGGAAGCTCTGCCTGGCTGCAGGAAGGTGCCAGCTCATACAACTACTTGTCTTCACAACAATCTATAAACTATGGTGAGCATATATTCCCAACACAGTTATCCTATTACTCTGTTACATTTATCAGTAAAACTTCAGTTTTCAGTTAGAAAATATACTGTGGAAATTGTTAATTTATCTGTGGTCCAAATACAGCGCAGGTGAAACAGATAACAGACAGATGATAGATGAGAACTTGCTGCAGGCCTCTAAAATCATAAGCAAAATGTTTCCACAAGTTCAGTTTGTAGCACAGATGGTAATATATAAATGGATTTGTAACACTCTTTCTTCTGTCTCAGCTTGATCTAAAGCCTGATCAGTCAGACGAGATAAACATTTCTGCCAAAACAATCTATTGCTCAGCTTCACATATTGTATTTTTGTTTACAGCTGTAAACAAGTGGTGTTGTGAAAGTGCTGTAGTCTTTCTCTTATGATTACACACTGAGTTATAACCTCTGAGGGTAAATCAAAGGCTGCTGTAGTTACTAGAAAGTTATTATCTTTTGAAAATGTATTTTACAACTAATTCTGAACTCTCCTGAACATCTTCCTGGAGTAATCCAGATCGACCTACGTTCTCCTGGAGGACTCTTGTGATCCTCCTAATATTTTTTCTGTGAACCAATCCAAAATCTTATAGCAATACAAACTTTATAGTGCCACACATACCACTTACTGTGTATGTCTTTAATCATTGCCTTGTAAATGTTCCAATATATTCTTTTTTAGTACAGATAGTCCTCAATTTACAACAGTTCATTTAGTGACCGTTCCATGTTCCAATGGCACTGAAAAAAGTGACTGATGATCATTTTCCACACTAATGACTGTTGCAGCATCCTCATGGTCAGGTGATTCGTATGCTTGACAACTGACTCACATTTATGATGGTTGCAGTGTCCCAGAGTAATATGATCACCTTTTTGTGACCTTCTGACAAGCAAAGTCAATAGGGAAGCCTGATTCACTTAACAACCATGTGACTAATTTAACAACTGCAGAGATTCACTTTAACAAATGTAGCAAGAAAAGTCATAAAATGGGGCAAAGTCACTTAACAAATTTCTCACTTAGAATCATAAATTTTGGACTCAATTGTGGTCACAGGTTGAGGACTACCTGTACTTCTGAACATGTCATAAACAAAATATTTTTGTAGTAAAAAAAGTTAACACATATACCTCAACCTGTAGTCATAGAAACCTTTTCATGAAATCAGAAGGAAGAATAAAAACTTAGGGCATACGCAAATGAAATTTCATTGGTAAAAACAGTGGTGTCCACAGGAAGTCAAAAAAAATCAAGATGGTGACTGCTGCAGTGTGACTGAAGCCTCACTCTTTGGTATGTGACAATGTCACACCCACAGAAAGGTTAAGATCAGGGTTAGGCTTTGATTGTGGTGTTACCATTTCCATCTTGAAATTTTTTACACACACACACACACACACACACACACACACATCTCCTTCGACATTGCTTGATAAAAAGAAGAAATAATGTATCACTAAGATGGCAGACATAATAATAAAAGTCCATAAGTAGTACTTTTCTTATGCCAGCTGTAGTTATATGATAATTGAAAGTCCCAAAGGTGGTTTTTCACAAGGCAACTGGGCTTTCCTGTTTTTCTTTGAAGATGTTTCACTTCTCATCTAGAAAGCTTCTTCAGCTCTGAGCTGAAGAAGCTTCTTGGATGAGAAGCATAATGTCTTCAATTAAAAACAAGAAAGTCCAGTTGCCTTGTGAAAAAGCACCTTTGGGATAACTATGACCTGGATGACTGAGAATTTCCATAGAGAGATAATTGAAAGTATTTCATTTTCCTAAAACTCTTCAGCAGATAGAATGGTTCAAAATCAAAAGATATATTCACTTATCATCTGGTACCAAATCCCATACCAGTAGATGACCTCTGCCAGTAGTTTCATACAGATGTTGAAAAGAAGGGGCAGGGGAGCATTGCAAAAGGAGGTTCCCTCCATTGCAAAAGGAGGTTCCCGATATAGAAAAAATAAAAAACCATTACATGAGGAAAATGTTTATAAATATACCTACCATGATCCATTTGTCCATGTCTTCCCAAAAGAGGGATCACACAAAACAATCCCTATTATAAAATTCCTGGTGGGAATATTTAATAACAGCAAATCAGCCAAATATTCTGATAATATTATTTGCAAACTTACATTAATCAATAATGTCTTCAATGGAACATCCTAGTTTTGCTTTGAAATATATGTTTTCTGAGGTTTTCGCGAGTGTTTGTATGTAGGTCTCTGGTAATTCGGGTTTTCTCCCGTGTCTTCATCATCTTCAGGCTGATGCTTTTGGCTTCGTGCTTCTAGGACCTCCTAGTCGAAAGCACCAGCCTGAAGATGACGAATGGGACTTCGTCGAAACGTCACCAAGACACTTCAAATTCTACGCGGGAGAAAACCCGAAGAACCAAATATATGTATATGTATATGTATATGTATATGTATATGTATATGTATATGTATATGTATATGTATATGTATATGTATATGTATATGTATATGTATATGTATATGTATATGTATATGTATATGTATATGTATATGTATATGTATATGTATATGTATATGTATATGTATATGTATATGTATATGTATATGTATATGTATATGTATATGTATATGTATATGTATATGTATATGTATATGTATATGTATATGTATATGTATTCCTTTCTTTCTAGGCAATGAGAAGGATGTGTTTTAAACACAATCTAATTGTCACTTCCTGTCATTTCCTTCTGAAAGGAAGAAAGGGAAAAAAATGTTTATCTAAAGAGTTGTCCTTGTCAGTCTCACAAAAGCGAGCACCTTGTCACTATCTTTCAAGCTTATGTGATATTTACATATACATGTGTGTGTGTGTCTGTCTGTATGAATGCTCTTTTCTTTTTTTTCTGTCCAAGTTTTTTATTAATTTTCCAATATTGCATTTACATATTTGAAAAGTAGTGTGGCAGTTGAGCATCGTAATTCCTACATTTAAATATCATCAGTACAAATCTCAAAGTATTACAACAACAAATTCCCTCTCTTTCCCCCATAAGATCTACTATCATATTCAGATCAATACAGTTCTTATTCTATCAATCAAACAAAAAATACCTTTCTAATATTTATCAATAATCTTCAGTCTATACATATCTTAATTAATTTGACATTCCATCTTTTAGACAATAACCTAATAAGTTTTTATTAACTTTAATTTTGCATTAATATTTAAATTTAATGTTTAATCTTTATCATTTCCAGATTTTAAATGAACCCAATTTCTCAGTCTCCTATCTCATATTTAGGGCTAATAATTTTTCTTTTCTTTTCCTTTTTCTACTTCTTTCCTTTCTTCCTTTCCAGAAAAAGAGAAAAATAAATAAATAAACCATCAGCATTTATACCACAAGCTAATATACGAATTTAATTATTAGTATTTATACTTCTAAGTTTTATTTAAGCTGTGTCTTAACTCATGACAATATCTTAAATTCAAGTCTTAGTTATCTGTAAACATTCAAACTTTTAGCAAATCAGTAACCTAGTAATTGATTTTCCCTTAATATTTTAATTTAACATTTAATATTTATCTTTTTTCCAAATTTTAATTAAACACAATTCCTTTATCACAATTCCTCATACGATCTAATATTTAAAATACAGACCTTATATGTAAAATCTATCATATATCTTAACAAGCTATATAATATTCTTATTTCGGTATTTATATTTCTAGATTTTATAAAACCATTTTTATCTCAAATCATTACAATATCTTATATTCAAAATACATATTCTATCCATTTAAATATATTCTATTTTAGATCTCATATATAGATCAAAACCCCAATCCCTTTCAGTCTAATTCTAGCTTTTTTCCTCTGCCAAATCATCTTTCGTATCTTTGCTTTTAAATCATCAAAAAGATCTCCTTGTATTGTTGTAACTATTGTTTGATATTGATAAAGGTGTTCAGTTGGTGTTTTCTTAAGAGGGCTAGCTGGTTTAACAGGTCGTCTCTTTATTTTTCCAGTTCGATGCAGTTGTCCCAAAGTATTTATCTTGTCTTTCATCTATTTTTCTTTTTTGCCTTCAAATTCCTTCTGGTTTATAAGAAAAGTCCTTTCCTTGTTCTCTATTATCAGTTTCCTTCCCATGTTTTCCACAGTTTGTATTTGTTGAGTATCTAAGTCTTCTGTCATAACATTTCGTTGTTTTCCCTTCTCTATAGAATTCTGTATAGATGATTCTTTAGTTGAAGTCATAGTTTGGGCTTGCATAAGGAGAGTTTGGATAACTGCTTTTAACATATAAAGAATTTGTTCCTGTACTTCCTCTGTGGGAGAAATCCATTCCTGTTCTTCTTCCACTGTCATATATTAAACTAAATAAAAAAAACTTAGAATCTGAAAGTCCACCAAGTAAAAAGCTGAGCTGAGTTTCTTGCAGATGGTGCTTCAAGGTTACTTTGTATCTTACCTGTTTTTAATGCAATCAACAAGTCTCTCTTAAAGAACAGCAGGTTACAGTCTCAAATTTAGCCAGCAAATGTCATCTCAGAGTTAGTTTTTTCAGTTTTCTTTTTCCCCTCTATTTTAAGGGGGGGAACTCAAATCTTCAATAATAGTTAGAGAAGAAGAAAAAATAGAGAACATAAAGTTACAAGTCTTATAATCCACCAGTTTTAAAAAAATAGAATTCCAATTAGGATCCCAGTATTTTTCCCAACATTTTAGACTCCCAAGTGGTTGATAGCCGCTGTTTCTGGAGGGAGGGCTAAAAGGGAAAGCACTTTAGCATGAATGCTCTTTTCTTATTAACAGTAAATGTGACTTCCAGAAACTGGGGGGAATGGATAACTTTATAGACTGCTGTAAATTATTGTTATTGATGTGCAATGTTACCTATTTCACACCTAGGTGGAATTGAACTGGATAGATCAGGGTCTAAAATGATGTCAGTGTGATAAACTGTTCTACCACTTGACAATGATTAGAAATGCATCTAAGAACTGGAAACATGTAGTTTCACTTTCTTTGCTACCATTATGTTGTTATATGCAGATTAACTAATCAAATTACCCAACTTTAAGATCATTTATATTAAAGGCATCAAATCCAAAAACTCTTGGTTCTGTATTAAAATGTCCATATGTTATATTTTTGTTCATAGATTATAACATATATTACATATTATTCCTTATTCTCAAGATTTAATTATATAGTAAGGAAAAACAAATTCAGGTCAGCACTGAAAACATATGAGGTCACTGTGTATGCTGTACCTCAAGTACCTGAAATAATCTTTTTTTTTTTTGTCTGAGAAATATATCCTTTCTTCATCTGAATGTCAGCCTGACATTCAGAGGACAATCCTATGCATATTTACTCAGAACGCAGCCTCACTAAGTTTAATGGAACTTAGATCCAGATAAATGAGTTTAGGACCACAGATTTAGTAGTCTTTCTTAGTAAAAGATGGTTGTTTTTTTATCTTTATAGTAATACACAGACAGAAGGCACATACAATATCTAAGCATAATATATTCATGTATGTTATATCAAGTATGAAGGTTGCACACACATAAAATTTGGCATGCGTTCTTTCTGAATTAAGAAATGCAAGAAGCAATTTATTCAGTTGCTAGCTAGAGCCAAGGTTGACTAGGAAGATATCATTCATATTTAGTATTCATATATCAACAAAGATGTAATGTCACAGCATAACTTACATTTCTGTTTATATATGATATTCTTACAGTTAAGATAAAGTGCTTCCTAACCCATAGTGGCACTTTTATTATTAACAGGGGAATTTTACTGAAACATTCCATTAATTTAAAATACTTTTCATTTCATTGTGACCATCTCTTAATCTCAAATCCTGGCCTACTACATGTTCATTAAACTCTAGTTAATTTCTGGGATTATTTAATTTTTCTCATCTCTTGTAGTCAGTGGTGTGCTACCTGGGAATGAAATCATTCACTGTGTAAGAACCTTATGCTATCATAAATTTAGTAACAGCTGCAGCTCTGGCGTGTTGGCAGGTTTGGATGAAATAATGAGATGAAATCCATCCAGTACATAATTAATATGCTTAGTATTTCTGCTTATATTTTATACAAAAAACCAAGCCCAGCCAAATGGAACTACATTTAACCCAGAATTAATTATTCTTTCCACATTCACATCTTATTACAAAGAGAAATCAAATCTGCATGCTGATAAATATGTTTATATGTGTTCATTAAAACACTGGGGTATTGCATATGGGCATTTTCTACAATTTACACCCATATTAAATGAATGGGATGATTCAGGATAAAAAGAGGGATACAACATTATAGTGCAGCAGAATATTCTTTACGTATAGATAGGAGTGTCACAGGAAGTTTGCAAGGAAGCAATTAATGACATGAATCTGATGACATCATCACACAAATGCTACAACTTGTATAATTGCATCAAACATAATTTTATACACACATACACATACACACACCATTTGCAGAATTTGTGTGATTACAATATCATTTCTATGTCATCATTTTGATATTACCATGGTTACTTACAGATGCTGCAGAGAGCAAATAGTTCTCAGCCATGTGATGCCTATTGGCCTATAAGCAGAGCATGAACCTCTTCTGCTTTGTTAAAAAAAATCAAACTGAAATTGAAATTTGTATCACATTACCATCCGCCACCCTGATTCCAACTCAATTTAGTTTGATCGCAACAATGTCAAGAAGCATTTTGTATAGAACTACATAAC
Source organism: Bothrops alternatus (assembly GCA_034064705.1). Lineage (NCBI taxonomy): Eukaryota > Metazoa > Chordata > Lepidosauria > Squamata > Viperidae > Bothrops > Bothrops alternatus. The sequence goes on from JARGCV010000049.1 coordinate 4,288,139, forward strand.
ACATTTGATACTCTGTGATCAAATGAAGGTGATGACAATATGGAGGAGCAGTTGGGTGAAGTCAGAGGCACCATCAGTATCTTGAGAAAAATTATCTGTCTTCTAATGAAGAAAAAAAAAAAGCACCAGAAATCCAGTTTGGTCTACTAGTTAAGGTATCAGTCTAGAAAATGGAAGATTGTGAGTTCTAGTCCTATCTTAGGTATGAAAGCCAGCTGGGTGACTTTAAGCCAGTCACTTTTTCTCAGCAAACCCACTTCTCAGAATTGTTGTAAAAGCAGGAGGAGGAAGGAGTAATAGGTATGTTCACAGCCTTGAGTTATCTAAGAATAATTCTAAACACCATAATATACAGTAATGATACAGTTCTTTTCACAGCATTAAAATTAGTACTGCTGGAAAGGCATATAAAGAAAATACAGTGAATATCACAACATGTATACAAATGCATAAACAATGTAGTGTGAAAATATTATTGCGACCTCCCTGGAATAATGTCTGGTTTTAGTGTTTTCTTCAGTCACTTTCATGGTGCTACAACCTCTGCCTAATGGGCGACCCTCAAAGTTATCCAAAATCTGCTCAAATGAATATTGACTTTTACATAAAAGCATTGTTGCTATTACTTACTTACTTATTTAATTAAACAAACAAACAAACAAATAAAATTCAGGAAAAAAGTATCAATAAAGTAAAACAAAACTCAGCCTACACCTTAAAAAGGCAAAATTTATATTCAAGGGAATCAGACAGCATCATTAAACGTAAGTGAAATTTCCACAGAACAATATAAACTTTGTTGCTTATCCAAACCATAAGAGATACTATACTCTAGTTTGTCCTATAATTCCTTAGTACAGGTAGTCCTTGACTTATAATCACTATTGGGCCAGCATTTCTGTTGCTAAGGCAGTAGTTAAATGAGTCATTCCTGATAATATGACTTTTTTGCCATGGATGTTAAGTGAATCACTGCAGTTGAGTGAATCACATGGTCATTTACTGAATCTGGCTTTCCCCCACTCACTTTGCTTGGTGGAAACTGGCTGGGAAAGTCGTACATGGTGATTACATGACCTTGAGAGAACGCAGCCATTGTAAATGCATGCCTGGTTGCCAAGTGCCCATATGACCAAGGGGATACTGTGATATTCATAATTGCAAGGACAAGTCATAAGTCACCTTCTTCAGCAATGTTGTAAATTTGAACAGTTGCCAGATCAATGGCTATAAGTCCAGCACTACCTGTATAAGTGCTGTTAAAAAGCTCTGATGCAGGTGATCCTATCCTGATATTATATGGATGATCTAGATTCAGGTCATCTTCATTATCTTTAATTTTCCAAAGTACACTTGAAGTAGCTCGATTCATGGACATTGTGGGAAAATCTGATGACCTGTTTCAGCTCCAAGTGCACCCAACTGCTCTTATGCAGAAAAAAATGGCCACCAAACAGTCTATTCCTGTAAACATATTACTATGGAGACACATTATTTGGATTAATAATTTCTTCTTCAGCCCCAGACAAGAAAGAATTAGAACTTTAACATTTTTTAAAAAAAAACAGTTTAGCTTTGTAAATCTTTCTTCCAAGGATCAGCTGCAATTTTAAATGAAATTAATATGATCTGTGTTTCGAAGGACATGTGAGGAGGAGGAGGAGGAGTATCTTGCCACTCAAGAAAGCTCATATTCATTCTACTATGAATTCATTCTATGCAAGTACAGCAATTTTTTGTTTTCTAATTTACCTCCAAGCATTTAGTTGTGCTTCAGTATATATTCCAGTATAGCCATTGCCACTTCATGTAGACTGGATTTTGCCTAACAATATAGAAATGCTTGACCACCTATGGTTAATTTTCAAAATGGAGTGAACTGCACTCTTTCAGCAGCAACATCATGTGGTAAATAAGGAGCTGCCAACTGGAATTACAAGAAGAACAATAAGCATTATGAACCTGATATAAAGGATCTACATCTGTCAGACTGTTATAAGAATTAACTGAGCCAAGTGATTTTTCTCCCCCATTTCTAATTTGAGCTTTGGCTGCATACAAAGTAATTGAAAAGCTGGAGAAAAGGGCTCCACAGTTGTACAAAAGGAATGTACAGTAAAACAGTGTTTTAGGAAAAAAAAGAAAAAAACCCATCAGGAAATGTTGGTAGAGCTCACGGGTTAAGTATTCAATTTTTTAAAATAGGTATGTGCTAATTTTTATATGTATATTTTAGGTTTATTGCATTCTGTAAAATTTTGCTGATGAATAAAAATGGGGGAAAGGAGAAGGAAATAGTGAATGAGGTTTCTGTGGTTCTAGAAGTAAGAAGGAAACAGGCCACTAATTTATTTATTTCAGGCCACTAATAAAAAGAATGTAAAGCCCAAGCGGTAGAATGTGAAGAAATACAGATCAACAGCCAGGTTTCCCATCTATGCATTACTATGACCATGGATGGTTACACATTTTGAATCCAAGTTGAATATTGTGGCTCTACCTGTTTAAAATCATGAGTTAAAAATTAGGGTGATGCCAACTGAAGTCTGGCCTGTTTTCTTGATGGGTGCTCAAACAAAATAGTTAACTTGAAATGTGTAAAGTCCTAGAGCAGTGGTGGTGAACCTATGGCACGCATGCCACAGGTGGCCCCCAGAGGGAGGCGGGGCTGGGCTGCTCCCCTCCCCCTCTCCACATGCGCCAACATTTTCGCTCACAGCGCAAAGAAAGAGGTGTTGAGCTCAAGGGCCAGAGAGGGAATGGGGAAAAAGCTTGCTCTTGCCATGATCTCCCTTCTGCTGGCCACTGGGAAGCCTGGCAGCATGGCTTGGCACGGCTACACCAGAAAACTCCAGCGCCCCAGACTTGTGAGTTTCGGTGCTCCCAAGGTTTTAGTGTGTCAACAGGACAAAACTCAGCAAAGTTTGGGCAGGGCAGGAGGGTGGGGGGAAAACGCCGGCAGCAGCAAGGCGATCCGTACGGGGTGGGGGGGGAAATGCCAGCAGCAGTGAGGTGATCCGTTTCAGGAGGGAAACACTGGTGGCAGCAAGCGATCCGTGTGGGGGGTGAGGGGAAAACACCGCCAGCAGCAAGGCAATCCGTATGGGGAGGGAAACACCAGTGGTAGCAAGTGATCCATAGTGGGGGTGGGGAGGGAAATGCCGGTGGCAGCAAGCAATCCGCCGATCCCCATTGGTGTCATGGCTGCCCAGGCCCAGCAGAGATAGGGGAGGCACGTAATCCTGCTGCGACTGGGAGGGCCATGGAGCCAATGGGGATCTGCCTTTTCCCGCTCGGGGTGGCCTTTGGCTTGCTGGGCATGGGCGTGCTCTACCACCTCTACATGGGAGTTGCTAGCCGGCTGCTTCACCTCCTTTGTACTGGGTGGGGCTGCCCCCCACCCCTGCACTGCTCTCTTGCTGCCGCCGGCATTTCCCCCCCCACCTCCTGCACGGATCGCTTGCTGCAGGCATTTTCCCTCCCTGCACGGATTGCCTCACTGCTGCCAGCGATTTCCCCCTATCCCCTGCACAGATTGCTTGCTGCTGCCAGCATTTCCCTTCTGGTCAGCTGCAACCAGGCTCTCCATGGTGTGCTGCAGCTGGTTGATACGGGCAAGACAGGAGCACACACAGACTCTGCTTTTTTCCTTTCACAGCAATGGGGTTAGGGTTGCTGCAGCTGATCAGAACTGCTGCTGAAAACAGAGGAATCTGTGTGCCTCTGCTATGCAGTCACCTGTCAGCTGTGCTCTCCATGCTTCAGACCAGCTGCAGCACACTGTGGAGAACAAGGCTGATGCGGGCTAAGCAGGCTTGCAAAGAGACTCCACTTTTTTCGGTGGGGCTTCAGTGCCTGGCTGGCTTGGCCAATTTCCCTTTTTCCTCCCCATTCCTCCTGCTCCTTTGACAGTGGTGGGGTTTGGTGGATGATCAATCCCCATTTATGGCGTGGCCACCAACCAATCACTGTTGCAGGAAATGCTGCAGCAGGAAAAGCGGAAGGCAATGCCGCCCACCATACCCACCTGGCAGCTCAGTAACTACTCCTCAGCTCCAGGAAGCTTGTGCAATGGAAACTTGATGGTGAGGGCCGTGGGGTAGTCGCTGAGGGAGCTGCTGCCAGTAACAGAGCCAGGGAAATGGGCTGGGTGGGGGGAGCTGCCAATGCCACTGCCCTGAGGCTTGGCAAATCCCCCTCAAGCAGCCATTATTCCTCCTCCCCAGCCAGCCAACCACCTTCCCCTGCCCGGCTGGCTCAAAACCTCACCACTCTTCTCCTTGGTGGCAGCAGCCTAATGGACCTGAGCAAGCTGCTGGTTGCGCCGGCCTGAGGCACACCTGGAAGGGGGAGAGGGAGGCAGAATAAGTAACCAGGTTACTTACGGGACCATCTGCTGCCCCATGAAACCCAGCGACCGGTTAGGGCCCACAGAGTCGGCCTTCTCCAGGTCCCGTCAGCCAGACAGTGTCACCTGGCGGGGCCTAGGGGAAGAGCCTTCTCTGTTGCGGCCCTGGCCCTCTGGAATCAACTCCCCCCGGAGATCCGTATTGCCCCCACCCTCTCCGCCTTTCACAAATTGCTAAAGACACATCTTTGCCGACAGGCCTGGGGCAGTTAACATCTTGCCCCTAGCCAGTGTATGTTTGTGTGCATGTTTGTTTGGATGATTGATTTTTTAATTAAGGGGTTTTTCTTATAAAGTATTTTAATGTTAGATTTCTATCTATGTTGTGAGCCGCCCTGAGTTCCTGGAATAGGGCGGCATAGAAATCCAATAAATAAATAAATAAATAAATAAAATAAGACGGTGCAGCAGCTTGGGTACCTCGACTCCATCCAAGTTGAAAGCGGAGGCCCAGCAGCGGGATTGCTCTCAAACAACAAGAGCCGGGTACGTTGCTTGCTTGTGTGCACCCCCCTTATTGAGAGCAATCCTGCTGTTGCGCCTCCACTTTCTTCAACTGAGATGGAGCCCAGGAACCGCTGGTGGCCACTTGAGTGGGGAAGATGAGCTTTGCTGCTGCTGCCGGACTGTGGCAGGGTGCTCCGTCCTGGGGGGAAAGCAGTGGTGGCCTAACCGTAATCCCCACCCTGCCCCCTCCCTCACCTCGCCTCACTGTGCAGGACAAGCCTTCTGCCCGCCACCCCACCTGCCAGAGACCCCTTGGATCTCCCCCAACTCTGCCCGGCCCGCACAGGCATCCCTCTCCAGGAGCAACATCGAGGTGGCCATGCCCACCAGTCTGCCGTGACCACTGTAGCCACATCCACCCAGTGGGCCATGCCCACCCGGCACCCGGCGATATATAAGTGGGTTTTGGTTTGCAGTTTGGGCACTCGGTCTCTAAAAGGTTCGCCACCACTCTCCTAGAGCTAGCTTATTCTTAGACAACAAGGATATTTATCTAACAAATCGCATCAGCTTGATTTCACTAACAGAAGCAACTCTGGTATTAGCAATATACTAGCATAAAAAGGTTAGGGATGTTGGCACAGTCAGACTTCTCTTTTAGAAATAAAGGCCAGGAGTGAACATTCTCTTCTTTTATTTGAATCCAGCCCATCATGAGTTTTATTTATTCATTTCCCATTTTTATTATTTTTATAAATAACATAGGCAGAAAACATACCCAATATTCCCCTTTCCTTCTATTTTCCCCACAACAGCTACTCTGTGAGGTGGGCTGGACTGATAGAGAATGACTGGCCCAAAGTCATCCAGCTGGCTTTCATGCCTAAGGTAGGATTAGAACTCACAATCTCCTGGTTTCTAGCCTGGTACTTTTCACTCAATCAAATTGGTCTCAATGCAGTCTCACTGATGCCCAGTTTGCTTGCTGCACTTTGTTCTAGGCAGACTCCTATAGTTTATTGGCTACTGGACAGAGGCAAATAAAAAAAATACCTGCTTCAGCTATTTCTCAGGAGCTCAGTGCTTGTAACTATTTTTTAATGTATGTCTGTATATGCAGCATGTATGTATGTACATATGTATGTACAGCATGTATTTATATAGCCAGCCATCTCACAGTCATGACTCTGTACAGCTTCCAATTAAAACATAAGTAGTACCCAAACAAAAACAAATAACAAAACAATCCTAGAAACAATACAAATGTTTAAAACGCTTAAAAACCACAGTATTTTTGTCTGATGTGCAACATTTCTCCATTTCAAACTTGGAGTGGAATCTTTTCACTTTCCCTGAGCTACCTACTCTTCTTCCGGATTTTTTTTTTCTTTAGTTAAGTCTACTGGTATCCCAGTTCATCATTTTTCTAGGTACTAGAAATTCTGGAGAATCTCTCAAGTGACTGAAAAAAAAACAATACAATAGAGCACTGGTAGATTTATTAAAGAAAAAAAAGCTGAGTGAAACAAAGGGAATCTTAAGGAAGAAAAATAATAACTTCACAACATGCTTAGAGCTTCATAGCAGTGTTCAAGCTTTTAGAAATAATATAGTCAGTCATTCACAATGAATTAAGGACATAGTGGATAATTATTGTCTCTATGACATTTGTAAACTCCTTGTTTAATCATTTGTACAGTGGGGCAAAAAAGTATTGAGTCAGCCACCAATTGTGCAAGTTCTCCCACTTAAAAAGAGGAGAGAGGCCTGTAATTGTCATCATAGGTAGACCTCACCTATGAGAGACAAAATGAGAAAACAAATCCAGACAATCACATTGTCTGATTTGGAAAGAATTTATTTGCAAATTATGGTGGAAAATAAGTATGTGGTCACCTACAAACAAGCACGATATCTGGCTCTCACAGACCTGTAACTTCTTCTTTAAGAGGCTCCTCTGTCCTCCACTCATTACCTGTATTAATAGCACCTGTTTGAACTTGTTATCAGTATAAAAGACACCTGTCCACAACCTCAAACAGTCACACTCCAAACTCCACTATGGTGAAGACCAAAGAGTTGTTGAAGGACAACAGAAACAAAATTGTAGACCTGCACCAGGCTGGGAAGACTGAATCTGCAATAGGCAAGCAGCTTGGTGGGAAGAAATCAACTGTGGGAGCAATAATTAGAAAATGGAAGACATACAAGACCACTGATAATCTCCCTCAATCTGGAACTCCACGCAAGATCTCACCCCGTGGGGTCAACATGATCACAAGAACGGTGAGCAAAAATCCCAGAACCACACAGGGGGATCTAGTGAATGACCTGCAGAGAGATGGGACCAACGTAACAAAGGCAACCATCAGTAACACACTACGCCGCCAGGGACTCAGTGCCAGACGTGTCCCCCTGCTTAAGCCAGTACATGTCCGGGCCCGTCTGAAGTTTGCTAGAGAGCATTTGGATGATCCAGAAGAGGATTGGGAGAATGTCATATGGTCAGATGAAACCAAAGTAGAACTGTTTGGTAGAAACACAACTCGTCATGTTTGGAGGAGAGCGAATGCTGAGTTGCAGCCAAAAAACACCATACCTACTGTGAAGCATGGGGTGGCAACATCATGCTTTCGGGCTGTTTCTCTGCAAAGGGAAGGACGACTGATCCATGTACAGGAAAGAATGAATGGGGCCATGTATCGTGAGATTTTGAGTGCAAACCTCCTTCCATCAGCAAGGGCATTGAAGATGAAACGTGGCTGGGTCTTTCAGCATGACAATGATCCCAAACACACCGCCCGGGCAATGAAGGAGTGGCTTCATAAGAAGCATTTCAAGGTCCTGGAGTGGCCTAGCAAATCTCCAGATCTCAATCCCATAGAAAACCTTTGGAGGGAGTTGAAAGTCCGTGTTGCCCAGCAACAGCCCCAAAACATCACTGCTCTAGAGAAGATGTGCATGGAGAAATGGGCCAACATACCAGCAACAGTGTGTGCCAACCTTGTGAAGACTTACATAAAACATTTGACCTCTGTCATTGCCAACAAAGGATGTATAACAAAGTATTGAGATGAACTTTTGATATTGACCACATACTTATTTTCCACCATAATTTGCAAATAAATTCTTTCCAAATCAGACAATGTGATTGTCTGGAGTTGTTTTCTCATTTTGTCTCTCATAGGTGAGGTCTACCTATGATGACAATTACAGGCCTCTCTCCTCTTTTTAAGTGGGAGAACTTGCACAATTGGTGGCTGACTCAATACTTTTTTGCCCCACTGTATTTTATTCTTTTATCCTTTTTTTAGCCCTTTTCTTCTCCTATTTTTTTCTTTTTTCCTAAATTGCTTAATAAAAATATACTAAAAAGAAGCAGAGAAATTATCAAAAAGGCCACAGTAATGATCTTTGGCAAGAGGCCTAAGTTACAATACTGGACTTTCAATTAGTATATATTTTGATTATCTTAAAGCCCTAACTCACTTCTCAGAATGCATGAAAGTTCAAATTGATTTTGCAAGACTGAGAATTCAGAGGATGTTAGTAGCCAGTTTGATTTTTTTTTTTCTGTAGTCAAGGGATTGGGTTGTTACTGGGGGTTATATATAGCAGTCACCAATTATTTACCAAAAGGAAAAACAAAATTCCAAAAGTCTTACTTCCATATATATTTTGTAATAATGTTCAATTCAGGTAAAAAAAACAGACCTTACCTTTAACATTGCCTTCCCTTGGTCTTTCTCTCTGAATATTTATTTTTGCATAGGGTTATGAGATAGCTGTAGGAGCAATGGATTGAGGTTACCAATCACTAACAAGCAGCAGGAAATTAGAGAAAGGTTTATCCATTTCAGAAGAAAATCTGGTTTTCATTTGTTCCTGCTTCCAAAATGACGTAGAGGAAAAGCTTTATCTGATATCTTCCTATGGACAAGCGTTATGGGGACACATAGGAATATTCTAAACAAGAGTATATCTGACCTTGTGAATTAGGACTGATAGAAAATATTGTGCATGTTTTATTATCCTGTACCACTACAGAGACTGCGGCATCAAGTACATCATACCTCTTTTGCTGCAATTTCCACATCATTCAGAGAAATTTTACACTTCTTTACTTCTTTGAAACAAAAATAATTCTGTCACACAAACTGTGGCAAAATTTGGCATGTAGAGTCCAAGGGAAACAACACTGAGATTAGTTTTCATGTCAACTGGTGACTGACAGTTGAGCATAATTTAATTCCTACCTTGTTTGTACTGTGTGACCTGTAATTCTGTTGTGTGAAAGAATGCAAGATGTAGAATATCTGAAGCCATTTTATTTTCTTGACGTTTTACTGATTCTATGAAACCTCAGTAACTTTGCCATAAAATGTATTAAGAGATTATCAGTTTATGGTGCAGTATTTTAAATAGCATTCTAATATTTTTAATGTTTTGGCATTTCAGTAAGTATATTTTAATAGCAGCTCAGTACTGCTATTATTTTTTTCCTAATATACTGTCTATACTCACTTTATTTTTAGCCTATTTATTTGCATTTTTATGTACTCATCTACATATTTGTATTTCTCTTTTCTTGTCTCAGTCTCTATTTGTATCTTATGATTTTAATTGGTGGAGGAGAGAGGATGGTCAATTACTGTAATAAAAGATTGGATTGGACTGGATTGGATTAGATTGGAGATTTCTTCATGTCATGGTGATGGCCTGTTTTAGTGAAGGTATTTCTCCATGAAAGTGTCCCATACTTGCAAAAATATCCAGTTCATTTTCTGTCTTTTTTTTAAAGATTAAAGAAAAGTTATTCATGAAACGTAAGCCTCTAGAGAACTGTTAAAGAGTCCTAACAGTTCAAAACTTTACAAATGTCCTTATTATGATAAGATCTATTGCAATTAATTTAATTTATAGAAATTATATCTAGATTAACCTCTATAGATTATATAATAGATACGAGGTCCTTGTTACTTTTGTTAGGATGATTCATACCTGAAACAAGACTGAAATGAGAGTTACCAGATCAGGATTGCAAAAATCTGGCAAAAATATAGATGGGAGCAAAGAATTGAGATTTTGACCTTTTTACTGTCATCTACTGGAAATCTGAAATTTTTGTAACCCTTGTCTAGTAGTTTAGCAGAGACTATATGTAATATTCATTTTTAAGTGCTAGAATGTAACAAGCTTCTGGGTTTCTGCACTGACATTGTTATATTTTATACATAGGAAAAAATTATAATTCTCTGAATGCACAAGAATCTATGGAGAAAAGCAGTTTCAGAAGGTTGATCAGGAGCAGAATAGTTTAAAGTTATGTTATCATTTTTTTTAAAAAAAATCTTTTTAATTACAAAAAAAGCAAAATAAAATTATTTTTAAAAAGGTAATGGAAAAAGGATTACAGCAGCTGCCACTTTATAAGAATAGCAAAGGAAATATAAGAAAACATGGATCATTCTGTGGAATTTACAAAATTAATTTTTAATTATTTGAAATTATTTTGTTTTAATCTTTTTTATATGCCACATAGAGAATTTCATTGCTCATACAGTGTAATTTATTCATATTTGAAAATCGCAAGTGCTTCTACTTATTTAGAGATGCATAAGCACCACTTTTGATAACATTTAAAATTGTTAGAATTGTAGAAGTCAGTTTGGAGGAATGGTTGGCAAAGATGATAGCTACATTGACTTTTTTTAAAGAGAAAAAAACAACATCAATATTTATGGAAACTCCTTATAGACTTTATGCCTGAAATGGGAAAAAAATGCAGTCATGATTTGTGGTTTTAAGGGTTACAAAACCATGGATAATACAAAGAGTGAGCTTTTTTTGTAATCAGAATAAGAAATAATTTTGTATTTGTATTTATATTTATATCTGCGGCAAAGGACATTGGAAACTTCTATTTCTTTTTATTCTTTCTTTCCGCATACTCACTTTCTTCTCTCTTTTTTTTACTGCTTTTATTCTTTATTAGTTTTGTTTTAGTTTTTATGTTACTTGTAAAACTTTTTTTAAAAAAATATTTTAATCCATTCTAGAAATCGATTTGATGTATTCAGCCCTGTATATCAGAAGGGTCCTACATTGTCCATCATCTTCATACACACACGGCCTAACTAGCCTCCTCTGGGAAGTGAGATAATTCCTGAAGTAATTCACAAGATGAGCAACCAGTTGTACTAAATAAAGTGTAAACTAGTAGCTTTAATTTACAGATTTATATTACTTTAGATTCAGATTGATATTTGCATCTTGCCATCAAATCTACTCCAGAAACTATAGCCCATTTCCATAATATCACTTTTCCTAAATGATAATTTGTGAATGTATGTGAGTTTTGCCAATGATTTTTGAGCAAATTCATTGGTAATTTCCAGATTCTGAAAAGATTTGGCAATATACAAGTTTCAGCTTTAATTTTTAATTGCAAAATGAGGACTTGCAGGGGGGAAATGACCCAATTAAACCTCATGTTTCATTAAAAATATAACAAGCTGAAATCTAATATATCTTTTTGCTTCTAGGCTTCTTAATAAAAGCAATTAAATTGCAGTATGTTCTTAACATGTTTTAGAAAGAAAAAAAATCATTTTACAATTTTGCCCTTCTGGCATTCCTTTCTTTCTCTCCCTTCTCTTGCCTTAAAAAAAAAAATCTTATTTCAGCTGTCTGCACAAGGAGTATAATCTTCAGGTATAGACCTTGCATATTTTTAAAAAAAAAAGAACACATAAAAACACCATCACTTACCTTCTGCTCAACCAACTGTTATGAAAATTCTAATATTGGTGATTATGTAGGGTAAGTAGCTATAATGTCTGTGGTTTGAAAATCACTTTTCCTGAGAACTAAGTGGATTGGGCAAATTGTTCTCAGTACAGGATAACAATCATTATTATTTATTAGATTTTTATCCTCCCCCTTAATTACTTCATAAGTAACTCAAGGCAGCAACAAATGTAATACTCTCCCTCCTCCTATTTTCCCCACAGCAACAACCTTGCAAAATGGGTTGGGCTGAGGGACAGTGACTGGCGCAAAGTTACGCAGCTGGCTTTCATGACTAAGGTAGGACTAGAACTCACAGTCTCCTGGTTTCTAGGCAAGTACCTTAAAAACTAGGCTAAACTGACTCAATCACAATGGCTTACAACTTATGATAAAACCCCCAATTCTACGAATCTCACCAGGAAGGTATGATTTGCACAGATAATGCTAGACTTGAGAACCAGTCTGATAGCATAAGATAGCTTTTTGTTTTTAAAATTGTCCTAAATGAAAGCATTTATTTGCAGCTTGACTAAGATGGAATCTAAAAGCTTATGAAGAAATGGAAGGGTCTAGAGCAGGGGTTCTAAACCTTTGCAACTTTAAGACTTGAGGACTTCAACTCCCCTTCTGGGAGTTGAAGTCCACAAGTCTTAAAGTTGCCAAGGTTGAGAACCCCTGGTCTAGAGAAGGGAAGAGAAATATATCAATCTCAAATTGGAGCTGACTGGCAGAATACCTCATGTCATATCACCTGTGTCTTCTGAAAAAAAAATCAATGAAGATACTTATTTCTATTAGACAACAGAGGTTAAAAGCCTGCACAAAATTACACAGCATAATTCCTTTTGTAGTTGCACTGAAAATACTCTCTTTGCACAAGCATTCTATTAGTTCAAGGAAATAAAATAGACACCTCTCTTCATTCGCTAATAAGGAACCTATTTAAAGCCCATTACTAAAAATCCATAGCATAACATGTCTGGTGTTGCTGGTGCTTATTACTTGCATCAAAATTGCCCACTTTTGTAAAAATCACTATCATAAAGCTTTGGAGATCCTTCATATGCACTGAAGGGCTTTGGGCCCTCCAGTGTGAGCTGTGGGATTTTCCATAGCATATATCTAGCCTGGGAGACTCTTTAGTCCTTGTACAAATTTACATTAACTGATATATAAGACAGGTATATAGAGGATATCATAGTTTTTAAGATGTGAACATTTTCTGTTTTTCTATTCTTCCCTCCCCCCCCCAAAAAAACCCAGTCACTTTCCCTAGGTTTATTTTTTATTTTACTTGTTATGGATATAATTATCCATAATATTTATATTTATCCATATAAATTATGGATAAATTATTCTAATAGCAAGCTAAGGTAGCAAATGCTATAGAACTGGGCCTAGCAAAGAGGGAGATACCAATATGGTCAAGCAAAAGTACAACTCTCAGAGAGGGAGGAAAACAACAGCAACATATAGCAATAACAACCTAACAAAGACTGAACAAGTTTAATAGCCACTCAATATAATATAGTTATGGTAACAGTAAAAAAGAGAAATAGAAAGACTCTTCACTTTCATCTCATTTGTTAAGGAAAGCTGCAAAATTGACAAGGAGCAACCTTGAACAGCTTGAGGTCCAAATTTCAAGCAAACTTAGCTAAAAAAGAGACCAACCTGAACATTTTTTTACTGTCATAATAACACAGTATTTCATAAACAAGTTATATTAACATTATCATAAGGACATTCTCAACAAAGTGAAAAAGTGACAAACTGATGGTTTGGGAGGGGAAGTTTGTTTATTTGCTCTTTTTTCACCAAACCTTAGAATGAAAGTATTGAAAGAGACCTTGGAAAGTATCTGATTCATTCCAACCCAGAACGGGAAATCATTTCCACAATATCCGTGACAGACGTGCTTTTTTTTTTTTTAAATGGAGATTTTTATTTCTGAGGCACCTTATTCCTCTCATTTTAAATTGTATACATTCTTGGACTACATAGCATTCCAGCATTGACAGTGTGATCAAGTGTTTTTTTTTATAAAATTCTTTTATTAAAACAATCAACATTGAACATAAAAACATATTGTGCAGCAATCATCATGGCACCTGATATACAATACTAAGTATTAGTCATTGAAAACGTCTGAATTAGTAAGCCTTTTTCCACCCCTCGCGACTAGCCTCAACTATACTCCTGTTACACTTTGTTTGATTGGTGTTTCTCTTATCTTGATAGCCCCACTGTCCAAACACTCCAGTTCACCTCTAGAAGCAGTCTGTTCCATCATTTAATGCAGGTCTTAGAAAAATGTTCCTGATGTCCAGGTAAACTCTACTTCCTCAAGGCTAGCTGAGGAAGATGACTTTAAGAAAGTCCACGTTTCTTAAAATTGTGAAAGTTTGAGAAACACTGCTCTGGCCTGGTGAAATTTTGCCCTGAGATCCTGCTTAGTAGTTCTATAAGCCTATGATCCAATTATTCTTTCTCCAATATCATGGATCCTAAGATGATATAGACAGTCCCTCCTCTCAAAAGTTCTCAGTGGTTACATATTGTGAGAGATCAGATCTAGGATAGTCAACCCTCTCCTGTCTTCTTCAGTTTTCTGGAATATGAAAAAGACAGGAAGTTCACTGAGAAATATTTGGAATCTTTCAGACTTAGTCAAGTTACTTTTCCAATGGATGTCTGGGAAGTTAAAATATCTCATTATGAACATGCCTCTTTCCTGAAAAATGTTATAATCAGATCCAGGAGGTCATTATCCAGATTGTCTGGCTGCTTTGGCAGCCTATAATCATACCCCAACATAATATCATTGTTATCTTCCCTTTTTTGCATATTTTCCAAATACTTTCAGCTGGATTCCAGTACTCTTTTTGGTTTAGAAAATTAGAGCATTATCTAACACCAGGTGTCCAACTGAGCTCAAGTTAAATTGAATGCCCTGGTTGGAATAACTGGAACACCAGCATGAAAACAAGATACAGAGATAACATTATACACAAATTACCATTGTGACTAAACCCATCATTCAGCAATGCACTAACAAGCAAAATTAAAAAGACTATTGGACATAATAAACTGTTCATGTATATGACAGAAATATTATGAAATCAAGAGAGATGAAAGATACATTAGATATATAGTGATATTTTCTCCATTAAGCAAATTGTAATTAGATATTACAAGGATTAGTTCTATTAGCAAACTCATTCAGATGCACAAATTGGGAAAACATTATTGTTGTGTCCTGAGCCTGCAAAAGCAGACTCGGGATGTTGCATTGGTCCCAGGCATTCCAGGGCTTCCCGGGACCAGACTGAGCAGCGCCAGTCTTGTGCGCATGTGCAAAGCGCTGGCTGCCCGGGACCAGTCTGAGCGGCGCCAGCCTTGCATGCGTGCACAAGGCAAGAAGCACTAAGATACATTGTTTGCCATTGTCCGGGTCTCTGGTCTTTAAAAGAAGCCTGTTTTGCTTTTGCTGTTGTTCTTATGAGAGGGATTGAGAAGAATAAAGAGCTGTTAAAATTCGCCATGTGTCTTCATCATTTGCACATGAACCAAGAATGTAATACTGGCGACGAAGGTGGGATCCTTTGCAAACGAAAGAGAAAGTTTTGAGGACTTACCCAAGAAGTCCTGAAGAGGGAAGATGGCATCTGAATCAGCGTCCCAGCCTGCCAGTACAGAGTCGCTGGAGGGTGAGTTCGGCTACAGGACCCTTTCCCTTAGAGCAGTTTGCAGAGGAGCAAGTGGTGAAGTTTGTAACTAAGAATGGTGAAGATTGGGCATTTGTCTGATTTTGATGTCTCACACCCTGAGAGATGGAATTCTTATGTAGCCAGGGTGGAGAATTACTTCAGAGTAAATCAAATTACAAATTAGAGAAGATTGCTTGAAGGCTGCAACTCTGTTGTGTGTTTGTGGACAGGAAGCTTTTGAAATTGCAGAGAACCTGGTGGCCCCTGCACCTCTGGAGTCAGTGAGATATACTGACTTGAAGAAGCTATTGAAGGAACACTTCCAGCCAAAGTTGTCTGTTATTGCTTGGAGGCACGGGTTTGAACAGAGGGACCAGAGGTAGGGTGAATCTGCTACAGATTTTATTGCGGCCTTACGGAGAGCAGCCAGGCCTTGTGAGTTCAAAGATCTGGAAGAGAGGCTGCGAGATCGATTCGTTTGTGGGCTAAGGAACAGAGACTTGCAGCAGAAGATTTTTGCTAAGGAAGAAGTCTCCTTCCAAGATGCACTACGAGAGATGACAGCTGAGGAAGCAGCAGGTGGGGCTGTGAAGACCTTACGGCTTAACAGAAGCTCTCCAGAGACAGCTACCATCCATCAAGAGGACGCTCAAGAAGGATCGGATGCAGATCCTGAAGAAGAGGTGAATAGGCTTTACCAGCCAGCTGAAAGGAGGCAGAAGGAATGTCCGGACAAGGCCCCAGCATCTCTTCAATGTATCGGGTGTGGAGGTTGCCACAAGCGAGCTGACTGCAGGTTTCGTTCCGCCATCTGTACAGCATGTGGCAGGCAAGGCCACATAGTATCCATCTGTTTGGGTCGCCAGAAGGTCCAACCTCATGAAGAATTGTGTCTGAAAGGTACCAGGGTCCCCAGCCAACAAAGGGTGGGTTTCTGCGCATCTCACATGAGTATTTTGAGGACAGGGACACATAAGCCCCATAAGAAAAAACTGTCCATTAACATAAGGTTGCAAGGGGTTCCCATATCAATGGAGTTGGACACTGGGTCCGCTCTCTCCATTATTTCCATTAATACCTTCAAAAGGATATACAGCAGCAGTGGTCTTCGAGTTAAACTCAGGCCATCCAATCTAATACTTACAGATTTTCAGAATTCTATGGTGTGTGTTAAGGGGGAGGCCACTCTTAGAGTACAGCATAAGGATTTTGAGGGTCCCCTAGATGTGGTGGTTGTTGGGGGTGAACGTACAAGTCTTATTGGACTCAATTGGTTTGAGGCTCTAGGAATCCAGGTAACTGGGCTGCACCATTTATGTTTAGTTCAGAGTTAGGATCCTACAAGGGGCCTCCCATTTCGCTACGGTTAGACTCAACCATCACGCCAATCAGGGTTAAACCTAGGAGCGTAACTTTTGCCCTCAAGGGTAAGATTGATGCTGAGCTGGACAAATTGCTCCAGCAGGGCATTCTGGAACCTGTGGGCTGAAGTCCATGGGAAACCCCCATAGTAACACCTCTAAAGGCTAATGGGGACATACGTATATGTGCAGATTACAAGTGCACACTTAATAAGGCGCTGCAACAGCACGCTTATCCAGTACCTGTAGTAAGTCACATTCTGGCCTCCCTCAAGGGGGGTGTATTTTTGCGAAGCTTGACCTGGCACAAGCCTATCAACAGCTACTTGTTGATGGGGCAGCTGCAGAGGCCCAGACTATTGTAACTCACAGAGGGGCATTTAAGGTCAAGAGACTGCAATTTGGGGTAAATGTAGCCCCTGGCATATTCCAAAGTGTCATGGAAAGCACACTTTGAGGTATTCCTGGGGTCTGTCCATACTTTGATGATGTCCTCATTGCTGGGGAGTCATCTCAAAATTTAGCAGAGAGATTAAGGGCTGTCTTGCTTCGTTTTCAAAAAGCAGGCCTTAAACTAAAAAAAGATAAATGTAAGATAGGAGTCACTTCTACTGACTTCTTAGGATTCAGGATAGATGCTCAAGGCATTCACCCTGCTGAAACTAAATTGCAAGCTATCCAACAGGCCCCAAGCCCTAAGAGTGAGCTGCAAGCCTTTTTGGGGCTATTAAATTTTTACCATGCATTCCTCCCAATAAAGCTGCTGTGGCAGAGCCATTACATAGGCTCTTAGAGAAGCAGGCCCCTTGGCAGTGGACTAAAGTCCATGACAAGAGTTTCAATGAGGTTAAGGCCTTGCTCACGTCTAATGCTGTTTTAGTGCAATTCAATGAGCAACTGCCTGTTTGCATTGCATGCGATGCATCTCCTTATGGGGTGGGAGCAGTACTTAGCCATCTGAAGGCTGATGGGACAGAGGTCCCTGTGGCCTACTATTCAAGGACTCTGTCTTCTGCAGAGCGGAATTACGCTCAAATCGACAGGGAAGCTTTGGCCATAGTGGCTGGCATTAAGAAATTTCATGATTTCTTATATGGCCGCCATTTCACAGTCTATACTGACCATAAGCCTCTGCTGGCTTTGTTTACCACTAACAAACAGACCCCACATATCATTTCTCCTCGTATGCTGAGACGGTCCATTTTCCTGTCAGCATATGACTATACATTAGTTCACAAACCAGGGAAAGAAATGGGCCATGCAGATGGCCTGAGCAGATTACCCCTGAACCAAGTTGAACCAGATCCTGCTCCAGCCATTAATATTCTGGCCATTCAGGAGTTGCCTGAGTCTCCCCTCAATGCTAGGGATGTGGCTGCAGAAACTGCCACTGATCACACGCTAACACGCATGCTGACATGGGTGCTGTCAGGATGGCCTGACAAGTGCCCTGATGCTGAGTTCCAAAGCTTCTGGCACAAGAAGCATGAGTTTTCCACTTTTAATGGTTGTCTGTTATGGGGTGGCAGGGTAGTGATCCCAGCCTCATTGAGGTCTAGAATCTTGATCTCTCTGCATGAGGGACATCCTGGTATAGTCAGGATGAAAGTGCTTGCGCGTAGCCATCTTTGGTGGCCTGGACTCAATAAAGCCATCGAGGGTCAGATGCATGGGTGTCAAGTGTGCCAACAGTCAATCCTGAAATGCCTCAGGCCCCAGTACATAGGTGGGAGGAAACTCAAACCCCATGGTCTAGGATACATATAGATTACCCTGGGCCCTTTCAGGGGCAATTCTTCCTGGTTGTTGTTGACAGCCATTCCAAGTGGCTAGAGGTTGTTCCTGTTTCCTCCACTACTACTGCCAGGACAATACAGGTATTGAGAGGAATTTTTGCATCACATGGTCTTTCAGATGTTCTGGTGTCAGATAATGGGCCTCAATTTATGTCTTCTGAGTTCCAGGCTTTTCTTCAGGCCAACCTGATCTGCCATGAAACTTCGGCTCCCTTCCATCCATCCACCAATGGACTGGCAGAGAGGATGGTGCGAACTACCAAAGATGCTCTCAAGAAACTGACTTATGGTAACTGGCATCACAGGTTAGCAGATTTCCTTCTTGCACACCGCACCACACCATTCACTGCCATAGGGAAGAGCCCTGCTGAACTCCACTGGGGTCGCCGCCTCATCACTAAACTGGACAGGCTGCACACTGACCGGGTGGCTTCACAGGTGTCACAACTGCGGGCACCTAGGAGACTCCAGATGGGCGATCCGGTTTGGGCAAGAAACTATGGGCCTGGTCATCTATGGGTCACAGCTGTAGTCTGCAAGTTCTCCGGGCCGTTGTCATATGAAGTTGCCTTGGAAGACGGCCACGTTCTGTGCAGACACATAGACCAACTGCTTTGGAGACTGGACTCTTACCCTTCTGCTCCTGGCTCTGCTCTGGGGGGGGGAAGGAGGACCATAACAAGCATTCTGAGGATCAGTTTCACAGGCCATCACTAGCCGCTGCTGAGGCTATTGGGGAGTCATCACAGGGTTCCACAAGTGCTCCTAACAGGAATTCAATGGATAAGGGGTCATCCAACACAGCCATAATTACTCCAGATAGGGAGTCACACCGGGGGTATCCACAGTATTCATATATGTCAGATAGTGCTCCAGACAGGGAGACTCACCGGGGGTATCCACACAAATCACAAGCAGCAAGAGAAAAAGAATTCCCTCAGGGGCACTTGCCAAATTCCACAATTGCTCCCAAAAGGAGGTCACCAGCAAGGGGGGTTGCCATGGAGATGACTCCAGATTCTGGCACCATAGGCATGTGCTTGGGGGCCACCGAGTACTGGGGCACTTCCAATACCCAGCGATCTCCATCTGCTGGCCTTGGGTTCGAGGGACACTTTCCCAAGAAGGATTCATTGTGTATCCAGGGACTTCCACCCCTCCAAGGTATGCTGGTCTGGACTTAGAGGGTCCAGCCAGCCAGCAGATGGGCAGGTAAACCAGGTATTCGGGGCAGTAAAGTCCTGGCCTGCTTAGCGTGGTAGGCGAGCAGGTAGGCCAGGCACCCTCACCGGGGTCACCTGGGAATTTAAGGCAGCAATGCCCTGGCCTGCCTCGCTTGGTAGGTGAGCAGGTGGGCCAGGCAATCTCTTCTGGCCTTAGAAGGTCACAGCGGGCCAAGTGCCCACCCAAACATCTTAGGGAATTTATAAAGTTGCTGTCAAGTCACTAGGACTCTTTTCAGGAGGACCCTGAATGAAGGGAGTATTCGGGATAGAATGTTGTAATATTTTTTTGATTTCAGAAACATTCAGGTATTACTGAAAGTGAAGGGAGTTTGTCTGAGGGCAGACCCAATTATCCACACTCATTGCATTTGATTATTGGGACTGTATAACACTCCTTCCAGTGAATGGTGCACCTGTGTGTACAAGGTATGTTCCATCTAGGGGGGAGGGGTGTTGTGTCCGGAACGGGACGTTGCATTGGTCCCAGGCATTCCAGGGCTGCTCGGGACCAGACTGAGCAGCGCCGGCCTTGTGTGCATGTGCAAAGTGCTGGCTGCCCGGGACCAGACTGAGGCACCAGCATTGCGCGCATGCACAAGGCAAGAAGCGCTAAGATACATTGTTTGCCATTGTCCGGGTTTCTGGTCTTTAAAAGAAGCCTGTTTTGCTTTTGCTGTTGTTCTTGTGAGAGAGATTGAGAAGAATAAAGAGCTGTTAAAATTCGCCATGTGTCTTCATCATTTGCACACAAACCAAGAACGTAACAATTATATTTTGGAATATTTAAAATGTTTACATGTTTTAATATTGAACGTGCCCATTATCTAATTGTATATATTAACAGCACTTGTAACTATGTGTATTTATAGCACTATATCTGGGATTTTGTATATTGAAGAAAAAATATATACAATATTTTATTAGAATTCCAAAAGTACGATCTTTTGACATATCTTGTATCTTTTAGCTAACTAGTTACAAAGCAACTTAAAGTTGAATAAATTGTGCCTAGAGGACATGACTGCTTGTATTAGGGTATATTAAATTGGAAATAATTGGGGCAGTATTCAAAATTCATTATATTTTGGTTTGGATGGCTTAATTAAAAGAAAATGATAATATTCAGGAAAAAAATCCCATATTTTTCAATGTTGTAACACAGAGACATGCAGAAATTTTAAGGCCTTAATTATCTTTCTCTTTTTAATTTTGCTTTAAAAAATGACAATAATAATTGATCAGATTGTGTTAGAAAACTTTCTGTTACCCTTGTCCAAGAAAGAAAAAGTGTAGTTTATCTTATGTAGTAGCATTTATGGCAAGGCCCTCTAACCCTTAAATAAAACCTTAATTGACGATCTCTTGTGGAACTGGACTTAATTTGGCTCAAAGACTTTTGATATCATTTTCTGTGGAGTCAGTTAACAAAGCAGGAATGAGAAAGGGACAAAGGTTATATTGCTAATAAAATTAATTGGTTAGGTGAAGAGAAACTGAAATATAGCTAGTTTCTGAGCTATTTTCTAATTAATGTGATAGTCCCATTATGTACAACCTTTTCTTTTCGGAGCCATTACTTTGCTTTAACTTTACTTAAACTGTGCTTTAAGGACTAATCTAAATAAATAAACAGAAATAAGAGTGTTAATGTGCTGAAGACAGGTTTTCTGAATATGATCTAGCCAAAAAGGAACATTTTAGAGTCACACTAATTGCAGGGAGGCAAGTGAAACTTCAATTTTAAATTTCTACCTTTGGTAGATCAAGCTGATATTTATTTTTTTTCAAATACATAATAGGCTTTTGAGAGCCAGTTTGGTTTAATGCAGGGGTGGGGAACCTTGGCTCTTTTATGACTTGTGGACTTCAGGTCCCAGAATTCCTGAGTCAGCTAGGTCAGGAATTCTGGGAGTTGAAGTCCACAAGTCATAAAAGAGCCAAGGTTCCCCACCCCTGGTCTAGTGGTTAAAGGTCTCAGGCCTGAAAGCAGGAAATTGTAAACTAGTGCTACTGGTACCTTAGGCACAAAGCCAACTGAGTGATATTGGGCCAGTCACTTTCTCTCAGCCTCAGGAAGCCAGCAATGGCAAACCCACTTCCAAAACCTTGCCTAGAAAACTGCAGGGACTTGTCCAGGCAGTCACCAGGAGTCAACACTGACTCAAAGGCAAAGAAAGGAGGGGGGAGGCTTTGCCAAGTCACAGTCTTTATGCTTAACTACCAGTTTAAATAAATAAATAGAATTAAGACTGTTAATAACTTGGCTAGAGTATGCTATCAAATATTTAGATTATTTTCTAAATAAAAATAAAAAATAATAGTCTTTGTCAGCCCTTCAATGTAGGACAGGTTAGGAAAGAGATAGCAGAAGAATTTCAGTAATGCTATTTATTTCTGCAAAATATTAATTTATATTTTGTTTATCATACGGTATTAGTGCAGCCACTCATCTAACATAGTGACTCTGGTCAATAGATTTATGGGAGAAAAGCAATATCAGAAGGATTTTTAATTCTTATATATACTTTTATCTTTTAGATATTCTGAAAATACATATCTGTCATTTTGAATATATCGGTGGCCCAGGGTTTTTAGGAATCTGATTTTACAATTTAATGTTAGTTCATTCTCATACCATGTTCTTGTTGTGTACAAACACTATCATTTTATTCCAAAAAAAGAGGCAGGTTAACACTTAAAAATGGCTATATTCGGATGTCATTACTTAACAAATATATTCTGCTTAATCCATCCAGCCAATAAAAGCTTTTTCTCTATTTTGTAGAGAAAAACATCTGAACTGTATCTTCTGAATCCTGATCCCTTAACTGCATTCCAAATGTCTTTATTACATTCTCAATTGCATGCTTACTCTTGTTTTGTCTACATATTATAATTTGAATTTGGCTGTGTTGCTTTGTTTCTTCAGTAATTGTTGAAAGGAATTTTGAGCTGGGGAAGTTCACTTCAGGTTGTTTCACTAAGAAAGATTTGCAAATGCCCATGCTCTTTTGCCTCATCCATTTAAATTATTACCATATTTATGGATGTATCAACCAGAACTTCCAAGAAGATTTCTTCTTTGTAGATGAGACTTACAATATTATCCTGTAATGGGAAAAGCCATACAAATCCTGATTAAATACAAGCAAATTGCTTAATCCCTTGGCACAGCATACCCTGATATTTTGAAATGCACAAACCAAGTAGTACAGTCAAGCTCATCCTAAACCTACTGCCTCCTCCAATAACTCTTTTAAGACTATGTCTAGAAGGTGGCTCTTTTTACCACTTCATGACTGAGATAAGATCAGCTTCAGAAGTACTGTAATTTCTCAGCTGAACTACACAACTTAAAATAATATTATAAAGAAAAGTATATGCATAAAATTGCAACATGAGACAAACTGAATTTGTTGGAAAGGCAAGTCTTGTTCAGGCGATACATGTCTGTAGAACCTAACATTTAACATTTAAGGATGATTGAATGGCTTCCTCTTTCTCCAGGTCTTTCTGGTGATGTTACTGAAGAGTTGTTCATAAGCACAGTAAGATTGCCTGCAGTAGAAAATGTTAATATATATAAGAAAGGTTCCACATGAGTTGAAAATCTGAAAGTATCAAGTTTCAGCTCAAGTAATTCTAGCTCAAGTATATGAGAAGGCACCTTTCTGAAGTTAAATGTGCAGTTCTGGTAAATAATACTTGTTCATTGATGTGACATTGAAACATATCCTGGAAGGATATAAAATAGCTTCCAACCTCTCTATGTTCAGCTCTGCATAATCAGATAATAATAATAATAATAATAATAATAATAATAATAATAATAATAATAATAATAATAATAATAATAATAATAATAATAATAATAATAATACAACCTTGGAGGTAATCTAGTCCAATCCCCTGCTCAGGCAGGAAACCCTATACCATTTCAGACAAATGGCTGTCCAGTCTCTTCTTAAAAACTTCCAGTGTTGGAGCATTCACAGCTTCTGGAGGCAGGTTGTTCCTGATTAATTGTTCTAACTGTCAGGAAATTTCTCCTTAGTTCTAGGTTGCTTCTCTCCTTGATTAGTTTCCATCCGTTGCTTCTTGATTTGCCTTCAGGTGCTTTGGAGAATAGCTTGACTCCCTCTTCTTTGTGGCAACCCCTGAGATATTGGAATACTGCTATCATGTCCCCCCTCGTCCTTCTCTTCATTAAACTAGACATACCCAGTTCCAGCAACCGTTCCTTATATGTTTTAGCCTCCAGTCCCCTAATCATTGTTGCTTTTTTCTGTATTCTTTCTAGAGTCTCAACATTTTTTTATGTTGTGGTGACCAAAACTGGATGCAGTATTCCAAGTATAGCCTTACCAAGGCATTGTAAAGTAGTATTAACTTTTCACGTGATCTTGATTCTATCCCTCTGTTAACGCAGCCTAGCACTGGGTTGGCTTTTTTGGCAGTTGCAGCACACTGCTGGCTCATATTTAAGTGACTGCCAACTACGACTCCAAGATCCCTCTCATAGTTACTGCTATTGAGCAACTGTGAGAGGGATCTCAGAGTCATAGTTGACAATTACTTAAATATGAACCTATTGGGACAAAGGAACCTCTGAAAGCTGCTTGGTGAAATAACACAATCTCCTCTGAAAGTGAAACAAAGAGAGGCAACCAAATGCTTCACTTTGTTCTGCTGCTGAATTTTGTCTTGTTATGTTCTTGCTATGGGAGAAGGCTGAAAAGAACCTTCCTCTCCAGATTGCCAATGTACTTCCAAACTGGGAAAGATGGTTTGTGAAGGAGAGCTGATGGGGACCTCCTTGGGTGGATGCCAGAGGATTTCTAGACTGGGAGGATTTTGTGAATATTGAAAGCAATCTGCTATTGAACTTGTTTCAACTAAACTTACTTAACTGTGGTTCACTATTTTATTATGGTAAGTTTGATCATAAATAGGGAATTTTATTTATAGTGCATTTCAAAAAGATGTGGGATCAAACCACTTGTCTTGGCATACAGGAATGAAAGTTCCTGAAGCCCATATTATAGTCTATTTTATGTACAGTCCAATGAACGTTTTGAACATTTAACTTGATGTGAAATTAATGGACCTATATAAAACTAGTGTTTTATACATTGGTTTGACAGTTGGTGATTATGAAATATTATTCATCTCAGTATCAGAGATATGATACAATTTGGCAAATATTCCAGTGCACTCTCTTTACTCCTTGTTTTTTTTATCATTTTTAACAAGCAAATTATGCATAGTTTAAAGATACCTTGACTGAATCTTGGTCTTCTAATCTCAACAAATACAAAAATAGAAGATAAAGATTAAAAAAAATCCTCTCGACTAAAAATGTATTTATGGTGCAATGCAGAATATTCATTTAATACAAATATAGCATTCAAAAAAGTAATATTCCACAAATGCAATTATTTAGGTTTTCTAACTAAAATATTTCTTTTTCCTCCTAGGCTGTTGATATACTTCTACAACATGGTGCTTATGTTAACGTTCAAGATGCAGTCTTTTTTACCCCTTTACATATTGCAGCATATTATGGTCATGAACAGGTATGGGAAAGATTGTCACCCTTGCTCATGGATGGGAAATTTTACATACAGTAGGTTTAATAAACAAGAAAAAGTGAGGTGGCCATGTGGTTTTTATTATTATTATTATTATTATTATTATTATTATTATTATTATTATTATTATTATTATTATTATTATTATTATTATTATTATTATTATTATTATTATTATTCAAATTTCTATACCGCCCCTCTCCCGGAGGACTCAGGGCGGTGTACAGCCTAAAAATTTAAAAACATATAAATATACAAAATTAAAATAATTAAAAGTGAATTAAACAATTTTGGCCGTAAAATGCCCATTTAAAACCCAACACTTAACATTTAAAAAATTACACAATCCCCCTAAAACATTTTAACCCTGCTGGAAACGGAGCTTCTATGCCAGGCCGGCTTGTCGAAAAAGGAACGTTTTTAGTTCCGGACGGAAGGTGCGTAAATCTGTCATCGTACGGAGTTCGGGGGGGAGCTCGTTCCATAGCGTGGGAGCTCCCACAGAGAAGGCTCTCCCCCTGGGGGTCACCAGCCGACATTGTCTGGCCGACGGCACCCTGAGGAGGCCCTCTCTGTGGGAGCATACCGGACGGCGGGAGGTATTTGCTAGCAGTAGGCAGTCCCACACATGCATTCCAAAAAGTTCCATTTGAAATAATCAATTTTCAGCATTTCTTGCAATAGCTCAAGAGATGCTGGGACTTATCTCCTGGAGTTCTGAGATTGGATTCCACTGATAACTCCTAAAATATTGTCATAAAAAGCTGCTCTCAGTTAATAGGAGGTGGCAGCCCATAATAATGGAAATAAGAGATAGTGTCCCCTCCTACAAAAGAGCATAGATAGTAAGTGACAGTCACTGCTCATTGCTCTTGCTGCTTCTGATGTTTGACTCTCTATGATCTGTGTTTATGCTAGAAAAAGAATATGGTACCCCAAAACCTTGTTTGCCTATTCAAGCCTGTTCTTTAGGCACAGTATATTTCCGGTGGTGCTACAATACTGCCTAGATTAAAAAACAACAACAGAGAAGCACTTCAGAAGTAATTTGAAAAGTGAAACCAACAAAGAATCTAATTATATATTCAGTTACAGTGATGGTATGTGCAATATTGGCTTTTCTGGAATGCTTCTCTTTGAGATTTTTATAATTCAATTCATCCAGTTACAGTAGAAAGATCTTTATGTGTAGGACTTTGAGGTTGATTGACTTTGTTTTGGTATAACTTGCTTTGGAACAAATAGTCACAGGATAAAATTATGCTAAATGCATATGATGCTTTCATGATAAGAATTTTGGCTTTGGAATGTAAACTATAGCTAAGTTCTGGGCAGTTTATTTTATTTTGCTATTTATATCAGTAAGCAAACTAATAAGCTGTTGACAGCTCTTACTAACTTTGTCACTTTTTAAAAGGAATGAGAACTCCACCTAAAAGTCTGCCAACATGCAATTTCAGTTATACGTCAAGACTACCAATCTTGATTCTCACCATAATGGTTAAATACACTATAACCTCATTTTGATGTTAAATACATTATAACCTCATTTTGACGTTATAGAAAAGAACGATCCCTAATAGGAGGACTTGTCATAATATATTTACCTTTGATTTCATAGAACATGAAAATGTAGCTTAAAATGTAGCTTTAAAATGTCATGCTGATTAATAAAATTTTATCAGGTAACCCGACTCTTGTTAAAATGCGGTGCTGATGTGAACGTGAGTGGAGAAGTTGGAGATAGACCTCTTCATTTAGCTTCCGCCAAAGGTTTCCTCAATATTGCAAAGCTTTTGATGGAGGAGGGCACCAAAGCAGATGGTAAGTTATTAGAAATATAACCCTGATGTTGTCCTTTAGAGATCTCCAATTCATAATGTATCTGATTACTTAAACCTATATGTAAATTGCAATATTTCCGTTCACTAAAGGTCCTGGCCATATACTTCTTTTCTGTGGTCCTTTTCTTTCCAAAGTAACTTGACTTTCTTCTATTCTTCTTTTTTTGACATTCTGCTGATGGGATTATTGCATTAAGTTCTATTTGTCTTGTTCTTTCTGGAAACTGAATCACAAGGTAACAGTCAAAAAGTTTAGATCAGACCAGGGTCATTGTATCTGAGCTTCAAAGATTCAGAGAAACATAATATGCCACCACATTGGATTTATCTGTTCCTCTTTGCTGCCATCTAGTGCTTTTCTGGATTTTGGCAAGTGCTAAATCAAACTAACTCAACTCAATGCCAGTCCTCAGTGAGACCCTGGAATACTGTATCACCATCACCAAATCTCAGTGACCACCAGGACAACTATATCACCATCACCAAACCTCCTTGGGATATTAAATATTTGGGATTGAATTATTCTGCTTTATTAACTTATTTTTGCCCAATAATGGTATGCTATAAAATAACCAGGGAGAGACAGGAAAAAAAGTTTCTCAATTGCAATCAAAATGTCATCAATGGTAGCTAAAGTAGTAGTAGATAAAGTATGTCATCAATGGTAGATAAAGAAGAATGATAAGCAATATAAATGGAGCCAAGTATATTTTGCTTTTAAAAACATTTAACCTTTTTAATACCAATTCTTATATTTTTACAATTGTTCTCTCTCTATATATATATCTGATTATTGTATACTGGACAGAGTCACTTTCCATGAGATGGGAAGAGATGCACATTAGATTGACTAATAAATAAATTCAAAAAATACAATTCAATTCTTCTAAATAACTTATTTCAAAGATATTTAGGGATACCAGATCTGGGCTGCAAAAATGAAAGCAGCACAAAAAATACTAACTGATCCCAGATATGGCAGCCCAAATATAATATCAGATCAGGCCATTGGTCCATCAGCCCAGTGTTATTTATTTTGGTTGGTTCTGCAGCCTCAGAGTAGGGCTTACATCCTAAGTTTAAGATCTTTTTAAACTGGATTGATCAGGAATCCTCAGTAAAGAAAACATAAGCTGTATCCCTGAGCTATGCTATAATCTCCTCTCTGGAGGGGCCAAAAGTCAGGAGGAGTATGGTAGCACCTTTTTCAGACTGATCTATTTTATTAAAAGGCATGTCAGATGCTTGGAGTGGCTCAACTGATGTTGGATTTAATTTGGGGTGAAGAGGGGGGAAATGGGGGTAAGAGAGCTTTAATTGTGTCCCTTGGGAGAGTGCATTAAAGATGGTTTAACCAAAGGCTTTATAGAAAAGTTGGCTTTTCAGAGACGTTTTGCAGGACAAGAGAAAAGTGATCACAAATAGGTTTCTTGGGATGTAATAGCTCTGGACACAAAAGGATCACTGGAGAATTGGCAGCAATCTTTAACAAGAAATACAGTGGGGCTGATGATCTCTAGGACTACCCTTCTGCTATTGTGATATATTTTTTTTGCAGAAATAAAGAGTAAGATGTAAATTTGCACTTCAGACATTGATCAGATGCAGTTGCCTCTGGAATGGGGATGCAGCCTCTGTTTCTGCTCCTTGAAGCTATGCTAGTTTTTGCAGCAGTTGAAAAAGCAGCAGCTGTGCGACTAAAAAAACAACATTTCAACCACTTGCTCAATAGATAATTTCATAACTTACATAGCTAGTTGTTAGTAAATACCCTTTTTATATTGAATATGCCGACTCATATCTTATAAAGATAAAGATTCCTGTAGAAACGACCTCCATGTAATTTTCGTTGGTAATAATACAAAAAAATGGTTTCTTGTTGCTTTCTTCCAGCCGTTTTTAACTCAAAGGTGCTTTGGGGGGAGGGACTGTGTTGTTGTTGTTTTTTTGAGGAAGAAGAAGAAGAAGTTTTGCTTCTCACCCAAGAAGCTTCATCAGTTCTGGCAGGATGGGGGAGGAGGGTTATGGAAGGATTATTTCTGACAGGATGGGTATGTGTGTGTGTGTGTGGAAGGATCATATTTCTTTGCAGTCATCTGGTCATTAACACTCTCCCTGAGAGCTCTTGAGGTCACTTGTGGGTTCATCTGTGCCCTCAGGGTCACCTGTACCAGAGTGCAAAGAGGGGTGGAATCTTCTAAGAACTGCATTGTAGACAGAAAGAAGGTGGTGTCTTATCCTTCTTCTTCTGTTGAGAGAGAACTGCTTAGTGTTAACATAAATGGCCTCTTTTATCTCTCTTTCAAACCAATGGTCCTCTCTATACAAAATGTGGACCTTGCTCTCTTCAAAGAGTGACCTCTTTCTTCTTCTTCAAGTCCAGCTGCCTTTTGAAAAAGGACCTTTGAGACAATTATGATCAAGTTGACTGAGAATATCCACAGACATTCAGCCACTTTAAACTTTTCAGTACAGTCTGCAACCATAGAATTTTGTGAAGATCTCCTATCCATGTACTAATCACACCTGGCCTTGCTTAGATGGTTCTTTAAATTTTCTTAAAATACTTTTCCAATTTTTCACAGATCACCCTGAGGCTTCCCATTCTCCTTTCTCCTTGTTTCTGCTGTTAGATTGGAAGTCATTGTTATCCTCTTTTCCTACTCCATAGTATCACTGGTATGAATTTAACAGATTGTCTGTGAGTTATGAATACATTACATATCATCTACTCCTTCATTAAAAACGGTAGGAGCAGCATGGCTCAGATTTATAAGTTATTTTTTTCCCCACCAAGAGTACTTGATATTTAAAGCTTGATGTGTGTGCACTGAACCAGTATAATTATAATACCAGGAGATGGGCAAGAAGAAGAGAAGATATGTTCACCCACCATACCCGCTTTTTTTTAAGTCTTGTTACCAGTTTGTTAATGTATTCCTAAGGAGAAGAAATCAGAACATTTTTACAGATGATATATTTTAACAGAAAAAAATGGAGAATGAAGCTAGGAACCTAGAAGATGAAAATGTTGCATTCTCGAAACATCTGAAACTTCAGATCTCCATGGCAACTGAGGACAAAATTGCAAGCCTTAAATGAAGGAAAATAATTCATTATTTACAATTAGCCTTTGAAATTCACACACACATTGCTTCAATACTTTGACCTATCCAGTATAACAGCCATTTAAGACCAGGCTTTCAGATCCAGGAAGCTGAAGAATAGGACCAATTGCTATTGAGACAGAACAAAAAAGTCCAAATGTTGCCATTCAGCCAGGGCTAGACACTGACTGAATGAAAAGCAATGTCAAGGGTTTCATTCTTTTTTTCGTCTTGGGAAAGAATCCTAAGGATCCTTAGCCACCCATTTTCGTATGATATTTGGGAGTTTTAACTAAAAATTACTCTACCTAGTGTGCTTCAAAGTCTGATCTTGAGAAAGAAGGAAGAAAGCTCAGGGGCAGATATATTAAAAGCATTTGATTTCGATCTTCAGCTGGTCCAGAATATAGTGGTGTGGGCAGAGATGGGAATGTGTCATTATGCCCATGTAACATCTCTGTTTTGCAAACTGCATGGAGTATGAGTTTGCTTCTGGCTAAATTCAAGGTGTTGGTCATTACTTACAAAACCTGGCATGGCATAGAGCCTAGTTACTTGTGGATCTCCTATCTTCCATAGTATCTGCCCAGTTGATCTGATCTGCAGGGTTAACTCTCTTCAGAGGCCGTTTTAAAAATATGGCATTTGCTAAGGTTCTTATTGGTTAGATTTATATCTCACCTTCCAAGAATTCAAGGCAGGTTCTTTTTTGCCATAATGTTAATCCTATAAGAGTTGAGAAAGAATCAAGCCTGAAGTCACTTAGTGAGTTTCCAGGATTAAGGTTCAACTTGAACCTGGTCTTCCAAACTTAGTCCAACTCTTTAACCATTTTGGTTGCTTAATATGCTCTGTATGTTATCGAGTTTCCAGTTTATTGTGCTGAAATATTTATTTTCATATGAATGTAAAACATCATTGGCTTTTTCAGTTGATGCTTCAGTTACACTATTATGTACAGTCAGTTCTGATTTAAATATATTACTAGAATATGATGACTAGCGATATCAAGTCAATATAGCATTATATTAAATATGAAATTCCTAAGTTCTTAGGGAAAATAGTATAAATCAACAAACACTATTCTGAATTGGTTTTGTTTATCCTTAATATTACCAACACATACCCAAATTTGGCTACATTTTTTTTTCAAAATTCCATGGGAATCAGATAGAACACAGCATAATAAAGATATCAAAACAACATTATACTGAATAATAGTTGTTAAGTGAACAATTAAGTAAAGGAATTTTTCAATATATATTTCAATATCTCATATGTTATACTTAATCATGCATGCAAACGTATAGGCATTCACAATATGAACACATCAATATTTGAAATACATAGAATGCATTTTCTTTCTATTCTTTTTAACATCTTGAAAGCTTGCTCAGACTTCTGGTCACTTCTAATAAAGGTATTGTGAAGCTGTGAACTTTGGACCTTATTCCCATGAAATAGTGCCCCTATTTTGCCTCTTAAATTTGCAGTAGTGTTAAATTCAGCTTGCCTGTGGTGATCAGAAGAAGCAGTCCTTTATTAATTTTTATCTATGACACATTTGACTGTTCTTACTCGTTACAAGCAGCTGTTTCTTGTAACCCCATATGTTATAAGTGGAGTGCAGTATAATGTCACTGTTTAGTTCAATATTGGATTTTGTGAAATCCATTATACAACAGCAGGCTGTCTTATTCATACACAATAGGAACTCTCTCAAGTTAAGGTCAAATGCTGCCAGTGCTGTTTCATGTTTAAAATCTTTACCCATGTGGGGAGTAAATTGGAATGTTTCTGGAAAGATAGTTTTTCTGATATTTTGTGTACTACATATCCTTGGGCATATGAAACTTGAACATTGACACCACTTTCCCAGAGGTGCTTGGGGCCATCCAGTCAGTGTCAGAAAAGAACTAAGTGAGTCAACATGTTTTCCTCTTGTCCTGAGGCTATACCTATCTACATAGCTGAGGTACAACAGTGGAAGGAAAAATACAATTCTTAGAGTTTTTCAATATTTCTGCATTGAATCCTCCACGTATTCTTATAAAAATGGGCTATTCAAAACATTTAGCCCATGTTCTATTGTACTGTATGCAAACTTCATCTGCTGTAGAACAGGGGTCCCAAACCTCCAGGCTGCAGGCCACTACTGGGCCTTAAGCCCTTTGGAACCTGGGCTGTGGAAGTGGCGGGTGAGCGTGCGCACGCGCATCCCCACTTGTGCAAACTTCAGGCAAGCGTGGGCCTGCCTGCTCCATTTACATGAGCAGCGAGCAAGTGCAGGCATGCACACTCCATTTGCATGAGTGGTGGGTGCACATGCCTGCTGCTCATGGAAATGAAGAGGCATGGACATGTGTGCTTGCCTGCCACTCACAAGGAACCATACCCTCTCCCCACCCTGGCCAGTCCACAAAGCCAGAAAGTTTGGAGAACTCTGCTGTAGAGGATGTATCTCCTTACTAAGCTCCTTCATTGATTGACTACACAATGTACAGGAAATCCTCGGCGTATGACCACAGTTGAGCCCAACATTTCTGTTGCTAGGCCAGGCAGTTGTTAAGTGAGTTTTGTCCCATTTTACAACTTTACTTGCCATAGTTGTTAAGTGAATCACTGCAGTTGTTAAGTTAATAACACGGTTGTTAAGTGAATCTGGCTTCCCCATTGACTTTCCACGTCAGCAGTTCATGAAAGATAATCATGTGACCGCCCCCCCAGGACACTGCAACTGTCTTAAATACATGCCAGTTACAAATTGTCTGAATTTTGATCACTGGCCACGGGGATGCTGCAACGATTGTGTGAAAAATGGACATAAGTCACTTTTTCGAGTGCCGTTGTAACTTAGATCATTCACCAACAAATGGTTATAAGTTAAGGACTGCCTGTGTACATAAGCCCACAAAGGAAGTATTTGAGGAAATGGAATATATTTCCAAGATTTTTTTTAATATCTTAATGTATAAAGTGTCTGTGCCTAAGTGTGAACAGAACCTGTCTCACTCTAATTTCAAATACTCCTTTCTATCCAATTATTTAAACCATGAAAGCCCTCTTTTGTATCAAACTCAATATATCCAACTGACCCGGTTTCTGTTGCTTCGATTTCTGAATATAGTTAACTGCAAGTTAAGCTGCCAGACATAGTTTGATTCCCCCCCCTTCAGATAGCATTAAGATTATCCAATTATATTCATTTACTTGAAGAATCTCATCAAACTCAGTGGAAATTACTTCTAAGAAAATACATATGAGAATGTCTTGCATAGACTCTGTAGAGCAAGGGTTCCCAACCCCCAGTCCATGGACCGATACCAGGCCGCGGCATGCCAGCAACCAGTCCACACAAACAAGCAAAGCCCTGTTCATGGGATGCAGTCAGCACACAAAACCACACACTCTCCGGTCCATGGAAAAACCTTTCTCCACAGAACCGGTCCCTGGTGCCGAAAAGGTTGGGGACCTCTGCTGTGGAGATCTCTGTCGAAATGTTCCTGCATACAGGTTACTAGCAGTTCCAGGTTAATCCATGTTTTCCAATTCTGATAATGCTGAATCTCTATATATTCTTCTATAATTGCAAAGCAAGCACCAAAACTGAATCTCTACATTTAGGAATTGTTTATATTGTAATTTATATTCTACTATATATTCTAACACTAATACTATATATTCTTATTTAGGGAGTACAAGTAGCCCTCAACTTATGACCGGTTACAACCAATCTGAAAAAGGGGACATGACCAGGGTTCAAAGTTCCAATGGTTGGGCCACCTCCATGGTCACATGACCAAACTTCAAGTGGTCAGCAACAGAGTCACAGTTTGCAGCATCCCACAATCAAGTGATCATATTTTACAATAGTTTGTCAAAAACCAGCATTTCTAGTTTTCAGCAAAACCATGTCCATAGAAAATCATGAGTTTGCTTAACAACTGTGGCATTCACTTAATGACTGTGGTATTTGCTTTACAACCATCACATTTTCTTTAATGACTGATACAGAAAAGGTTACAAAATTGATTGTCACAACATACAGCCATAATGGGCAGGCTCCATTACGGTTATATGTTGAGGACTACCTGTACTATGGTGTTTCCCTAAAAATAAGACTGAGTCTTATATTTATTTTTGCTCCAAAAGATGCATTGGGTTTATTTTCCGGTTAGGGCTTATATTCAAGGAAATACGGTACTAAATGCAACCATCTAGCTGATGATCCTAACTAGGGATTATTTTGGGGGTGGGGCTTATATTAAGAGCATCCTGAAAAATCATGCTAGCATTTATTTTCCAGTTAGGTCTTATTTTCAGGGAAACACGGGTATGTATTCTGGAATCTCAATAGATTTCAAAGATAAATTAATGGGCCTGCTGTTTTCTACACCTGGACTCAATTCATAAAAGTTGTTGAAGGTTAAAAACCTGTACCTCAAGTTTGATATAGAAGACTCTAAGAATCACCATCAAAGTCACAGAAATAATTTTCAATTATTTTGAAGATTCCTGAAAAACAGGACTGGTTAAGCACTGAAGCAGCCTCCCATAGAATGTTTTCCTGTAATATAACTTTCAGCTTATGAAAGTCTGTGATGTTTTTTATCAGATTTTTTAAAAAAAGATTGGAAGTATAGCTAGGAATATATAAAACCCATCTTGTCATTGTCACAGAGTTTTGCATTTCCATTTTTATGTCATGAAAATCCATGCTCTATGGAATGTCAGGCAAATCTTTACTTTTAAGTATTGTAGGCTTAAATTAAATGTATATCAGAATTCAGATGCTATCAGCTTCTTTCAATAGGATATGCATTCAGGCATACATCACCATTTTAACTCCCCATTTAGCTTGCAAAAGTGCTTGCATATTTAGTTACCAATATATTTTAATAGAAAGTAAATATGATGGAATCAGAGAAATGTGGATTCAAGTTAATTATCCATATGCATTCTTATTGGAAACCAATCTAGTCAAACTGCCACAGCATCCTAACTTCAAGAGAGATACAGATCAACCTATATCTCATCAGTGTCAGAATACATGTATTCAGATTAAGCATTTATATATACAACATAATGTACACACTGTGTTTCTTCATTTACATACTTTTAATGTAATTTTTTGCCAGATATTCATATAAGTCTGCCCAATATTAAGTCAATAAATATTTTGAGAAATGTAAATCATTACGGAAGATAGATAATGCGTTTAGTTTCCAGGAATGTGTACCCACAGCAAACAAATAAGGATGTGCAGGAGAGTTAGCAAGATAAATTGAATAGAAAATCTCTAACTAGTTTTTCCCTCATAACAGGCAGCATGTTCTCCCTTTAATTTGAGATCCTGATATCAGAAGAATGTCTCTTCAATCTTTTCAATGGATGTTCTCTACAACAATGAAGGGAAGATTAATTAATATCATCCTGCAGTTATGATCTGCCATGTATGTAGCATGTTGTTGTGCCTGCCTGAAAACAGTATGGCATATTTGGCAACAACTGCAAAGGTCCAGTGATGTTTGAAGAAAATATAAAATGATTAGAGCAACAGACACACATCAACTCCTAAGAAAGGAGAAAGATTGATTAAACCAAACAAGTATGGATATATGAAGGAAATCATAAGGGAAGTGAATCTAAGGAACATCACAATAGACAAGAATGGCAACCAAAACAATGCACCACGGCAACTCAGAAACTACTCTGAGGCCTTTACAAAAGAAAGAGAAGGGGGAAAAACACATTGTTGAATAAGAAGATTGATCCCTAAAGAAAGAGAAGATGCACCTGTTCTGGAAAGAAGACAAAGAAATTTTACAGTAGTTGATGATTCATTATTAACAAGGGCACATGTCAACATGGCTCATGAAGAGTGTTGACTGCCAGGGTAAGGATTAGGAATACCATAGAACAGATTCAGGACCAATTATCAGGTCTACTATCAATTAAACTTTCTGATAATACATATAGCAAAAAATGATATTGCCAGAAACACTTACAAGATGACTTTTTAACACTCAGGAAGGACACTTTAGCATTTAGACAGCCAGATTTTTCTAATGCATAGAAAAAGACTAGAAGGAGAAAGAGCATTACAAGCAAATGATTAGCTTCATAAATAATGAGAATGTAAGACAGATTTCTAGAACCATGATCTCACTTTTCTAATTGATGAATTGCTAATAAAAAATTGACACCTAACAAAAGCAGATTGAAATAATACATGGTAAGCTTGATCAAAAAGGCTATGAACAAATTGGAGATGAAAATCTTTAAAGAAGAATCTCAAATAAAAACTAAAAGGAAGTGGATGTGTTGGTATAACCAGGCATATTAAACACTCAATTCAAAATAAAAAAAGCATTGGTTCATAAAATTAATCACATTGATTATCTATACACTAATGTTTATATTATTGGAAATACACAACTCGGGGCAGAATAATAAATTTAAGATACAGGAAGGTAATTTTCTGATTAAAGGAAAGGAAAAATCATAGCTGTAAGACAGATTGATGGTGGAAATAGTTATCTAAGACAGTGAGACAACTTCCCTTCATTGTATATGCTCATGCAAGGTCTTGATATTATGTCTTGGGAGAGCGTTAATAGCAATAGCAGTTAGGTTTTATATATCGCTCCATAGTGCTTTACAGCATTCTCTCAGTGGTTTACAGAGACAGCATATTGCCCCCAACAATCTGGGTCCTCATTTTACCAACCTTGGAAGAATGGAAGGCTGAGTCAACCTTGAACCTGTCAGGATTGAACTCCTGGCAGTGGGCAGAGTTAGCCTGCAATACTGCATTCTAATTACTGCATCACCCTGGTTCCTATGGTTAACTTGGGCTCAGTGGCCTAAAGGGCCTTCTCTAGTTGTGCTATGCTCTAACATGCCACTTTCCATCTTTTCACCAAATCATCAAGGTAGTAAAAAATAAAATCCAAAATTGTACAGTTAAAGTGCATCCTACTATTGATAGGAATCCCCTCTCCTCTTGGGTTTAGTTCATTGTTCTTGTTTCAGTCCTGTATCTATAGGCTTCAGCTGACTCATCCACACACAATCACTAAATATAGCCATGCATAATGTTCAGAAACTATAAGCCATTGTTTAGCGACAAGAAAGTTTGTTGCTGAATATTTTCAATTAATTAATCAATCTGAATAGTATACTGGTTATGCATCACTTAATTATCTCTTTCGAATATAGTGATGACAAAAAATTATGATAGAGAGAATTTGGGGCAGAAATGTTCACAGCTTCCTATCACCTCTCAATCTGAAATTCAGTAATATAAATCTAGCATTTCTAGAGCTACACTGAAAAATCAAGGCCAGCAAAATATTAAGATTGTTCTATATCTCTTTCTATCTTGTAGTGGTCCTCAAGAGTTTTGCAGCCCAAATTATGCAGTCCTAATAAATCAATGCTGGGCTACTTTTCACTAAATCTCTTTGAACAAATGGACTGTTCTCCAGGCTCTACACATCTCTTTATTCTTTCCTAGCTAGCCCATATTTTCAATTTTCACATTCATATTATGGACCTGAGTTACGATTTCCTTTAGGCAACCAGATAGCATGCAAGATGAGAATTTGTGTCTCATATCCCTTGCTTGCTTGCTTTCTTCCA
Source organism: Bothrops alternatus (assembly GCA_034064705.1). NCBI lineage: Eukaryota > Metazoa > Chordata > Lepidosauria > Squamata > Viperidae > Bothrops > Bothrops alternatus. The sequence goes on from JARGCV010000049.1 coordinate 4,326,065, forward strand.
GATGACATTTACAGTAGGCATATTATCTAGAATATTCTGCTAAAATGGGGATCCATTATAAGTTATTTTTATATATATATATATATATATATATATATATATATATATATATATATATATATATATATATATATATATATATATATATATATATATATATATATATATATATATATATATAAATGGCTATATCGAAATGGCTATATCAGAAATCCCTTATTTCTTTGTCAACAATTTTAAACAACATATATATATTTGTGCTTGCAGGATGGCTCTAGGTTGAGCTGAAACAAGCAAAAGGAAAGAATGATTCCTTTCTCCCATATTTGGGTTTACAGGGTGCAATCTAAAAAAAATAAACACTTGACACATATCCTTACTCCCTGACTACTGACAAAGCGGGAGAGAACTTGTGGCTCAATAGGTTAAAGCATCTGCTTAGCATGCAGACTGCCCAGGTTCGAATCCCGGAAGGGTGAGTTCTGACTGAAGAGAGTTAAGAAACTCGAAATGGCTATATCAGAAATCCCTTATTTCTTTGTCAACAATTTTAAACAACATATATATATTTGTGCTTGCAGGATGGCTCTGGGTTGAGCTGAAACAAGCAAAAGGAAAGAATGATTCCTTTCTCCCATATTTGGGTTTACAGGGTGCAATCTAAAAAAAATAAACACTTGACACATATCCTTACTCCCTGACTACTGACAAAGCGGGAGAGAACTTGTGGCTCAATAGGTTAAAGCATCTGCTTAGCATGCAGACTGCCCAGGTTCGAATCCCAGAAGGGTGAGTTCTGACTGAAGAGAGTTAAGAAACTCGAAATGGCTATATCAGAAATCCCTTATTTCTTTGTCAACAATTTTAAACAACATATATATATTTGTGCTTGCAGGATGGCTCTGGGTTGAGCTGAAACAAGCAAAAGAAACAAGCAAAAGGAAAGAATGATTCCTTTCTCCCATATTTGGGTTTACAGGGTGCAATCTAAAAAAAATAAACACTTGACACATATCCTTACTCCCTGACTACTGACAAAGCGGGAGAGAACTTGTGGCTCAATAGGTTAAAGCATCTGCTTAGCATGCAGACTGCCCAGGTTCGAATCCCGGAAGGGTGAGTTCTGACTGAAGAGAGTTAAGAAACTCGAAATGGCTATATCAGAAATCCCTTATTTCTTTGTCAACAATTTTAAACAACATATATATATATATGTATGTGTATGTGTGTGTGTGTGTGTGTGTGTGTGTATGTGTGTGTATGTGTATGTATATGTATATGTGTATATGTATATGTATATGTATATATATGTATATGTATATATATATATATGTATATATATATAACTTATAATATATATATTGCTCCATTTTTCATATAAGCAAATATGTCAGAGATGGAATTCAAAACTGCACCTGGGATTTTGACTGCCAACTAAAATACAGCATAAATCCAGCAAAGGACCATGGGCGAATTTCCAAATCTTTTGATGTACACTTATTGCCAGATGAATAGCACAGATGTTTATATTTTTTATTGTGGGTGTTGCTTTGTTACCACTTCTTTTTAAGTGCTATTATTTCAACTGCACATTTTGTGTGGATGGTTGTTTTTAACAAATATTTTAACTAAATTCAGTTTTATGATGCTTGTTCCTTTCACATTCTGTACTTGTATTATTTAAAAAAAACTAATTTTATGATAATGTTTTTATTTAAAATGCTTTCTAAAACATTTTTTAAAATTTATTCCATGATATAAGTAAAAGATTATGTGAAGGGAGTATTGTATAGTTTTATGAGCTCTTAGCACGGCTAATAAGTAATACATCCATTTTAGTTTTGGCAAGATAACTGGATTCCATGCCAATATACTTTTCTTACCAATGTAAGTCAGAATGATAAAAGCAGCACTTTTCCCAAAATGTGGTTTGGATACTGTGTTACAGTTCAGATAAAGTCCTGTCTATGTAATTATAAGCTTTTGAAATCTGATAAACTTTCACTGAATTAACTTCAGTGTCTCAAACAATTTGAGGTAGGGGGCAGAGATGCAAAATATTGATTGGAAATGAAATACATGTTCTAAGCACTATTGTTTAGCAGAAATAATGTCTTTCAGAAGCATTTCTGACCTCTGTACATCAATTTCATTGCATTTATGAGAAGTGAAAAACTCATCACAGCAAACCAAGAATTGGAGAATTTCTGCCAAAAAGAAGGACATGCTGTTTCCTGAATATTCTTTATAAATACTTAACTAGATTAAATCCCCATAGGAGATGAATCTAATCTTTCTTATGAGGTGTCACACCAATGATACCTCTTGATAGAAATTGTGAAATTCTACTTCTTTCATGTCAACTGGAACAAACTTTGAATTTACAAATTCCAGGGGCATTGAGGGTGATGGACATTTCTGTGATTCTCACATTTTTGCTCCCCTGATTCCATCTCAGTGCTTTTCTAGTAAATTGAGTATGCAAAATAACACCGAAGCCAGTTTTAAAATACAAACAGCTGTTTAACACATAGCTAAAACTGAGCAGCAGTGCTGTTTCTGAGGTACATCAGCTCAAATTAAAAATAATGTCCTGGTTTTAAAAAACAGTAAAAACATATAAGAACTCAGTAAACAGAATTATAATTTGCATGAAAGACAGATAAAAGCAACATGTCTACACCAAAGTCAACATTATTATGAATGATGTTTTGTTTGTTATTATAGAGCACATAAGATAGAAAAGAGTACTCTTCTTGGTAGGCAAAGACAAAAAATATATACTTATTTTGGACTTATAAAGTGATGATGGGAAAGGAGTAAACTGTAAATAACATCAGCTTCAAATTAATCATGAATGTTAATGTCTATTAAACAAGGCCATATAACCTTCCACCAGCAAGATTAGCAAAAATGTTTAAAAATATGTCAGATAGATGTTGGAAATGTAAACATAACATAGGCACGTATTATCATATAGAAAGGATACTGGATGAACAAGTGGATTTTAAACCTGAACTTTTTTTACTAGGCATTATGTCTGAAAAGACTAATAAGCAGAAATTATATTTAATTCTACATATTGCCACAGCAGCGAGAATAATTTTTGCACAATACTGGAAGAATGAAGGATTGCCATCAGAGGAAGAAATAATCAGGAAGATATTGGAATATGCAAAGATGGACAGATTAACTACGAGGCTGAAAGACAAAAAAGATACAGACTACTATCAAATTTGGAATTTATTTTATTCTTGGTTAGAGAAAAGAATGAAGGATTAGGAATTAAACATGTATTAGCTTAGCAAACTCCAGACAACTAGTTGATTGGAAAAATTAACATATGTTGCTGAAAAAAATTAATAAAAAAGATTGAAAAAAAATAAAATAAACAAGGCCATATATGTGCAAATAATCAACCTAGAAAATGTTCAGTTTCTCTACAGAACATTTTGTAGAAGAATTTTTATTTCAACTCTTACTCTAATGTACTTATCATCATACATATGTTTACATTTATCTTTCCTGATCTGAATATATCTTTGACATAGGTTTCAATTATTGCTGATTCGCAGCATGAGCATTAATGTATTTTAAATAAAATATGAATTTTCCAGGCCACAGAACATTGTTTCCTTATGCTGAATAATGTTGGTGTCTCATTCTTCTTGTAATAACTTGGGTGCTTGTTTCCTTTAATGCTTGCCTTTTGGGTCATAATTTCGCTCTGCATGCTTAATATGTAAGGTAGTAAGATTTCTGTGAAAAGGTCATTAACTCAGTGAAGCCTTTTTATTTTCCTTGACTGAAAATCCCACAATAATACTCAGCAAATATAACTACAGCAATAATTGATTACAGTAGGGTCTCAGGTTTCTAAGCAATTACAGGAAAAAGGCATAAAAGGTCAGCTGTAGGGTACAAATCCTTTATCAGTCAATCATGATATTTGAGAGAAAGTGTATGGCTAGGTAGGGTGTTTACAGTGTGTGGTTAAAAATAAAAAGTTCAGATGGTGCCCCCAACAATGTGATTGAAGTTGTGTCTGGTTTTTATGTGTATCACACATACAACAAAAAATACAGGTGGATGTTTGATCACACTATTGTATCTGCCATTTTTAATTTTGAGATTATAATCTATGGACACTCCTGTTTTTGGGCTTGCAGGAAAGCTGAGTCTCCAGTCTGTCTTCTATCTTCTTTTATGGCAGCTTAAGCAACGGATACTCCTTCCCAACATAGATAAGAGAGAGCAAAGTGCTGTCCATGCATTGTTCATGCAGGTTGGAATCATAATCTCCATAGGGAAAACATTACACAGGATTTGTTGTAGACCAAGCTGGAAGACACTGTTCTCCTTAAGGACCAATACAGGATAGTTTTTCTGGGTTTAAATTTAATTAAACTTAATGTATTAGATGTATTTATGGCCACTCACTCCAGAAGAATCTGAGTGGCTTACAAAAAAAATTAAAACATTTTAAACCCACATAAATAGGCAGTGCAGACTAAAACAGCTGCAACCATAAATAATATAAAACTACAAAAGATGTCCCACCAATACATTACAATCACAGTTAAACCTAAGCCTGGGAACAGAGAGCATTGCTTCTGTTCTATTTTTATATTTCAGTCCCAAACTGAAACTGTCACAGAGCCCTTTGCATCTCATGAAGTATCATTATGAACACTAAATGAGGATAAACTGTTTCTACTAATGGAAAAGAAAATGGAAGAATAGAAAGAGAGGTGCAGTCCCCTGAAATTCCAAACAACTTCACTAAGTTAATGGATGGATCTTTGAAGGACAGCTTCAGGTTTCTACGTGGTTCCTTAGTTGTAGCTCAATTGGGTTGAAGATTTCCCTCTTTCTTTTGGATCAGCAGCTAGAGAGAGGACTTCCTATCATGGTTTTGGGTCAGATAATATTTCCTTTTTACCCAAAGAGGAAATTCTCTCTCAGATAAATTAGTTTTGCTTAACTGTTCTAAATCAACTGTCTTGATTTAGAACTCTTTCATTTAAATGCACAGATTGCTCATGATTTTAATTTGGTCATGTATGTGTTTGCTTTCCTTTGTACTTTTATGGTTAATTCACTGGTCTTTTAACAACGTTAAAAGTTGTGTTCTTTTATTTGCTGATCTTTGGGTAAGTTTTCATATGGATTGAACAAAAATATGTGAGGAATTAGTGGATGTGTATTTCTACCTTATGGGGTCAAATTGCATAGAAGGCCACTTGAGTTTATTAGATTCCAATGAAATTTCATAATCTATACATCACATCCATGATCCATGAGAAAGCTTGCTTTAATTATAGCTACCAATTTTTTCTTCCTCCTTTAATTGAATGATAGTGAATGCTCAAGACAATGAAGACCATGTTCCTCTCCACTTCTGCTCTCGATTTGGACATCAGGATATTGTCAGGTTCTTGCTCCACAGTAATTTTGAAGTCCAATCCCATGTGGTTAACATTTATGGGGACACACCACTACATTTGTGAGTAACAAACCACCCATAGCTTTTTTCCCTCTTTAGTGTGCAGTAATTTCCACTTTTTTTTTTACTAAAATAGTGTCTTGATATTTTTTTTCTCTCACTCTCTAGGGCTTGTTACAATGGAAAATTTGAAGTTGTAAAGGAGTTAATCCAACTTTCAGGAACAGAAAGTCTCACTAAGGAAAATATATTTAGTGAAACTGCCTTTCACAGGTATTCTGTTTTATGTTTGATCCCCCCCTCTTTCTCCAGGTCAAAAAAATTACTGAATCATTCTGTCTGTGAGATATTTGATTGGTTACTCAAAATGTTACTGAAAAGGTTGGGTAAACCCAATAGGTCTCATTCCCAAGCTTTCATTTCTGCAGTCTTATTTACTGCATCCATGCTGCAAAATGCATCTGCTACAAAACACATTTGATGAGTGTCATATTTGTAGCAAGTATCATTAGTGAGGAAAAAATCTAGGTGGCCAAAGCTATAAAGCAATGAAATAACACAAAGACAATACCCAGAACTTAAAGACAAAAACCAGAATTAATTTTTGCAAAGCAGATGAAAAGCAACAGGATTTAACAATATTAGAGTTGCATCCACAATATACGTGGATGCTCTGAAAATATTTGTATTTTTTAAAACTTTATATGATTACCTTTTTTAAGAGTTTACTGGTCTGTATTGAAATGCAATAGAAATCTATGGGTAAAACTATGCAAAAATCAGAAGTTAGTTTTTTCTTCAGAGAATTGCTTATTTCGGTCAATTTTTTTGTATACATGGCTCAACAGAGGCATTTGGGAGTAAGGATTCATTTCTTTAATGTAAATTTATATTTCTTATATATTTATATTCCTTATACATTATTGACTAAATATTGTCAATAGCTGGTTTGATTTTGTTTTTTAAAAAATTATTCTAATTCATTCAGTGCATGTACCTATGGCAAGAACATAGAACTGGTGAAGTTTCTTCTTGATCAGAATGTAATGAGTCTCAATCATCAGGGCAGAGATGGACATACAGGTAAATTACTAAGAATCAGTTTGTGTTATGTCTGTGCAAAAACTAAGGAAAGAAAATGTATATCATCTAAAACAATGATTAGAAGGACTATTCTGTGCTAGACCAGCCAATAATTACGCCAGAAAATTAACATTCACAGAAGTTATAAATGCAAAAGCTACGCAACTGTCTCTGAACAATAGATGCACACATTCCCTGACATGCAGTGATGCTGAAGTCTAATCCAGGCTTAAATCAATCTTCTCCAGGAGAGTAGACTAGGCTAGAAAGTTAAAAAGACACTGTGGTAGTAGCACCTATCTACATAATGAACTGAAATCAAGCTCAGCTAAAACAAGCCTATTCCTCTTTCTTATACCCTTTAAATCCATTTTATTATTCTGTAGCACTTTATATTGTTATGAAAATCTTTCTTATAACAATGCTTTTTTCTCCTCCTCCTTCTCCTCTTCCAGGGTTACATTCTGCTTGCTATCATGGCCATATCCGCCTTGTCCAATTTTTACTGGACAATGGAGCTGATATGAATCTAGTAGCCTCTGATTCCAGCAGGTCCAGCGGTGAGAAAGATGAACAAACCTGTTTGATGTGGGCCTATGAAAAAGGTAGTATTATTTGGGTACCCTTCTTTGTGCATTAAAAAGATGGCATTACAAATCAGAAAAGCAGAACAACTTAGGAATCTTTTGAAAAGGGCTGTCCATATGCATCTGCTTCTGACATTAAGAGAATGCACAACACCAAGTATTGGATTTATGCTCTCAGAAATGCTAACCCAGTAGCCAAAGCTTGAATTCCACGCCAATTCAATCTTGACCTTTCTCAACACCTATAAAATAAAAATCCAAAAAATCCATAATTGTATGCCTGAGTTCAGAAAAGGTAATATCTATCTGTAAAATATAGATAAGGCTTTTGAAGTCTTTTTTTCCCTATTATCACTGAACAAGTTTTCACAGATAGCATTAGAGTACAGTTATCTATGAAGTTCATTATGAAGTCAAGGACTACTATTGATTTTATGTGGAAAGAAACTTTGGTTCTATTGCAAAGGACAGAAGCAGATACCTCTTTTAAAGACAGAGCTATCCTTGATTTCCTGCAGAAATCCTGCAAAAAAGCTGCATATTACAGATTTTGCAAGTCTTGTCTGATAACACCTCATTTCTACTTCTCTTTTTCCTCCAAACTCATCTAAAAAATTGCCGAGTTCTGGAAGCTGTTTCCTTCATGCTTATCCATCACTGAGCCAAAATATATTTTGACATGAAAATGTGCCCAAATTCACATAAGCGTCTATTCAGTTTGAAGCCATCAACAACCATTCTTGAGTGTGACATTTTTAGAGGTTATAAATCTGAGATTGTAATCTCATGTCATTTGGAGTGAATTTTAGGTTGCTTATAAATGCAGTTCAGCCCATGATTATTTAGCTTTATATTACATTAGAAATAACCTTTTTATGATTTTTGTTATGAACTGCCAGTTCTTTATCACTTGACTAATTTACATATTCTCTGAGCAAGATTTCAGTCATGTTAAACAAAATTATAATATTTAAAACATTTAAAATATAATATTTTGGGGGGGGGGAAACAGTACTTTTTAAAAAAAAAATCTTATAAAGAAGACATCCTAAAACAGGGGTGTCAAACTGCCGGCCCATGGGCCGGACATGACACGATGAAACCGCGCCCACCACATTGCTGGCAATAGGGAAAAAGCTCCAATATGTCGTGTGACGTCATGTGACATCGCGAGTTTGACATTTCTGTCCTAAAAGAATGTAATGCCTTACAATATGAGAAGAGATTAAAGCTGGTTTTGAATGGAGACACAAGTGTGTGTTTGTTTATGCATGTGTGTTTTCTCTTAGAGTTATAGGAAATCCTCGACTTATGACCACAATTGAGATTTCAAAGATTGCTAAGTGAGACATTTGTTAAGTGAATTTTGCCCCATTTTACGATTTTTCCTACCATAGTTTTTAAATGAATCATTGCAGTTGTTAAGTTGGTAACACAGTTGTTAAGTGAATCTGGCTTCCCCATTGACTATGCTTGTCAGAAGGTGGCAAAACCTCACCCAGAGACATGGCAACCGTCATAAATACAAGTCAGTTGTCAAGCGACTGAATTTTGATCACATGATCATGGGGAAGATGCAATGGTCGTAAGTGTGAAAAATGGTCATAACTAACTTTTTTCAATGCCGTTGTAACTTTGAACGGTCACTAAATGAATTACTGTAAGTCAAGGACCAGCTGTATGTGACTATGAATGAATTATGTTACTGCAATGATATCTGTAATGTATCCAAGAATACAAGATGTTTTATGATGCCTTTAAATTCTAAGATAACATTTTATTCAACAGCAATACTGTTTGATAGTTCATGATGTACTTTTGAACTGCCTTCTCAGATTCTTTATTGGCAAGTTGGTACTTCTGTGTTGTTCTTGTTTGCTTCTAATGGCAATTGCTATTTTTCAGGACACGATGCTATTGTCACCCTTTTGAAACATTACAAAAGACCCCAGGATGAATCTCCTTGTAATGAATACTCTCTACCTGGAGGAGGTGTGGTATTGTTAAACTGTTCACTTTACATGGCTAAAAATAACCTTAATAGCTGCTTTGTTTCTCTCCCCCCACCCCCAAAAAACTAGATAGCTGTGAGGCCAGTCTATGTGAACAGTCTCAAAACAGTGCAGCAAGAATTAATAGCATAAGCAGCCAACATTGCTGACTGCAGAACCTAATCAGTTTCTTAGGGGCCAGATGGAATAATAAGGTAGGAGAGAAGGATGCGATCAGGCCCTTAGCAGGAGACTATTTTAATACACTGGAAGAACAAGCAAGACAATGAGAAAGAGAGGAAAGGCTAGAGAAATATAAGATTAGAGCAAGGGAGAAGAGGAAATCCAGGGGCTTTACAGCTGGCTGTAGTCTGAGGGGATAAGAGAAACTCAGGGAATGAGAGCCTAAGTGAATAAAAACAAGATTGCCAATAGTTCATAAGATAAGGAAATTCTAGGAAAAACTAAGAAAATGGAAACTATAAAGGATGTAAAAAAATATATATCAGAGTCAGGTACGCTATGTAAGATTTGACTTCCCTCCTACAATGACTGCACAGAAAATGAGCAATTATAGAGTTTATCCATGCTTTAAATAAGCAAAGAAAGATTGCATTATGCCCTTATAGTAATTGTAGGTAAACTGTCAATTATATGTAGCAGAGGTTAGTCATTGATCTAGTAGATCTCACCATGTCCCATTGACATTATATATCATAGTCTATATAAAACAGACAAGTTGAGTAACTTTGAATCAGGGTTAACTGTAAGAAAACCATTTTTCCATTCCAAAAGAGAATTCATTTTGTGACTGATTTTTTTTTTCGGTTATGCATTTCAAAATTCAAGGATATTGCATGTAATGACTGCTGGCTTCAGCCTATTATTTGAAGTTTGTTTAACAGCAACCAATGATAAATATATCATAAACAATGATATGATTTATTGATTGATTATATGCCCTCGTCAATTTCAGCTCCTAGTGACTTACATAGATAGACTTCCTCCAGTGTTCCAATATCTCAGGGGCTGCCACAAAGAAGAGGGAGTCAAGCTATTTTCCAAAGCGCCTGAAGGCAGGACAAGAAGCAACGGGTGGAAACTAACCAAAGAGAGAAGCAACCTAGAACTAAGGAGAAACTTCCTGACAGTTAGAACAATTAACCAGTGGAACAACCTGCCTCCAGAAGCGGTGAATGTTCCAAAACTGGAAGTTTTTAAGAAGAAACTGGACAGCCATTTGTCCGAAACTGTATAGGGTTTCCTGCCTGAGCAGGGGGTTGGACTTGATGACCTCCAAGGTCCCTTCCAACTTTACTACTACTACTACTACTACTACTACTACTACTACTACTACTACTACTACTATTGTTGTTATTGTTATTATATCTCCAACTTGTTCTTTCAAGTCTTTCAATTCATTGCCACTGTAACCGAGTTTGTGCACTTGGCATTTGGTCATATTCTTCTTCTCTTCTACCTTTCCCAGCATTAGAGCCTTTCCCAGAGAGCTGGGTCTTTGTATAAAATGTCCAATGTAGGATAATTTGAGCCTGATCATGTGTGCCTCAAGTGAGAACTCTGGGCTGATTTGTTCAATGATCCATTGGTTTGTTTCTTGGCTGTCCATAGTATTCTCAGGAGCCTTTCCAAGACCAAAGTTAAAAGGCTCTAAAATTCTTAGAATATTAGAATAGAAATATTCTTCCTATCCTATCCTGCTTCTTTAAACTCCAACCTTCATTTCATAGTGTTCAATGGAATTCAGTGGCCTGCACAAAAAACAGGAATCCCAGAACATCTCATTGTCCTCATAGTAAATTTATGTAGAGGTCAGGAAGCCATAGCATAGACAGAATTTCTGCAGTTTGTTCTGACATTCCAGTTTGCTTTCTTATCTTTCTTAATTTTTGGCAATCTCTTTTCACATTCATCCTTAGCAACCTGTTAAGTTCATTCCACAATCCCTCTGTTTCTCTATCAATAAAATTTAGAACTTCAAAGAAATCCCTGATGTTCTCTTTGAAATGGATGGATTATATGTTCAAGATCATATTGTGGCACTTGACTGGTTGTCTTTTTCTTCTTCAGCTTCACTAAGAGATTTCACATGAGCAGTTCATGGTCTGTTCCACAGTCAATACCTGCCCATGCCTTTGATGTTGTACTTGAACTCCTCCAGCTCCTTTTAGTACTAATATAGCCAATGTGATTTCTATACACTCCATGCGCTGATGTCCAGGTATAAAGGCGTCATTTTGGTTGTTTGAAGATAATGTTACTATTAAGAGATACTGGAGTGGCTGAAATTGATTAGCCAATTGCCTGCTCCATTTTGGATTCCTAAGCCATGCAATCCAGCTACATTTTACTCTTTCATGTTTCTAGCACTGGCATTCTAGTTTCCCATCACAAGCAGCGTAAGAGTGACTAGAATTCAGATATAGACATTTTTCTTTGGTTTCAAATATCTATTTTTTTATTATTTCTTTCTGACCAAGCAGATTTCTGCACACACAGTATGAATAAATTTAGTAGTTTAAGCTATATGAGAGACTTATAAAACTTCAGTACAAAGTATCAGCCAGGAAACCTTTGCTTAAAGCAAATTATTTTCCATTATACCAAGCTCAAATTATAAACTTTACTAAGAAAATATCTAATGCAGGAGCAATACCGAATCCAGTCTCAATTCTGAAGTAATCAGTGGATTATTCTAAAATTGATTTTAACACAGCCAGTTGTAGTATAGGGGAAATTAGCCAATGAATGTCCTTCACAGACTCTGAATCTATTAGATAGATAATCCTGTCTTGTAAATAATGATTATAAGCAAAAAGTGTGGTTTATAAAATCCTACTTTAAATGAATGATTAATGAGACTCACCCAAGTGGTCCATCATGTCTGGAAACAACCTTCATTACTAAATAATAACAGAATAATAGCGTTAAAAGGGACCTTGGAGATCTTCTAGTCCAACTCACTGTTCAGGCAGGAAGCTCTATACCATTTCAGACAAATGGTTGTCCAATGTCTTCTTAAAAACTTCCAGTATTGGAGCATCCACAACTTCTGGTGACAAGTGGTTCCACTCATCAATTGTTCTACCTCACAGGAAATTTCTCCTTAGTTCTAGGCGGCTTCTTTTCTTGATTAGTTTCCATCCATTACTTCTTGTCCTGCCTTCAGATGCTTTATGGCAATACCTGAGATATTGGAACATTGCTATCCTGACAGTTTTTTTTTTGCTGTAATGTCAGGTCCTTTCTTTTAAATCAGTTAATGAAAAAGCACCCAGTAAAATTACTATTTTTCCTCTCATTCGAGAGTGATTGTAACCTTGAAATATCTCAAATTAGTGGGATGACATGAGATTTTTTTCTGCAGTAATCAGAGTGAGGGAGCTGTTTAGGGCCTGTAATACTTTTCTGCCACTGACACTGTCTAGGTCACAGTATTTCTCAACCTTGGCAACTTTACGATGTGTGGACTTCAACTTCCAGAATTTTCCAGCTAGCAACGCTAGCTGGAGAATTTTGGGAGTTGAAGTCCACACATCGTAAAGTTGCCAAGGTTGAGAAACACTGGCACTCTAGAAGGTTTCCTTTCCCTGGTGTAATTAATACATCAAGTAATTCAAGCAGATAGGTTAAAATGCCTTTCTTCTTCAAACTACACATGAATATTTCTTGGGATCATCTGTACTTTTGATTACAATTAATATAAATGTAGAATACCGTCAACTTTTTTTCAGTACAATACCTGGTGTTTGTTGTATAAAATGGCTAAAACCAGCCCTTTGAATCTTGTTAATAGGTCATCTGTATTATCTAAATCTCATTAACACCCAGTCTTTATCATCTAAAATGTAAATTAGGGTTCATTTGGCGAATCTCAAAATATTTCTATGTAATATCAACATGAACATAGCACTAAAAGTTTGTTTTAGTAAAACACTCTAAAACTTTGGGTTGCATATATCGTTTGATTTTTTTGACTGACATCATGTCTTTTCAAAGGATGAGTAAATAATTACTGTATGGTTTAATTTGTTAAAGTAAGATTATGTAAATATTACATATGTTTTGTAAACACTTGTAACTTTTACTTTCTTTTTTAAATTTCAGACGGATCATATGTGTCAGTTCCTTCTCCTCTAGGGAAGATTAAAAGTATGACCAAAGGTATTTTGATTACTAAGAATTTTATTTTTAATATCTTACCAAAAATACTTCTATTGTAGGTAGGGTAAATTTTTGAGAAGCTGGCTTATTAATCTTTATAGCTTTTTTCATGGTGAAGTTTTATTAAGGCTACAAGATTTGTCTTCTCAACATATCCACAGGCAGACTTAAATCAGTGAAAGAATTACTGAGCATTTTTATCTTGGATGGGGTACTATCAACACAATCTGTTCCTCAAGTGAGGCTTGCCAGCTTTTTCATTAAAATCTTCCCTGTATTTGAGAGCTTGCAAGAAATTTAACAGGCAGAGTCTTGGCTACAGCTCCATAATATGGGAAAAAATTCAGCTGCCATTTTTTTCCTACCATTTCCCCCCTGTAACGAAGCTATTAAGATACAAAAATGCTATCAGAAATAAGCTAGGAAACCTAAGCGCTAAAACTCAGCGATATTGAAAATTGGTAACACCAGAGATGAGGCCAAAATGGAAAACATATTTTATTTCAAACCTATAGTAAAACATTACAATCCAAGAGTTTTGTTGAATTTCTGTTGGGCAAGGTTTGATGGTAAAAACTCAGATTTAACTGTTCTGTGTTGTGTTGACACAAAACTCCAAATAATTTTAAGAAATAGTGAAGACTCAAAACCATCTTGGAAGGCAAAACTCTGGAGGCTTGCTACATAGCAGCAAAGAGACCCCCAAAGTAGCAGCTCTTTATTGCCACCATGTTTGTGGCTCAGATAGGGTAAATAGCCTGGTCTCCCTTGAATTCAGAATACAGGCAGTGTCAGGGAATTATGCAGCAGTGTCCATATGAAGTCATAGATGCTGACACATACTTGTAGTTTTATATAAATAAATATATTTTACATCTATAAGTGATGAACCGGTGATGAACCGGTGCCTGGAGGCTGTTGAGGTCTGGATGGGTGCCAACAGGCTCAGACTCAATCCCGACAAGATGGAGTGGCTATGGGTTTTGCCTCCCAAGGACGATTCTAACTGTCTGTCCATCACCCTGGGGGGAGAAGTTTTGTCCCCCTCGGAGAGGGTTCGCAACTTGGGTGTTCTCCTTGATCCACAGCTAAGCTTAGAACACCATTTTTCGGCTGTGGCGAGAGGAACATTCGCCCAGTTGCGACCCTATTTGGATCGGGAGTCACTCCTAATAGTCACTCATGCCCTTGTCACCTTGAGATTCGACTACTGTAATGCTCTCTACATGGGGCAACCTTTGAAGAATGTTCGGAGACTGCAGGATGTCCAGAATGCAGCCGCGCGAGCTGTCTTGGGTCTTCCAAGACATGCTCATATCACTCCAGCCCTTCGTGAACTGCACTGGCTGCCAATTGGTCTCCGAACACAATTCAAAGTGTTGGTTATGACCTATAAAGCCCTTTATGGCAATGGACCAGGTTACTTGCGGGACCGTCTTCAGCCTCATGAATCCCAGCGACCGGTTAGGGCGCATAGGGCTGGCCTCTTACGGGTCCCATCCATTAAGCAGTGTCATCTGACGGGACCTAGGACAAGGGCCTTCTCCATTGCTGCCCCAGCCCTCTGGAACCAACTTCCCTCAGAGGTTCGTACTGCCTCCTCCCTCCTAGCTTTCCGGAAGCTTTTGAAGACCTATTTATGCAGACAGGCTTGGGGGGTATGAACTGTGTTCTGTCCCCGGGCCGAGGAATTGTGCTTCCATCGTTGATTGTGTGTTTGACTGTGTTTGCATGTTGTATGTATGGATTTTTAGGCTGGTTGTTATTATTATTATTGAATTTTGTATTTGTAGCTGTGTTGTTGTGAGCCGCCCCGAGTCTAAGAAGAGGGGCAGCACAAATAAATAAATAAATAAATAAATAAATAAATAAATAAATAAATAAATAAATAAATAAATAAATAAATAAATATACACCAAACAAGATAATCAAGCACATCACTACATCATGAGGTAAATCACCAGGTAAATCACAGAACAGCATATAGAGAATTTAGAAGAAAAAGGCAGGGAAAAAGGAAAGACCTCTTTTTATACCCAGCATCCAATCATAACATAGATTACCTCATGCAGGAACCAGCACTCCCCAACAAATCAAACTACACCATTGTGTTCTGGTCCATTTTCCACTTCACTGTTCCAGCTAGTAAATATCTTAACAGGCCGTCCTCGACTTATGACCACAATTGGAACTCGAAAATGTATGGTCTTAACTGAGGCATTACATGGCCATATCTGATTTTATGATCCTTTTTGTCAAGTCATTTAGATGACATCATGTGATCACAATTTGCAGCTTTCCCTGTCAACTTTCCCATTGCTTTGCTTGTTGGAAACCAGCTGGGAAGATCACAAATGGTGATCATGTTCACTCCGGGATTCTGCAACTATTGTAAATGTGAGATGGTTGCCAACACCCAGATCATGATCACATGACAGTTTTAAGTGTGAGGACCGGTCATAAGTCCCTTTTTTAAGCACCATGATAACTTTGAACAGTCGTTAAATGAATGGTTGTAAGTTGAGGATTACCTGTAGCTTAATAATTTGCTTTGGGGTGTGGTATTAATTGAACTCTGTGGTTCTGATCTCTCATACAAAATACAACCCTTTCAGATCAAGAAACTGTTCCAGAGCTGATCCTGGCATAAAGTATGACATTCCAGTCAACTCATTAAGAGGTTATTTTACACAACATTCCAAAATAAAACTGACTCAGATATTCTGTGTTTTGTTGAAATCAAACACAGGACTGAATCTATACTTTCTGCTTGGCTCATCCCCAATATAGCATTGCTACATTACTTCTATGAAGCTGAATTATCAGTAAGGAATGAAAAAAAAACCCAATCTGTTTCATGTTGCTTTGATTATGGTAGCATCACAGTATCACAAAGGGGAGAAATTTTTTTTAAAAAAGGAAAGGGTTACGTTAGTATTAAAAGTGATAATATTGGAAAGCAGACTGCATCCATGTGTGTAAATACTTGGAAAGGAAAGGCAAAGCAAGGGGAATAGTGAGGAGGAACAATCTCTCAAGGGAAAAGGCAGTGCTGGTGCTCCAGTCTACACAGTTGATCAGGGAGACTTGCCTTCCTTGCATGGATGGGAAGGCGAGAAGCAAAGGAATCGCCAATCAGCTCTTGGACTCTGTTGCCAACCGACTCAATCCAGGCTGAAATTTCTGAAGTTGGTTTAAGAAAAAGATGGAAGCAGCGTGGCAGAAAAGCAGCGTGGCAGCAGTGCAGAATTGCCAAAAGTCCTTCATTTAGTTTTAAGGTTGGAACCGAAGCTAATTTTCAGAAAGAGTTTCAATTATGTCTTGTATGCAGCAGTTAGAACAACAGCATTCCAGGCACAATGGTCGATTTCTAGTTTGACTCTATTTCTTACTTCAGCTTGTTACTCAGACAATATAATTTGCATACACAACAATAGTCATTTTTCTGGCTACAATCAGTCCAATTCTCAAGACGGGTATACCCAAAACAATTGCTCTAAACAGCTTTTTATGACAATTAGCTTTGCACAGATGGAAAGGGCAAGAAGCCAGGGAATGATCAATCAGGTCTTCCGGTGGGCATGCTTCAGACTAAGCGCAGCCAGAGGAGTGCTATTTAAATAGACATTTGACTCTTGGAATAGTTATAAAATTGAGCCTCCTATGGAATACTTCTTTGGGGAGAGAGGATAACAAGACATATGTCATATTTTTGTTTTCTTTGTGACTTTTCAATATCCCACCCCAAGTCTTTCTTGATTGGGGCAGGGAATAAATATTATTAAATGGATACACAAGCTGGAGTAGAAGGCTAAGAGAGAAAGTCTTAAGGCAAATCTAAAAAAAACAAAAGCAGAAAAAGAAAGCTCTCTGTTAAATGTACGTGCATGAGTATCTAGCATTGTTAGCAGTACTACCACACAGACAAAAAATAATAATAACTGGAAGAATTGATTTCTTATTTCGCCAAATAAGAAAACAGGGCTTACTGAGGGGGGCAGTGGATTTTTAGGAGATGAGGATGCTCTTTTACATTAATAGGAGGCTTTGAAAAGCAAGACAGTGAAGAGATGGATAAAACATCTTTCATCCTCTCTCTGTCTAATTAACTATCACCCACTCCATTAAATTAAATCAAAGTTGAAATTTAGATAGAATAAACTACCTATGAGGGTTAGAAATGGAGCATAATGTGCTGGTATGGTTTTCCTTTCTCTTACCTGTGTGACACTTTTGGTTTATAAGATAACTTCCAGGTGCAATGCAAGTGCTGGTTTATCACCTATAAAACCTTTGTGGCATAGGCCTGCTCATATGAGGGATTTTCTATCTTCTATAGATTATGCCCTTTCTCTTTGATCAGACACAATTAGCATGGTGCGATCAAACAATCCTTCCTTCAATTTCTCTTCAGTAGCAGTTAGATCCTGAATGGTTCTCTCACTGTGACAATTGTTGTTTAAATTCCTGCTGATTCACTCCAAAACTGCACCCAGCTCCCACTTACAGGTTAACCAATAACCCTAGAGCTATGTTATAGCCCTTTCTGCTGCACCAGTCTAGGCAGGAGAATTCAGAAGATAACAGCCCAATTATAACAGGCAAGAGAACAACAATTACACGATCTAAAACACAACAAAATACGTAACATTCTTTATATGCAAATCAGTCATACTTTGGTCTAAACTCAAAAGAAAATGCCACCATCAAAACATCCCAAACACATGTGTTTTATTTTGTATATGACTCACTTGAAACAGCTGTATTCAAACCATTTTCCACACCTGTAGATAAGATTTTCTTGCCTAATTCCATCCTGGACTAATTTCAGTAAGAGAGGGGAAAGTATAGATGAGGCAAATCATAATAAGGTGTGGTAGGGAATATATAAGAATGTTCCAGCAAATTGCAAAGTCTGCTTTATGATAGGCTATACTTAGTAGCTACTGTTTTTAAGAGTATTGTGTATTCAACTTGTGCTAACATTGGATGTTCCCACTTTGACAACTGATGAAAATGCAGCCATTTTCTATTCTCATTTTCTAGGCTTTTTCTTACTTTTAGGAATCATGTGCAGCAGGGAGGGGGATTGGAATGAAAGCTCAGCTAGTCATAACAATAACACTGCTGTGGGAACCCAAGGACAAGCTGATAATGTTTTGGCGGGCTGAGGAGCTGGGGAGGAAGCCCCTGGTTTTCTCTAATTGGGGAATGTGATTTATGACAGTTCACTGAGGGTGAGAATTGTATTTTGTTACTTTGTATCTGGGAAAAGGGAATTTAGTTTTTGGGTTCAACTATGAAGTGCTGATATTTTGTTTCCCAAATAAAATGTTTTTTAAGGAAGAATTTTTCCTTGAAGTTCTTTTAATGGGTTTCATCTATCGGAACCATGACATATCAGGGTTTAACATAGCTACTTAAGAGCCACTACTCATGTAACATGTCCACTACTTCCAAGTTAATTGTGAAGCTTCACACTCACATGCCATTATCGATGCTGGACAGAAGAGAAGATTCATTGAAGTTTCTCCTGCTGAGCTAAAGGAATGAGGGTGGAAAGAGAACCTTTGAAATGAATAGAGGACGTTCTCCATTGGCAGGAAATTCTGTCTTTCCCATCCCCTGACTTTTCATGCTGCCTTCCTATACTACAGTTCACACGTCTTGGTGCAACACCATTATCTTTAAAATGAGAATGGTTTTATTTTTGTTATATTGATGCAGTAGCAAAGAGAGGACCATGAGGATTGCACAAGCCTCTGACTCAAGCTGGTGTTTGATTTGTGGGTTTGTACATTGTCAGGTGGAGGAAATAGTTGTCAGCTGAGCCATGAAATTCAAAATGACCTCATCACAAACTATCGTTGTCATTGGGACATTGTCAGGCCTCTTTGTAGAGAAATTGGGGAGAGGTGCTGTGTGGAAATACCTTAAAAAGGAGTGTCAGTGATTTGGATGGTTGGAAGTTTGGCTTAAATTCAGTAAGAACTGTAACTGAGAAAAGTAGTGCGTAGAGCATGAAGTATTCACTGACATTATTGCAATACTTCCTATGTCACTGAGACATCATTCTTACTGAGATTTGTTTTTTATATATTCTAAAATTAGTGATGATAATAACATATAAGTATGTTTCATTTAATTTAATGCACCTTAATTTTAAGAGAATCCTTATTATTATGTGTATGTTTAAAGCTAAAACAAGTCAATCATTCTCTTGATCCATTTCCTTTCTTAATTTTCTTTCTGGATAAAAGCTCTGGGTTCTTTAAGAGTTTTACCCTTAGTGATTAGAAGACATATTCAAATGCTTCTTTGAGAAATGTTTGGATAGACCTCTTATAGCAGAGCATGCGGATCAATATGTTAGTCTGCAAATTAAGTTGTGTATCAAATCTAGTTCCAAGAGTCAGTAGATCGCAATGGCAATAAAAACAGCTTTATAACAGCTGGCAATAGAAACACCTTCTGTTAGACAGAAAAGGAAATAATTCCTTGTATAAAGGATTTTCTGCAGCCATTACATGATGCAGATAGAATATGCATACGAACTGAAGCACTGTTCTTTTAGTGATAAGCTTCTAAACCCAAAAAGCTCTAAGATGGATAGGATGTTGAAAATCTGTTTATTATGTGCACTTATTGTAAGGTACTAAAACAAAGAGGAGCTGAGATACTAGCCAATCAATGTACAATAATAAAAAAGATGGCAATTTATTTATTTGTTTCATAGTATGAAAAATTGTTTTATGGTATGTAATTTATTTATTTGCTGCTAAATTCAAGGCTTTTAGTACACATTTTTTTGCTTTACAGAAAAGGCAGATGTTCTCCTACTTCGTGCTGGCTTGCCATCCCATTTTCACCTTCAGCTTTCAGAAATAGAGTTCCATGAAATAATTGGCTCAGGTAAAGATAAGTGGAAAAATATATTCATTTTAGCATATACACACATATACTTATCAGTGTGTTCTTAATTTGTTGCAGGATCATTTGGAAAGGTGTACAAAGGAAGGTGCAGAAATAAAATAGTTGCAATCAAACGGTAACATTAATAGTATCTTCACTTATTTTATTAATTAATTACAATTTTGAAGTTGTATTATATATATAATATTCTTTTTTTCTTTATCAGTTACCGAGCCAATACCTATTGCTCTAAATCAGATGTCGATATGTTTTGCCGTGAAGTTTCCATTCTGTGCCGACTCAATCATCCTTGCGTTATTCAATTTGTTGGTGCTTGCTTGGATGATCCAAGTCAATTTGCCATAGTCACTCAATATATATCTGGAGGTTCTCTCTTTTCACTGTTACATGAACAAAAAAGGTAAATTGACCTACATCAAGTAAGTAGCTACTCCTAACCATGTTAAGGCAGAGGGGATTGGCCAGAGGTCAGCACTCAAGGAGAGCTTCTTGCATGGGTTCCATGAACTTGTCCAAAGCCCACAATGACCCTATCTATAGTTAGCTGGAAGAGAGAAGATGATCAAAGTAGAATGAACTCCTTAGTGATTTAGTCTAAAAGGAAAGATGAAGAAAGGGGATGAGGCAATGGAGGAAGAACTGCAGAAGGAGGGGGGAAAGGTGATAAGTGACACTGGTGTGAAAGAAAGTGAGAAAAAAGTAAAATGTACAATGCAAAAATATAGGCAGAACTAGCAGCTTGGAAAGTAGAGTAAGTCAGGAGCATGAGTAGGTTGCATATTACAACAGAGAGATATAAAACAGAGAGGCTGAAGTTCCTTAGAGGCAGTGACATTGTCAAGCAGGGTTCATGAACCTATAAAAACAGCAAAAATTTCTGCTTCAAATCTGAGCTATAGTTTCAAGCTACCAGTAAATGACTGCCACTACCTAATAATTCCTGGTGATAATATCTTTCTGATTCCAAGAATATTTATAGAAATTAATTATATACCTTACTTATATGTTCTTCCAATATAAGACCAGGCACACAAAAGCAGTTGCTGGTTACTAAAAATCCAGTTAACTGATTTAATAAACTGTAGCGATCATTCGCCTGATGTAGAGTTTTTTCTTTTTCTTTTAGTCACAGATTATTTCATATACCTTTCCATGGGGAGGCTGTGGCCATTAGCTTTGGAAAAAATTATTGAACTTTTCTCAATTATATTGACACAAATTCATCAATAGAGATAACCAGCTGGAAAAATAATCCATGCCTAAATTTCATTCTGGCCGGTGTTGGTTCAGGAGACTTCCTGGCATAGGTCAACTCACTCTCTATAGACATGACTTTAAATCATAGATGCTGATACAGGCATCCTTTCCTTATCACATGGGTGTCAAACCCGATCATGTCACATGGCATATCATGACGTATCATGACATTTTTAGCCTTTACGGAGCTGGGATTGGCGTGGCTTGCACATGGCACATTGAGCCTGCAGGCTTACAGTTTGACACCCCTGCCTTATCACAACAAAACTAATATGATGTCAGAATAACAGACCTTGGAGGTCTTTCTAGTTCAATCTCCTGCTCAAGCAGGAAACCCTATCCCCTTTCCGACAAATGGGCTATCCAATCTCTTCTTAAAAATCTCCAGTGTTGGAGCACCCACAACTTTTGGAAGCAAGTTGTTCCACTAATTAATTGTTTTTCAGAAAATTCCTCCTTAATCACGATGTCCCTCTTGACATCATAACACAAGCTCAATTTTCTTTTATTTATGTTGCAATATTGCATGCAAGTGTTTTGTCCCTTGCTCTCTTATGGACTACTATGCATGCTGAAATTTCACTTAATGCCATTACCATTGTTATTATCCATAGGCCACATTCTCCATTGGAGTGCCTGGTTGAATTGATTTACTCATTATTATTCAAGGTATCATAATGGAGATTTTTTTAAAAAAAAAAACAAAAAACCACTAAATAAACAAATTAACAAATAAGCAAATATTTCCCTTCTTGATCTGATCAATTTCTCCATTCCAGGGTTTAAATAGAGTTGGTTACAAGTACACCAATAGTATTTTGAAAATACGGCTGAAAGTAGTCAGCAAAAGTTATTTATGATTGTTACATAGGAAACAGTAGCTGCATCATAAAGAATCTTAGGCAAATGTGTTTTTACATTTGCCCATCTATTCTCTCCATATTGATTAATAGATATGTTTGCCATCTGATTTTGCTCTCTGTCTAGGAAACATGTGCAATACACTAATAAGTACAGGAAAGGATTATGCATAATGATTGGGTTTAGGCTTCCTCCATGAAAATAACAAATCTATTCCTTTTACACCAGCCTCAGGGGAGCTTCCATTTACCACGAGATTAGTAAAGCATGAGCATAATTTCCAGGAACAACATGAATTGTTCTAGAGGAGCAAGGTGGGCAAATAATGAGATCATGATATCATTTCACAAATGATGCTACTTACATTCTTGCATCAGATATTGTGCCATGACTAGCAGAAATTACATAATTGCACCCTTTTCACAATACACCTGTCATCATTTTGACATCCTAGTAGTAATTAATGCTCATGCTCATTGTAAGGCATGTTCTACGTGGTCTTTTACTCTATGTTTTTCTAAAGATTATTATTATCAAATCTATCACTAGGAGATATTAGAAGAGGAATTAGAATAGTAGGTAAATGAATAACTTATCTAAGTTCTAATTAAAAAGAAACCTATTTCAAATTAGAGATAATTTCTCATTTTAAATTGCTTAGAGAGACAAATTGATTTGCTTATGACAAATACTAGTTGTCAATTTACTTACTAATCATGAAGTCTGACAAATTCATTTCACCTGTCTCTAATTTGATGAAGGCAAGTCTTTTTTTATTATTATTTTCATTGCAGAAACCTCGACTTGCAATCCAAATTAATCATTGCAGTAGATGTTGCTAAAGGTATGGAGTATCTTCACAATCTTACCCAGCCAATTATACATCGTGATTTAAACAGGTACATTGTGGTTGACAAAGCTCAAATCATTAACCATAATTCTGAAATGTATGTATGTATGCATGATGGCGATATCATAATGCTTTCATAAACTGACCAAAATTGTCCTCAGAAAAAGGACAATTTGATAACAGTGGCCTGAACAGAGTTAAGGAGTACCTGAAAATACACGTTCAGGTGAAATTTAAAAATGTCAATCACCAGAGAAATCAGGTTCAGGCAGTTCAAATGGGTATAAAGATTTACTGCAAGCTTAAGATCTCTACAAAAATCTGAGCTACTAACAGTCAAGAAAAATGAGCTGGAAAAGGAAGGCATTCAAGGTGGGCTGGACTTAGATCTCTTATTGGCGTGTAGGAACTCATGACTTATGACACATTTGACCTCTCCCTTGGCCTGGCCATCTTCTACAAAAAAAATGAGGACTACCAACCTTCCATATTCCAATTTTTCCTTAAAATAAAATAAAGACCACACTCTGGCATTTTTTTTGGTGAATATGTCAATTCTAAGAATTCCAAAACAAAGAACTGAACATTATATATATATGTAATCCATAGTCCTATAGTCCCATGGACAACATCCATAGGATTATTTCTATTCCCTCTGATATTAAACTTTGGCTTAGCATCTTTACAGAAAAACCCAACATGGAATCCTCTTTTTCTTCCACCCTTTATGATTATTTGCGTCAAAGAATGAAAGAAGTGACTTGGTAGCACTGAGAAGACCAAAAGACCAAACAAACTGGTCTTATTGTATTCTTTCACATTCTGCACAAAAGAAACTCTTTAGAAATGAAAAAAGGTGAAAATATACTTAAGTATCTCTCCTCAGTTCTGCCCTGTTGGCCTTCAGATCAGAGAAGTAGTTTTGCCTAATTATATTTTGTTTCATAGCCATGATTCCTTTACCAAAAAGTATAGCATAAAACTACCAGGGAGAAAATGTGATATAAATAGTCTGTTGCCGTTCTGACCACATGTCTCTGAGTGTATGTGACTAGGAACTGAAGGTAGGTAGCAATAGAAAGCCAACAACTTGTAGGAAGAATGTATAAAGGCTGGAGGGGGGGGAATTAAATCTGTTTATCTCCTATTGAGATATAACTCACTCAGCATTGGGAGATAATTGATCCATTGAAACTTCCTGAAGCAGACCAAGTCTGTCCCTTAGCTTTTGATGGAGAAGTCTTATGCTTGGCATTTAATAGTTTTATAAATACTTTTGATGTCTCTTATCCTTTCTTGATGCCAGGCTCTGCCAATTATATCAGGGGAGATGAAGTAGCCCACTGACTTGGAAGTAATCTTTCCTAGCTCATTTCTTAAAACCGCCTGCAACTTTCGAGTTTCATTGTAATAATTAATTCCTGATTTGAAAGACATCAACTCATTCTCATGCCTGAGATAATTTTGGAAGTAATTAATTCATCCATCCTGGTTTATTAACTCAGTGGGAGTGCAGGTGATTATTATTAGAACAGCCTTCCAAACTGCTCTGTTTTGTAGACATTTACTTGAATGTGATATGTAAGAAAAACCAAAATGTACACTTTGCAAAGAAACAAAAGCTTTGATTCTTATGTTTTACTGATACTCATTTTAAAATTTTAAAAATAGCATTTTCCACTTTCATTTTTCACATTTTTTTCCAAAATTAAAAATACTTTCCCCCTTTCAGGCTACCTCATCTTGAATCAATAAGGTCAAACAAACATAATTAAAAGAATAAAATGCTCTCCACAATCAAAGAGTTACTCATACTTCCAGAAGTTTCCAGCAATATCAGAAAATACAGGTAGTCCTTGACTTACAACAGTTTGCTTAGTGACTGTTCAAAGTTACAAATGGCACAGAAAAAGTGACATGATCATTTTTCACACTTACAACCATTTCGGCATTCCCCAGGGTTATATGATTTACATTCGGATGCTTGACAACTAACTCCCATTTATGATGGTTGCAGTGTCTTAGAGTCATGTGATCACCTTCTGACAAGCAAAATCAATGGGGAAATCAGATTCACTTAACAACCATGGTACTAATTTAACAACTGCAGCGATTCACTTACAAATGTAGCAAAACTCACTTAACAAATTTCTCACTTAGCAGCCTAATTTTGGGGTTTAATTGTCATAATTTGAGGACTACCTAAGCTTTCTTGGATGGGATGGGATTGGGGAAATTGGAGAGGAATCTGATTCATAATCTAATTCATTCAGGAAGATGTCCACAACATCAGGCTAGATTTTTCTGAGCAAAGCACAGAGAAATCCACTTTTGTAGCCCTCTTCTCCTTATATCACTCTTAGGACTGCCATCATATGTACACTAAATAGATCGGTTGTGGCATGTATTTTGCATTATATACAAATGTGTATACATTTTGTCAGGCATATACAGGATTATGAGAACTACACCTTTGCTGTGACATTAGAATAATTATTTTGTGCACATTTTTGTCTCATGTCTGGAGATGAACTTTCCATAGGAAAGCTCACAGTATTTTAAATTATGGCTGTATACATCTACTATTGATATTTGATATTAAACTCAACCTTATATCTGCTTGCCATGTGGATATGAGGAAGAATATTGCTTCGAACAAATTCACTGGTTGAGATAAATAATAAACAAAATGGCATTATAGGACCTTTCCCCCCCCCTTTCAACAGCCTGTCATCTTTGACTATTAATCTGTAGCAAGCTCAAAGCTTTGCAATACATTTAGCTGCAAGGATAGATTCCAGGGCTAGTAGCTCTTTTGTCAGGGAATGAAATGGGATTTATCTCTTAAAGCTTTGTGCAGAAACAGAAATGTCTTGCATTTCTAGGCTGTGTAGTAAAGGCAGTGGCTGACAATAGCTGTTCAGGTTCCTATATCCACAGAGTATTAAGAATGGTATAGTGTATTTCATTACATGTTAAGATCAATATGAGACTTCCATTCTGTTTTTAGCTTAAATCTGGTTCTATGTATGCCAGCACTTCTCGCAAGATAGGACAACAAAAATGGAAAGCCAGCTCTCTATGGATGATAAAAATAATCAGCATGTCTGTATAGCTGCATAGAAGACAGAATGCTGTCATGGTGTGTGCAAGATTATTAATTTTTTTTACTTACACATGTCTAATGGTTCCAAAATTTAGAACAAATTGCAAAATGAAGGCTTGCTTGGCACACATTTGCTTTATTTTGCTATTTTGCCTGAATTAAATATCTTAATACTAGTTATTATTTATTATTTAGCATTGGATCAGAACATGACAAAGAGAAATAAACATATACACACAATCCACCTAATTTTATACAAAATCACCTACATCTGTAGCATCCCTTAAATTACCTGTGCTCCCTGGGTGTCAGCGATCAGATGCTGCCTTACTGCCCCCCTGGGCCTCACGACCATGACAAACAAAAGAGTGTCCAGAATTAATACTAGTAAAAGATATACAGGGATGTGTCCTAGCCTCACTTAATATGTCTCCATCTTCTCTGCATTAAATCAAGTGGTCCATCATAAGCTTCTATTGATGTTCATATAAACACTCAGCTATGTGTTTATATGCAGGTAGAAGCTTTCTGCAGTAATAGAGTAAATTTCAATATATTGCAGGTATAGTATTGAGCACAATAACCATGCTTCTCCTATTCATGTTAGTGGGCTACACAGTATTATTGAGTCATATATTGATTCCAACTAGCTTATTTATATCCATCAAGAGAACACCTTAAATCTAGGCTTGCTGACTTCTTTGTTTATTTAAGAAAATTTATATGGTTGCCAATTTTCATATGAAGTCTGGGAGGCTAACAAATGTTTATTAAAAACAATTTAATAAAACCTTTACAAATCAAGCCAAAAACCAGAATAAAGTATCCAAGGCACCATATAGCATACTCAGCTTTACAAATATACCTGTTTTGGGCTTATTTAATATCCTTATCTGGGACCTGGATGAAAAGAAGTCTTCAAAATCTTCTGGAAGACCAGGAGGGCGAGGGTCTCAGGGAGGAAGCTATTCCACAGGAGCAGCCTAGTACCATGCAGAGAAGACATGACTCTATATTCCTCAAGATAATTTTGTTTAATGGAGGGACCTTGTGCACACCTGTATGTCAAATCTAATGGGACAGGCAGAGACCTTTGGAGATAGGTAACCTGGACTGCAGGGCTTTGAAGGCAATAACCAAACCCTTGAATTGTATCCAGAAGCAGAAGCATATTGGAACCAAATGCCATTTGTGCAACAGCAGTGTAATCCATATAAACTGGGCGAGTCTAAAGCTATAGATGTTATTGTATTCAGAGTTGGTTGAAACTTTCAAGTATTTTTGAGGATATTCCCATGCAGAGCACAATGCAGTAATCCCATTGGAGAGTGACAGTGATCATGGTCTCCCAGTTTAGGAGCAAGTACTTAGGATTTGTGCCAAAGCCCCACTAGCCAAAACTGTCACCTGTTTTTTGAAGACTCCAAAATTGTGCAGCACCTCTCTGTGGAGGAGTATTTTCCATTGAGAAAGATTAAACATCTGTGCTAATGGTCCCCAATCTTTCTGGCTCTGTGGACTGGTGGTGGTGGTGTCAGGGTGAGACAGGATGGTTTTGAGTATTCTGCTTGCACAAATGTACTTTTATGTGCTCATGCACTTGCCCCCCCCGCTTGCATGGCCCGGTATCGGCTATGGGCCGGGGGTTGGGGACCCCGTTATAGGGTACTCAAAGGACACTCAGTCTTGCTAAAACTGAGTTACAGCTTGTTGATCCCCATCCGGACCTTCATACTCTGCAGGAACCGAGTAAGCATTTAGATAGCATCACTTGTCCAGCCAAGGGTGGATAGGTGTAACTGAATATCATCAGCATTCTAATATTTCACTCTGTACTGATAGATTACCTCACACATGGTTTCATGTTAAATGTTCTTTATATATTATAAAATATTTATGTAAAATAGGAGTGGTATACAGTTAAGCCCAAAGGCACCCTACAGAGAAGGAACCTAGAACTATACCTCTCCCCCACCATACCAGCACTGAATAAAACTAGTCTCGGGGAATATTTAAAGGAATACTAATGGCACTATTCTGAAAAATACAAGCCTGAACTTCAAATATAACTAATGGTGGGTGCAGTAGAGGAGGATCAGTGTCAGGAGACCCAAATCTTCATTCCCAAGAACAGCCTTTTGTAACTAATTATAGTTCATTAATCAAATAAAGTGGAAAACCTGTCATTAAGCTTTTGAATAACCATTTTTCAACAATTCATAACTAGACTTCCTGCACCTGACAGGCAGCAAAAATTAGGAACTGTGTTAAGTATTTATTGCAGTATAAAAAAAATGCAGCGGATGCTACCAGCAAAGTCCTTACAAGACTTAAAAGAATGTGCTGTTGCCTTTCAACTTGCCTGCCAGATCCTCAGATTTTCTTAACAAGAAACAGTAATAAGTCAGACAATAATGAAAGTGATGATTAGTTTTTGCTTCAATACTGACTCCTTTAAACTGAAAAGTATATGTGTTTTTTTAAAAAAGTGTTGTCCTTATTACATCTTCAACAAAGTGCTGCCCTGGACAGCCCTTGTTCATACAAAAATAGTAGAGCCCAATAAATTCTAAATATTATTTTTATTTTTTTGCCACCAGTGCATATTATTTTTTGTTCTATAAGTCATTGCTCTTAATTCATATTCTGGCTATAGAAATTAAGACACTCTCTCGTTGTCTAGTCAACATAGGAACCTCGAATTCTTTAATCAAGTGATCTCTTAACATCTGCATATCAAATTGATTTATTGATTATATACCACTAAAACTCTCATCGTCATGACTTTTATGTAAGCAAAATGGTGCATCATAGGGCAATAATTTTTGAACAAAGGTACTTCAGATGTGTCCAAAATCTGGGATCCATGATTTCCAAAGGAATGAAATTTGGGGAAGTTGTGGCTGCTGTAGGAATCAGTGCTCAGTCATTGCAGGGTGCAAATATGGCTGACTGTCTTCGCAGCAGTGTATTTCAGTTAGATAAACTTTAATTTTTATTCTGGCCCCACCCACTTTTGACATACAAGTTGTATCTGTGGCATCAACGAAGTTGTACAGCTCTGTCAAAAAAGTCTTATGATAAGCATTTTTCCCTTCCTATCAATGAAGAAGAATATAATTATAGGCAATTATTATTCAGATTATTAAAAAAACATTATTCCTTACATTATACTTGATGAAATTTGCCAATCAGACAGTGTGCATGGACTGAATTAAATGGGCTTATTCATGTATACGTTCATATTTAAGAAACGACTCTAGTGTAATTTTGTGGTCTTGATATTATAAGAGTTGAAACTAACAAAAGCTGTTGATCTGTATCAACTTTTGAGAAAATTCCTCCTTTGTCAAGAAAGCATGAAGTAATGAAAGCACCATAATAAAAAAAACAACACTGTAGCATATCAGTCTTAGTTTAAAGCATACAGTTGAGTATGTCAAGACCTAGCTTTCTTTATGACTAAGCCTCATTTATGGGTCTAACGATTTGTAAAAGTTTGTAAGAACTGGCTTGGAGATTCAGATAAAAAGAGTCTGTGGCAACTCTGTAGTAATGGGTACAGGTGTCTGCAACTCTTTGTTACACATATAAAAAAATCCTCTCATAAAATCTTAAAATAGCGGTTGCCTTTCATTAAAGCTTTAGTGTATTAAGGTTAGAAGGATCCTTCACTGACCCCATTTCTTTGGAGAAGAAAAGCACATTTAATAGGCATTGCCTGTCTCTTGCCCTGAAAGATGCAGTGTCTGGCAGATGGAAGAACTACTGGATTTTGTAAAGGACAAGATTGATTACATGCGTCTTCTAATTCTTTTTCTAATTCTTTTTTTCCCCTTTCCGCTGTTTTCATAGAAATAATGGGAAAGGGTATTCTTGACCCATCTTCAGATGGGATGGCTTGAAGAACAAGACCATTTTGTATTGAATCTGATGAACTCTTTATTAACCCGCCTGGGCTCTGCTGAATTTTTTTTCTCTCTCTCTTATCTTTCCTGAATGGAGAAGCTTCTTTCCTCTGCATTTTTTCCCAAAGCTTATAGTGCATTGAAGCTGGAGTGGTATTAGAGAGGCTTCTTACTAGCTCTTGTTTCTATTGGTTTGGGTGGCTATTTTCTTCCTAGATATGAATGTGAGTGATAAAAAAATGGGGAGATGTGCAATACAGATGAAAGTAGCTGACCAAAATATATTTATGAGAAATAAATATGTCCTTGCAATAATTGATGAGGCTGGTCCTCAAACATATTGAGTCCAGAAAGATTCATGTGGCCATATTAAAGAAAACCAAAACAAAATAAACTTCTCACAGAAATTACTCCACAAACTAATAAGGTATCTAATAACAATATTTTTTCTCACAATATCCTGCTCCAAATGAAGCAAAGAAATGTATATCCAGAGCAGGAATTGTGAGATATCTTTGCCATCAAAAGGTAAAACATGTTTTAAAGATCTTACCAAAATAGTTAATATTCCTCTTTTATCTCACAGCCTTTCATTTTGGAACACAAGAGAACAAGTGAATTAGCACTTGGAACATCAGTGAAAAACCATAGTGTAGTACTCTGAATATTTTTAACTTTTAAAATTTTAATTAAAACCTAATATTCTCTCTTGACAAGTGAGTGTACGTGTGGGTCAAAATTATTCGACTTGTCATATTCAAATTGTCTAAACATTTTGATAAAAAACAGATAGGAAGCCTAAATTGGATTTATTGGAAACTGAAAGAATTATGTATTGCATGAAGCCACTGTTTTACTGTTAGGTTTATCATATTCTGTGGGTTTGCTTAATATGATGGAGAAATCTTGAAAGTATTCATTTCTGGAACTCCTAATTTTAAGGAAAAAGAAAAAAGGAAAAGGAATTCCCAAGCTGAACATTTTTCCTTGTAGTCTAAGTAGTATACAGGAAATGTGTCTTTTGAAAAAGGCTATTGATATATCTTGCATTTCCCCTTCATCACAAATCCTCCTGCCAATTACTTCATTTCTTTCTTTTCAAATACTTTTCTCTCTTTTAAATCTTTTTGGGTTGGGCAACATTTTTGACAAATGTATGAGAATTGCTGTGTATACATTCATGCTACTTTATTTTATAATGTGCTTTGCCTTCACAGGCCATATAACTTGAACCCACAATACAGTCAGGGGACACATAAGCCTTTTCATAACATAAATGTATGTTTCATAACTTAAAACTGTATTTTGATCCCTGCAGAATTATAACGTGATCAAAAAGTTTAGGGCATCACTTTCTGATTTTTTTGTCACAAACTCGGGTCCCCAAATCTTTCTGGTTCTGGGGAAATATTGTTTGAAACTCTCAGCTATTTAAATGTGGGTGTGCGCACATGTTTGTGTGTATGTGTGTGTTTGAGAGAGAGAGAGAGAGAGAGAGAGAGAGAGAGAGAGAGAGAGAGAGAGAGAGAGAGAGAGAGAGAGAGAGAGAGAGAGAGAGAGACTGATTTTGTGCAGGTCATGACTGCATATTATGAATTTCATATCTCTGTAAAACAAGATCCATTTTAAGGAAAGGAACTGCAAAATGGATTCGCTCACAAATATACCGTTAAGACAGAATCCACACAAGAGAAAAGCCATGTTGGTTTAATGAATATGGAAAGTGTTAAATCCTTCGTTTGCATGCAAATGATGAAGAGATGAAGACACATGGTGACAACTAACAATGCTTTACTCTCCTACTCCAACTCCAAGCAAAAAGCAAAAGGCATGCAGGCCTTTTTATAGGGCTTGAAACCCGGACAGAGTGAACCAATAAGAGTTCTTCTTTTTTCGTGCCTTGCGCATGTGCACAAGGCTGGCGCTGCTCTGTCTGGTCCTAGGCAGCTTTTAGAATGCCCGGGACCATTTGCAACAATTCTGGGCCTGCTGAGTTTCCTCATCAGGCCCAGGACACAACACCCCTCTCCCCTGGATAGAACACACACAATTCCAAATTTCTTTACAATAATAATAAAATAAATTAAAAGAAAATAATAGTCTGCTCACATGCAGACACCCTTCTTATAACTAATAGAGTTAGCTAACGAACCCACTCTCTAATGTGGACTTCATGTGTCTATCTTCTACCCCACATAGGTCACATCTCCTCAACCTAGACCTGTAAGGTCCCTTGTACTGACAAGAACCTCACATATTCGCCTAGATGCTTAGGAGGGGCCTTAGCCCGTTGTGACCTATGCAAGGTTAGGGAGGGTTCCTGGCCTGTCAGCTCACCTGCCCAGCTAGGCAGACCAGGACTTGTTCTTAAGGACACCTGGCCTACTGGCCCGTCTGTTGGGCTCGCTAGACCAGGACTTTTATGCTCAAATTTTGCAGGTGACCCCTGGTGAGGCGTCCCGGCAGAATTGCCAGAGCTCTCCCCAGGCTCCGTGAGAGCAGCTGAAATTCCCCAACCCTCTGAATTGGCTGAGGATTCCCCAACTACCCTGGATGGCTACAGGGAACTTAGTCCCTCGAGCCCGCAACCAGTCTCGGACGTGACCTGCATTGCAGGTGTGCCCCAATACTCCCAATCCTCTGTGGCTGAGGTGCCAGAGTCAGGGGCCACCTCTATGGCAAATCCCGCCTCAGGTGAATTCCTGTTTGGAGCTTTTGTGGATACGCATGATTCCCTGTTCGGCGCAATAGATGAACTCTGAGGATGCCCTTACACCTCTCTTGGGAAATCCCTAGCAACCTGTGGTATGTCCAGGAACAGTGAGATTGTGTCTCAGAAGGTTGACTTGAAGTGTGACGTGGTTCCCCAGCCCCCTCCCCCCAAGAGCGGAGGCAGGGGCGGAATCCACAGGGGGAAACCGCCAGCGCAGTTGATCGATGTGATGCCATCTCCCAAGGTCACTTCGTATGAAAGAGGTCCAGAGATCTTACAGATGACAGAAGGAACCCACAGGTGACCAGGAGCGTAGTTCCTAGCCCAGACCGGATCACCCAACTGTAGTCTCCTTGGTGCCTGCGGTTGCAACACCTGTGAAGCCACCCGGTCTGGGTGCAACCTGTCCAATTTAGTAATGAGTCGACGACCCCAGCGGAGTTCATCTGGGCTCTTCCCAGTGGTCGTGCAAGGTGTGGTGCGGTGTGCAAGAAGAAAGTCAGCTAACCTGTGATGCCAGCTACCGAACGTGAGACTTTTGAGTGCGTCCTTGGTGGTGCACACCATCCTTTCAGCTTGCCTGTTGGTGGAAGGGAGCTGACGTTGCATGCCAGATCAGGTTGGCCTGAAGAAAAGCCTGGAACTCAGAAGAGGTAAATTGAGGGCCATTATCTGAAACCAGGACATCTGGAAGTCCGTGTGATGCAAAAATTCCTCTCAACACCTGGATAGTCCTGGCAGTAGTAGTGGAGGAAACAGGAACAACCTCTAGCCACTTGGAATGGCTATCAACAAGGATAAGGAAGAATTGCCCCTGGAAGGGCCCAGCATAATCTAAATGTACCTTGACCAAGGGGTGTGTGTCTCCTCCTACTTGTGTACAGGGGCCTGAGGCATTTCAGGCCATGATTGTTGGCACACTTGGCACCCGTGCACCTGAGACTCGATAGCTTTATCAAGCCCAGGCCACCAAAGATGGCTGCGTGCAAGCGTTTTCATCCTGACTATGCCAGGATGTCCCTCATGCAGAGAAATCAAGACTTTAGACCTCAATGAGGCTGGGATGACTGCCCTGCTACCCCATAACAGGCACCCATTAAAGGTAGACAGTGTGTGTCTCCTTTGCCAAAAACTTTGAAATGTCGCATCTGGACACATGTCAGGCCATCCTGACAACACCCATGTCAGCACGCGTGTAAGCGTGTGATCAGTGGCAGTTTCAGCAGCCACGTCCCCAGCATTGAGGGGAGATTCAGGCAACTCCTAAATGGAAAGAATATTTATGGCAGGAGCAAGGTCTGCTTCTACCTGAGTTAATGGCAATCTGCTTAGGCCATCTGCATGGCCCATTTCTTTTCCAGGTTTGTGAACTAGAGTGTAGTCATATGCTGACAGGAAAATGGACCATCTTAGCATACAAGGAGAAATGATATGTGGTGTCTGTTTGTTAGTAGTAAACAAACCCAACAGAGGCTTATGGTCTGTATAGACCGTGAAGTGGCGGCCATATAAGAAATCATAAAATTTCTTTATGCCAGCCACTATGGCCAAGACTTCTCTGTCAATCTGAGCATAATTCTGCTCTACAGATGACAGAGTCCTTGAATAATAGGCCACAGGAACTTGTTTCCCATCAGCCTTCAGATGGCTAAGTACTGCTCCCACCCCATAAGGAGATGCATCACATGCGATGCAAACAGGCAGTTGCTCATTGAAATGCACTAAAACAGCATTAGAAGTGAGCAAGGGCTTAACCTCATTGAAGCTCTTGTCATATTAGTCCACTGCCAAGGAGCCTGCTTGTCTAAGAGCCTGTGTAATGGCTCTGCCACTGTAGCTTTGTGTGGGAGAAATGCATGGTAAAAATTTAAGAGCCCCAAGAAGGCTTGCAGCTCACTCTTGGACTTGGGGCTTGGAACCTGTTGAATAGCTTGTAATTTAGCTTCAGCAGGGTGAACACCTTGGGCATCAATCCTGAAACCTAAGAAGTCAGTGGAAGTGACTCCTATCTTGCATTTATCCTGTTTTAGCTTAAGGCCTGCTTTTCGAAAATGAAGCAAGACAGCCCTTAATCTTTCTGCTAAATTTTGAGATGACTCCCCAGCAATGAGGACGTCATCGAAGTAGGGATAGACCCCAGGAATACCTCGAAGTGTGCTCTCCATAACACTTTGGAATATGCCAGGGGCTACATTGACCCCCAAATTGCACTTTCTTGACCTTGAAGCCCCCCCCCTGTGAATTACAATAGTGTGGGCCTCTGCAGCTGGCTCATCAACAGGTAACTGTTGATAGGCCTGTTCAAGGTCAAGTTTCGCAAAAATGCGCCCTCTGTTGAGGGAGGCCAGGATGTGGCTTACAACAGGGATTGGGTAAGAGTGCTGTTGCAATGCCTTATTCAGTGTACACTTGTAGTCTGCACATATACGTATTTCCCCATTAGCCTTTAGAGGTGTTACTATGGGAGTTTCCCATGGACTAGAATCCACAGGTTCTAAAATGCCCTGCTGGAGCAATTTGTCCAGCTCAGCATCTATCTTACCCTTGAAGGCAAAAGGTACCCTCCTAGGCTTAACCCTGATGGCCATGATGGTTGGGTCTAACTGTAATGAAATGGGAGGCCCCTTGTAGGATCCTAGTTCTGAACTAAACACATCTGCAAACTCCTTGCAAACCTCTGCAAGGCCCAGCGTTTGCAAGCTGTGCAGCCCAGTTACTTGGATTCCCAGAGCCTCGAATCAATCGAGTCCAATAAGACTTGTATGTTCACCCCCAACAACCACCACATCTAGGGAACCTTCAAAATCCTTATACTGTACCTTAAGGGTGGCCTCCCCCTTAACACACACCATAGAATTTTGAAAATCAGTGAGTATTAGATTTGATGGCCTGAGTTTAACTCGAAGGCCACTACTGCTGCAAATCCTTTTGAAGGTATTAATTGAAATAATGGAGAGACCGGACACAGTGTCCAACTCCATCAGTAAGGGAACCCCTTGCAACCTTATGTTAATGGAAAGTTTCTTCTTAAGGGGCTTGTGTGTCCCTGTTCTCAGAATGCTGCTGCGCAATGCGCAGAAACCCACCCTGTGTTAGCTGGGGACCCTGGTACCTTTCTGAAGCAATTCTTCCCAAGGTTGAACCTTCTGGCGACTCAAATAGATGGATGCAATGTGGCCTTGCCTGCCATACACCCGGCAAATGGCGGAGCGGAACCGGCAATCAGCTCACTTGTGGCATCCTCCGCACCTGAAGCATTGAAGAGATGCTGGGGCCTTGACCGAACGTCCCTTCTGCCTCCTATCAGCTGGCTGGTGAAGTCTGCCGACCTCCTCTTCAGGATCCACTTCTGATCCTTCTCGAGCATCCTCTTGGTGGACAGAAGCTGTGTCTGGAGGATTCCTGGTGAAGCACAAGGCCTTCACAGCCCCGCCTGCTGCTTCCTCAGTTGCCACCTCTCACAACGCATCTTGGAAGGAAACATCTTCTTTTGCAAAAATCTTTCGTTGTAAGTCTCTTCTCCTTAAGCCACAGACAAAGCGATCTCGCAGCCTCTCTTCCAGATCCTTGAACTGACAAGGTCTGGCTGCTTGCCTTAAGGCTGCAATAAAGTCCGCAGCAGATTTACCTGGCGTCTGGTCTTTCTGCTCGAATGCATGCCTCCAAGCAGTGATGGATAACTTCAGCTGGAAGTGTTCCTTCAACATTTTCTTCAAGTCAGCATATGTTACTGAGTCCAGAGGTGCAGGGGCCACCAGATTTTCTGTGATGTCAAAAGCTTCTTGTCCACAGGCACACAAAAGAAGGCCGTCTTCTCTAATCTGATTTACTCTGAAGTAGTTCTCCACCCGTACTATGTAGGAATTCCATCTCTCTGGGAGGTAGACATCAAAATCAGTCAAGCGGCCAATCTTCGACATCATAAAGTTTACGATCTTCACCACTCACTTCCTCTGCAAACTGCTGTTTGGGAAAAGGGTCCTTTAGCTGAGCTCACCCTCCAGCGATGCTATACTGGCAGGCTGGGACGCTGATTCAGACGCCGTCTGCCCCTCTTCAGGACTTCCAGGGTAAGTCCTTAAATCTTTTGTTTCAGCTTGCAAAGGATCCCATCCTCATCGCCAGTGTTAAATCCTTCATTCGCATGCAAATGATGAAGACACATGGTGACAACTAACAATGCTTTATTCTCCTACTCCAACTCCAAGCAAAAAGCAAAAGGCACGCAGGCCTTTTTATAGGGCTTGAAACCTGGACAGAGTGAACCAATAAGAGTTCTTCTTTTTTCGTGCCTTGCGCATGTGCACAAAGCTGGCGCCGCTCTGTCTGGTCCCAGGCAGCTTTTAGAATGCCCGGGACCATTTGCAACAATTCTGGGCCTGCTGAGTTTCCTCATCAGGCCCAGGACACAACAGAAAGCGCCTGACATTTTCTGCACTTCCAGGTAGAATGAATAGAAAATGATATAATCCAATCCTGCCATCCAAAAGTGATTCCTGCCCTATGCAAGAACCTGGTACAGATCAGGAACCACTTCTGAAAGGGAGGACTGGATGATCTCATCTTCTATGCATTCTTCATCCCCATAACTTCCACATGGATTTTCCTGGTGTACTTTCAAAGTCCTGTTTTCCTGCTTCATGTGCCTCAAAATATGCCTGGGGCATATTTTTTCTTCTTCTTGGTCAACCCCTGCACTTTGATCAACCACATCAAAGGAAAAGGAACACTTCTCAGATGATTCAATGGTTGCCATGGTCTCCACTATCCTCCAGAGCTGGTCTTAACAATGATAGTACAATAGCAAAGTTATTATAACACTTGTCTGACATATTGAACATGGCTGGTTCAAAACCTGACTTTTAAAAAACAGCTGACAGATACAGCACTTCATCATTTCTCCTCTCACTGGACGTGTACATAAAGTCATTAAAGAAATGGTGAAATAGAGCACTGGTTGTGTTATTAAAAAGGAAGTATAGGAAAGTCCAGTGGCAGGAGAGGTAGCCCAGGGGAAAAAATAATAATAAAAGTTTTCCTGTGTTTTGAACAGACAACGTTCTGTCTACAAAACAAATTTATAACCATTGTATGGGACTATTTCTGAAAGGCATTAGAGACGTACAGGGTGGAAGAAAGGAATTGTTATTTTAAAGCTGTTTTTTGTGCTTGTATAAAGGTGCCTTTTAATACTTGAATGGTATATATACTATATATATTATATATGTACTATATATATTATGTGTGTGTGTGTGTGTGTGTAATTTTGGGTATACATTTGTGTGTAAGTATATGTATGCATGTGTATTTGCAATTTAGTTTGGATGCACTTTTTTTTGTCTCTACCAATGAGCACGGTGAGCAAAGATGTTTTTTAAACTGGGAGTATCATAGAGAGGACAAATAGTGAATAAAACTATATTAAACATTACGGGGGCTTATTGCCCTTTCGTTTTACTAAAAGAGATTGAGGAAAATTTGTATCACTGAAAATCAGTGATCTTGTCACCAAATTTCAGGAATGCTCTTTGGAATAGGAAAAATGAGGTATTGCTTGTTGCCAGATGTGCCGATTGTTTCATTTCATGTAACCCACACATTAGAATCCAACAATCTGTGGCTGGATTAGAACCAGATTTTCAAGT
The DNA here is from genome assembly GCA_034064705.1 of Bothrops alternatus. Classification (NCBI taxonomy): domain Eukaryota; kingdom Metazoa; phylum Chordata; class Lepidosauria; order Squamata; family Viperidae; genus Bothrops; species Bothrops alternatus. The sequence goes on from JARGCV010000049.1 coordinate 4,364,630, forward strand.
TGAGAGGGCTGCATAACATTCATATACAGTGATCTTACTACAGCTGAAGATAGTCACGCTAGCATGCTTTTTTATTTTGGTTTAAGCAAGTGAAAACACTTCTCCCTAAATCTCAGTGCAGCAAGAATGGATTTCAAAAGCTGCTGCCTGGATGACTTTGAAGTCAACCTTCACTGGAACAAAGAAGGCTCTTAGACAATACCAAACTGTTGGATTCCACCAGATAAATAGAGAGCACTTGAAAAATGGAAAATTGAGATTACCTATATTATTCTTAGGCATAATATTTCCTGCCTATATGAGAGGACTTTGTGTTATGTGCTAATCATCATTGCACCTCATATCTTGTCTAATCAAGCGCACACAATGAAGTAGACCAATGGATGCTGGCTGAACATTTTTCTTTAATACATTTTACTGACAGCTATTTGAGAGCCATCACATAGCAATCTAAACTAAGGGTAGTTGCCTACCTTATCTTCCTGAACTGCTTTATTGACTACATTATGAAATATACCACCAAGACATTCAGAAAGGACAAGGATTTGGGTATTTAGTGTAACTAAGAGAAATTTCCCAGCTTTCCCATGAAAATTATCAAACAAAATTTAAATTGAAGGAAAAGTAAAACTTTTACCAATATAACTGAATTTAGAAAAAAAGGGTTTTCACTATTATTAGGGTTTTTAAAATTTAATTCAGTTTTTTAAATTTTAGTTTAGTCATACCCTATGAATTAACGAACCTTTAAGTTTCTTAACAGTTCAACACACAAAAAATCTCTACCTTCGCTATTTTTAAACATACCTTTAAGGAATCTATTAAATATTAAATCATTTATAATGATTTGATTTGATTTTTAAATCATAAGAATTATATTTTACATTTTTAATAGTTTGACTCATTGATTTTCTTAAATTGGGCACAGTATTACAATTCTTCATTCCACAATTCTGATGGGTAATTAATACTATTTTTCATATTATTTTTTAGTTCCTTTGAAAATTCAGTGGCTGGTTTCTATGCAAATGCTGTCTCTCTTAAGCATCCTAAAACTAGAGTGCCTGAATCATATTGTTGGTTTAGTATGTGCTTCAATTGTATATACTGTATTACCCTTTCAATCTATAATCTATCAAAGTATTTAAAAGAATTATTAGAAATCAAGTAATTTAATATATGGAGGCCTTGTTTAGTCCAAGAATCTTTCCCATTACTGCAACATTTGTAATTTTGGATCAAAACATAACTGCTTACCTATTATTAGCTAGAGCTTTCAATGCTGAAAACAAAGACAATTATTTAACGCATCTGAACCTTAAAACTTGCCAAGAAACTTGCCATATTTTCCATGTAGTTCTAAAAGGGAGAATATTTATAAAATGTCTTGTTCCAAAGTAATATATTTGTACACATCAAAGTAAAAACTCAGTCATTTAGTTGAAAAACTGATAGGCTGAGGCCACCATTATCATACAGAAACCTTAATCTGGCCAAAGGTATTGTTTTAACCTTTGATAAAAATTTTCTCATTAAATTATTCATCTCTGTAAAATAACTAATAGGGATTAACACTGGAATCCCATTTAAAACATACATTAATCTCAATGTAAGATTCATTTTGATAATATTATTTTTGCCCCAAACAGATAATGGAAGTTTTAACATTGATTTATAACTATTGAAATTGCAGTTATCCATATATAGCAATAATATTCTTAATAAAAATAACCATAATATCTTTAACATATAAGAAGTTATTCAGTATCATAAGACTCTCTAATAGAGGAAGCTGATGGTTCGGAAACCAAATTGAAAATTAAAGGAGACAAGGGATACTTGTGATGGATGCTACAATATAAGTCAAGAGACAATTCTATTCATAATAACTCTAACCAGGTTTCACAATTACTAGTGAAATTTGAAGTCCTTTTTGATTCATTCACACAATGATGAAGAAAGATTGAGAGGAATATGTATTTTTTCTTAAACCAGAATAAAATAGTGTATATAAAGTGTATATCAAAACTGAATCACAACATCCCAAGTGAAATAATGGTTCTTCATAATACCACAAAATGTTGTAGTAATGGTGCTGCTATGATGAACAAGTTCATCCCAAAACCATTTCCATTCACTGCTTCCTGTAACCAAGCTAATGAATATTTATGATAAAATTTGCCTATTTGTTTCTTAGCCAGTCAACCTCTATATATTTTTTTTAAAAAATGTAGCTCCACAAAATCATTAATACCATTTCTGTACCCCAAATGAGAAGAGAAGAAAGCATTACCTTCCATGAAGGCATTTTTCAGATAATTTCCCCTTTTAACACTTTGCTCTACCTTAAAGTATTTTAAAATGGGCCTGTCTCTGACTGAATAGATGACAAAGTGTAGCTCACAATGCAATTGCATTTCACTGGGCCTCAGACTGATGCACTGCCCAGGAGAGTTAAAATATGTTGCTGTTTGACTTTCATTCCATCTGTACAAACTCAGCATTAAATCACTGCCAACAATAGAGATGTTGCAGGGCAAACTGGACCACCGGGATTCTATTTTCTCAGGCAGTAAATAATATTTAGACGCCTATCTTTCACAAAAGGCCAATGAAATGAGGTGTCCGAGGATCAGCTATAAACACATTCATTTCTGAGTACTTGCCAATAGAGCGCATGATGAAAGAAATACAATTAAGAGAGTGAAAGGGACTGAAAAAGAGCCAGAGAATGATACAGCAGTGTGGCAGCCGTGTTAATTAAGTGACCTAGTTTTTATGATAGGCAGAGCAGTGGTGGTGCTAAACTAGTACTTACAATCAGCAATGAGATGAAGACCATTCATGTGAAACTAAGATGGGTGCACTGTTGCAAATTGTCTCTTCTACCAATGGAGATGATGTTGAATTTATTTTCAGTGGTATAAGCTGTCACTCTGAGAATTATCCTTTCTGTCGTAGGAAATTGTCCCTATTGTATCAAAGCATTTAGAATTAGAATTAGTATTAAAATGCTTTCTTTGGCCAAGTATGATTAGACACCTAAGGAATTTGTCTCCAATGCAGAAGGTCTCAGTGTACACGCAAAGCAACAGATTAATAATAATCCTACAGCCATACAACACGGATGAATGTACTTAGACATGACACTACTGTGAAGATTATGTGTTCTGCAGAGTGATGGCACAAGGAAAAAAAACTGTACCTGTGTCTAGACGTTTTGGCATGTAATGCCCTATAGCAGCATCCTGAAGTGAGGAGTTGAAACAGTTTATGTCCTGGATGTGAGGGGTCTGTAGTTGTTTTCTCAGCCCTCCTGATCCACACAATATACAGGTTTTCTGTGGAAGGCAGGCTGGTTGCAATTGTTTTTTTCTGCGGTCCTAACTATCCATTGGAGTCTGTACCTGTCCTGTTTAGTTGATGTACCAAACCAGACAGTTGTAGAAGCACAAATGACAGACTCAATAATTCGTCTGTAGAAATGTAACAACAGCTCCTGGGGCAGTCTGAACTTTTTGAGTTGATACAGGAAGAGCATTATTTGTTGTGCCTTTTTAATGATGTTTCTAATGTTAGGTGTCCATTTCAAATCCTGAAAGATTATAGAATCCAGAAACTTGAAGGATTCTACTGATGATACTGCTGATATGACTATTATTGATTTGACTATTTAGTTCCATCTTAATTTAAATCTTGGGCTAAGTTGCTACTTGGGGCTTCAGGTTGAGTTTTGTAGCCAAATCTGCAGATGCCAGAAACTGTTATCTGTCAAGTTTCTGTATGCAAAACAAGTACTATAGCATTAAGTATGATTGCAATTTATAAATTAGATTTGGCAAGATGGAAAATAATAGGAGATACTGAACAATTACAAACTTCCTACAGTTTTAGGACTAGTGTCATGGCTCCCTTGAATTTCATGGAGGATAAGGATGAAGAATGAAATTAACAGTAATGACAGCTCCTACAATGTAAGGACTGGGGGAATTTATTTTCCTTTAGATTTGAATGCAAATTCATCTAATTTTACATTAACAAACTAATACATAAGCTGAAATTTAATTAAGATTTGCATTTTCTCCAAATTTTAGAGGACAATGTATTAGTAACACTGCATTGTATTGTCTTTACAAAAATGGATGAACTAGTAGCTACTAGGAAAATGAATTGGAAATCTGGACATTAGTCAAAGCTACCAAAAAATGTGTATTATGGGGAGCAATGCCATTCTCAGAGTATCATCATGCAAGCAGTTGTGTGTGTCATGGGGAATTCCTGGGAATATAGTTTTATGGTGTTAACATTGGAGCTTGGAGGCAGGCAGTTTCTCCCTGGTAGAAAGATTTATTTCATTCCATTCCCCACCACTTCCCTGCTGAGGTCAAAAAAATTGTGTTGTGACACTACTGTTTCACACTGCTTTTAAATAAAGAAAAGTTTTGCACTGCCCCCACAGCAATACCTTTGTAAACAGACATAAAAACAAATACTGGTAGAGCTAAGAACAAAGATGAGGATGGCAAACCAGGCTGGAAGGAGGATTGGTCAGCTTATCCAGAGGGTGTGTCATTTTGCAAACAACAGTAATGAGGATGCCCACAGATCAATGTGAATCAGTTGTTCAAATTTTGTGGAATGAAAAAAAGTGGTTATGTGAAAGTGCCCTAAATTTGTAGCTTCTTCTGCAAATTCAGCTGAAGGCATTATTTTTAGTATTATTTCAATATCACTTATAAACATACCCCAAAACAGCCTTTATCATTCTATAATACTCCCCAAACTGATACAAATGGCCATTATAACTGGGAATTAGAGGCATCAAAAATGTGAGGTTGGATAAAGTTCTCCTAGAAGATTTCCACATATTGCCGAAATTTTCTGTAATTATTTTTATGCAATAGTCTGTTGAAATAAGAGATTTTCAACAAATGTTACTGGTAATTTGTAAGGTATCAGTTATCCAAAGAACCAAAGACCTACATACAAACACCCGCGAAAACCTCAGAATATATACTCTGTCCTGCAGATTCATTTGTATGGAAATCTGAATAATGAGAGGCCAAGAAAGATCTTATAAAGGAGCTTAAATAGCAATAGCACTTAGACTTATATACCACTTTACAATGTTTAACAGCCCTCTCTATGCAGTTTACAGAGTCAGCATATTGCCCCCCAACAATCTAGGTCCTCATTTTACTGATCTCGGAAGGTTTCAAGGCTGAGTCAACCTTGAGCCGGTGAGGATTGAATCCCTGGCAGTCAGCAGAATTAGCTTGCAATTACTGCATTCTAACCACTGTGCCACCAAATGGCTTAGAACAGGGTTGTGCAACTATGGCCCCTTTATGACCTGTGGAGTTCAACTCCCAGAATTCCTGAGCCAGTCATGCTGACTCAGGATTTTTGGGAGTTGAAGTCCACAGGTTGTAAAGGGGCCATAGTTGCACACATCTGCACTAGAAGAAGTAAAGGGAATAGATGAACAAGGTAGAAAGCAAATGCTCTACAGCAGACATGTCAAACTTGCAATATCACATGACGTTGTGTGACCTATCAGGATTGTTTTGCCATTGTTGGCAATGGGGTGGGCGCAGCTTCCATGTGACACGTCCGGCCCGTGGGCCGGCAGTTTGACACCCCTGCTCTACAGGTTGGAAGCAGTTTCACACACCAACCCTGGTTTCAATGAAAGGCTTTTCACTATAAGTGGTAGCCAGGGAAGGTAGAAAATATAGGCAAAGAGAACAACTGAGCTGTTTTCAAAACCTTTTGCAAGTGTATTGTTGCTCATAGGAGGTCCTTTTTTTGTCTTCAATTGCCTGGCTGGCTTATCTGAGTCACCATGGAGACACTAAGCCTTTATGGGGGCCTTGCCAGACCTTTCTCTGGCTTCTCTATCATTTCTCCAGTGAGAGACAGCAAATGGTCTGGCTTTGTCCTTCTATATTAGGTTGTGTTGATCCAGCACTCCTTCTTTCAGGATGAGAGGCAATTTTATTGAAATTAAACTACCAACACTGAATACTATTCACAGAGTAGACAATTATTGACGAAAAATAGTATTGGTTTTATTTCATGGGTGTTTATAACTCAGTGTAGTACAGGTTAATATAATGCAAATCAAATGTATATACAAAATAAACCAATATCACAATAAAACAATATTACTTATTCCCATTTCTACAACTTCTATCTTACCTACATGACTCTGAGCACTGTGACTCCCTGCAAATAAAAATGGCAAAAAGCAACATAGTTAAAAAGCAGAGTGTAAACGTTGAAAGTTAAGAATTACAAAGGTTAAAAAAAAGGTTAAACGCTTTTTTTTATTTCTCTCAAGCTTAACAACTTCGTCTGGAATATAGGACAAGAAATTGGGAGAGGTAGATAGAAAATGTACTCTTCCTTGGGTGAAAGAGTTTGCTGAATGAATTATATGCATATTTTATGACTTTCTGTTAAAGAAAAGACTAGGTTAGCAACAGCTTGCATAACGGGATCCATGCTTTGAAATGGTACTCAGCTGTGTTAAATCTTCCCAGAGGCCTGTCTCTTTAAACTCTATCTCCCCTCTGCAAATAACAAGAGAAGCTTTGGCAATCAGTAATATCTCTTTATTAGCTCATCCTTTCACCCAGAGCTAAGATGAGGATAACTTATCTACAGACATGTGAACAACCGCGTAGGCTCTATTAGAGTTCTCCCCATGGACATTTCAGCTGTTCATTCCTGTTTCCCTGTGCCTTGGCTCACATTTCCTAATAATGAATGGTTTCTCTGGCACCATTGCGTGGACTCAGCTCACAGAAGTGAAGTCCTTGGAACTGTGTCAACAATCTTTCCATGAAACAATTAATCATCGAACTGGGCAATCATAAAATAACCAGTAGAACCTACACCATCCAAGCAAAAAATGTGTGACAGCCCAATGTAGTCGTTTCCCAGGGCCTTCCCAGCTTGATTGCATTATGGGAAATAAAACATGCCAGATATCAGGTGGATAAATTCAGATGCTTTATGCAAGAAATATATTTATAATTTTGAACATTTAAAAATAACGATTGCTTTCTCCTATCACTTGATCGAAGTGTATAAAATCATGCATGGGATAGAAAAGGTGGATAGAGAAAAATTCTTTTCTCTATCACACAATACCAGGACAAGGGGGCACTCCCTAAAGCTCATAGCTAAGAAAGTGAGGACAAATAAAGGGAAATATTTCTTCACCCAGAGGGTCGTTGATTTATGGAATTCACTTCCAGAAGGGGTCGTGACAGCTGTCAGCCTTGACAGCTTCAAGGCAGGGCTAGATAGATTCATGGATGCCAAGTGTATCGGTGGTTATTAAAACGGATGTCCATGTGCCGCCTCTATGTTGGTTGAGGCAGGCAGGATTCCCTTGAGTACCATTTGTTTGGGGGTCAAGGGAAAGGGAGGGTTTTGCCTTCTCTTTCTGCTCAAGATGCCCATGTACAATTGGTGGGCCACTGTGTGACACAGAATGCTGGACTCGATGGGCTTTGGCCTGATTCAGCATGGCTCTTCTTATGTTCTTATGTTCATGTGGTGGTAAAATTCTGTGATATTGGAAAGCAAATCTATGCTGTGAAATGACCACATTAGAGGATATAAGGTGCGAGGGGTTCTCTGGTAAGTCTCATAAAAATTATAAGTTGCTCAGTAAATTGGAAATAGCTTGGTAGTGGCCTGGAACTATTATTATATTATATTATATTATATTATATTATATTATATTATATTATATTATATTATATTATATTATATTATATTATATTATATTATATTATATTATATTATATTATATTATATTATATTATATTATATTATATTATATTATATTATATTATATTATATTATATTATATTATATTATATTATATTATATTATATTACATTACATTACATTACATTACATTACATTACATTACATTACATTACATTATATTATATTACATTACATTACATTATATTATTATTATATTATTATTATTATTTTGCTACCCACCTTACTGCAAGGTAAAATTGAATGGAAAGGAATGGAAGGGTTTACCTTTTTCAAGTATTCTGCCTTTCTGATCTTATTAAGACTGTCAGTTGGTTTCTCTTTTTTTAAAATGTATTTTATTGATTTTTTACAATAACAATATTTAGTGCTTAGTAAACAGCATGTTGTCTGGGTTCATATATTTAAAAAACAATCAATAATAATTTATATAATTCCATAATCAATCTATTAATTAATGATATATTTCTTTGATTTTCTCTTCTTTCAATAATAATCTCCTTTTATCAACATTAAGCAATTATAGTTCTTAATACTTTCAATATATACAGAGTTGAATATAAATATTTTTCTTGTGTTTATACAAATAACAATAACATCAGCATATAACATCTTTTCTGATCCATTTAGGTTTCAGTTATATTCATAAAAGTTATCTTATTAAGTCACTATATATGTTGTTTTCAAGATTCTTATTTAAGCTTAATTTCCCCTCTATATTCAAACCATTCTTATCAGTCATATTTTTCTCAATGTTAATTACCTTTAAATATCCAACATTTCATTCACGTACACCATGCCAATATTTTTATATTTCATATATTATAAAGAATACTATACTACTTATATATCTTATCCCTTTTACCGTAGTGCCCCTTTATATCCATGATTTATCTATTCTTTTAACCAGATTCAAACAAGTGTTTAATCATATAGTACTCTATCTGATAGTGTGAATCAAATCTCTTGAATCTAATTCTAGCCTTCTTCTTTTGTATTCAGCTTGACAGGAGATTCTTCCTATATTTTTGTGAATGTTGACAAGGAATATAAAAGACGTTATGTAGAATGTGCGTTTTTTGACTCCCAAATTCTAATAATTCTCCTGGCTGCTCTATAATCCATTTTGTTATATCTTCTTGCCTATTTTCAAGTTTATTTTGAAGTTATGAAAAATAAAATATCTTTTCCATTTCCATTGTTGCGGGAAAATATTGCAAGTTTTCTTTTGTTTGTATTAGACTGTAGTTCTCTTCATTTGTATCATCCTTCTTTGGGTCCCTCTCCTCTAATTTGTATTCTGTTATCTGGTTGGTTTGTTCATTCCTTGTCATTGTTTTCTGAGAGTTTTTTAATTGTAGGCTTGAATTAAAGATGTATTCATTTATGTTATCAAAGTTGTTTTTAATCTCATCATGATTTGAAACCATTGTCATTTGAATCTGTTGCAGCATTGCATATATTTCCTCCTGGAAAATATTTGCCTTGTCTTGAAGTATTGCTCCTGCAGATCTTTGATGTTCTCCTCTTCAGAAGGAGATATTTGGTATGGTTTCCTGCTAATTTTTGGTAGGTATGTAACATCCATTTTGTCTTCCCCCCTCCAGATAGTCTTTCACTGCTACCATAGTCTCTGTAATTAGCCTTGTCAAACCAGCCAATCTTAAAGTCCAAACAACCAAATCTTATATAGTTCTTGTCTTTATATATGGTTTTTATAATCCAATGCATTTCCAATTATCAAAGCACCATTAAAAGCAGTATTTTATAACAGTTCTTCTATTCAGGGGTCTTACAATTATCAGTCAGTCAGATTCAGGGCCCAGAATATTTAACCACCTAGGTGTTTTCCAGTAAATTCTTCCCTAGAACATTAGCCAAAAGTTAAGGTTTTTCTTTTTCTGAAAACAATTCTTAAGCTTAGAAATCACAGCTCAGTAAGTATTTATAATCCCAGAAGGTCAGCAGTTTTTAAAACAAATATAGTTCTCACTTTGTAGTAGATAGCCAAGTGTGTTTTCTTTCCTCTGTTGCCAGCTGTTCTCTCTTTGGTGAAAAGCCACTGAGATTCAAAGGAACATGTTGTTCTTTATTTCTGGGCATCATGCCAATTTCTGAATCAATGCAGCTGTTGTTCTATGCTCTAATCCTCCACTAGATGTCAATAGCCACTCATTTTCCAACTTTTAAAGCAAAAAGTTATTTTCTTGTAATTTCATCAATACTCTTTCAAATGTAAAGTCTTAACAGTTTTCATGATTTTCAGATTTATCTAGATTGTAGTATTATTAAGTTCATTTCAATATATTTCTGTCCCACATAAAAATTAAGTTGCTGCTTCTGTCTATGGAAGAGTGGGGGTGTAGTCCCCTCCCTTCTCACTTTCGGAAAATTTTTTGCTTCTTGGGAAGCTTTTCCAAGAAATCAGTTACAAAATAGAAGAGAGAAGATCAATATTGTCACTCAGTTCCAAGCATGCTGTTCACGGTTGTTCTAGTTCAGGGGTAGGCAACCTTGGCTCTTTTATGACTCTGGGAATTGAAGTCCCCAAATCATAAAAGAGCCAAGGTTGCCTACCCCTGTTCTACTTACTGCTTTTGGACTTCAGCTACTGGTAGCTTGGGCTAGACGCTGGTGTGCAGCTAGCCTTTCTCCTGTCGGTTTGGAGGGCTTCCCCTGAATCAAATGGATTGACTGCCATCTTTCCATGATCCACAGGGGGCCCTCCTTCTTTGTCACCTCTCCAGGTCAACTTAGACCCATTTAGGGTCCCCTGGCAGAGTGAAACCAGCCGTGGGGTGTGGACCTCCGCAGTCCCTTGGCCAAGCACTACAGCGCAAAACTGGAAGTGCTCTGACTGTCAATTGGCTTCTCTTAAGTTAGTGCTTCAACCAAATGAAATTGGGTCTTAGTCCAGCCATCACATTGTCCTAAAATCCATTCAAAAACCTTTGCTAGCATAACCAACATTCTCTATAACATCTTCTCACTGGCTGAAAATGACTTCTTCTTCAGAATTTATACATAAGAACAAATGGGAAATCCCTCAAATGGGGTAGCTAATGAAAGCACAACGCTTTCTCATTTTGATTTACTCTTGAACTCAACATTGTGCCTTTTTGCCAATTGAAACTGTGAATTTGGAGGAAAGATCTCATTGCAAAGGAGGCACAAACACCAGGAGTGCCAGACAAACAGAAATATCCCATATAGCCTTGGAGGAGCCACTTATTGCTGCTTCTTTCTTTATTGGCATTGCTGGTTCTCCAAAACTCAATAGTATTTTATTTCCTGTACTCCAAAAGCAATTCTTTCTCCCGCGTCACTGAATTCACCATCAAGGGTTCCTGGGAGGTTCTAGCAAATTGCTCTGTTTTGCTTATCATGCATTTCTTCACTAAAGAAAAGCAGAAGGGGGCAGATTTACTGTCTGCCTTTTTTCAGACACCAAAACACTAGCTGAGCTTTATGAAAGTGCTAAATTCACTTCTGATCACTTTGAAAGGAACCTGGTTCTCTTTGAGATGGATAAAAGGTTTCCAAACATCCATATTTGCTCCAGTTTTTGACCAGATCTAATGCACATTTCTTCAATTCTTCTACGTAGCAAAGGATCAGAGTTTGCAGTATGATTTTGTGACTCTTTTTTTGTGCTCCTACAGATGCTTCCGTGAAAAGCATCAGTATTAATTTCTTATTTAGTTTGGGATGTAGAGGAGATTATTTACCACATGTCTGGTGGGCTTAGAGGCTAAATCCTGCAAAAAGCAGTTAAAGGAACCTGGTGTATTTAGCTTAAAAGGAGAAGGCTAAGGGGAGACATACTAGCAATCTTCCAATACATGAAGGGGTATTTCACGGAGCAGAAAGTTTAGATTTATTCCCCAGAGAAAATAAGACAAAAGGGTAAGACACAACCAAAGGCTGAAAGCTTTACAGTGACAGATCTAAAGTTGAAATAAGGAGGAATTTCCCATCTGTGAGAGCCATTAAGCAATATAACAGTTTGCCTCCTGGAGTTGTGGGTGCTCCATCAGTGGACATTTTCAAGAAAAGATTGGACAGCAATTTGTCTCTGATGGAATGAGGATTCCTACACTGAGTGAGACTAGGAGATTCTAAAGTCTTTTCCAATCCTGTGATGCTATAAATTTATTTTTGGAAACTTCTTAAAAAGATTGTTCTGCCCTCACATGCATAGCTCTGCAGGAAAGTCAATATTATACAGAATGTAATTCAAATATTGATAAAAACCAATAGGAACCTTTCTGATATACAGTGGTCTTCATAATGTAATAAGCTATTAAGTCCAAGCTACTTGGGAAATGTAACCACTTACTATGTTGGCCATCAGCTATGATTATCTACTGCATTATTAAGTGCAAAGTATACTTCAACTGCAAACAGATTATAAATTAATGCTGAGCTGAATTGTGGCTCCAGCATTCATGGAAGTTTTTTTTTTAATTGTCTCTGAGTTGGAAAAACTTATGCAGTGGGAAGGAGACGTTGTTGATGACTAATTATTGTTACTTTCTTGAAAATGTCTCCATCAATATTTCAAGAATGGGCAGGCTTAAGGTTTCTTTTTTCTTCCACAATGATCACACAACAGTAACTGATCATGTTGTCAGTAAAAACCTTTCACCAAACAGAGCAAGAAGAAGAAATGATCACAGAGAGGAGTAATTCTTTAACTACCTGTTTCATCATTTTCTTTATATATTTAATAAAATATTAGAAATGTTGCTGAACTTTAGATAAATGCTAAATATGAGTTAATTCTTTGGCCAATTAAATTCTTTTCTATAATTTATAAAAAATGAAACCATATCCTAGAAGCCAGCTCTACCAAGTCTAAGGCATCACATAGGTTAAACATTTCTTTTTATTTTGATGTCCTTTATCTTTTGCAACAGGGCTTGTTTCAGCTTGCATGGATTTTATACCTCTCCGACTCAAAGGATGAAATTCAAGGAAAAGGCGATGTCTCCCTATAGTACAAATACAGCTTTGATATCAAGGTAGAATAGTCCACTCTTCCTCCAAAATCTGTATACCTAAGTCTCCCTCTATTTCTTTTCATATAAACCTCCTCATTCTATTTATCAGGTATCTGCAAAAAGAGTATATAACATTTTGAGATGAGACCTTTCTCTTTCCTATCCAAAAGGCACACACAATCATTTTTAACAGGCTTTGTTGCCAACAAGAGATCTGTATCAACTGTGATGAAGTGAAACAAGGAGCCAGTTATGGCAAAAAGGAAAATATTTTAACAGGGCATATCTAAGCATACATGCTCAGCCGAGATAAAGGAGATGTGAAATAGGATGAATTTTATGAATAAAAGGAAAGAAATATGTGATAACCTTCCAGTTTTGCAGTTATTCCAGTTATCCAGTTTGCGATACATTGCAGTAGGCAAATGTAATGCTAAAAAGGGGGGGGACCATCTTTGCGTCCCAATGGATATCTGAAAATCTAGTAGGCATTGTCATTCATTTCAGTCAAGTGTTATAACAGAAAACGATGAAGTTACCAGTGAATAGGGAGAGTTATCTAAATGTGATTGCCTGTGTGTGTATAAAAATGTAAATCTGGATATTTATAACAGTTACGCAGAATTGTCAACTTTCCTGTATGAATATTGATATTGCCCCAGTTGTGGCTACAAACAGGCCCTGTGGAAGATCTACTTCAGTCACTTCTAGCTTTCCCTGTCCCCAGTCATGAATGAATGAATGAATGATAACACATAAAAAAGGCACTTAAAGAATTAACAAAATAACATAGTTGGAAGGGACATTGGAGGTCTTCTAGTCCAACCTTCTGCTCGAGCAGGAAACCCTAGACCATTTCAGACAAGGGGTTGTCCACAATTTCTGGAGGCAAGTATTTCCACTAATTCATTGTTCTAACTGTCAGGAAATTTCTCCTGGTATTCTCCTTGACTAGTTTCCACTGCTTGTTTCTTGTCCTGTCTTCAGGTACTTCGAAGAATAGGTTGACCCCATCTTCTTTATGGTAGCCTCTTAGATATTGAAACACTGTTATCATGTCACACCCTAATCCTTCTTTTCATTAAACTAGACATACTCAATTCCTGCAACCATTCTTCATTTGTTTTAGCCTCCAATTCCCTAAATGTGATCTTTCTTTTCAATTTGAAGATCAAGTCAAAAGCCCCTCTCAACTTCCACTACCAACCCATAGATTGGCTCTGTTTTTTTGCCAGAAAATATGGGCAGCTTTATAATAAACAAAATAAGCAAAGATGGGATGATTCAGTTAGGAATATTTATTTTATTGAACTAGAGGGACATGGTTATTAAAACGGATGTCCATGTGCCGCCTCTATGTTGGTTGAGGCAGGCAGGATTCCCTTGGGTACCATTTGTTGGGGGTCAAGGGAAAGGGAGGGTTTTGCCTTCTCTTTATGCTCAAGATCCCCATGTACAATTGGTGGGCCACTGTGTGACACAGAATGCTGGACTCGATGGGCTTTGGCCTGATTCAGCATGGCTCTTCTTATGTTCTTATGTTGCTTTTCGTGATCCATTAGGATCCACCTGTATAAGAACCCTCACAATCAGAGGTTTTTAGTTATTAAGAGATTCCTTTCTTAAATTTCTACACCACCCACTCAAGTGACTCTGGGTAGTTTACAACAGCGTAATTGGGTTCACTTTATTTATAATTGTCTTTAAGGAAATTCCTTATAAAAACAATTATAACAATATAAATTATTACTAAATCTTAAAAATGGTGATTATCCAGTACTATTTTAATTTATGGGGAAAAAAGCTTTATAAATTAAAGAGAACTCCTGTTGAGTTCCTTCTGAATTTTCACCATCTATATAATTTATTTATAAGATTAATCCTTCACTTCCAAAATTTCTGAAATTAAATAAAATTGTCTTACATTTAGACCCCAACTACTCTCACTGCCAACAGCATTCTACCTTGTTCTGAGCAAAGGAACAAAATGTCTTAGATTGTACAGAGCAGAAACATGAAGCATGCAACACATCTACATATACACCATGAAGAAGTATAATATTAAATAGTAAGCTATTATCAGTGTTTTTTTAATATTCAAATAATGCATATGTATTAAACATTGAATAAGTGAGTGGGTGGAACTAAAGGTAAAGGTTTCCCCTATCAATCATGTCCGACTCTACGGCATCTCCATTTCTTAATCAAGGAGTCCGTATTGTCTGAAGATAATTTCTGGCCAGCATGACTATATACCAAAGGCCCATGGAACACTCTTACCTTAACCTTCACCTATTTTTTATGCTTTATGTTACATATAGTATATTAACTTGACAATCTCCTTTCTGGTATTATCTACAAGTACAAGGTTGGGTGGAAGTCACAGGTTTCCATAGAAGTCATAATGTCAAAATGTTTTCTATACTGAGCCAATGTTCTCCCTTTTCTCTTCTTGATGCTCTTTTTTCTCTCTCTCTGTTTTTCCTCATACAGCAAGGAACCTGCCAGAAAAAGGACAGGTTGCTTGCCCCACTCCATATTTCAAAGAACTTTTTGATATTAGTCAGAAGGCTGCATGTGGCCTAGGACTAGAATTTGTTCATCACTGGTTTCTGTCTTCTACAAAGTAAATCTCAGCATTTTATACAGCAATTTCTGTATAGTCCACTGTAAAATACAGATGGAATATAGCCATTTAGGTTCAGCCTCTTCATTTTCTTCTCCACATAAATGACAACATATAAATGGGACATTTCCCTTCTTCCCCCACCCTCTATAAGACATTCTGCTCCCTTGTAATATGCTGAATATCAGCAGGCTAATTTTAGAAGTAATATAAAAATGATATTACTACTAAAGGCTAGCTGCTAACCTTTATTCCCAGCCTATTGTCAACTCAATTGACAGAAAATTGAATCTACTGCTGTGTCTTCTATTATTAATCTACAAGATTCTGAAGCTCCTGAAAGAAATTTAAGATGGAATGAACATGGTCATGTTCTGTAACCACTTTCTCTCTTTTTTTCTCCCCTGCAGTAAGAAAGCATCATGTTGAAGACAAATGATAGAAATAGTATAAGTTTCCTAGTACTTTTAAAGGACAGAATAGGGTTGTATTATAAGGCAAATCCAGATCTTATAAAGATTTTCTTTTAGGTTCCTTAACCTCGCTTAAGTATTGCATTGCTCTCAATATCTCTAAGTGATCACAGTTTGTTTCTGTCTTTGAGAGACATAGCCAAGAGAGTCAAAGAGATTGATTTCACTCAAGGGTCACTAGCATTCTGTGAGGATTAAGAGACTGTCAAACTAAAAGATTCTTACATTTTCCTCCTACATTTTGAAAATTAAAGGACTTTTTTATTTAAAAAAAGAAATTGCAGTTATCCTACTGAGCATACACTGTCCAGTTAAGCTTGCAGTTCAGAAAGCCAATGTCAGAAGTGTCTGCCAATATGTTCTCTTTTTAAAATGCTGAAGAAATAACAATTCTGTTTAAGATAAAATAAGGCATATAAAAGGTAGTGTTATTATCTACCTGGGCAGTTCTCCAACCTGCTACTGTTTGTTCTTCTTAACCACCACATCTTAGTATTGTAGTATCTTTCTAGAGTGAATATGTTCAATTAAGCTCATAAATATAATTGAAAGGTATAGCTAATCTACATCCTTAAAATATAGCCAATCTATATTCCCAGTCTCTAACACAGTTAGCATATGAGTCACACAAAGCCCAACAATTAGGTCAATTGAATATATCATGGATAAGTAGCTAAGGAGAAGATTGCAATGAGAATATAAGTTGCCTATCTGCTATTAGTTAATAGCTATTGATAATCTCTATGCAGTGAGATTTTTTTAATTGTTTGATTTTGAGCAATTTTACATACTATAAGAATGTAGGATTTTGATCTTAAGGTCAACATTTACACCTTGGGCTGTTATTTCTGTACTACAATTCATGTATGCTTTAATGAATAATTCCAAAGAAATTTCACTTATGCAGGCTTGCAAATTTTCTTAAGTTACTTATCAACATTTTCTTTCTTTGTAGCTTTACTGTTGTAATTGTTTGCACAATTCTTTATCACATAATGGCAGAGAGGTCCACCTGTAATCTTTCCAAAGAATATTGCTCTGACTAAATTTAAGTCATGTTATTTTTTAATTTACAAGTTTGTTGAGCTTGTAAATTCAGTGGGTACAAGGAGGAGTCCTGGTCCAATCTGATTAAACTATAAGGTCTTGGATAATAAGCTTGTGATTCAGCAATCTCAGAAAATCTATTAAAGAGATAAAGAGAATATTCATTTATTTGCAGCCTAATGTTACAAAGTAAAAGCAGCATTGTTCAAAATGCTCCAGGTTTTCTATTCTGTTTGTATAATTTAACATGGAATTGCAGCAGCTGATTATGATATTTGTATAGAAATTTGAATTCTTGTGATATACTTGCTCTCCAATCAAGTGACTTTGATCAACAAAGTACCAGGTGCTACAAAGGTGACTCTGTTTGCCTTATCTGAGATAAAAAGTCAACGTGGTTTGCTCAGCAAAACATTTTTCCTGGAGGAAAGGCTGGTAAAAACCATGGAACTTGCTGAGTTGGACAAAGTGACTGCTTTTATTAGCGAGAAGATGATATCTACATTTATTACTGACTGGAAATCCCTTATAGACTTTTTTGCATGAAACAGAAAAAATGAACTTGTGATGATTAGACAGAATGGGTTATAGAAAGAAGGGAAGTATGTTCTAACCATAGAGGTAAACTTATAATTGTACTTATAACTGCTGTAAAGAAAGTTGGAAGCTATTTCTTTGTGTCTTCTTTCTTTTTTTATTTTTATTTTATTTTTTTTTCTTTCTTGCACTTTTTATTATCTCTTTGATTTTTTTCCCTTTTTTACTACATATTAGTTTTTATTAGTTTTTTTTTATTTTAAAAAAACTCTTTAGGCACTTTTCAATCCTCTTTATGGATGGAAAAGAATGAAACAAGATTTCATTTTACACTTAGAAGGGAGGGAAGAAGAATTGCTTTGCAGAGCAGCTTCACGTGGGCAGTTCTCTCAAATATTCATTGCAGTGATGCAGCGCTCTTAAAATGACACAGCCAACAAACAGAGTCTTCCAAATGGATGTTGAGGCAAGTAAGAGTTTTGGTAATGGTAGTAGTGAGAATATGAATGAAAACAATTTTAAATCAAATTCAGTCTTATGAACTGAATCTTATAAATATATGCAGTATTTCCCCTATTTTACCTCCTCTACATCTTTTGTAAATACATAATACTGATAGTTGCAGACTAAGGCTGAGCAAGTATGTATGTATGAACCCATAAGCACTTTGGTCTCTTTGCTGATTTGTTAGAGCATAACAGCTATTCTATTCTATTCTATTCTATTCTGTTCTATTCTGTTCTGTTCTGTTCTGTTCTGTTCTGTTCTGTTCTATTCTATTCTATTCTATTCTATTCTATTCTATTCTATTCTATTCTATTCTATTCTATTCTATTCTATTCTACTCTATTCTATTCTCCTTAGCCATGGTGGTGCAAGTGGTTAGAATACAGTAATTGCAGGCTAATTCTGCTAATTCAATCCTCACCAGCTCAAGGCTGACTCGGTCTTCCATCCTTCTGAGGTCGGTAAAATGAGGACCCAGATTGTTGGAGGCAATAGGCTTAGAGAAGGCTGTAAAGCACTATGAAAAAGTTTATAAGTGCTTATTGCTGTAATAGTCTCTTAGCTCAGGACAAGTTTGAGCTCATATTGTTAGAACACTTTTTAAAATTTTATGATTGCAGAAAGAAGATCCTGACTAAAGTCTATGGGAGTGGGGAATCACATGGATGAGAAATAAATAATTTTGTCCTACATTTGAGAACTACATGGAAAAGGGAGACCGGAATAACTTGAATTCCTTCAAAGTAGGCTAAACCTTCCTAATCTATGTTGCAACAACACTGGAACATTAAAGTGTTCTTTTAGTGGTACTATTAGCTAGCTTCTCAAATGCAATTCAGTTATTTTTTCTATATATGATCAGCTACATATTAATTATCTAAACTTGTATGTGTTTCCTTGGGCTGTGCAGCAGTTTGGAAGAAGGAGTTTCAGTTTTCCAGGATCCTGCTGCCGTCCTCTAGAGCTGTAGGGCAAATGGAAAATATATTAAAAGAACACACATGGATTCAACTTCTTTCATTCATTTATTTATTCAGGTTATAAACCAATCCATTTCCGAATGGTTTACAGTTGAGTGATAATTCAGTGGCTTAAAATTAACAACTTAAAATTAAAATCAGGAAAATTAATAGCAAAATCAAAGCAGTAGAACAAAAAGAGATAGTTATCAGCCCGGAAAATTTTGTTGGTTATTTCTCCGCAATCCTACTTGTCAACTCTTAAATATAATGCAACCAGAGACTCTTGTTCCCTTTCATATCCCTAATTTTATTTGTCCTTTGTGTAAAAGTCTGTGCTTCAGATTTCAAATAATAAAAAAAATCAATTAGATCACCTGATCATAGTCCAGCTACAGTAGAATCCAGTAGCCTCTAACTGTGCTGGGATTCAAAATCTTAGAAATTCATACTACCTTTGTTGCCTAGAGATTTGGGGAGTTGGAGTCTCAATACAGTTCAAGAATGTGAGGTTTAAAAAGACTAGTAAAGTCAATGTACTATATTTAAATCTTCCTTATCAAGGAGAGAAAGAGCTTTTAAATACAATTCCCTAAGTATTCTAGACACAGTGCTATTCATGAGAGGGATATAAATAAACATCACTTCTGGGTTGATTATGATACTGCAGACCTTCTAAAATTTACATAAATGTGAAAGATATAAAAGAATATGTATTATGGCTAATTCAGTTTTACCGTCTCTGTAAATATTTGAATTAAAGAGCCTCTATATTTGGGGGGGAGACTATAATATATGAACAGTTATATGTGACTATGTTTTGCATTGATACTGCATTGCTTAAATTCTAGAAAAATGAGATTTGCCTAGTTATATTATCTAGATAAGTGAATTTTTGAACCAGGATTTCCTTTCTGATCTGCCTTTTATGATATTTTTATTGTTAGCCTTAATCGATGGCAGTCGGCAAAATATTCAAGAAGAAATAGGGATATATTGTCTCTTCTTGATTGACATTGATAATTGTCTTTCTCTGTATTGTCTGTACTCATAATCTGGAATCTGCAGACAGAGTCAGACCATATGGAGTAAACTCCGTACAGTTTCCACAAGAAACAGCACCATTGAGAAAACACAGCTATGCTAGACAGATTTCCTCTGGCTGGTGTCTGTCATATTAAGGCACTAGACAAGATGTCAACCAAGGCTTGTTAATGCTTACACGTTAACGCATTTGTCTTTCAACTGAATAATTAATTACTCTATGGCCAAACTGAAAGACAAACCCAATCAGAATACAAAGGGAGGAGAGGCATATGCTCCTAGGGCCTATTGACAGAAGGGCCCATTGAACTTCCTTTGCCTTGCCCCCCCCCCACTTGTCTCATCTTCAATAAACCTGATTATATAGGGTAGAACTACTATAATTGCAAAAAAAAAAATCAGTCAACTAGCCATTGCAGCAAAGAAATGCAGCTTTTCTTACATATCAGTAAAACTGCCAACAATTCTTTTTCATGTTGGATGGGGCCAATGGAAAAACAAGACAAAATTGTTTCACCAGCCTGATTTGATCTATGTCATATCTAATTAATTTTTGAATGTTTATGTTCCAATTATACTTGAAACCAGAGTTTCTTTTTTTCTGGATAGGACATATTAATAGTTGAACCCATATGTAATACAGTCCATTTCACAACACCTAGTATTAATATTGAATTGCCCATTAACAACAGGAGGCACTTATAGTCTATGAAGCAATTTATATTCCATAAATTGTTTGACTGCTTGAACACTCATGAGGTGAACACAAAGGCAGGAATGGTGGTTAAAATGTCATTAAATTAATTGGAAACATGGTAGTTGTGTATTTTAGACCAGGATATAAATTTAGCAATGGTTCAGTGGTCGCGTGTTTTCATACTCTCTTCCCTATCACAGCTCAAGAAGAAACCCATTTGGGAATGTGATTGCAATGCTGGAACTGCACATCAAGTACACCCTGACACGGTTTCGTTGAAAGGAGATTAGTTCAGGGAGAATTCTGAATTCAGAAGGTCAGGCAGAAGTTACCAGAAATGGTAGAATGTCTTGCTTCTTTCTACGCTGATACCTAATAAACAGCAGTCAGCCAAATTTAGATGCTTTCCAAATGAGCGTACAGAGGTCTAACAAAAATCAGCTTTTGATGAATAGCATACAATATTATTTTTACGGATCAGAGATATTTCTTTTCAGGTTGGCTAATATTCCTTTCGTTTCTTCTGTCATCTCACTACCGTAGTTTATAGCATAGGAAGGTGATGCTAGTAATTTGACTACCAATAATAAGGCATTTCTCTATTCCTTATGGGAATTGTTGCTTTATAAATTTCTTGTTTAAATTTCTAATTCTATACAGAAGCATTGCAGGGAACATTACTGACATAATGTTATATTGTTACGCATTCACGTACATGGAAAAGTCAGGATATGAAATTATTATTTAGGTGGAGTGCTCGTTTGTGGTTACAAATAAAAATATATGGAATGGAAATGCTAGAAATATTATTTGAAACTCAAGATTAGGTGTAATTATTTTGATGGTGACAATAACAAACTTTGAAATTACTTTAGAAAAAGGAGAAAAAGAAAATTCTCTCAAGATATTTTGTTGCACAAAGCAAATTTCTGTTGTAATACTAACTCCAACTCAACTTTTTCACTCTGGCCTCTTTCATTTTATCTGATAGCAAGTTTTCTTCATACCTCTGTACTACAAGATAATTTCCCTTATGCTATCTTCTCAACAGCAGAATTTAGATATATTGTATGGCTTCTACAGAACATGGGGATTCATCTTCACCCAATTTGGCATTCACTTTTACCATCCAAGAGCATTAGACATTGCCAGCTTATATCCTCAGTATATTTTGAGCCAGAATAATTGGACACGGTGAGGCAGGAAGTACATTCTTGCTAGGCCTCAAGGCAAGCCTCTCATCTAGGTTGAAGAAACCCAAATATCCTTTAGATCAGTGATGGCGAACCTTTTAGAGACGACTGCCCAAACTGCAACCCAAAACCCACTTATGCATCGTCAGGTGCCGGGTGGGTGTGGCCCATTGGCTGGGCGTGGCTGTGGTGGTAACGGCAGACTGGGTGGGACTAAAAAGTTCAATCAATCAATTCCAACTTTGCAAGATTTCTTTTTCCACAAGGAGTTGAAATTGACTGATTGATTGAACTTTTTTTTTTTTACACAGGGCGGCAGAGGCCTAAAGTGAAAAGGTTTTATAAAACCCAGCTGAAGGCCTAAGACTGGGGCGATGGTGCATGTGCCCACAGAGAGGGCTCTGAGTGCCGCCTCTGGCACCCGTGCCATAGGTTCGCCACCACTGCTTTAGATGGTGGCCAAGAGCTAAAATGTTCTTTTGGTGTCCAAATTTCTCCACTTATTCCTTCCCCTGTTTCTCCTCTTATTTCTTTAAGATCGGGGGGGGGGAGGGGAAGAGGTGAGAAAGAGAAAGAGAATGGTTAAGAGAGATGGTTCACTGGGGAAACTGCTGCTATTAAGATGAGACTTCAATATAAATAAAAATAAAAACATGAAAAACCACAAGAAGCAACCTAGAACTAAGGAGAAACTTCCTGACAGTTAGAACAATTAATCAGTGGAACAACCTGCCTCCAGAAGCGGTGAATGCTTCAACACTGGAAGTTTTTAAGAAGAAACTGGACAGCCATTTGTCCGAAATGATATAGGGTTACCTGCCTGAGCAGGGGGTTGGACTTGATGATCTCCAAGGTCCCTTCCAACTTTATTATTATTATTATTATTATTATTATTATTATTATTATTATTATTATTATTATTATTATTATTGTTGTTGTTGTTGTTGTTGTTGTTGTTGTTGTTGTTGTTGTTATTAAGCACAGTTTCACTTAACCTGATTCAGGCACCTTGCAGGCTTGCCATGGGATCCACAAGGTTAATGGACGAAGCATATTATCAGGGCTTTCTGGAAAGCTAGCAGGGAAAGGAACTAACCTTACCTCAGGGGAGTGATGCTCCAGAGAAGAGGGGCCACATCAGAAAAGACATGTCACCCTGGTCCTGGCAGATGGAACCCTGTAATTCCCATCTAATGGGACTTAGGCCCCTTAGACAGAACCCAGAGCATACCCTGATGGGAGGGTAGATGTAGCTGGGAAAAGCTGGCCCCTCATGGAATCTGATAACCTGATTCCATGTCACAGAGCGCTTTAAAAGTCAAAACCAGCATCTTGAATTGCACCCAGAAGCCAACTAGCAGTCAATGCAGCTCACCAAGTAGAGATGTAACATGTGCCATCTTAGGGGCACACATAACTGTCCAATCAATCCCATTCTGAACCAACTGAAGCTTCCAGATGCTCTCAAAGGCAGCCCCAAGTACAGAGCATTACAGCCCCAAGTAGAGTGCTTTCTGGAGGTGATCAGGTCATGAGTGACAGTGAGTAGAGCCTGATGATCCAAAAAGGGGTGCAACTGGGGCATAACACAAAGTTGTACAAATGCTCTCCTAACCACAACTGCCACCTGAACCACTCAATTTTCTGAGAGTTCTTCCTTACTGCCTAACATTTTTTGGGGGGGATCTTAAGTTTTTGAGAAAGCAAATACAGTCTATATCCACTGCTAAGGAATTGAAATACATGTTTTTGGGGGAACAATGGAATCCCAAGCCCAAGTACATACTTTTTTGGGCTCAGAAGGATCTGTGCAAATACTGCGTACATCATGAGTATTGCAAAGCAAAGCTTCATCAGAGCAGTAGTCCAGAAGATATATGCTATAATGAAACTATGTTTATTTAGTTTTTGATGTAGAAATACAATATTTCATTTCTGTTCAGACATTCCAGTCTGAGCCTCTTTCAGGGCCAAACCATGTTGAGAATATTACAAATGTTTACTATACTGAAAGATTCACTTGCAGATAATAGCTGTAATGGCTAGACCTCTGTGAAAAAATGGAATATTATACTGTTTCCCAGAACAAGGTTTGCATGTCGTTATTTAGCATAGTATTTTGCAAAGTAAAACTATCACGTGATGCTTTTTTCCTCCTTTTTGCATTTTTTATATGAAAGTATGTATCATGCCCAAATGCATCCACAGAATCAATGGCCACAATGCAGATGAATCAGTCTTCTAGGCAAAGCTTGGTATCTAATTGCAATTAGCCTTTAAGGGAATCTTGTATTCTTCATGGATTAATGGAGCATGTCCTTTGCAATGAACAACATGATAAGGGCTGAAATACACTGAATGGCATAAGTTGATCCAATCATTTGACACAATTACCTCTAGAAAGCCTAGGAAGGGCTTTAAAGATCTGCTTGTTCTCCCTAACAACACACAGCTCATTAATAACATCCAAGGAGATTCAGTTCTTCAAACAGAAAGTAATTCTTATAGGTTGCCTGCAGTCAGTTTTGATGCACATACTAGTCTATCCAGTTAGGGGGCTGTAAACCTTTCTATCAAGAATTATTCCTTTCAGTTCAATTCTTTGGAATTTCGTTTTGGAATTGCATTTGGAATCCAAATTTGGAATTTGGAATTGGGTATGGCCAGTCTAGAGAAAAGAAGGACCATGGGTGACATGATAGCAGTATTCCAGTATTTGAGGGGCTGCCACAAAGAAGAGGGAGTCAACTTGTTTTCCAAAGCACCAGAAGGCAAAACAGGAAACAATGGATGGAAACTAAGCAAGGAGACAAGCAATCTGTAATTAAGGAGAAACTTCCAAACAGTGAGGACAATTAACCAGTGGAACAGCTTGCCTTCAGACATTCTAGGTGTTTCATCACTGGAGGTTTTTAAGAAAAGACTGGACAGCCACCTGTCTGAAATTGTATAGGATAGGGTCTCCTGCTTGAGCAGGGGATTGGACTAGAAGACCTCCAAGGTCCCTTCCAGCTCTATTCTCATTCTGATTCCTTGCTACTCTGCGTCCATAATCCTAAAAGAAGAATCACAGAATCCTGCATATCAGAACAAGTTTAATGAGAAATTTCTTCTGTAAACAATACAGCCCAATCCCTAGGTATAAAAATAGAGGACAATATAAGATGCTAAAGGAAATCAGTGATCCCACATAAAATTATAAGAAAAATCAGGCAAACCAGTCTATATAAATAAGCTACATATTATTTGCAGAAGTATGTAGGATTTGGGCTCCAGAATACACACAGAATTGTGGATAGGATTATTTAAGATAGAATTCCCATTAGGTTAGATGGAGGGTTTTTTCTTCTTGTTACATTTTTCCCCCTCTCTTGGAAGTTACGGCAGTGGTGGGATTCAAATATGTGAACAACCAGTTCTCTGTGTGGATGCCACTTCCAGAAGTCTATTCTGGGCCTGGGCAACAAAAAATTGGCTACCAGTTCTGATGAAGTGGGGCAAACTGACTGACTACCACCACTGAGTTACAGTCTATCTTAAAGAATGTTCAGGAAAGTGAAAGGTATCCTCTTAAGGAAGGTTGATTATCAGATACATTCCATATCTGATAATACATATCTAATCAGGAAACCCCAACATTACTTCATTACTGAACTCTTCTCAATGACCTCATAAAGCTACTAATCAGTTCAAGCTGGTAAAGGTTTTGTGTGAAGAACCATTTGTATTTGTTGTTCTGTCACTAAGTTGTGTCTGACTCCTTGTGATCCCATGGAACATTGGACCATAGGGCTCCCTGTCCTACATTGTTTCCTGGAGATTGTCCAAATTCATATTCATTGCATCAATGACATTGTCTAATCATACCAAGAAACAATGTATACACATTGTGTTTATTGCAGGCCTCCCACAATGGGTCTAATTTACCAAAAGTAAATTAGGGAAGATATTGAACATAAGCATAGGGAGGTTTGCTACTAAAAATAATAGTTCCATTTTTCCTCCATGTATGAATCACCATGTTTTTTTAAAAAAAATCTATAGGTAAATTATTCAAGTTGACAACAAAGCAGGGCAAAGTGATGCTTTATACAGGCTTATGCATTTTATTTTATGGAAGGATAAGGAATCCCAGAAATAGTTCTCTCCTCTGAAGAAGAGAGAATTGGAAATTCAAGCACAGCAAATTAAGTACAAGTTGACATATAGTCTTGAGAATCAGCAGATCTGCCACTTCAGATCAGATTTCTAGAAAGAGGAATTCTAGCCTTCCATCCCTACCAAGGCTGTGATGGCCTTCAAGCAGATATATTTTTGCACCCATAAAATATATACCTCATTATAATTAGCTCTTCCTGAGTCATTAGGAAATTCTAAAATTATTAAAATCTTAGATATGAATAAGACAGTGTGACAGGTGTAATCAGATAGTAAACCAGACTGCAATGCCTTGGTCTCTTCAGCCTTGAAAGACGGCGTTTAAGGGGTGACTTGATCGAAGTGTATAAAATCATGCATGGGATAGAAAAGGTGGATAGAGAAAAATTATTTTCTCTATCACACAATACCAGGACAAGGGGGCACTCCCTAAAGCTCATAGCTAAGAAAGTGAGGACAAATAAAGGGAAATATCTCTTCACCCAGAGGGTCGTTGATTTATGGAATTCACTTCCTGAAGGGGTCGTGACAGCTGTCAGCCTTGACAGCTTCAAGGCAGGGCTAGATAGATTCATGGATGCAAAATGTATCGGTGGTTATTAAAACGGATGTCCATGTGCCGCCTCTATGTTGGTTGAGGCAGGCAGGATTCCCTTGGGTACCATTTGTTGGGGGTCAAGGGAAAGGGAGGGCTTTGGCCTGATTCAGCATGGCTCTTCTTATGTTCTTATGTTCTTAATAGGTAGATATATATATTACCTGCTTCCCTATACTTGATATTTATTATCATCACTACAAAGTAAATCATTTTGCCTTATGATTTAGAAATTCAGAGATATTTGAGATGTATCTTAATATTCAAAGTAGAACCCATAGCAGTGTCATACAGTATTCAATATTTCTCCATGGAAAGATTACAATGATATACTTAGAATTTGCCCTATAGCATATTCTAAAGACAATATAAATATGCCTTTTACCATGAAATGATGCCCATTTAATACCAGAACTTATTTCACTCATCAGAAGTGGTAATTTTATATAATGCAGATAATTTTTCACTTTTAATATATTATTAAATAATTACTGATAATTACACTTCCCTATATAAATCAATTGCATTTCTTTTCTTGTCATTCTTTTTTGGCTTTATCCGAACCTGTAATATGTACATATGAGTCTGTAATTCTTTAATAAATATCACTGTAAATGAAAGTTCAAAGAGCTCTAAAATTTGAGGGTGAAAAGCTGCCTCTTATCCAGAGAACAAAGATGAAAACGCAAAGCATAAGGAGCTGCCTTTGAGCTGGGCAAATGCATAACCCTTCAGCTCTTCATTAGCTACACCATCCTATAGTCAAGGAACACTGGAACCTTCCGGCATGTCTTCAGCTCTGTTCATTACCTCAAATGTAAATAGAAAGTTAGTTCAATTGTTCCAAACTCAGCAGCAGGAGTTTATTTTGTGAGGGTGATATGTATATATGAAAAAGAGAGTATGCATTTCAGCCCATAAGGATGAGAGAAACAAATATCTCTAAGCTGCTGTGATTTCCTTTGAACTTTTTTCTTCTTCTTTTAAGCACCAGTTTTCAATGTATCCTCAGATACAAATCGGTTTAGACGGTTGGAGGCTCATGAGATGCATCCTTGAAGCTTCTGTTTCGTAGAGATAGGGTGAGACCAGTTTTGTATTGCAAAGTTGCCAAAAGAAGAGGCTGATGTGATGAAATACATCAAGGCTTGTTCTGGGTAAATAAAAGCTTCTCATACAGCAACAGCTCTGCAGGTGGAACGTTCTTCTATTTGATGCTGAAGCTTCCTGACTCCCTTGTGTCTTTTCAACAAAAAAAGACTGTGTGTCTGAATCCTCCTATTTCTATACTTTTAACCTCTCAAGACCTTTTGCCTTTGCTTTACTTACTCTCATTTCTCCCTTTTTGCCCAAACTCATTCTCTCTTGTCTGTCGCATCAGATATAAGTGATTGTTATGACATTCACAATGCTGGCCTTGGAAGTGGCATAAAATGGCCCAGATAAATAAGTAACTGGAAACGCAGTTTATTTTCTTCTTCTTAAGTTTTGCTGTTTTGTAAAGCTGAAAAACTAACTAGGTACCACAGCAAGTAAATACTGGCACAGAATCAGAACCATTTAAAGTTTCAGTTCTGACCTGAAATGCCACATGAAACCTAAAAGCAAACTCACCAGACATTAATGATGCTTGATCAAATTTATGTAGTTTGAGTTAGGCCTTTCAGTGCTACCTCTTGACATACATATACCCAGACGCAAATTACACAGCTAATAACTAGTGAGGAAATTATGGCCAAAACAAAAAGCCAATTTATTTTAAAATGTATAGCATTCATTTACTGACCCTTACTGCCGAAGCTTGATATAACAACAGCAGATCCATAACTTAAACTGCTTGAAATGATATAACTATGGAAGAGGTAAGGGGATAAGTCAGCTTTTTAAATAGGTTTAATTAATGGGAATAGACAAAACTTGATCTCTGAACTCAGATAATGTGATAGTGATAGAATGGAAAGGAAAAAAATCATATGGAAGTGAATGAGGCATAAATATAAATAAGTCATTGTTTTCACTTTATCCTCTTTGCTGAATACTTCTAGTTTCTTTTGGTTAAGGAGAAGTGTTTCATATCCTCAAAGTTGCTTTTTTATTATTTTTAGTATCAATAAATAAAACCAATAAATAGAAACAAGGGCTAAGAATTGGCCCATGGACAGGACTATAACCTTTGTAACAGTTGTGTGCCTTAGAGTATATAAATAAATGCAAATTCAGTTGTAATAATAAATGAGGGACATCTGAATCTTAATTAAGTAATTTTCATCTTACGCACTGGATTTTGTCATTTCAGAAGATGCATTAACAATTTGCCACTCTCATGCTTGAAGGGTTCCATTGTGAGGCTGAAGAGGGTTTCGGCACTTGTCTTTCTTTCAAAATGCCCGACATTATTTGGGTTAAGAAAAGCAGCAGCCTACAGAAAGTTTGCACAACTCTGAAATATTCACCTGAGGGAGAACAGGATTACTTCCAAATTTAGGTGTTATTTCAGGTAGTGTGTCTACCTTCCCCATTTTATTTTTGTAATAGCACACAGCACACACACATACAAAACCCCATTTGATATGTGAATCTGTATGTGCTGCATATTTTCATTTATTGTCCTGGAAAGTAGATGGATACATCCAAGGATACTGGAGAGAATCCTTACATTTGTGATTTTATCTAGTGTTTGGGATTCTGGTGACACATTTAGCCATAAAGTGACCTCTTGGGTGATATATAGTGTGAACCAACTCTCAGAATTCCTGAACATGGCTAATTCAGGAATTCTGGGAGTTGAAGTCCATAATTCATAAAATTGCCATGGTTGCCCACCCCTAAGCTGAATCTATAAAGAGGCAGGACATTTGCCAGCAGAGTGAGATGGGGGCCAAACCATGAAATATGTGCAAATGCAAGCAACTCATAAGTCATGCAAATGTTATGAATTATGTACTTGCATCAGACATTGGGATGCAAATTTGTGATAATTACATTTGCATAATACAACTGCTCATGTGTGTCCATTTTGATACCATGATTTGCTGTGCATGTCAGTGTAAAGAGGCCTTTGCTCCTGCATCCAAAGGAAGCGAGGTACTTCCATTCTAGAAGACTTGCTAAAAATCTTCATTCAACCACAATTGTTGGGATTTTTGAAGATAGCTATGATTATTAAAATAGTACAAAATTTATGTTCATTGTAGGTATACTCTTCTTAACTCAATATTCCAAGAACGTCCAAGACTGTTGTGAGAAGGCTCTCCATAGCTCATTTCCCAAGACTTATGAGTCTCTTTGGAGATATGCTATTATCTAGTAAAGTTGAAATTTATTTCTGGGCATTATAAGTTCCTCTTTTGCATTCCCCAATGTTCAGTAAACTGAAAGCAAAGAGGAAAACATTTGGGTTCATATTACTCTCAATAAATAGCTTTAAGCACAAAACAAATCTCATAATTCACCTTTTCAGTCCCTGTGGTTACAGGACAAATCCACTAGATTTAACCATAAGCCTTAAATACACCTGCACTGACAAGGTGTACAAAAGTTTGGGTTCTCTTATTCTTTACCTTTATAGGAACTTCTTGTTGCTATGGTTTCAGAGATTTAATTGAAATCAATTTTGTTTTTACTCACTCTGTATGGTTAATGCATTTGCTTCCACTCATGCTATTTACAATATGTTTGGAGGTTTCAAGTGAAATTTTGATGGTGGGAAAGATGATAAACAAATAGGACAAGGTGACACGTACGTGTATTTTTTTAAAAATAAAATAAAAACCTGTGTAAGCACAATGAAGTCCTATGACTTTACTGTCAGAAAGGATGATCTCTAATAAAACCTCGCTAAATATAGAGATAATGGAACATATATAGAAAAAAGCAATTGTATTAGAGATAGAAGCACTTTTTGAAATGAAAATGGAATAGGAGGTTAATGGAATGAAAATTTTATGAAATTATAAACAGTATAAAGAATATTGCAAAAAGAAGTTAATTCTGTCTTTCCACTTTCTATCTCTCTTGTGTGGTTAGCTAGCAATATAGGGTAGAAATGTGGCAAATCAAAGCGGACAAAAGCAATTTATTTTCATGTAATGCTTTATTATAAGATTCATAGATTTGAAATATAGAGATGCTATTTAGGGTAGGATTAGTTGCTAATAATAGTCAGCAGCCTCATAGGCAAGGAGGAAGGTGCAAGGTGGCAGACATGGCATCATGCTGGAACCCCACTCCTTTCTAGTGCAAGGATGCTGCCATCTTGTTTATTTTGGCCCTCCTTGTAGATATCACTGAGAATAGCTCTTGCAAACATTATCAAAATTGTCAGTCTCTAGCAGCAATAGGTAAATTCTTACTCCCTCTCCACCCAAAGAAAGCCATTTCCCAAATACTGCCCCTGAAAGCCCCCATTTGCATGATGTCATTATACTATTGCCAAACCCAGTGTAGTGTTTCACACTCCTACAGGCACACTCAATATGACAGACAACTTTTCTAACATGAAAAGTTGTCCGTCATATTCTCTAATACTCTCCAATTTAGCATTGGCACACCCCAGAATTGTGTCTGGTGCTTCCATAATTTCCAGTCAGCATGGTCGATGATGAATATTGCAATAGAGTATAACTGGAGGCCAGAACCATTTGCAGTTTTTTTTTTCAAAACTGTACCCTCTCTCCCTTGCATAATTTCCACACAATTGGGTGAAAGAGCATTTATATATTGCTTCCTCCATGTGTTGACTGCCAACAATGAATTTCAAGTGGATGATAGATTTCCTAATGCTTGAGGTATTGCCAAATTCCTGACACAGCTTCTCCTGGATTTCAATTGTTTTTGTGTGAGCTCATGTTGGGCAAAAGTGTTCATAACTCATGTTTTAATGATGTGATGAAATTAAAAATCAAATCTAATTATTAACCCATGGAGGTTTCCTAATAGAATAGAATAGAATATCTTTATTGTCATTGTGTAACTCACAATGAAATTAAGTGCTGTCCACAGTGCACACTACACACTAGTAAAAACCATAAAGAAGAACATACATTACATACACACATCCTTCACATTCTGTTCACTAATATTGCACTTCAATGTTGTACTATACAGTAGTATCTAATATGGTTACAGTTCTGAGATAAAAACTATTTTTCAGCCTATTTGCCTTTGTTTTTATTATCCTGTACGGTCTGCCAGATGGTGATATTTCAAAAAAGAATGTCCGGGATGAGATGAGTCTTTAAGAATATTTTGAGCTTTCCTAAGACAGTGGGAACTATACAGTTCATCCAGGGGAGGACAAGAGGGCAGCCAATAATCCTCTGGGCAATAGTAGCAACCCTCTGGAGTGCTTTCCTATCTGCTACTAACAGTTTTGCAAACCACGCACAAATGCAATAGGTTAGAATGCTCTCTATGGAGCAACGGTAGAAGGTCATCAGCAGTTTTTCATTCAGTTGTTGTTTCCTGAGAAGTCTCAAGAAATATAATCTCTGCTGGGCCTTCTTAACCAGTGCTATAACATGAGCACTCCAGGTCAGATCCTCCTTTATGATAACACCCAGAAATTTAAAGCTGGCCACCCGCTCCACACAGTCTCCGCTGGTGATCAGAGGCTGAATGTCTGATCTATTCCTCCTATAATCTACTATAAACTCCTTGGTTTTAGTGGTATTGAGAACCAAATTATTGTCTCTGCACCACAAGGGCAACCACTCCACTTCATCCCGGGAGGCAGATTCATCCCCCTTGGAGATAAGCCCCACTACTCTTGTATTGTCTGCATGGCATGGAACCAGGATATTTACGGGACCGCCTTCTGCCATATACTTCTCTACGACCGGTGAGAGCGCACAGGGTCGGCCTCCTCCGGGTCCCATCAGCAAAACAATGTCGTCTGGCGGGCCCTAGGGGGAGGGCTTTCTCTGTTGTGGCGCCCGCCCTCTGGAACAAACTGCCTCCTGAAGTCCGCGTTTCTCCAACTCTCCCGGCCTTCCGGAAAAACTCATCTTTGCTGGCAAGCCTGGGGATGATTGTGGTTGATTGTTGCATTGAATGTGTGTGTTTTTTATTGGTTTTTAGATATCTTGTTTGGGTTTTTATATTGTATTTTCTGTTATATATATGTTGTTAGCCGCTCCGAGTCCCCGGAGAGGAGCGGCATACAAACCCAAATAAATAAATAAAATAAATTTAACAATAATATTTCTGGGATGAGTGGGAGTGCAGTCATAAGTGTAGAGGATATAAAGAAAGGGGCTCAACACACAGCCCTGTGGGGAGCCAGTATTAAGAATAAGGGCTGAAGAAATATAGTTGCCTAATCTAACCCTCTGAGAGCAGCCAGACAAGAAGTTCATAATCCAAAGGCAGATTGAATGTGAAAGACCAAGGTTGACAAGTTTAGACACCAGTGTGTATGGAAGAATTGTGTTAAATGCAGAGCTAAAATATACAAAGAGATGTGCCAGGGGCTATGCCTCTTCACTCATACAGGTTATTCACTTTCAATAGTGCCTCATAAAGTGATTCAACTTCATTCGATAACTAATTTTCTCAATATGGCAGGGAGATCCTATATGTTTCTTGGGGACAATTCTTTTGGGGAAAAAGGGAATTATGTAAAAGGAAGAGGCTGGAATCAACGACAAAACTTTACCTTTTAAAAAATAATCTTTGTAAAAAGGCTTAACGACAACAAATGTCCAATAGGCAACAGAGAATTGTTTATCCAAGAGAAAGAAAACTCCAAATTTAAGCTAGTTGTCCCTCAAAAGTATTGTACGTATAGACACAGCTCTTGTGTGCTGCCCAGTTTTCCAACCTTGTCAATTTGGGACTGTCAACACTAGATGAAACTAAGGCTGCATATGCCTTCTGTTAGTTCTATGTATTTGTGTGGGAAAGATACTTGTATGTGTGTGTATATGCACATCAGGCAAAAGCTACATATCCCCATCTGCATATAGCAGCCATTTTGTCACAGAAGGCACTTTCACACCCAAGTGCCCATGTACATATACTCACATTTTCCTTTCTTTCTAGAAAAGTTTTTTTTTAAAAAAAAAACAACTCTCAAGAAGTGAAGCTCTACCAAGAAGGGAAAAGAAATAGGGAGTACAAGAAACTGGAAATGAGGGGAAGAATAACTTGGCAGGAAAAAGAAAAAACAAGCTTTGTTGAAGCATTAGAAAAATAGGCTAAATTTAATCAGGGAGAAGCCAGAATAAGCTGCGCCTCTCCTAAATTGGATTGTGATGATTAAGCTTATCTTTAAAAGCATCCATGTTAGCGAGATCTGCCATTGTTCACATCTTCTGTTTATTTGCTTCATTTCAGTATCTTTTCAGCAATTGTGAAGTAGGGTGAGAGTTGTTTTACAAGTAACTATTTGGGGCCTCCTGTCTCTACAATACTGCAGCTAATATATGCATCCAGTCAGAATGCAGTCTCCTTGGCTACCAAAGCCCTATCAAAACTAGAAGCTTGAATCTCAGCTAATATTAAGTATCTGTGCCCTGTCAAGCTAGCCAATTAATAGGAAGGAGAGTAAACAGAATGTGTGATCAAGGACAAGGGAAGATCTGAAGTCAGAAACATTTGAGGGACAGCATTCAAAAACAGCCATACATTTAAAATAGAAAAAGGGAGATTCATATGCAGTAAACATAGCTAGGAATTGAAAGTAATGAGGAAGGCAAAATTTGTCAAATATCTGAACCATCACATAGATGGTGGCAAAGATGCCATTTTGGGTTTCAACAGGAAGAGGTGAGTAAAACAGACAGAACAAGATTCAGAATATATTGGAAAGATTTGCCTTGGGATATGCTGAAGATAGAACTCAATATATAAAATTTATTTAACTGCCAAACTTTGTGCATCTCAGAGTAACTATGGATAGACAAACATTCCTGAAAAATGTGATATGAAAATGGGTCCGCATCTTATTATATGGTAGTCTTTTGGGTTTGAAGAAGGTACACTATTGTGCAGTTCATCTGTAGCATGGTGGTGGCTCTGCAGTCTCAGTCTGGAAGTACAGAGTCTAGCACAATGGGGACACTGAAAATTCATTGTTATAATAACTGTGGGTGTTATTCTGTGGTAGTGCCTGTCTTCAAAGCTGGTAGAGGCTTCATAGCACAGCACTCACCAGTTAGTTTTGTCAGCAGCTGCAGCTTCTAGTTCCCTTGGGTGGATGTCACAGTGTCATTGGGGTTTCTTCCCCAGGTTTTGTGGTGTTTGCTGATTGACTCTGGGGTTCTGTTCCCAGACTCCAGCACATATAGAGCAAATGGTGTGGCATATGGCAGTCATCCATTCTGATGATGTTTCCCACCCATCTCATCTGAGCTTTGATAATCAGGGACCCAATGCTGGTCGTGCCAACCAATGCTGAAGATAGAACGGAGAGAACACATGTGAAATTTCTCCAGTTGTCCGATGTGTTTTTGGTACAGAGTCCAGGAGTCACATCCATATAGAAGAGAAGGGATAACCACGGCCCTGTAGACTTTCAGCTTTGTGGAGATAAGGATATTGTAGGGATTTATTCTTCTGTTCAACTAAGTAATTGTATCTTAATATATGAGAATAAAACATCTGAGAAGAAATAAATGCAAATAGACTGGTTCATTCCTTGAATTCCACTCATGTAGTTGCATTAATTCTGGGTAACCTTAGACTCTCACAGCTTATTCGTCTTATAAATATGTTATGCTGCTATTTGCATGTTTTGGTGGGGCTGCAGGTAACCGTCTACTAGCAAAAAACTGGTTTTTTCCCCTTATTTGCAAATGTTTCAAACATCCTGCCAGTTTGAATTTCACCCCCAACGACATACTGATCTATTGCAGATTTAGTTTTGACATGGATATTTCCTTTTTCCCCACACAATTGAGATTTTGATATTGTCTCACAATGGAGAACATTGTGCATAGTGAAAGAAATCTAGTAGGCAGGTGCGCAATACTCATTAAGCTCTCTTGCATTGCATCTGCCAATGCAATCAAACCATTCCAGAGCTAAAAAAAAATCTTTCTGCATGTATTGGAGAAGGTTCCATCATTACAAACCCGAGTCCTTCTGAAGGCTATTCTCCCCAGGGTGGCAGCTGTAATGATTTTAAAGATTATCTTGTCATGAAGAGGTAAGATCCATGTAAATCCTTCATAGTTCTTTATACAAAGAGGAGGGGTGTGTGTGTGTGTATGTGTGTGTGTGGGAGGGGGGAAATATCAGGAATGTGTGAGAGTCTGTGAAAATAAGTCAAGTTTTCAAAGAGAATTTACCCTTTTGAAAACAGCTCTAAATAGCCTTATCTACTTAAGAAGCTTTTATAGGTGTTGGCAGTAGTCTGCTCACAGCTGGATTCTGCACTTTTTTTTTCCTTGCACTCATTTATGATATTGTAAATTAGGAGTGGCCCATTTCAGCTGAGTGGAGCTTAACTGAGAAGATAATCAGGTCTTCTGATTTTATTGAAATGTTATCACTGAGTTCAGTCCCCAAATGTCAGCATCTCCATTCCTTCTAGGTAATGCTGTCACATAATTAATAAGACTGTTACAGATGATCTTCCACTAATTAGGCAATATACTTGTTCTACTTACTAATTAAAGAATTACTCTGACATTTGGACTTACTAAGCTGTCAACCTTTCATGTACATATACACAGATACA
This sequence comes from Bothrops alternatus, assembly GCA_034064705.1. NCBI lineage: Eukaryota > Metazoa > Chordata > Lepidosauria > Squamata > Viperidae > Bothrops > Bothrops alternatus. The sequence continues at coordinate 4,400,957 of JARGCV010000049.1, forward strand.
GAAACACACAATGTTTTATGTGTGCTTGTGTATGGGTATTTTCCAGTAATAACTATTAGCAAGATCCTAACGGCTACTTGATAGTAAAAAAAAAAAGAAGAAGAAGACACTGCTTAGACATAATACATGAGAGCATGACATAATCTCTTGCACAGATTATTACTATATTTCTCTATGTCTAATCAAACATATATATATATATAAATATTTTTCTCTACAGTCACAATATTCTCTTGTATGAAGATGGCCATGCTGTTGTTGCTGATTTTGGAGGTAAAAAAATGGATATTTTTAAAAACCACAGTACATTTTCCCAAGCTCTAGAGGAAAAAAAAGTTGACATAATAACTTTGCACGGGTGGACACTTTTGAATTTTGAGTACATGTCACAGGTCACTTATAAATAATTGGCTTTGGTGAATCATTAAAAACCCATTTGCCTAATGTGAGTTTGGAGAGGAGTTTTTTTTTACAGCTATCTCAGAACACTTCTTGCTATTCCTATATTATGTTTTTAGGCAGAAATAAATATAGGAATCTATTTAAAAAGAAATCAAGGTGACTGTAGCAAGTACCAAGAGGGACCCTTCATTATCGACCTCAGAACATGTTCCATTCATGAAACAAGAAAAAGCTCTTCTATGCTGCATTTTGTGATTCAGTAGATTTCTTGGGGGATGCTGGAGATCATAAATGGGGTTCCAAGTAGGTCAATGAAACAAGTAGCCTCCATTTTGCCAGCTCTGTTATTCAAGTTATCTTTTTAAGAAAATCTTAGTTAAAATTACCTATAGGAAAATGTTCTCAAGATACACTGTATTTCTGCATATTTTTTTAATTTATGATGCACTTGCAAAATAATCTAGATCAAAAATAGAAAAACATGTTCTCACAATTAATGGTAAGATATATATCAGTATTCACACAGGAGCTTCATCTCTCTCTCTCTCTCTCTCTCTCTCTCTCTCTCTCTCTCTCTCTCTCTCTCTCTCTCTCTCTCTCTCTCTCGATATATCTATATCTATATCTATATCTATATCTATATCTATATCTATATCTATATCTATATCTATATCTATATCTATATCTATATCTATATCTATATCTATATCTATATCTATATCTATATCTATCTATATCTATATACTGAGGTTTTCACGGGTGTTTGTATGTAGGTCTTTGGTTGTTCGGGTTTTCTCCCACGTAAAATTGGAAGTGTCTTGGTGATGTTTCGATGAAGTCCCATTCGTCATCTTCAGGCTGGTGTTTTCGGCTTCATGCTTCTAAGAGCAATGTCACATTGCTCCTAGAAGTACGAAGCCGAAAACACCAGCCTGAAGATGATGAATGGGACTTTGTTGAATAAATTGCCGAGGTTGAGAAACACTGGTCTACATAATGTACTCATCCTTGGCTATTTCCAGCACCAATCAGCTGAAGAAGTGAGGGTGCTTGAGTTGGGAAGACTTATAAACCCCATGGAATAGCTTACATCAGGGGTTCCCAACCTCCGGGCCATGGGCCATTACTGGGCCTTGAGCTGTTCGGAACTGGGCTGCAGAAGTAGAAGGCGATCATGCGGGCATCCCCACTTGCACAAGCAATGGGCAACCACACACTCTATTTGTGCAAGTGATGGGTGACTATGTCTGCTGCTCGCACAAATGGAACTGTGCGCGCACACTTGCCCACTTCTTGTGCAGTACCATCTTCTCTCCCCCTCCCTGTCATTCTTCAAATCTGAAAAGATGGGGGAACTCTGCCTTATATGATCCAGATACCCATTATAATTTGGATCTGGCACAGATTCCATTTTTATCACGGAAAGTTTTATTATTTCTAGAAACATGCATAAAAACCTATTTGTAAGATATTTTTGTATTTGACAAGCCTGCCAGCAGCTTCAAGATGGTTTTTAGCTTTGGCATTTCCTAAATACGTGGGTTTCAGTCCCCAGAATTCTCACTGTGCAATTTGTATATGATTGTCAAAATTGTCATTCTCCTACCTCATCAAACCCATTGTTGCTCCATTCCTGGGAAAAAACTTCCCACCTTCCAACAGTAATGTAGATGTGTAAAAGAGGGTTGCAGTAAGGAAGAGGAACTGCCCTGCTTTGGTTTCTATTGAAAAAGAAAAAGCACAATTATTTCAGTAGAAAACGTGATAATGATTTTTATCCTTAATTTCTAAGGTATTACATGACTCCATGCTGATTTCAAGATTATATGCACATATGTGAAAACTGCACAGAAAGCCTTTTTTTGTTTTTGTTTTTTGGCAAGCCTAGAGTTTTCAGTTATATTTTACCGTTCCATACATATTCTTAGTATTGCAGGTCCAAGAAGACAGGTAGCTATTAACAACTATTCTGGGAGCTGAAATACACACATTAAAAAAGTACTCAGGTACTCTGTTCTGGACTTTAATATCTTTTTATTGGAAGCAGGGGGTTCTCAGTTAAGTAGCAGGACATATTTTGCAGAAGCACCCACCCCTAGGTATCTCCAACCCTTGACGTCCAGTCTGGTTACATGACAGATTGGAACAAATGGTATTTCTGGAAAAGCCAGGTCTGCAAAATGCCACCGCTTCTTTGTCCAGTGGTTGGCTCATGATTGCAAAGATACAATATTTTTATCTAAGCAACTCTTAATTGTAGGTGTTTGTGTAAAAGGGCACTGCGCTTAAAGTCAAAAGCCTCTAAAAATGCAAAAATAAATAAAGAGCCTGTACAGGATTTTGTGCATTAGAAGTTACCATGTGCAGGATTGTTAAGGAATTTGGATTGAAACACCTATTTTTAGTCTTTCACAGCATGCTGAAGTCTTCATTGCTAAAATATGAAGTGAAAATTATTGTTATGCTTCACAAAACCAATCACTTGGGTATTCAGCTCTGATATTACTGCATTTCTGTTTTGTTTTCATATAGCTGCTTACTCTTTTTTCCACTTGCTTATCTGAACTAAGTGATGTTGACTTAAATACCCTCCTCCTTTTGTTTTTGTTTTAATTTTTAATGTTAGAATCAAGATTTTTGCAGTCTCTGGATGAAGACAATATGACAAAGCAACCTGGGGTTTGCCTTTTTTTCTCTTTAAGATTTGTGTGTGTGTGTGTGTGTGTGTGTGTGTGTTCTATATATAGCATACATATATCCAAGTTACAGTATATTGACAGTGTGTTCCATTGTTTCTTGTCCACATTAATTTTGGTAAATTGCTCAAGAGCGACAAAGATTATTGAGCAAAAAAATATTCTTTCTGCTTTCCATGCAGCAATGGGCTCTAGTCTGCTTCAGTAAGTAACATAATATTAGCTTATATTAGCAACTTTAGTTCAGAATCAAATTGTAACTCTTGGTGAACTAATTTCACGCCCACTCCTACTTACATCCTAATTGTTTTATCCTTTCCAAGCTTTCATGAAGTTGAGTTATGTACTGAGAATTTTCACAGAGAGCTTGCAAATTTGGTGCCATTCTGAGAAAGTCCCTTTTCTCAAATTGTCTTTGCAAAGCAGAGTGGGAAACAATTGTCCAACAGGGGAAAGCTGAGTTATAGCTGGTAGAATCCCACAGATTAACCTTAGTGAAGATGTCCCTGATTGCCACTATGGGCATTACTTCCAAAATGTTCTAGCCCAATTCACTAAACCAGAACTCTCTAAACTTTCCTTATTTCTACCACTATATAAATATCTTAGTAGGGCTTCTTTCAAATCTGAAGAATTATAATCTTTGCCATTACAGGTGATCTTAATTGGACTTGAGTTTTGGTCACTAAGTGAAGCCTGTCATTGGGTAAAACATCACATGACATCACTGCTTATTGATAGCAGTTTCAGAAGTCCAGATTGTGATCATTTGGCCAGGACCATGCCATTGCTAGGTGGTGACTTCATGCTTCTCCTGACCTACCATGCTCACCTCCCCTTCACCCGTCTCTCTCAATCTCTGCTGTTTTGGCCACCATGCATTCTGCCACCCTCACCAACCCCAGCTCCCAGTTGCCTACAGTTGATATCTGCTATCCTTTTCTCCTACTGCTGCTGAGGGCTACCCAGCTGAGGCAGCCACTGGTCCTTCACAAGGCCCTTGCACAGTCTCATAGAGGCCTCTGAATGTATCCCAAAACATCAATAACTGCCTTGACTGGGCACGCCTCATCAGCATAGGAGAAAGAAGATGGCAAAGTCAGTTGGGCTGTGTGTCAGAGATGGTGGTGGAGTGCAAGGCACCCCCCCCCAAAAAAAAGCACAGATGAGCAGGAGATAGGTGGGTGGTGAGAATTGAAGGCACACTATAGAGTCAAAAATGTGGAAGACTACCAAGCACCCAAATTTTTATCCCATGACCATGGGGACACTGCAACAGCCTAAATTAGCATTTATTAGTACGCTACATTTGTCGTGGAATACATCTTGCTCCTCTTGTACACAGACATATTGCAAAACTGATTTCAGACAGTCTTCCGTAAAATTGTATTTCAGAGTGGAAACAGGTACAAGGAAGATTATTCTGGTGTTTTGCAGGCCATGAATCTCATAATGCAATCTATAATGCCTTTGCTGCATGAATTAGTTTTAATATGGAAACAACCCAATCGCTATTCTTTCATTCATGGAATAATTTTGTTAGCATAGTGCCAGAAAGCAAACAGAAATAAAATAGAGAAGAGATGGGCTCCCTTGTGAAGAAAGAAAGCATACAGTTATTGCATTATTGATGTTGTCTTGATATATAGAATCTGCGCTGGATGGCCCCTGAAATATTCACACAGTGTACACGGTACACCATAAAAGCTGATGTTTTCAGCTATGCCTTGTGTCTCTGGGAACTGTTAACAGGAGAAATTCCATTTGCTCACCTGAAGCCAGGTAAGACTCTAAGCCAGTTTAACATCAGGCTTGTTGCACAATAAAACAATGTTCTGCATGTGAATATTTTAGAGGTTTTAGAGGAATGCTTGCTTATTTATTTGTTCTGTTTAATATTATGAGGTTTCAGGTTTTACATAAAAGTTGTAGAGCCAGGGTACTGCAATCAAGCCACAGTACTCATTGAAATCAGAACCTAATATTTTTTTAAAAAAAGAATCATATAGGCAACTGAAGAGCTGATAATAACATTTAGCCCTTAGGTACTTCCTCCAAACTGTTCTTATCAGATCTTGGCTCAGGTTTACTAGAATTTTAATATTCTTTTGCTACAGGGATTGGTGCCTAACAGATAATCATATGTTGATGAAAAGATACTACAAAACAGAAGCAGAAAAGTACCTGCATCACAGCCAGACACATGTGCTGCGGAATCTTGAAAGCTAAAACCGTGCATTAAATGAATTAATCCAGTGTCAATTATTGCATTTTAGTGTTGTGTAGTTTCAAAGGGACCTTGGAAATCATTCTAGCTGACTCCTCTTCACCTCAGGATTTATATCTGGATGCATAACGTTTGCCAATACAAGAAGATATTTGAATTTTCTTTTCAAGATTTGGGGGGGTGGAAAGAGGATGTTCAGTGACCTCCTATGGATTTGGTGGAACCTAATTTTTTTTTTTAAATAAAATAGAGATAAAAGGAAACCATGTGCATTTCACTAACTTCATTTTGATCAAAATAGTGGCTGCTGCTACCAAACACAGCTTAAACTGAAGAGTTTTCTGAAGAAGTCAGTTTACTGTGGTAACCAAAGAAGATATATATTGTAAATAGGTTATATAATTTAAGAAGTATAACAACAAAAAAAGGATGGGGCAGAAAAAGGTCCGTCTCTGTGGAAAAACAGCAGCGTCTTCTCTTTCCTTCTTCCCGGAATGGGACAACTTGCCACAGCCAACTCGCTGTAGCCAACTCGCCATGGCCAACTTGGTGCTGGATAATTTAACAATTCTATTTAATTATTAATTATTTAAAATTTTTAAAAATATTAATTTTTGCCATTCACATTTCGTTCTGTACCTCCTTTTGCATCCTTTCTTTAAGAATTCTATTCCACTGTTTCTTAGATATTAGTGTAACTCTTGTCCTGCAGTGAGTTGGCTGTGGCAAGTTAGCCATGATGAATTGTCATAGACAGGCCTCTTCCCACTGATTTTTTTTCCAGGTTTCTCCTTATTGCTATTAACAGCCAAATGCTTTCATAGTGTGAATAGTCTTCTAAACACCAAGAAGCTTGCAGTCTGAAGAATTCCCCTGAATCTTCCTGTTTTAACGTGTGTGTGTTTTCTCACTAATTACCGTAGCTTCACTTGTCTTGTACGAAAGCTCTCCATCCCATTTCTCCATTGCTGAGTTTTTCAGCACCATTATTCCTCCAAAGCATTTAGAGTTACATATTTGTTGAACTTCTGTTCTTATATTTTGTTGGTGAAAACAAAGAAGATTCCTTTATTACTCTTCCTTCTGAGACCTTATGAAGTCCAGATTTACATTTCTTCTGACTTTTATGGAATTATTATTGTTTCCTTAGTAGTCCATTTTTTATTATTTTTTTCTCCTTCTCTCTTTTCCTTTTTCAGCAAAACAAATTATTCTTTTTAATTGATGGCTTTGCTGGTATTAATTTGTTAAATCTATTCAAGTAAAGGAATGCAGTTTTGATGTAGAGTATGGAGAGCCTTTGAAGTAGCTTTGCAACTAAGTTCACTTTTTTAATGAAGTTTTATTAAAGAAATTGTTTAACAGAATAAAAACAATATGAATGTAAAGACAAGGGAATATAAAAGTAAGGTAAAAGAAAAGTAATAAACAAGAAAGAAAAGAAAGAGGACAAGAAAGAAAGAAAAATATAAAGAAGTGATTTCCAGTTTTCTTTACAGCATTCATAAAGGTATTTATATTTTATTCTCTCTCTCTCAAGATACATCATGGGGTTTTCTTTTCATATTTTACTCTTTCTAATAGCCAAATCCTTTTTCCTTTTTTTCCAATATTAAAACCAATTTTTTCCATCCATTATATTTGGTCTGCCATTTGCGACTTTTTTTTGGTTAACATTTTATCTTTTGACTATTAATTTTAAAACCAGCTAGCATACCAAAATATTTTATTTTTTCCATTAATATCTCTATTCAGAGAATTCTTTCAGAATTATCACCATACCAGCAGCATATGTCCTTTTCTTTCACTCTTCATTCATGCAATTCTCTCATCCTGCCTTATATCTCTACTCAATACATCAAGAGCTGGAATGAATAAAAGCAGAGATAAAGGACATTCTTGCCTTGGTCCTTTTTGGATCTCACAAGGTTTTCTTAATTCTCCATGTAACTAAGTTTGTGTGTTTCTTAAAATTAAGTTAGCACATATTATCATTCAGATGCTGCCACAAAATATAAAAATTCTTTCTCCCCCATTTTGATCTAATATATTTCCGAACATGTTGGCTGGTTTCACACAACATATTTAACCTGTATCATAATTCTTAGTTTACAATGTGCTAAACCATAGGCTAACCCCAATCCCAACCCTAGCCACATTAGTCTATGGTTTAGCATGTTATGAACCCAGAAAATGGATTAATTCAGGTTAAATATGTTGTGTGAAACATATCAAGGTAAAGAAGACCTAAACAATGTTAACACTAATCAGAATTGATCCTGCTGTTCAAATGCATTTGATAGGCATTTCTCTGCCTTAGTGACACTTGTTATGTTAACCCAGCTAATTTTAGTAAAAACTGTGAGGCTTTCAGTCCTCCTATCAAGTTATCTGGGGTTCCTGTCATAAAACGGTTATTTGAATAGTGTTGCCATATTGATATGTTATGCACTGTCAAATATTTCAATGAGAAAGGAAATTCCCTTCAATGCTGTCTTATTTATAAAACATTTATTTATTAGATTTATAAGCTACCCATCTAATTATCCAGAGTGGCTCTTCAGTCATTATGACAGAACTGTGGTCACAGTAAACTTCTATATTAATAAAGGCTGGTTTGGTCCTATTAGCTCAATTCACTGCATTGAAACACTGGAACAAGTGTTTCAATGGATTTCCTAACTACCTAGGAATAATCTAGTCATAGTAAATGGAGAGTGCAAGAAACAAAGCATTCAGATGAAGAAAAGAAAGCAGACAGTAGGTCTTTGTCCCAGCCCAAGATATTTTGAGACACATGCATTACTGTGCCAAAGTCAGAATGACCGTTGACTAAGTCAAGCTCTGTAAATAGTAAGAATCAAGTGGATAACACTCAGAAAAGGAACTTCTATTTCATGTGACCATTAATATATAACTTTCCCTTCAGCTCTTTATTTCCATTTGGCTGTCTTCTTGGAACTCTCTTTCTCTAAGAGGTATAATTCGAGTTGTTAAAAGCTTGCAAGCTGTTCCATATTCTCCTCTAGGGTCACGTCCCTTACAAAGATTTCTAGAAACAAGGTAGAAATGTGTTTTCCTCTTTGTTAGGAAAAAAGAAAGAGATGGAAAAAACATAAACACTACTTACTGAATACCTTCTGACCCCAGTCTTTTAACTCTCTTTGGGAAAGCCAGGCAATTGGCTGACTATTAATCTACGATGAATTTTAAAGTAAGGCTAAATAATACAGGGAATCATATAGAAAGGTGGAAGGTAAGCATTTTAAAAAGAATGAAAGATTGGCAGTGTTCGGAAAAACTGCTTCGGTTTTATAATACAAGCATAATAGAAATGAAAAGGTAACAAACCATTACATAGGCCACAACTGCCAACCAATTAAACCTACTACAATGGTGTTTATCAATTAGGCTGGCGTGTTGAGCAAAAGATCCTTGTGAAGAAGAATTACACTGAGTAAACCATTTAGGGCTGTTGTAGTAGCTTCCTTTTACTATGTGGGTATAAGAGGTCATACTGAGTTAAGTCCAGAGAAGCATAAACTATGTTGCTCTGGGTATGCAAATATGGAGATCTTTGTCTCATTCTGCTATATTGTCTGCAGTGGTTGCTTAGGAAAAGCCACTGGGGTATTAATGAGAGGAACAGGTATATGAAGATTAATAAAAATGGATCCCAACTGAAATTGAAGGTGAAGTTTAGTTTCAGGAGGCAAATCTGCTGCTCAGAATTGTACATCAATTAATGTTCAGGGTCTTTATTCAACCCCAGAAGGTAATTGTGAAATTTATTTCTAGGCAGTTGCAAATTTACCCATTAAGGCTGACTTGTTGCAATTCACTATGATTAATTAAGAAATGGCCAGAGACTAAACTACAGCCTATACTTCTATCATAACATGGAGGCAGAAGGCAGTTCTCCCACATTAAATATAGCACAAACCATGTAAATGGAATATATTATAATGGAAGGATGGTGAAAGAAAAAGACATAGTATAATGGTATCTCCTTCAATTTCTCAATTAGAATATAAATCGTATATTAGCTCAAACTACCTACATTTAACACCTCTCCCATTTTTGTATTATTTTTAAGAAAAGATGACAACCTATTTAATTTTAACAGTAAAGACTCTGGATTTTTTAAAAAAAGGTAAAACTTAACAATTGTACTGATTACACATTACAGGACACATATAAAGCTTTGTTTCAGTTATTTACAATAACACATTTTTTAATAAGTTACGTCTTTAAAATCCAGCCCAGGAAAGGTTTGGGAATATGGCCTGCATGCATGACACTTTATATATCCTTATAGCAACAGCAATAGCACTTAGACCTATATACCACTTCACAGTGCTTTACAGCCCCTTCTAAGCAGTTTACAGAGTCAGCATATGGCCCCCAACAATCTGGGTCCTCATTTTACCAACCTCAGAAGGATGGAAGGCTGAATCAACCTTGAGCAGCTGAGATTCGAACTGCAGTCAGCAGAATTAGCCTGCAATACTGAATTCTAACCTCTGCACTACCATTGCTCTTATCCTTTGAGTATCATATGTAAAAAAAAAGTATAGATTTCTAAACATATACAAGTTGATCCATCTACAGTAAATGCAAGTCATGTAGCATCCAATTTCATTATTTACTCTTCCTATGACAATCATCAGATTACAAACAATTTTAATGGTGTTACAGCTTTTTATATTCAGAACTCTATTGTGTTAAATATCTATGGAAAGTCTCAGTCATCCAGGTCATGGTTGTCCCAAAGGTGCGTTTTCAAAAGGCAACTGGATTTTCTTTGTTTTTCTTGAAGACATATTGTGTTGAGTTGGAGATCCAATACAAAAATTGTTAGGGATCATCTCTAATTATTTCAAGGGAGTAAGTCCCATTGAAATCATATAATGCTATTTATTCCTGAATGAACAAAGATTACATTATAAAAGTCATGAATCATTAGAATAAATATCTCAGGATAGAAAACCATTATATGAATATGCTCAGGGCATTATTTCATCATGTCATTCTCTCACCTCCTAATTAATTTGATTTGTGATTCTATCCTAGAAAAGACTTTTATTCTGAAATATTAAGAATTGTAAAAAGGAATATCCCTAATGAAAGGGAAACAGACTGTTCACTATTATATTCTATCCAAAGTCTCCTTTTCCTTGTTACAGAGGTAGACCTGAACTAAACTAAACTAATTAGGTAGCCAGGCGCTTTCCCCAATGGGGAAAACTTTATGCCAGCAAGAATGATGGAGACAGATTTGATGACCTATTCACTGGATTGGCCAGCCTAGAAGATTTCCTTCTCTGAGGCATGGAATCTGAAATAAGGTTATTTTAAAATAGAGCAGTCCTGTTTTCCAACACAAAACAGAGACTGGTTAGGTATGTTAAGCCTTTGGAAGGCTAAAATAATTTCAGTTCACTAACCTTTAAAAGTTGGCTTCACATTCTGAGTCTGCTTTTGGGGATGATCAATAATTCAGCCTCATCATGTTCTTATTTACAGCCGCTGCAGCAGCTGATATGGCCTATCATCACATCAGACCTCCAATCGGCTATTCAATTCCCAAGCCGATCTCCTCTTTGCTAATGAGGGGCTGGAATGCATGTCCTGAGGTAAGTAGGTCCCCTCCAAGTCTTGGCCATAGTTTCTCTCTGGAGGAGAAATGGCAGATCAATGAGTCTATTGCTTGTATTTCAGCATGGACCAATACTCTACATCAGGGATCTTCAAACTTGGCCCTTTTATGACTTGTGGACTTCAACTCCCAGAATTCCTCAGCCAGGCACACTGGCTGAGGAATTCTGGGAGTTAAAGTCCACAAGTCATAAAAGGGCCAAATTTGAAGACCCCTGCACTACATATACTTCCTATTTGTTGGGATGCAGGCAACAGTTTTCTTAGTTTGTGATATATTCTCTAGACCCTAGATTAATTCAAACACTATGAGCACGTTGGGAGTCAAACTGGGTTTTGATGGTTCTTGTGACATAATATCCAAAATATGAAGTGGACATTATTTGCCTTACTGTTAACAGCGAATGCTGCATGTGGCATTGATGTGCTGGTAACCTTTTCTATCTTATTAAAATAGTTTTTAAACTATTGTGTGAAAGTCCCAACTGATCAAAGTCATGATTGATAGCAGAAGTAAATATTTATTGGTCTGTCTGGTAATGATCATGGTGTAAGGAAGTTTAAAAATTGAAATGTAAAAGAAATGTATTGAAAGAAGGTGTGCTAATGAAGTAAGAAATAATATAACAATCAATACAAAATAACAAAATAATAGAGTTGGAAGGGACTTTGGAGGTCTTCTAGTCCAACCTCCTGCTCAAGCAGGAGACCCTATACCATTTCAAACACATGGTTTTTTCCAATCTTTCCTTAAAATCCTCCACTGATAGAGCACCCACAACTTCTGAACACAAGCCATTCCACTGATTAATTGTTCTGTCAGGAAATTTCTTCTTGTTTCTTGGTTGGCTGTCTCCTTGATTAGTTTCCATCCATTGCTTCTTGTTCTGCCTTCAGCTGCTTTGAAGAATAGGTTGACCCCCTCTTCTTTGTGGCAGCCCATATCTATTGGAACACAGCTATAATGTCACCCCTAGTTCTCCTTTTCATTATATTAGACATTCCTAATTTCTGCAACCATTCTTCATATGTTTTAGCCTCCAGTCCCTTAGTCATCTTTGTTGCTCTTCTCTTTCTAGAGTCTCAACATCTTTTATATATGATGGAGACCAAAACTGGATACAATATTCCAAGTGTGGTCTTATCAAGGCATTATAAAGTATATTAACACTACAAAAGTGAGAATGGTATAAAAATGATGCAAAAATGAGAATGATAGAAAGATATTTTAGAATGTTTATGCGGAGAAAAAGAGTAAATGCCAATTTGGATTAAAGGAAGCAGAGAAATTGCAGTGCAATTTTAATAGAAATAAAATATTGTTTTCAAACTGGAAGAAAAATTTGAATAAGGATCCTTTGACAGAATGGATTTAAAAAAAAGAGTAACAAACTGGAGGAAACTAGCATAAAGGGATGGGAGACTGGAAAGAGAATTGTAAAAGTTCGCATGGGAATGAGAGAGATTGTCAAATAATGCAATTGAATAAACTCTATACCGAAAATGTTAATGTCTAAGAAAAAAATGAATGGAAAGAAAATCATGAATGTTGTCAGAATATTGAAAAATGCTAAGGCTTGGAGGTATAGAGTACATAAGCTGAGAAATATTAAAAACATTCATATGGTTTCCTTTTACAATTGCTGTACATCTTGCTTAATTTGTGTGTGAAGACTGCATCTGCACCTGATAACTGGAAGAATGTTGTTACTCTTTCCTGCATCAAGAAAAATGTAGGAAGTGCACTGGAATACTTAGAAAATGCATCTGGTATGTCAAGGAGCGATGGAGTCAAGCATGGATTATGGATGCTGAATGAATGTGAATTGAATGCAAAAGTGAGTGACTAGTAAAAAAAAGATGTATCTGGAGTGGTTTCATCATGCACAGTGAGTGAATAAGGCTTGAATAGCAAAACAAATATATGATAGAAGACCAAATGTATTCAGAGGCAGGGAGAGGGAGAAAATAATGGTTGGATAGAATAATGAGTTCCTTCAAAAAATCAAGGTGAGAAATTTAAATAAACAAAAGGAAATGTATAAACTGGTTATTAGATGTAGTGGAAGCAAGGATTGTTGGCAAGAAGAAAAGCTAGGAAGAAGAATAGTGAATGGTATTAAAGCAGTGACAATTTCCTGATAGTCTCTCATCTATGTACTAAATGAGTCTGCCTGCTTACTTCTCTTGAGCTCAGCCTTTTGTGTCAACCATATTGTACAATGTGAGGCTATAATCTGCAGCAGCAGATTTTTCCATCTCTTGATTAAAGTTGGAAATCCAGCTTAGCGTAGTGGCTAAGACAGTAATGGCTCAGCGTTTCAAACATTTGAAAAATGCCTAACTTGAGTCCCCCACCCCACCCTCCATTCCCCCCCTGAACAAAAGAGAAACAATTTTCTATCTCTAGGCCACCCTGAACAGTGGCAATCAGCAGCAGCCTGAGCCTTAAATTTATCCATAGTGCCACAGCTGCCATTCAAAAAGGCTGCCCCCACCATTCCCCAAGGAATGTAACCCTTAGGAAGGGGCACAATTGCCCCTGTGGCCCAGCACTCCCCAGGATCTGTTGCACACCACTAACCTTCAACTGCTGTCCTCTCTCTATTGACACACCCTGCGACCCACCAGACGCTTCTCCAACTCATATAAGGTCTTCATTCCTGAAGCCATTTCAGAGAAAGCTCTTGTGTGGCCTCTGCAGCCTCGTGAAAGCATGCCCTGTTCTCCTGCAATTTTTGGAGTCTAAGGAGGCCACACAAGAGCATGGACTTCTTGCGCAACTTCCGAAGGGTCCAGCAGCCACAGAAGAGCACATCCCATTCTCACACAGCCTCCACAACCTCCAAACATTGCATGAGAACAGGGCATGCTTTCAGTAATAGTTGTTGTTGAGTGTTGTTGGATGCTGGTGTGTCACCCAAAACATCATGGTGTGTCGCCTTTGACACACATGACCTAGGTTCACTATCACTGCATTAAGGCATGAGGAGAGAAAACCGAGGACTGAGTTCTAGTCCCACCTTAGGCATAAAGCTAGCTGGGTGACCACTGCCCTAGGAAGGAGGCAATGGCGAATCACTTCTGCTAAACCTTCCCAATGTAACTGCAGAGACTTGTCCAGACAGTCTCTGAGAATCAGACACAACTGAATGGAAGAAAAAAAATGTAGGGCTATAATCTGCAACAGATTTTTCCATATGCTGAAAGAAGTTAATTGGCGTTTTTTCCTACATTAAATCCAGTCAAAAATCGTACTACTTCACTGGCCTGTAATAGCCTTGGGCTGTCATCCAACCTCACTCTGAATAACATGGTGTGAAGAAAAAGCTTTCAGGAATGAAAAACTGAGAAAGATAGCTGGAAATTGCCTCTTCATTTCCTTTAAGACATTAATAAGTGAATATATGACATGTTTCAAACTTACGTACATTTTTAATTGCTTAGAACAATAAGTTAAGCATTATATTTCAGAACTGATGTCTGAATACAAATAACAAATTCCCCAAGAGTTCATCTTTTTACAGTAAAATCAGCTTCATTATACAAGAAGGAAGTAGTGGGTGGCTCAGGGAAACCCCAACTTTTAAAGAGAATTAAAACCTTAAGAAAAAAAAGTAGAGATTTTTTAAAAATCTGACAATTCATACTGATAATGTTTACTGAAAAGACAATAGGAACCTGTTATTGTTTTGGGGTCTTTCTCCTTCTATGACTTCAAAAGCTGCATTTAAAACTAACTGGAGTTTTCTTTGTATGATACAAGAAAAAGCTTTATAGCTAAATTTCTGCATTTCTGTGTATAAAAATGCATAAGAAGTGACCATTCCTCATACCCCCTAATTTCCTTGAATGTTTAGCAGGAAATCAGGAAGATTAAGAAAATTGCCAATTTGATTTTCTTTTCTTTATATTCTGGAAATACTATAGTCATATCCTTTCTATTGCTTCATCTCAGGGCAGAGGAAGGAAGGAAGGAAGGAAGGAAGGAAGGAAGGAAGGAAGGAAGGAAGGAAGGAAGGAAGGAAGGAAGGAAGGAAGGAAGGAAGGAAGGAGGGAGGGAGGGGGGGAGGGGGGAGGGGGGAGGGAGGGAGGAAGACTAACCCCATGTTATATCTGGTGTTGCTCAAGAGATTGATTCGATGTTGTTAAAATGGTAGTATAATATTTATTTCTCAAAACCTTAAGTTAGTTTAAAGCCTTCGCTTGTCAGAAATTGAT
The DNA here is from genome assembly GCA_034064705.1 of Bothrops alternatus. Lineage (NCBI taxonomy): Eukaryota > Metazoa > Chordata > Lepidosauria > Squamata > Viperidae > Bothrops > Bothrops alternatus. The sequence goes on from JARGCV010000049.1 coordinate 4,416,161, forward strand.
TATTTCAATACTTTGGTTAAATATTTTCAGATTATGAGGGACAAGAATAGATAGCTCCATCTACTGGTTAAATATTTTACAGTTTCTCTACAAAACACTACATAATGAAGCATATTCTTCTCTGTTTCCTCCATCTTGCATTTTCATTCTTCCTTTATAACAATTTTAATAATAGAAATGATAAACTATCCATGAGAAGTCAGTCATCACGTCTAGAAAGAGTATTCTCTTTTGGCCGCAGACAACAGAACTAGTCCAAGATACTTTGCTGCTTCAGTTTGCCTTTTAATAAACATTCCACAAACCAAATTTGAATCTTAGGGGCCTTTTCTCTCAGCCATGTTCTTGTACATTTTTCCAGCCCTTGAGTCAGCAGAAAAATATGGTAACAAAATTTGCAGCACTCCAATGGCCAAGCTATAATCTACCCTGCCCTAACAACAAACCAGTTTGATCTAAGGCACTTAGGCTAGAAACCAGGAGATTGTGACTTCTAGTTCCACCTTAGGCATGAATGCCATGGCAGGGTTGTTGTTGTTGTTGTGGGGCAAATAGGAGAAGGAAAGACTATTAGATATGTTCGCCATCTTGAAGTATTTATCAAGTAAAGAAGGTAGGGCAAAAAAATCTAAAAACTAAATTTAAAAAAAAACTTATTGCATGACAATTTAAGGGCAGTGCTTATATTCCCATCCCACCTAATGTCAGCTGCCAGGAAAAAAAATAACTACAACCTTGTTTCCTTAAAATGTGATGGGCAGACTTGGGCAAGTGCGGTCAGATGCTGAGACTGGAGACTTCAGCTACTTGTCAAATGGCCTGATCACCAAATGACTTGTCACTTGAGCTATCCTGGATATAGGTCTACTTCTCTTCTAGAAGACCAATAGACCTCTGTTCCAAAAAGCCCAGCTGGCTGGTCAGTGGACAGAGGAACAATGCAAGAGGAAACATGAAAAACTCTCAAGGTGCATTCAATGGGCTCCTTCCAGCTTCATCTCAAGCCACCGTCCTATCTTATCCCGCCTATCCTGAGATATTTTTGCATAGAGATTTACTGGGATTGGTGTCAAGGTTGAGAGGGTTTGTTGGTCTTCCTGTCACTTGGGCTAGAAGAGGAAGCTGGATGAACACTTTTCATTCTGCTCCCAACTCCCAAATATCCCAAACTAGATAAATTCTGATAATGAATGTTTGCAGAGAGCAGCATCTACAAGTAATCCATACTATATGCAAAATGGCAATAGAGTGGACAAAATGATATTTGCTTCCCTCTTAAAGTAATAAAAACAATAAAAAGAGAAGCCATACAAAAATCTTTGTAGCAGAAGTAGCACAACATCTTTAATGCATTAATTTGGATTTAAGAACCAGCAATACATGAAATACATTTCTTTCCCCCCTTTAAGTTGCTTGGTAGTGCCCCATCACCACCATTACCCTCCCCTCCCTTTGCACATGGTTTACTTGTCTACTGAACAACATGTTGAATATTAGATCTCATGATCTTCCAGAATACTAGAATACCAGTGTATGTACAGTGTTTATCAGAAGTCTCGGCATTGCCTGAATTATGCCTTGTGAAGTGCAGTCAAGTGTTACATGGGCTGATGCATCCACACAAACAAGGTGTCCAATTTCTCCTTCAGCCATGAAAAGCAGTGGTGAGTGACTGGAGGAGAGGGGAGAAGAGCTGCCATACAAATTCAGCAGATAGCAGACCTCAACTTCATAGTCATCATCAGATTATGCATGAAGTGACATAGATTTTATGCAAGCCAACCCTTGTGTCAAGAAAGGTGGAAATGTCTAATTTAAAACTGGAACAACTAATGGTGCATTAGACTCCCTCTCAAAATGATTCTACTGGCTGGGAAATAACAGGGGGGGTTAAAATCTCCCCAATAGAAGAGCCTATTAGGTTGAACTGAGGATGTATTTATTTTGAATAATGGAATGGGAAATGAGCAAGAAATGTGTTCAGGTGCAAGGGAGAAATATATCTACGACACAGAGGAATGTGCAGTGCATGAGATTTTGGACTGTACAGATCTCTGTGTGTGTGCGTTTGTGTAGCGGTATATGCAGTTCCTGAAATTATAAGCTGCTCTGGCTTTTGCTCTTAATGAAAGAAAGAAAAGAAGTGGGATGTCTCTGATGTGTCCTAAAGACAGAGGCTCTGCAATATCTCTGTCTTCCTAAACTCAGCTAAGTTGGTTTCAGAAGCAGAGCTGACCTTTCACATCCACAATGGAAGGCAAGTTAAGAAACTATTCACTTTCTTCCCATCATCATTCCATACAACTGGAGAAGATACGGCTTCCCTTATTCCTATACTTATTCCACTTCTTCATGGTATTGACCAACCAGCCTACGTTCAAAGTGGCAGATAGGCTTCCTTTTCTCCCCTATTCTGTCAGAGAAGAAAAAGGTTGAAGCTTGCTATTTGGCCAAGTCTCCGCGTTCCCTTGAACCACAGTTAAATGCTTCCAAGATTGTAGCAGTACCCTGAGGTTCATCAGTGAAAATGTTCTAAGCATTTCATAATACCCTTTCCCCCCTGAAAACTTGCCTCTTTGCGGCTTTCTTTAAAAGCTCAGCATAACATAGTGTGTTCTGTTACAGAACAATACAATCACAACTGAGTTGGGAAAAAAATAGAACAGCGCAGAAAACAATGCAATGATCCTCTAAATTCTGCAGATACCTGAGTTAACAGACGATAACCTTTTTCAAAGAAAAGGGAGAAAACAGCCAACCTCAATACAGAGGCCTTCACTATTGTATAGTGTACATAAAATCATATATATTATTAAGAGGAACCACGCAGCGTCCTTCATTTTGCATAATATTTTTTTAATGTTTGGAATGTTTGATGGAGAAATATAGTATCCCAAAACTGGACATGTAACAGTCTTCTTAACAGATTCTTTTACAGGGAAATTTTTGCTATGAATCTGTGGGTGGGTTGGTGAGGGGAAAAAGAGAATTTCTAACATTTTCTTCAGGTATAGCATTTGGAAACAATCTAAACTCTCCAACAGCAATGTTTCCTTGAAGAAAGCAGAGAATTTGAGTTCCCAAATCTGAATAGCTCTCCCTTTTTTGTATGAGTTGAACTAGACCAGGGGTGGGCAACCTTGGCTCTTTTATGACTCGTGGACTTCAACTCCCAGAATTCCTGAGCCAGCATGGTTGAAGTCCACGAGTCATAAAACAGCCAAAGTTGCCTACCCCTGGACTAGACCTGCATTCGTTTTCAACATCCTACTTTAAATAAAGATCAGTTAACATTCAGTTACCTCTGTCAGTCCTATATCTCTTATACGTATGTAATTTGATCATATATTATTTGATGACATGAAAATTTAAAAATAAATATTTTGTATCTTATCATCCCTAATTTATGGCCACAGTTCTAAAACTTACTGCATATCACTTCATTTTCAGTTCTGATCTGACTTTTACCAGCTCTTTGTTTTCCATAAAGTATTGCATTAACATTTGAAATTTCTGATCCAGTAAGTGTGGATTTTCATACTGAAAGGTGGTTTTGTCTTTGAAGAGGACTAAGGAAGAATGCAAGTGTTATGAAAGGTTTGGTTTGCTTTGTTCCACTTGCAAAGGAAATTCTTCTTTATAATCAATAGATGTGGGAGACGGTGTAGGCATGGGAACTGAGATTTCTGCTTTATTTATATTGCAAGAAAGTGATGATGTCTCAGTTCGTTGCTCATAATTGACGTCTTTAAACTCTGCTAACAAAAGAGGCTCTTGATGTGTAGCTAGTGGCATTTTACCTTCTTTATGTTTTGTGCCGTCTTCATCAAATGGATTATCCAGATTTTTTTGCAAATTGTGGTCATTATCCATATGCACATTATGGTTCTTTTGAGGATCCACGCTTCTATTTAGATATAAGCTTCCATTTTCAGAAGAACTCGGAATGCTGAATGTATTAGAGATAATGGCCACCTTGACAATATTTTTATGCAGTGCATTGGATTTGTTATTGTCCCATTCATCCCCAGATTGTGCTGCTTCAGGTGAGTCCAATGGTACATTTGGAATCAACTCACTGTTGCTTTCTGTTTTAAAATCTGGTCTCAGTTGTTGTGTTAAGGTTTCATCTTCCTCTCTGGTGTTAATTTGTAGCTCTTCTTTCAGGGCTTGACAATCAGGCAACATACTACTCAAATGAACTGGCGAGATGAGTCTATCTGTTTCCTTTTTTGAGATAATTTTGTGTTCATTCGATGGTGGTATTTCCAGTACATTTTGAGACTCAGCACTGGATAGATTTTCTTGCACAAATTCAGATTCACTAACCTTTTCCTGCCCTTCCAGTTCATCTTTCTTGGTGAAATTTCCATTCTGCCCTTTTAAAGGTTGGTCTCTGAATTGATCTATACTCACACTATGCGTTTTGTTTTCCATTATTTGCTGAGAGTGCATATAATCTCCATTGCTGGGTTTCTGAACGTCAAGGCCGTCTGCTTGGCTAAAAGCAGTTGAGGAAAGGCAATAGTGTTTTTCTTTTGATTTCTTTTGTGGAGTATTCTGATGAAAGGACAAGACTTCAGCATCTGAAGTGCCCCTCTTAAGCTTTTTACAACTCGATGATGTAGAAATATTATTTGTTATATTTGGTGCAATATTTGGTGAGTGGCCAGATGGAGGGGAGATAATGGGAACTGTCCTTCTTGAAGTTCTATTTGCTGAGAATGTAGGTGAAGTAATTGGAGGTTTTAAATGCTTGGTTGATGAGGAAGCCTTGCCAATATTCAAGGCAGGTATATGGTGAAAAGAAGCAGAAGTGGCTATTTCTCCATCCTTGCCATTTTCTTCAGGCACTTTCTCCGCTCCTGCTTTATTATGAATACCATCTTTGCCATTTTCCAACCTCTCTTGAGCTGAATATTCTGAACTCTTTTTTCTTTTCTTCTTCTTCTTCTCTTCCATCTGGGAAGTAGGTAGCAATCTCATAGGTTGAGAGGTTGAGGGTTGCTCTAAGCTTTTTTGATGAAGAAGTTCTTTCGGCTGGATTTTCCCTTTCCTAAAAAGATGTAAATTTAATCGTACAGTTAGTGAATTTGGGCTTTTCATGTTTATTTTACATCTTTGAATCGGTTCATTCTCTTTTTCCCTAGGAGGGCCCACAAGAGGGGAAGAAGATGGTTGCCTTACTTTAATTTCTGCTTCTGAATCACTAAGCAATTTTGCCCAAGTAGGAGATTGGTTTCCTTGAATCTGCTCATGCCGTTGTTTGTTCTGAGGAAATCTTTTTCCACTTAAACCACTGGTTGTCACATTTGCCCTCTTTACGGTTGCGAGTTCAGGTGTGTAAAAACTAACCTGCTTGGACTTCTTAGTTTTCTTGATTGCTGGTGATAATGGTATATTTCCAGTATTCAGACAGCAGCCAGCTGATCTTGTGCCCTTATCTTCACTCTGTTCTGCCTCCAATCTTAGGATTTTGCCGTGGTTCTCTTCTGTTACTTTTGGGCAATCTTGATTTTTATCACAGTGTATGTATTTAGAGATAAGGAAGTGGTCTAGCTGGGGAGAAATGTTCCTGCTCTTTGCTAAGAATTCATATTGTGATGGATGTTGTTCTAATGCTGCTTGCACACAGTGTTCCTTGGACGCTTCTAGTGTATCTGTTGCTGATGACAAGGCTGTAATTAGAGGCCTTTGTTTGTAAGGCTTGAAGCAGTCATCATACTCAGTTTGAGAAAGAGACTGACACAATTCATTTGCTAAATGTTCCCCAAGCTTCTCCTGTACCAAAGCACAGACGGGCCTTGAACGTCCTCCTTGCTGTTTGTCACTTCTGATTCCTGCTAAATAGCAAATGTTGAAACTTAACACATGTAGAGGGAGTTTTCATACACTGGTTAAGCAGATGTTTGGAACACCTTCACCAATGATGCCCGCCCCCACAAAAATATATTCTCTGGAACAACTGGCTCATTTCTCTCTTCCTCTGCAAAATATAGTCATCTCAAAAAGGGCTGTCTTACCCATTCATTAGGGGGAACAGTTCTTTAACATCTGAAGTGAACGTTTAGAATTTTTAAAAAAATTGACCTTGACCAGAAGTAATTAACATGTATAGCAGGATTCCCCAAACCATTCCCTCTCCATCTCCCACCTGTCCACAAAGCTGAAAAGGTTAGAGAACTCTGATGTGTAGGTTATATAAGATAACAATATGGTAACTTCTGGATATAAAAAGATGTACCCCGTTTGTTGTTATTCATTGAATATTATGATGGCCAAAGTCAAATAAGCTTCTAAGCTCTCTGTTCTCATCTCCATTATCCTGCCCGCCATATATTTTGCTTCTCTTGTATATATTTGAGCATTTTCCCTCCCTCTCTCTTTCTTACTTCAACCAACCATGTCCAATTTTTCATTGTTCCCTTTTTATACCAATTATTGCCAATGATTTATTGGGTTTTGTCCTTCCCATTCATTCATTCTTTCTTTATTTTATTAAATTTGTTTGCCACCCATTTCATCGCAAAGCAACTCAATTATCAGTCATCACCTTCATTGGTGTGATTGAGAGCTATTACTCCAACTGAATGTGCCTTTCTTCCTTCCTCTGATCTCATCTCAAACTTTCTATGCCAGGAATCCTCCCTCTTCATCAAACTACCACTACTTTTGTGGTATTGTTATCAGAGATCCAAAATCAAAGAAAATGGCTGAATTGGTACATTATATGTATTTACTGTATTCCACATCTCTGTAGTAAACTTCATAATTTTATATATATGTAGCTTCTTAATAATTTTATATATATGTAGCTTCTTAATAATTTTATATATATGTAGCTACTAACAATGCATTTAGTCCCACACATCAAAATCATTGTTCTGTTGCATGTAGGCTATATTGGCATCGGAGTTAATTACATTTCCGATTAATTTCTCTTGTTCTCTTGTTCAAATATTCTTGGATCCAAGACCCATAGACTCCACTTTCATTTCTATGTTACAATATGTTATGTCTAGGATATCAACTAGAACAATATTCAGCGAAGAGTTTTGTTTTGTTTTGTTTCATTTTCTCCCTCTGGAAGACTACTTACCTTGATTGAAATTTGCATCATCTTTTAATCTTGCATTTAATGAATTTTCCACAAATTGCCCAGAGTTTTCTGAATGTTGAGTTCTTCGGAAATATTTTTGGAGTGGTAACTCTGTTTTATTAGGTACTTCTATATTCTGGGAAGCTTTTTGAGGGAAAGATTGAAGCAGTTTACATTTATAGCATAAGAAATGCTTGTTTTTCATTGGTTCATTCTTACTTCGAATGCTTCCGAATGGGATTTTTAGGCCTGTGCACTTACACTCTGGCTTTATTGTTTCTTGATAACTATTTTCTGGTAAATATGGCATTTCCTCACCAGCATCCAACCTCGACATAACTTTTATTTCATTTTCCCAAGTTAAGTGGCAGTTACAGTGTCCCTCAGTGAGGTAATTTCTTGGCTCATGATCACATTGAGATCCATCTAGGACTTGGCAACAGCAATTTTCTGATGGGTGTCCATTTGCTTTGCCAGGCTGAAGTTTCCTGTTAAAGAAGGCTAAAGCTAGGCAAGTGAGACCAGCACCTCCTGTAACAAATGGAAAGTTTATCAAAGTTTTACAGTAAGATAAGTAAAAATGTTCTCAATAGACACTGAAATACAGCTGTAATAAAACAACATAACTAATTTGATTATCCTGCAATATGAGATTATTGTATGTAGCAGAAGAGGAGAGTTGCATAGGAAGCCAATTAAATCCCCTCATATTTTTACGTCTATATACGTCAATGATTTTGCATAGAATATTTTTCAAGAATTAAATGAAATCTATAAATTACATGGCTAATTTTATACAACTTTTTTGAAGCATTCCAATTAGTTTGAACTCATGTATAGGTTTCAATAATGTACAAGTAAGATTGTGAAGTAAATAATATAAGCAAAAAAAAGAGAAAACCCCAGGATGAATTTAAGTGTCTGTGGAACTTCAGCTTTTTTATGTATATAGATGGTTTGTTATTTCAAATAGAGCTACTAAACTAACAATTTTATTTGACTCCAGAAGGGAGAAAAATATCATTTATCAATTCATTCAGCATCCTCAGAGCTTTTTTTTTATCTTGGCTATCTCTCTTCCACACACAATGTGCGCTTAATATTTCTTAGTTTGTGAAATGAAATAAGATCAGAGCCTAAAATGGTATGGCTACAGGCAATGATATAGCTTCAGGCAAGCATTTCAATTCCAAAATATAGATATATTTTTAGAAGTTTTTTTTAAGGACAGAGAGTATTGTATTGTCAGCTGAGCAATGCTGAGGATCATATCAAAGAAGCAACTTATCCACCATTCCAAAAGAATGAAATATATCCTATATCAGATACAGGAAAGAGTACTGCTCAATAAGCATATGAGAGTCGGTTCTTGTAGCATGTTGGAAGCCAACAGTTGCAAATGTCTTGTTCAGACAAGTAGACCACATGAATACTGTAATGTGAAAAGTGTAACACAAGATCAGAGTGTGAACTCTCCTGTTCAGCTTATGAAACGAGAAATTGTAACTCAGAAGAGCAGCAGAACAAATGCACTGTGTTGACTTCATTAAATAACTTGTTGTGAACACACTTATATATATTTACTGGGCTCCCAACAAAACTTTAACAATAATTAATTTGCATGGAGCTTTTTCAGTTGACATTTGGAGACCTCTTAAATTAAACTGCACTAGTAGGATATAAATACTCCTTACAAAGGGAACACATAAATATTGGATGGGAGAGAATCTACACAGAACAAACCGATACTGGCTGCAGATAACTTGTTGCCTCAGCAGCAGTGCCTAGGGGAAGGGGGAAGGTCTCCAAAAAGTCAAAATGGCAAGGCTGGCTTTGCAGTCAAAGGCAAAAGCTGACATGTTGCAAAATGGCAGACTCCAGGATCAGCTATCTCTCTATGGGCCAAAATGGGCCTCCTACATTTTCTTGGACAATACAATTATAGCCAGTTGCAGCAGAGTGCTTTTTTACAAGTATCTCTACATGTCCACAAAAAACCAAACATAATTTAGAACACTGTATGGGAAAAGGGAATTCTAGAAGTGGCAGGTAGTTTTCTAGCAAATTCATGTCATGAGATTAATTATTCCCGCCAACCTTGAACCACCATTTTCTAAATGGACAAGTCCTCTCATCAAAATTCCCTAAATGGAAAAAGATTATGCAAAGGCTGCTTTGGCTCTTGGCAGTTGTGGTCACAACACATCTGGATGAAAATCAGATTAGGGATGATTGATCGTGATTGTTGTTATGTCATACTGTATGACTCAGATTCTGTGTCTCGCTCTGTATTTTTTTTATTTCATAAACAGTGAGGAATGCCAATATAAACATAAAACAAACTAGGGACTGAGCAAGCAACACCTTATTAAGAGATTCATTACCTACAAACGAGAAGAGTGCTACCAATACAATGTCTCGTCCATATTTCTTTCTTTCTTTTTTAAAAATTCTGGATGGTTGTTTCAGTGCAGACTTGCAGTTGATCTTTGTGAGTTGAAGCAGATTTGTTACTGATGGGTTTTCAGAAGCTGTGCAGTTCATGTTTTCAGGATTTCTGAGTATTTTGGATGAATTCACATATTGTCTTAGAAAAGAAGCTAAATCATAAAGTTTGCATGTGCAGTTCCACCAATTCTGGTCCAAGCTAAGAAGTTTTAATTGACCAAGTGAAGAAAATGTGTCAGGGATAAGAGCTAGCCTGTTTCTAGAAAGGTCTATTTCTATCAGTTGAGGCAGGCCATGGAAGGCTCTCTTTGCGACAGAATTAATGAAATTGCTTGATAAATCCAGGATTCTGAGGTTGCCAAGACTTGCCATCTCAAAGCTGTCAGCATTGATGCTGGTAAGCTGATTTCCATTTAAATGGAGTCTAATAAGAGCCTTCATGTTCTTGAACCAGGTGCCATGAATGGTACTTAACACGTTGTTGCTTAGCACCAGCACCTGAAGCTTCTGAAGTTCATGAAATGTGCTGTATGTGATAGAAAAGCTTGATATTTGGTTCTGGTCCAGCAATAAAGTCTCCAGTGTTCTAAGTCCAAGGAAGGCATCATCATTAATTGCTTTAATCCCATTAGTACTGAGACTTAGAAAAGTTGTGTTAAGTAGGAAGGAAAGGTTAAATCCTTCTACTGAAGTGATATTTCCATCAGTAATAATCAAAGCTTGGGTAGATACAGGAGCAGCTACGAGAAAAGAAGAGAAGCATAATTATATTTCCATATATCTACACATTTGTAATTCACATCCTCTGCTTTGATACTAGTCATTTCTTGCATGTTAAAGGAAGTTGAGGAAAAGGTAATAGCAGAACTGAGAAGTAAAAAAATATGGAATTTGAGATTTAGGTTACATTTGGAATAACTTATAAGTAAATACCTACTTTACCATATACAAATGAGCAAAATGGTCAAATAAATTCCTATCAACATTCAGTATGCTAGTATGCCATAATTATAAAAATGCTGTGTGTTTTAGAACATGGTATTTCTAGGCCTTATATCTTTTTGGAAATGCAGTATAAAAATGTAAAAAATACTCAGAATTAAAGGATTAGTAAAATCAAGCCCAAAATGTGTATTTGCTATGTAATCTGAACAGTTTATGGAGGCCAATAAAACACATTGAAATAGATTACATAAATAATCAATTTTTCAAATTAAATAACAATTTTATAACCCCTTTTCACATTATTTTAAAAAGGGGAAATGCAAGGAAATTTATAGTTTTCCTCAACTCATGGGTAGAAAAATTGACATTGAGACAACTATGAAAGCTGTTCAAATGATGAATGAAAGATTATTTATAATGTACCCAAATCAACAAGAAGGAACAATAGGTTTCAGTGAATATTTGAAAGGACCTTACTGAAATGAACAATACTGGTGCGATAACATTATCTGGTGCGATAACATGGCTAGCCTGCCTGGCGCGGCAGAGGCGGAGGGGGAGGGGGCGCTGGCTCTGGGTTGATAGAGGGCCAAAGTATACCGGTCTTGCTGGGCAGAGGCAGATATGGCGGGGGCCACAGGGTAGGCCATTCCCGGGGAACAAGAGCTCGCTGTTTAAAAGCGATCCCTTGCTCCGACCCTGTGAGTTCAGCCCGAAGTACTGGTGATGGGGGAAATCCGGACCCTAGGCTCAGGCTGCTGCTGCTCAATGCCAGGTCAGTTGTAAATAAAGCTCCCCTCATCCATGATCTTCTCCTGGATGAGGAGGCCGACCTCGCATGTGTGACCAAGACCTGGCTGGGCCCGGAGGGAGGAGTTCCTCTCTCTGAGATGTGTCCAGCCGGGTTTCAGGTATGGCATCAGCCACGACCCCAGGGAAGGGGGGGAGGAGTGGCTATTATAGCCAAGAAGACCTTTAGCCTACGCAGGCTTGCTGTTTCTGAGATTGTGGGTTGTGAGTTGCTCCTTGTGAAGTTGGACCTAGGGGTTCAGGTGGGCTTGTTGCTCGCGTACCTGCCTCCCAGCTGCGTGTCAACAGTCCTGCCTGCGCTACTTGAGGAGGTTGCTGGGCTGGTGGTTGAGTTCCCCAGGCTTATTGTCTTGGGGGACTTAAATCTTCCGTCGCTCGGCGAATCCTCTGGGTTGGCGCAGGAGTTCATGGCCACCATGGCTACCATGAACCTGACTCAGGTAGTTCAGGGTCCGACTCACGAGAGGGGACACACTCCCGACATGGTATTCCTCTCAGAACAGTTGAGCAATGATCTGAATTTAAGGGGCTTAGATATTTTGCCTATGTCATGGTCAGATCATTTTCTGCTACGGCTTGTTTTTAAGGCTCCACTCCTCCCCTGCAGGGAGGCGGAACCGATTAGGTGGTTCCGCCCCAGACGTCTGATGGATCCAGAGAGTTTTCAGAGGACGCTTGGGGAAATACCGGATTCTCTCATTCACAGTTCGGCAGAGTCCCTGGTTACGGCCTGGAATATGGCTGCGAAGGGGGCTCTTGACCGGATTGCGCTGCTGCAACCTCTCTGTGGTAGCAGACCCAGGAGATCTCCTTGGTTTACTGAGGAACTCAGGGGGATGAAGCGCCAGAAGAGACGCCTAGAGAAGTGATGGAGGAAAAGTAAATCTGTATCTGACCGAACACTTGTAAGATCTTATATCAAGACTTATCAGGTGGCGCTCAAGGCGGCAAGATGCGCATATCATTCCGCCTTGATTGCATCTGCGGAATCCCGCCCAGCCACCCTGTTCAGGGTAACTCGCTCCCTCCTTAATCAGGGGGGGTTGATGCACCCTTGCAGGGTAGTGCTGAGGACTTTAATAAGTTTTCGCGGATAAAATCGCCCAGATTCGGACGGACCTTGACTCCAATTGGAACGCAGTATCAGCTGATAATGATTCAGTCGAGATGACAGGGACTCGTCTTGATCCTGTTGTGTGGGAGGAGTTTGACCCGGTAGCACCTGATGAAGTCGACAAGGCCATTGGAGCTGTGAGCTCCGCCACCTGTTTATTGGACCTGTGCCCCTCCTGGCTGGTTTCGGCCAGCAGGGAGGTGACGCGGGGCTGGCTTCAGGAGATTGTCAACGCTTCTTTGAGGGAGGGGTCCTTTCCGGCTCCCTGCAAGGAGGCAATTGTGCCCCCCCTCCTCAAGAAGCCTTCCCTGGACCCAGCTGTTTTAAACAACTACCGTTCTGTCTCCAATCTTCCCTTTATAGGGAAGGTTGCTGAGAAGGTGGTGTCACTCCAGCTCCAACGGTCCTTAGATGAGGCCGATTATCTGGGCCCTCAACAGTCAGGATTCAGGCTCGGCTACTCCACGAAAACTGCTTTGGTCGCGCTGACGGATGATCTCTGGCGGGCCCGGGATAAGGGATTATCCACTATCCTGGTGCTACTTGACCTCTCAGCGGCTTTCGATACCATTGACCATGGTATCCTTCTGTACCGACTGGAGGGGTTGTGGGTTGGGGGCACTGTTTTGCGGTGGTTCACCTCCTACCTCACTGGTCGGTCGCAGTCGGTGTTGGCAGGGGGTCAGAGGTCAACCCCTAGGTTCCTCCCTTGTGGGGTCCCTCAGGGATCGGTCCTCTCCCCTCTGCTGTTTAATATCTATATGAAACCACTGGGCAAGATCATCCGACAACACGGGGTGAGATATCATCAGTATGCTGATGATACCCAGCTTTACATCTCCACCCCGTGTCATTTCAGTGAAGCAGCGGAAGTGATGTGCCGATGTCTGGAGGCTGTTAGGGTTTGGATGGGTGCCAACAGGCTCAAACTCAACCCCAACAAGACGGAGTGGCTATGGGTTCTGCCTCCCAAAGATATTTCAATCTATCCGTCCATTAGCCTGGGGGGGAGCTTTTGACCCCCTCGGAGAAGGTCCGCAACTTGGGCGTCCTCCTCGATCCACAGCTAAATTTGGAACATCATCTTTCGGCTGTGGCGAGGAGGACATGTGCCCAGGTTCGCCTGGTGCGCCAGTTGCGGCCCTATTTGGACCGGGAGTCTCTTCTCACAGTCACTCATGCCCTTATCACCTCGAGGTTCGACTACTGCAATGCTCTCTACATGGGGCTACCTTTGAAAAATGTTCGGAGATTTCAGGTAATGCAGAATGCAGCCGCGTGAGCAGTGTTGGGCTTGCCTAGAAATGCCCACATTTCGGCATCACTCCACAAGCTGCATTGGCTGCCAATTGGTCTCCGAACCCAATTCAAAGTGTTGGTTATGACCTATAAAGCCCTACATGGCATCGGACCAGGTTATTTACGGGACCGTCTGCTGCCTCATGAATCCCAGCGGCCGGTTAGGGCCCACAGAGTGGGCCTTCTCCAGGTCCCGTCAGCCAGACAGTGTCGCCTGGCGGGGCCTAGGGGAAGAGCCTTCTCTGTTGCTGCCCCGGCCCTCTGGAACCAACTTCCCCCGGAGATCCATGTCACCCCCACCCTCTCCGCCTTTCGTAAATTGCTTAAAACATACTTTTGCCGGCAGGCCTGGGGCAGCTAACACCTTGCCCCTAGCCAGTGTATGTTTGTGTGTATGTTTGTGGAATAATTGGTTTCTTTTTTAACTTAAGGGTTTTTATATTTATGTATTTTATTGTAATTTCTATCATGTTGTAAGCCGCCCTGAGTTCTCCGGAATAGGGCGGCATAGAAATTAAATAAATAATAATAATAATAATTATAGAGCTGCTTTGGTCACAAAGTAAGAGCCTTGCTAAATAATAAAATTGTATATTCAGTGTGTTTGGAATTGTCATTTGAATTTCAACTATTTGCAGTAAAGCAGTGTTCTTAATCTATGTTAAGGAGTGTTGGCATAGAACTAGTTGAAATTAGAATATATTTTCAGTTTTACAACCTTATACCAAAAAATGTTTACATCAGGAATGAGAGTTCTGATGTATAGATGTTAGAAAAGTGGGATTTGTTTTCATAAATAATGTTTCCACTATCCAATTATTGAGACAGATGTCTAAAATCAGGATATTGTATAGGCTTATTTCTTGTTAATGGTTTTACTGTGCATCTAACCTTACTGGCAGAGCATTTGAGAACATATTCTGGATGGATGTCCATTATGAGATCTCCATTTCCCCTTAAGGTGGGATTATAATTGACCTTACAGTATTTTATAGAAAGGGGTGAGTGATGACTTTTATTCTTTCTTGTATCTTTGGCTTAAGAACATAAGAACATAAGAAGAGCCATGCTGAATCAGGCCAAAGCCCATCGAGTCCAGCATTCTGTGTCACACAGTGGCCGACCAATTGTACATGGGGATCTTGAGCAGAAAGAGAAGGCAAAACCCTCCCTTTCCCTTGACCAACAAATGGTACTCAAGGGAATCCTGCCTGCCTCAACCAACATAGAGGCGGCACATGGACATCCGTTTTAATAACCACCGATACACTTGGCATCCATGAATCTGTCTGACCCTGCCTTGAAGCTATCAAGGCTGACAGCTGTCATGACCTCTTCTGGAAGTAAATTCCATAAACCAATGACCCTCTGGGTGAAGAAATATTTCCCTTTATTTGTCCTCACTTTCTTACCTACGAGCTTTAGGGAGTGCCCCCTTGTCCTAGTATTGTGTGATAGAGAAAAGAATTTTTCTCTATCCACCTTTTCTATCCCATGCATGATTTTATACACTTCGATCAAGTCACCCCTTAAACGCCGTCTTTCAAGGCTGAAGAAACCAAGGCGTTGCAATCTGGTTTCATAAGGGAGGTGCTCCATTTCCTTGATCATTCTTGTTGCCCTTTTTTGCACCTTTTCCAGTTCCATTATATCCTTCTTGAGGTGCGGTGACCAGAACTGTACACAGTACTCCAAGTGTGGTCTCACCATCGATTTGTACAGAGGCAATACAACACTTGCTGACTTATTTTCGATTCCCTTCCTAATCATGCCAAGCATGGAATTTGCTTTTTTTACTGCTGCTGCGCATTGGGTTGACATCTTCATCGAGCTGTCCACCAAAACCCCAAGATCCCTTTCTTGGGTTGTCTCAGAAAGTTTGGTCCCCATCAGTTGGTAAGTATAATTGGGGTTCTTGGCCCCGATGTGCATAACTTTGCACTTGTTTAGGTTAAAATGCATTTGCCACTTTGTTGCCCACTCACACAATTTCGAGAGATCCTTCTGGAGCTCCTGACAGTCAGTTTCACTTTTCACTACCCGGAACAATTTAGTGTCATCAGAAAACTTTGCTACCTCACTATTTACTTCTACATCCAGATCATTGATGAATAAATTAAAAAGTAAAGGTCCCAAAACTGAACCTTGGGGTACACCACTTCTCACTTCTTTCCATCCAGAGACTTGTCCATTTATTGCCACCCTTTGCTTCCTACAATTTAGCCAGTTACCAATCCAGGACAAGACCTGTCCTCTAATTCTGTGGCTGAAGAGCTTTTTTAGGAGCCTTTGGTGAGGGACTTTGTCAAAAGCCTTTTGAAAGTCAAGATATACAATATCAACTGGGGCCCCTTTATCTATGTATTTATTTACACCCTCAAAGAATTCTAACAAGTTAGTATGACATGATTTGCCTTTGCAGAAACCATGTTGATTTTCTTTCAGCAATGCCTGTTTATACAACCTATTACAAGCAGAAAGGTATTATGGACATAATATCTAGAATTTCTTAAGATCTTTCATTTTGGCTGTGGAACAAATTTGGCTAAGGCCCTTTGTTGCCTTCATGAGTTGATTACACAGTTCTAGACTTTTCCATAAATAAATGGCAGGCCCAAAAAGAGCATAGCTATCAAAGTCTTCTGGGATAATAACGCCTTCATGCAGGAAGATATATTTCCATAGCCATGGGAAAATGTTGTGATAAAATAGCCCTCAACATTACCATAATACATCCAGGGCAGACAAATATGATGGCTAGAGTAGACCAATTTCTTAATCATGCGGCCTCACTCTTCTATACCAATGGCAACTCTTCATTTGACCTCTCTCGGCTGAATAACATGATCAATCTCCTTTCCTTTCAGGATTGAGCCACCACCAGTCCTCGTTCGGCTTCCAAGTTGTTCAGACCCGTGCCTTAGATTCATCAAAACCTTCATGCAACATTCATTCTTTAGCCATGTATTCATAATTTCTTTCACTGCATTCCGACTTGACCTATTTGTTCAGAAAACAGAAAACATCTGTTCCACCAGGCATCGCAATTTAATTCATTGTTTATTACAATCATTTGGTGGAGGGGTGACAGGTCGCACTATTTTTTTTAAAAAAATCCCCCTTTTCTTGTGGCTATGAGAAGCCATCAGTGCTTTCATTCAAGCAGAGGACAAGCAGGCACCATACAAGCTTCCCACATGCTGTTTGATGACCCCCATCTGGATCCTGACCTAAAGCTCTCAAGTATTCCCAGAAAGTCTCCTCTCCTGTGTAGAAATGGCATTTGAGCTCCCCCACCAATTCACTGCTGCTAATGTTTATCTGTGCTGGGAGGCCATGTGCTGTTTTCCCCTTTACAATGTGGATTTTATTTATCTCAGGTAAAAAGTAATAAACTTGACGGAGGGTGAGGCATGCTGTTTGCTTATTGATGCCTTGAAGGATTTCCCCTGGGTTTCTCATTAATGCATTAGAGAATGGTTACTTGCTGGGATGTGTATTGCTTTCAATCATGTCCTCTGGAGAATAGATTTAGCCGAGTTTTAGCCTGCGTATCACACAAGCGCAAGCATGATGGATGGATGACTAGAGTGCTACTGTTGAATGAGTAACCATTTTAGCAAGCCGAACAGTGGTTTTTACAGTGAGTTAACAGCACTGTTTTTTGTGATGTCCCTTTATCATATAACCAAGTTTGGACTCTAAAATCTACAGAAGCATGAAGGAATCTTGGAGTAAAACTAAGTCTCTCTTCCATCTGCCAATTGTTTCTTAGAACAGATAAGGTGATCCTCTTTTTCCACAATCCAAGTATTACAGGCTTTAAAGAAACAGAATTCTTTAATACTATAGAAGTATTAGCAGAATACATGGCCCACCTGAAAATGAAAATAATTTGATTGATTGCTGATGCAAGGCCTTGAATTCCAGCATGTTGATAAATTAGGCTGCTAGACTTGATTACAGTATTTGTTAGATGAATGGTGTTACCTAATATAATATACAGTCCAGCCCCAAAGCTTGAAGCAAAGCCTTTAGACAAAAGACTAATTAACTGACAGCTATTAGTTATTACTGTATTGGTTGGAAACATGCAGAAGAGGCCTTCATCCTGCAGTTGATAGACAATGGCTGAAATGATGGTGGTGATGATGAGTTATTACTACTTAACTATTATTTGTGACAAAAGCATTGTATAAGCAATCAGACTACATAAAAACCAAGCTATGCAATGCAGCTGGTTGTTCATTTAAACAAGCCCTCCAAAATTATCCACAAATGTGACTAATACTGTCTCAGTACTATAGTCTGGCCTGAATCCTGGTTAAAAAGAGAGAGAGAGAGAGAGAGAGAGAGAGAGAGAGAGAGAGAGAGAGAGAGAGAGAGAGAGAGAGAGAGAGAGAGAGAGAGAGAGAGAGAGAGAGAGAGAGAGAGAGAGAGAGAGAGTGTAACTGGCGCAAGGTCAGTCAGCTGGTTTTTGTGCCTTTGATGGGACTAGAATTCATGGTCTTCCAGTTTCTAGCCAGATGCTTTAACCATTAGAACAAATTGGCTGTACTATTTAGCTATCAAGTATAGTCTAGAAGTTATTCCCATCCATACTAACAATTTTGCATGCTTCTTGGCATGACCAATCAAGATGATATAGAATACTTTTAACGTTGCTTTGAATTGCCTTTCAAGCACAATCTTGAATGAGAACTCACAAGTGTTAAGAGCAGGTACAGAACATTTTTACATTATTCCCTGGAAACCAGGGACTTTCACACAGATTTCAATTACAGTGTGGTTTAATTAAATTGGTATCAATTCTTCCACGTACAACTTTCAAAGTCTGGGAATTCATCTTAGAAAGTAGAAATTTAATTTGTATTGATTTTGATTAGTGCTTAAAATCATTGGGTCCTTCCATCTTCATAGCCAAATTAGCTTTTCATTAAGACTAAAGCAAACACAATGGTGACCATGGGTAAGGCCTTGTCTCCTATAAGTGTTCCTTGAATGCTCAACATGCTTAAAGAAGATTTGTTTCTATTTCAAGAAATTAACACTCCAATGGCCCCCTCGGCCATTGATTACTGCCATGCTAATTCTACAAATGTATAGAATGACTCAAGTAGAAAACGTGATCTTATACAGCAGGTAAATCTTTGCAGACATAAGAACTGTCTCTGCCTCTTTGTGGCCCTAAGATTAAAGATTTGTCATTATATATTAGATATAAAACAAATCAGTTGTATAAGAGATTTTTTAATAAAAGAGGCTTGCTGTACAAGACCTCAGTTATTCTGATCAATTCACAGACTGGCTTGGAAACCTGCATATTTTTTCTCTTAGTGCTTTTCTAGTGAAGTGATCCTTTTTAATGGATTCCATCTTAAAGGACACATATTGAATATATTTTGTACAAATTGTACACCTATGCACTCTGCATGGAGGACCTAAAGAATGTAAATTATACCTGTCCAGCAATGTTGCCTTGGCTTATTGAATCATTTATAAGGATTGTTCATCTGTGCCCATTAACACAGAATGTTTTTATAATCGATATGCCCGATTCCTTCATCTTTCTGGCTCTCAGATGTCAACATGACCTGAATGCCATATATACCTTGAATTAATTAGGTAAGTGTTACAGACAACTTAGATTCCTTCTGGACAACATTTGATTCTGATAGATCCCATACACAAAAACTTTGGTATTTGACTTTCTGCATCAATTCCCTTTCTACAATGAATTCAGTTTTGCTGTTAGTAGTGCAACAAAGAATTAATCTTCTGTATATGTTTGCTGCGATCTAGTGGTCATCCAGATTTTTGCATCTGACATGCCTAATTTATAATCTATCTTTTTTTTTCTTGCACACAAATTTATTGAGAAGCACTTTTGCATACAAAGATGCAGTGCTATCTTTTCAATGTTTTTCTTTAAGATCACTTTACAGTGCTATTTCAATAATTGGATCTTGGGTCAAATACCTGATCTTTCTGAATGAAGTGGGAGCTCCAAAACATGCATCTGGAATAGACCTGTGAACAAAAAAACTAAGACAATATGGATATATGGTAACAGCAAAACCTGGGGGAAACAGCTGATCAAAATAAAAGCAAAAAATCAGGATGCTGAGGAGCAAATCTAATGGAATGTTTCTGTTTTGTCCCTTTGCCATGAATTGCTTGGCGAGATTTCATTGGCAAATTTATAATGAAAAAGAGACCAAATAGAGCATTTCAGAATTCTGGCTATTACTAAGTTTAATCAGTAATCAGCACTCAGATCAGCATAGATTAACTGGTTCACTTTCAAGGTTAACTTCGGACCACCAATCAAGTAAGCAATATCCCAATCAAGAAACTGCCAAAGAGCCATTAGTAAACAGTCCAACCAAAGGATCCCTAAGACAGCCCCCACCCACCTAATAGGCAAAACACCAGAATATAAACTGACAGCAAACAGCACTCCGTACTGGCACTGATGATGTTGCCTAGTTAGGGTAATGAAATGTCTGCAAGACAAGCAAGCTGAGAGAGTACCAAGGACAACCCTGAGCTACCGTGTTTCCCCAAAAGTAAGACCTACCCCGAAAATAAGCCCTAGCTTGATTTTTGGGGGTGGGCCTAATATAAGCCCTACCCCAAAAATAAGCCCTAGTTTGGGGGGGCGAGGCACATGCCTAAAAATCAAGCTAGGGCAGGGGTGGGGGGTGGAATTGCCCCATGCACCATGCACCCACTTACCAGGCCTCCCATGAATCAACATCTGCCTCTCCCTGCCGGCCCACTTCTTCTGCATCCCCCGGCCTACCATTTCGCAGTCAGAGACCTTTCCGGAAGGCCTCTGCATCTGAGAACCGAGCTATAGATTCAATCCATAGCATGGTTCTTGGTTGCAGAGGCCTTCCAGAAAGACCTCTGACTGCAAAATGCAGGCCAGGGCTCCATTCTCAGCTGCAGAATGAAGCTGCTCCTTCGGCCACAGAAGAAGTGGACTGGCTGGGTGGGGCTGTTGGTGCTGCTGCCCCAAGGTGAATGGAAAAGACACCACCCAAAAAATAAGACCTGGTGCCTCTTTTGGAGGCAAAAAAAAAAAAAGACTGGGTCTTATTTTTGGGGAAGCATGCTACAAATATTCTCCTTCGTTAGTATTACTAAGTTTATATTTAACATTGTAAACAAAAAGAGAATGTTTTGTGGGGAGAGAGGGAGAAATCTAAACCATAAAAATAAATACATAATGGCAAGCAATAAGAGAGAGGCATTAATTAACTACTACTTTAGCCGTTATTAAGTGACATTTTTGCTGCTATTTTTCCCCTAAGAATCAGTAGCAAACTAAACCCTACTTTAAATTTGCTAATCAGGTGTCTGATTAAATTGTTGACTTAGGCAAGCAATAGTAATGAACACAGCCACTGTATCTTGTTAGCATTTCTACAGATCATTTAGCATCAAGAGGTGGGAGGAGAGGAGAAAGACATTCTTTCAGAATTATAATGCACTTTATGATGCTAATCTGTATCAGTGCTACATCACTTAATCTTGCTAATGCTAAAAGATTCCTTGGTGGGGTTATAAGGCAATTGATAACTCATTCAGCCAGCAGACAGCTTGAACTTTGCACAAAATGTGGACAAAACTTATTAAAATGATCTATTTTGTTTTTCTTAAAGCGTTTGGCTGAGCGAAATGACTGTTCTCGGTAACAAAGGTTTTCAATTACCTCTGAAGGGCTTGGAATAGTTTGGATAAGGCCCCAAGGCAAAGAGAAATGAAACAATGCTATCACTCTTCAGTCAAAATGTGAAAGGCTAGCTCTCTGAAAATTTACCTCTCAGCAGCAGGCATAAGAAGCAGTCAATACAATTACAGCTGGGCTGGGTAAACTTACAGTACAGAATAAATATGAGTTCTCTTTAAAGTGTCTGACTTGGTTACCTAGTATATATGTTAACCCTTGGCACAGAGTAACTTCTTCAGAGCATACCATGCATGAAGAGGGGCACGGCGCTATTAAATGAATCAGCATAGCAAGTAGAATGAGCAGTGCACCTAGAAGGGAAACAGAAAGATCATATGAAAATATTGTGGCGCTGACATCTTCATTATTCTGATCATTGTATCGCTGCAACTCTACTATGAAGAAAATTAATCACAACATTTTTTTAAAGGTCCCTTTTAAAAAGTAGATGTTAGTCAGTTCAGCAGTGTAACCATGACTATATGTTTCCATTTGGAATATCTTAAATGACAACCAGACTGAACAATAAAAAATGGAGTCAAATTCTAGACATGAACCTATCAGATTTCCATTTATGTGAGCTTTGAACTATGAATATGTGAAACATTCTTTCCCTTATTGTTGGATATGCATCTATTTGGCATTAAGAAAAGCAATATGATAGCTAAAGTATGGTATTCTTTTTTTCCACTTTATTGAAAGAAAGCTTCAGGAGCTGAAAAAAGCATTTAATAAAGCATATTGTATTTAAATTATTTTTATTTAATAAATTTCTATGCCGCTTATCATGTCTAAGTGATTCTAGGTGGCTTTAACATTCATTAGGGTGCTATCAAATTTTAGACAGAAAAATAATTTAAACAAGGAAAAAATCCTATTTATTCATAAAGGAGGAGTATTATGCACAGATTCAAGCCAGACCTTTGAAACTGACCAAATAGCTAAGAACATAAGGAAAAAAACTGTTTGATAAGCCCATGGGTTTATTTATTCCAACTTCTTTTCCTTAAATATAGCTGCTTCTCAAAAACTGAGACTAGTTTAGGGTAAAGGCAAAACCTTTACCCTAAATATATAACAATATTTATTATTGTTATGTTTTAATTTGGCTGTAAATCGCCCCGAGTCCTACGGGAGAGGGGCGGTATAAAAGTTTACAAAATAAATAAGTAAATAAAACCTACAGCTACTGTAGGACTTCTACAATTGCATACTGAAAGCTTCTCTATCTATTTTGCCAAAGGGTACTTGTCTGTTTTGTTTTAAAATCAATTAAGCCAACAATCATCATCATATGTTATGTTTATGAAATCCACATGCTGAAATATATAGAACTATTTTATTTTGTCTTCCCTGAATCTAATCCCAGTCCATTTTATTAGACGATGCCCAATGTTAGTATCATAAAAGCAGGAACACAATTTCTCCATGGTTTTTTCATACAATACATAATTTTTAACCCTTTTTCCTAACCCTATCTCAAAAGTAATTGTTGAATCTTCAAACACAACACTTCAATCTTTCTTTATGGATAATCCAAACAAGTAGTCTTCAAATTATAATCAGAATCAGAACAGAGCTGGAAGGGACCTTGAAGGTCTTCCAATCCAGCCCCCTGCTCAAGCATGAGACCCTCTACCATTTCAGACAAGTGACTATTCAGTCTCTTCTTAAAAATCTCCAGTCATGAAGCATCCACAATGTCTAAATGCAAGCCGTTCCACTGATTAATTGTTCTCGCTATTAGGAAGCTTCTCCTTAATTCCAGGGTGCTTCTCTCCTTGATTAGTTTCCATCCATGGTTTCTTCTCCTTCTCCTACAGGTGCTTTGGTAAATAAGTTGACCCCCCTCTTCTTTGTGGCAACCTCTCAATTATTGGAATACTGCTATCATGTCACCATAGTCCTTCTTTTCTCTAGACTAGCCAAACCCAAATCCTGCAACTGTTGTCTTTCATATGTTTTGGTCTCCAGGCTTTTAATCATCTTAGATCAGCGGTTCTCAACCTTTTCTGGGGCTCGACCCCGGCCCACATTGCACATGCACGGCGCGACGGGGCACATCGCGCATGCGCGGCGCGATGGCCCAGATCACAATAGGGGAAAAAAATGGCCGACCAAAAAAAATGGGGGACTGCGGTGCTTGGCGACCCCCGTGAAATGGTCGTTCGACCCCAAATGGGGTCGCGACCCACAGGTTGAGAACCGCTGTCTTAGGTGCTTTTCTTTGTACTTTTTCCAAAGTCTCAACAACTTTTTTGTAATGTGGTGACCAAAACTGGATGCAGTATTCTAGGTGATGTTTTACTAAGGCTTTATAAAGTGGTACTAATACTTCACATGATTTTGATTCTATGCCTCTGTTTATACAACCAAGAATTGTATTAGCTTTTTTGGTGGCTGCTGCACACTACTGACTCTTTTTAAGTGATTATGCACTAGGACTCCAAGGTCCCTCTCACGGTTACTGTTTTTGAGCCAGATTTCTCCTAATCTGCACTTGTACCTTTGGTTTTTCCTGCCCAGATGTAAAACCTTGCTTTTCTCTATATCTGCTTGCACAATGTGAAAGGCATTGTCACAACATTCATATTGTTATTTTCTTGCTGCATTTGTAGGGAAGACCCGAGTTTTCTGAAGTAGTGTCCAAATTAGAAGAATGTCTGTGCAACATAGAGGTAAGAACAAAATCTGTTTCTTATTAAATATGGATGGCTAATTTTGAACAATAAACAATGATTCATTGATTACTTATTGAAAAAATCAGCTATCTTTTGAGATATTCTACTCTGTTTTCTTTAGAACCTAAGCTATTTGTTTTCTTTGCAAACTAAGCAATTTGATGAAAAAATGTATAATAAATGCTATAACAAAGGAAAAAAGCTAGGCCATTATTATTGGAAATGCCTAAAACCCTCATTATTTTTCTTGGCTGAAAACAAGGAGTAGCTCTGAAAATTGAAGGTGGTTTGGGAAAAAAAAGCATTATCTCTAATGTAAACAACAATCTTATTTTTTAAATCCCTTTGTCACTTTTGTACGAACATTTTTTTCAGGTTTCTGAAGCATGGTTAAAACCTATATAACTTTTTAACTGCAACAATTAGGAAAATGAATGTATACACCCCAGGCATCTGTATTGTATATTTTCCCTGCTGACTATAACAATATTGTTTTTTAACCTGGAAAAAAAACAGCCAACTAGAATGAACTCTTCTTGGTCAATATTTGATTTCTCTGCTGATCTAGCCAATAAGTGATCAGCTACTGGCCAGCAGTGGAAATCCTTGTACTCTTCAACTTTACTTTTTAAAAAAGCTCCTTTCTTTTCCCCACCAAAACAAGGATTTTTTAAAGCAAATTGGAGTCTTATTGATCCATTTCTGCCATATCTCTATAAGACAAGACAATTCTCTGTTTATAGAATGCCTCTTCACTCAGTCTGTCACAGCCATTAAACTGGAAGACCAGGTGAAAGAAGCTGAATCTTTGTCTCCATTGTATAATAGTCATATTATAATAGTTATAATAGTCATATTATACAATGCCATTAGTCCTGTTGTGTCACTTGCTGCTGCAAATGAACATTCCCTGTTAGCAAAAACAAAAACAAAAAAACCCTAGTGACAACAACATAGGAAAAGAGAACCAACCATGGAAGACCAGATTGTAAGGATGTTATCTATGAGGCTCAAAATGCTGAATAAATGGACAGAACCCCCTTTCTGGCTACATCCCAAGAAATCAACAGGCAGTCAGAGTAACGATAATTGTCACAAGACTGATGTAACAAAATCCAGCTATAATCTACCATTGCGTTTTCCCCAAAATAAGACCCAACCAGAAAATAAGCTCTAGCATGATTTTTCAGGACACTCATAATATAAGCCCCACTCCAAATTAAGATCATCAGCCAGATGGACACATTTAGCACTGTATTTACCTGAAAATAAGACCTAGCCGGAAAATAAACCCTAATGTGTCTTTTGGAGCAAAAATTAATATAAAATCCGGTCTTTAAAGGAGAAGCACATTAAAATAATTAGACCAAGTTAAGACCAAATTTGTCCTTTGACTGCAATTCTCTGTAGAAAATCATTCTATACTGAAGTTTCAAGAAATAGAATAGACAAATATATAATTTATGCTACAACATGATGACTAAACATTTACCTCAGTCTTCATCCTTATAACCACTAAAGTAATCCAAGAGATAGAAGTTTGGATTAATATTGTAGCGTGGACATGAGTACATGAACAAAAAGTTTTTCAACACCAAAGCTTCTTGCTAAATAAGCTTAATTAAACAAATGTGATTAATGTAATTTAATTAGCACAGGCAAGGTATATTTGCATCTCTTTAGGAGAGCTTACAGGCAATTTAATTCAAAGTATTTCAGTTTTTAAAATATTGTTTGCAGTATCTTAATGATGTTGCTTTCAGGATTATACTATGAAAGAATCCAAATATTAGAGTTAATGAACTAGAAATAATCAGCAATACCATCAAAGTGCCATGCCCTGTGATGCCACAGTCACTTCTTCCACACCACTGGAATATTATCAGAATTGCAGATCATAAAAGAGAAGTCCTAAGCATGGAAGTAGCAAAAGCTACTTACTATATCATTTAATGATATAAGAAACACAGTAAGCTTTAAAAAAAACCTGCTGTATTTGAAAGTTCTGTATGTTTAATGTTCTATCTAGGGTGTGGTGTAATATAATCTGGATTCCCAGGACGGAGGGGCTGCATTCCAGAGGAACAAGAGACAGCAAAGTTTAGATAGTTTGGTTGGGAGAAAGAGGGTCAAGTTAGTTCCTCTCTAGAATTCTCAGAGTATATCTTTAACAATGCAAATTGTTGCTCTAGCTGGACAAGATTTCTGTCTATGGGTGAGAAACAATAAAGGAAATGGCTCAAAAGTAACTATGTATATCTTTCTTGCTTTTTGGAGCCTGACATCAGCTCCCTAACTTCTTAGTTTCAGATGTGTAGAACTGAGGCCATATCTTCTTGCCTAAGTCAAGACTAGAATTCATGATCTTCCCATTTATATCCTGGTGCCTTTAAGCACTACACCAAACTTGCTCCCTTTGAAAGCCTTACAATAGCTTTATGGTGGCACAGTGGTTAGAATGCAGTATTGTAGGTTAATTCTGCTGACTGCCAGCAGTTCAATTCTCACTGGCTCACGGCGGACTCAGCCTTCCCTCTTTCCAAGGTCAATAAAATGAAAACCCAGACTGTTGGGGACAATATGCTGACTCTGTAAACCATTTAGAGAGAGCTGTAAAGCACTGCGAAGTCGTATATAGTCTAAGTGCTATTACTATTATTCTTGGTTTTGAAAACAGGTTCTAGAGCTAAGCCCTAGTTTGACTCTAGCTTTCATGTTTCATCAGGGAAAAGGATACCTTTCACCAGGGCAAAGAGAAGGAAAAAAATGGATCAAGTATTTTCTAAAATAAATGGTTGAGCTGGCCAAGCTTAACTTCACTGTATGGATGATAAATATTGGTACATTGTAAGTATGTTTGATTTTAGCAACCAGTTCCTAGAAATACCACCTATGTATGTGCCTTAGGAAAGTTTCCAAGGTATTTCATCACTCTTAAGTGGAAGGGTCAGGGTGCTGGCTCCCATCATCCATTTTACTTTCCAGGTTCCAGCAGCAGCAGGTGATAATACATGGGTAGACAATTAATTTTCTCAAGGAACCACATGAGCTACTAGGACTTTTGTGGAGGACTGAACTCATAGCTCCTTTGACCAAAGAAGTGATGGGTGGCCAAGCCCAGGTCCCCTCGCATGCTTTCATCTTCTCAGGCTGCTCCAGGTGAGGAGCCAGCATTGTGTGGGTGCAAAAAAGCACTTTCTCTCCTCACCCTCCTGTGGCCACCAGCCGACTGAAAGAGCAGCTAGCAACAGCACAAAACTAGACCCAACTCAGCTTCTTTTCCTGCCCCTGCAGTACATTAATTTATATTTGATATCTAATTTCCAATTGACCTCACATGGGCTGGACAGGGATAGCCAACGGGCCAGATGTGGTCTTTATACTGTAAAACGCCCAGGTCATATTATGTGAGGTTGGAAATACTTTTCAGAGGACTCACTGTGCGTATTTCTTGGATGCAGCAAAGTGAAGCAATATTTCGCTTTTAACTGCCATCTCAAAAAGAGCTCGCTATTCTAATACACTGACAACCGTTCATCTGAATTCCAGTCCAAGAAGGGAACTTGTATACATTTCAAAGCAATATAAGAGCAATATTTAGCTAGCCAGGCATTATGTTAACGAAAGAATGGAGTTCCAGTGTCACATAAAGGGAGTGTTAAGTAGAATCTTAGTCAGTCATGTGGACTGAGGCATAAAGATTCTTTGGATTTGTGCCTCCCTTTTCTTTTCAGAAAATGAAATGTGCTTTTTGATATTGCTTCTAAAAAAAAGGAAATGCTGTGTCATAGTGTAGCAGTTTTATGTTACTTCTTGGACATGTTTGTTGTCTGAGAAAGTTTATTCTGGTATACAAGCATAAAAAATTAAATTATCCATTATTGCCACTTTACAGAATCTGTTTATTAATGTAAGAAAGAGGCTACATTCAATGATTTTCCTACTTAGGCAGTCTTGTCTTTCACATTAAGTAGAATAAAAAAAATAAACAGGTTTTCACTAAGAAACGATCCTTTTAATAAGAAAATGTACACATTCTCAACTCTGCCCAGTGGATGGGATAGTAAATGATATCAGCTCCAATGGAGAGAAAATTGCCCTACTCATGCTGTAGTGTAATTATCTGGACATTTGTAGCCATGTATGTGTTATCTAGACTAAATAAATATGCTACTAAAACCTTTGTGTCTAATTGTCTGTAACCTTCAATTAGGTGAAACAGTGTATCATAAGGCAACAATGTTTGAACTGAGGTAGTTTAAATGAACTAATTTAGAGAATTCAGGGCCCCGTGTTACTCCCATAGTAATAACACTTAGGAAAGCTGTTCATTGTGACTATGCTGTTGCTACTTCAGCACTGCCATAGTCAGCCACAGTCGCATGATGGTCATTTCCAACACTCTCTGCCAGCTTCCCACAAGTCAGTGGGGAAACCAGCAGGATGTGTAAGTTTGACTATGATTGCTGATGCTCCCTGCCAACTTCCCACCAGCAAAATCTTTCCTTGTGGGAAGCTAGCAGAGTGTCAGCAAAGGGGAAGACATCAAAGAAACTATCAAGTTGATCAGGTAAGGCTCCCTCCACCTGTGCAACGTCCCCATCCCCTCTGTGCTCATGCCATACCAGCTACTTGTACACCCCTGCACACCATTCCTGACCAATGCCCTAAACCTCTAAGCCCTCACAGACCCATGCCACCCCCCACACATCCTCGCCAAACAGCACAGCACCTTTCATATGCCTAGGTGCATATGCCATGCATTCTTCCTGACCTGTACATCCTCCCCAATCTTTCTGACAGCTCTTGCTCACATGGCATACCCTGCCCACAGTGGCGGGATTTAAATATGTGAACAACCAATTCTCTATGTGGATGCCGCTTCCGGAAGTCCCTTCTGGGCGTGGACAACAAAAAATTAGCTAACGGTTCTGCTGAACTGGTGCAAACTGGCTGAATCCCACCACTGCCTGCTCAACTTCCCAACCCATGCTGCACCCCATGTGCCCTCCTTGAATCATGTGACATCTTTCATGCGTTCTGTGCACCCTTCACAACTTGTACAGCACCCTCCCTACATCCTCCTCTTGGAGATATGCCAGGATGGGGAGTGGCGGTACTGTTTTACTTGCAGTCCCTGACTATTCCCCCCCCCAGCAAAGTGGCAGGCAGTTCTGTGGCTCAGCCAAAAGAAGGATTGATTTCTGATACTTCCCATCAGCTTTCCACAAGCAACATAAGCTGGAAGTTAGAAGTCACCCACTCCCTCCCCCTTTTTCCCCATGGTCATTTGGTTTCTCTGATAAAGTAAGGAAATATCTCTGAAAGGAAGACCCAATGGGTTACGGGTTGCTTTGTATTCATTTAAATATCTCCTTAAATCCCATCATTGGGAGGTGGAAATAACTGGTTTTGAAGTGACAGGGAAGCAAAATACTTATAGTTCCGGAATAAACAATGAACAGCTGTCCCAAAATCTGCATGTGTTAGATGGGTAATCATGTCTTGTAAATAGTGATTGTAATCAAGAAGTATGGTTTTGGGTCACATACACTTTGTATAATTAATATTATGACATCTTGCTTCCATGTATGAGCATGAGTTTCCTTCAAGTGCTCTACAGAGGATGCATCTTGCCTACGGTAGGAACAACTCACATTCCAAAGTACTATAGGTCTTCAAACAACCAGCCAAATAACATCCAATAAATAGTACTTAGCTATATATACCGCACCATAGTGCTTTCTGGTACTGTGTGAGTAGTTTACAGCATAATGTCCCCAACCATCTGGGTCCTAATTTTACCAACCTTGGAAGGATGGAAGGCCGAGTCAATCTTGAACCTATCAGGATCAAATGCCAGGCTGCATTCTAACCATTGCACCACCTTATTGTTTTTATATATATATATATATAAAAAAAAATTCTTTTATTAAAACAATCAACATTGAACATAAAAACATATTGTGCAGCATTCATCATGGCACCTGATATACAATACTAAGTATTAGTCATTGAAAACGTCTGAGTTAGTAAGCCTTGTTCCACCCCTCGCGTCTAGCCTCAACTATACTCCTGTTACACTTTGTTTGATTGGTGTTTCTCTTATCTGGTTCCATATTAATGTGATCAACATTAAACCAAAGATCCTATTGCTAAACAATCATCCTAAAGATCCTATTGCTAAACAATCATCCTAGAACATAGCATACAACATTAGGTATTAATCTTTGTAAACATCTGTTTTAGTAAACATTCTTCCCTCCTCCCTTCCCTCTTCAAGTATACTCCGAGTACCTTTTATTTGATTGGTGTTTCTCTTATATATGGTCTATCTGCTGTATCTAGTTTATTGCATATTGTTCGTTTGCGCTTCTGAATTGGCTTCATCGCATTACTAGTGCAATCTTTTATAGTCCCTAACCGGAGATTCTGAGGTAGAAGTTTCATATCCTGAGGTAGAGATTCAGTCCGCTTTAACAATAAATAATAAAAATAAGAAATTCTTACTTATAAGAGTTTATATAATAAATAATATATAATAAATAAAAAGTAATGAAAAAATAAGATCAATCAGTAAAATAAGATCCAATAAAACTACTCTGATTCCTCTTATTTAACAGTGACTATAACCTTGGATCTCTTAAACTAGGCTGATGTGCAGCATAAAAGCATTCTAATCTCTCCTGTCTACTAAGTATGTGGCTGAAAGTGGGGAAACTATGCAGGGCATATTCTATGCAATTAATTCCTTTCTCCTGTCAGACTATAACAAAGGGGAATTTGGAAACTAATGTTTATAATGTTTTAGTTCCTTCTTTCTTTCTACATTTTAACTAACAAAGAGTAGAGTTTTTGGAACTCAACTCAGAGATACAAACCCTTTCACACATTGTTAAAATAATTTAATATACTTTGGGGGGTTTTGGTTAATTTCTCATCAATCATTACTGAGCTCTAACTATACAATCTCATTCATTTCTTAATCTACTTGTTGATATTGAATTTCTGTATCAACCGTGTTTTCCCTTTTGCATGCTCTTTTTCCCTTATTCTTTAAGAAATGAGTAATAAGTAAATGTTATGCACACCCATATTCACACCTTCCTCACTTTAGTGCTATATTGTCTAGAGCAGGGGTGTCAAATTCAATTTCATTGAGGGCCGCATCAGCATTGTGGTTGCCCTTGGGGGGCCGGGTGGGTGCAGCCTACTGGGTGGGCGTGGATGCAGTGGGTGTGGCCTACTGGGTGGGCGTGGCCAGCTCTACATCATTCGCGTCAAGGGTGCCTGTGGGGGCCTGGGTAGGAGTGGAATAGATCTGAGGGTCTCTGGCAGAAAGGGATGGGACCAGGGCAGAGCCCATCAAGCCGGATATGTGAAGTAGGCGAGGGCCATTTGCTGGCCACTTCCAGGCGATGGTGCATTTCTTCATTCCTCATAAAGGGTGACACCTCCCCAGCATGCACCCAGGGGGTGGGGCTGACATGGCAGGGGCTGGTTACTCAGTGTTTCCAGACGGCCTTGTGGAGCTAAGACTGAATGCGTTTCAGCATAGATGGCCACCACAACATTGTACATTGTCTCCTGGCCGGCCTGGGCCAGGGCCAAGGCAGCGGGGGCCATTCCCTCACTGTTTCCAGGATGGCTTCACGGGCCACATGAAACCACTTCAAGGGCCGCATCCGGCCCCCGGGCCTTGTGTTTGACATGTCTGGTCTAGAGAATTGCTTTTCTCAGGTGTAATGCACATGTCGAATGTTGTTTTATACATGAATAAAATTCCATTTGCTACTTTCTACATACATAAGGCCATTTTATCCTTGTATAAAATCCCATTTCACACTTTACCATGCATTAATAGCATTTTACACATACAACTAATTCCCTTCCAATTTATTGTACATTTAGATTTAACAGACACCCATTCCATTATTCTGTTAAATTGAGAGTTTCTTTCATCTCTGATTAACTTTACATGAAATTGAGTTGGTAGATTGCAAAAAATTTAAAAAAAATAATTACATTTTCTCATTCCTACAGGAAAAAAAAACTTCACATGATATGCTACTATTAGTCTTAAGCATTAGAAAGTTGCAGCTCTATTATTTTACTTGTTTACCCACATTTGGTATTGCCTATTCTAATGATTTGCCTCATTTTTTCTGTGATGCAAACACCCAGTGCTTTTTTTGTAAAAAAAAAAAAAAAAAAGGTGCCGAAACTCACTCATGTCATACAACCCACCTTGCCTACCCTACAAGGTTCCATCCCAAAAAGGTGCCGGAACTCCATTCTGGGCATTCTATGACAAAAAAAGCCCTGCAAACACCATACACTTTCCAACTATACAACAAACTGAAGGCATTGTTTTTAAATATGTTGCTGTAAGATGATATGTGTTGTGGTCTCTGTTCGTGTGCGAATGATGAAGACACATGGTGACAACTAACAATGCTTTATTCTCCTACTCCAACTCCAAGCAAACAGCAAAAGGCACACAGGCCTTTTATAGGGCTTGAGCCCCAGACAGCATGAACCAATAAGAGTTCTTCTTTCTTCGCGCCTTGCGCATGCGCACAAGGCTGGCGCCGCTCTATCTGGTCCCGGGCAGCTTTTAGAATGCCCGGGACCATTTGCAACAATTCTGGGCCTGCTGAGTTTCCTCATCAGGCCCAGGACACAACAATATGGAAAATGTCTCATTGCAGTAATAAATATAACAATACTGTTACATCCATCATAAAGAAACTGTACATTTTTAATAGCCAATCAAAGAAGATTGATTTACACTCTATATCTGTAATAAGAGAGATGACTTAAATCCTTGGACAAAAAAAAAATGCAGCAAAAAGTTTTCCACAGCCATAGATTACCATGGCTCTCCTCCATAGGACAATCAAAAACTAGCATGACACCATAAGCGGAAATAGCTGAGGACATTATCAAAAGCATTTGTGACACATAGGAGGGATATCAGCCTTTCTAATAAGACTTTTGGGTTGTCATAAATAGATACTGATAATATCCTCTTTTTTATATCCAGCTGATGTCACCAGCCTCCAGCAACAGCAGTGGTTCCTTGTCACCATCCTCCTCATCAGACTGCCTAGCCCCTCGGGGATGCCCTGGACGCAGCCATGTTGCTGCTTTGCGTACTCGTTTTGAACTGGAATATGCCTTGAATTCAAGAACTCATGGGACAAGGTCCCAAAGGTAAGCACAAAGACCACATGGATACCTTCCTTAGCCTGTGGGATTCAAAGAACTGCCTGACTTATTCTTGACTATTCAAATTGTTCTTAGCACCTCATTAAGGAATAAAATGTTTGAAAGGGTCACAGAATCAATACGCACAGTAGTAGTTTTTCTTTGTAAAGAAGGTCAAAAACAATCTATCAACAAACCAGCTTAAATTTGGGGAACTTCTAAATGCCACCTTGCTTTCTCTATTCAGACTTCCTTCTGCATAAGCAGTCAGTTCTTATATATTTGCTTGTTTGGGCATTCCCATAATTAATAAAGTAGGCTTTATTTTTTATTTTTTTAAGGAAAGCTGGTAACTTCTTTTACTTTTTGGCGGAACTGGAGAATTTGCTAATAATTGTTGCTTTACATCTTTGAAGAGGCTGTTTCAGATAGATCAGTGCAGAGTTTTATATTTATTTATTTATTAGATTTTTATCCCGTGATTACTTTTTTATAAATAACTCTAATAGTGAACATGAATAATATTCCCTCCTCCTCATATTTTCCCCACAATAATAACCCTGTGAGGTAAGTTGTGCTAACAGCAAGTGACTGGCCTGAAGTCATCCAGCTGGTTTTTCAAGCCTAAAGCAGAACTAGAATTTACTGTCTCCTGGTTTCTAGGTCAGCACCTTAACTACTACACCAAACTGGCTTTCATGTGGTATTAGCCTTTATTTAGTCCTATTGTTATAACTTGCTAAAGCTGTTTACTAAGCATTCTTGGTGTCATTATAACAGAAAAGGTTGAAAGGCACAACCAGAATTAAGATGCTATACCTACCATTGACTTTGGGCATTTTCCCAATAGTGAATTAATAGCATCTTCATAGCATCGTCCTTCTCTTGCTGAAATGATATAAAGGTTTTTCTCATTGCTCTTTTCTCTTGTTACTTTGAAGCCTCAATAGTTGAATGGCTCTAGAAAACGCTAAGTCTCAAGTAGGAAAATAATTTCTAGCTTCACTTGCCATTTATCATCCTGCTTTTACCCCATCAATTCCAATGGCCTCAATCTATTCCTGAAAACAGTTCTTTAAAGTTCTTTTTTAAAAATGTAATTGTGCTTTTAGATTTGATATCACAACAGCAGTGGAACTAATCTACTTTTTTCCATGTTAGATCTAGAAGGCCTGCTATGTAGTGGCCATGGACAGAAATGATTACAGAATTCTATATAAGATTTTCTTCACCCTGGTAACAGGCTCAGTGCCATAACTTGCATTAGAAAAAGAACTGATGGGCTTTTGTGTCTCACATCACTCTAGACCGGAGATGGTGAAAGATGCCCCCTTTATGACTTGTGGACTTCTTCAACTCCCAAAATTATTACCCAGCAGTTCACAAGTTACAAAAGGGCCATCGTTCCCCACCCCCTGATCTAGACAAACCAATTTTTAGCTCAATCTGAATTGAGTAAGAGCAGGGAGTAATATCACTGTGCTTCCAAGATTCTAACTGCTGAAACATCTTGTTGCATAACACTGTGGACTTTGGGAGATGTTAATGCCATAATTTTCATTTCCTGGGCCAGGAGAAAGTGATTTAATTATAACTATGGCAACAAGGGAGTCTCTTTAGCCCATAAGTACTGTATTGATACTATTGGAGTACCTAGCAATGAAGATCCCAGGTAGACATATAATTTAGTCTTCTTGAAGGAATCATCTCCCATCCTTTTTCTGGAGATGAGCCCAAACCATTTCATTCACTTAGTTCATGTGCTAGTACTACAGTGTCAAAATGAGCATGAGTCAGACATCGATATCTAAAAATATCATAGCATAATATTTGATTTGAAGCAAATCGAAAACCATGATCCATATGTGAAGAAATGCAGGTTGGGGGGAGGATCTCCTTTAGATAACATGCAAGGGGCTGGAACAACAATGAATTTGTGAGGAAAGCAACAAGATTCAGGGCGTATTAGAGGATTTTATATTAGTTCCCCTTTCATGCTGCAGCATGTAATAGATTTGCATGAAAGAATAAGCAAGTGACACATTTAGGTTATACTACGGATGCCCAAGAGGGTGAAGAAAATAGTTATCACAGCAGCTTCCCTGCTACTGTAATTTAATGTTCACAACAGTATGCCACCCAAGCTTATTAGCTGGTTGAAATGGGTTTCTGCAGAACCCAAAGGGTTGCAGAAGACTTCCCCCTTCAAATTCTATGCAATACAAATTAACTAACTCCAGTCCTATAAATAAAACATTGAAAGAGTTACCCAAAGGCAAAATATAAACTAAAATGAAGATGGTTTCTACAGATTCAATGGGTTTTTTTTCCCCAATTATATGACATACTGAGAAGATTAATGACCTAGCTTTCGGATGACAATGGTTTCTTGAGGCTTTAATTTTTTAAAAACATACAAATTGAGAGCAGGAGTGACTCAGTGCTGTGTGCTCACAACTATTGTAGTACATTGTTACACCCTTTGTCTCTCCAAGCTCATCTGAGCTGCACAAACTACAAGGCTGCACACCAGGACGAAGAATGTTTGCAGAGCTGTGTGCCTAAAACTCACATACAGAGTTAAGGAGGTGTGAAATTACTTACTTCATCCTTCTGTAAATATGGTCCGTTTTTATTAGCAAAGTTACAGTGGCTCAGTAGCACGTGAGCCTCTCCTTGGGATGTGGAGAGAGAGAAATTGACTGATAGACTGAGCATATGCAAAATGCAAATGCATCCCAGTTTGTCTCTTTCTGCCAAATGTACTAGCACACATGTCCACATGTCCATATACACTTATCCACATATCCCAATTTTATGATTGAGAGTTGGACAGTGTGTGGATGACGATATATGCCATGGGTGCAATCCAATGTGTTTCAAGGGCCACTGAGTTGGGGTAACAATAGGTACTCCTTAGGGAATGGGATCAGCCTGCCATCTGTTTTAGAGCAGTGCAGCCTTTTCCCTCTGTCCCCTAGGCTTCTTTTCTCTTCTGCTTCCAGGGTCAAGGCTCTTTCTTGTTCCAGCCAGATCTCTAAGTTTATCCTTGGCTTGGAGACCTAGGCAGTCTGAACGAGATAAGTCCAGTGCTGGTTGCAGGACATTGCACACTGAACTAGAATATAAAAAGCTGACTTTCTCTCTGTTACTTCAAAGTGGTTCAGGCTGTTTATGAACATTAAGTTAGTGCTCTTCAGGAAAGCTTTAAACCAGTGATGGCGAACCTTTTAGAGACAGAGTGCCCAAAAAAAGGCCCGCCCCCAGCCCTGCCGCCTCTCTGCCCCTGCTCCGCCCACCCGCAGGGCCACTTACCACAGATCACCCAGGCAGCCTTGCAGCACCATGGCGGCCATGCCTTCTACCCGCACCCCACAGCATCATCTGCACATGATGGGGCACAAGGGCGGAATCTTGCCCCTGCTACCTGGCTGCCATGTGTTTGGCTATGCTGCTCTGCGTGGGCCGCACCTGGGGGACCCTCTCCTCCGGGCAGGCTGTTGGTGAGGCAGTTTTGGGGGGAGGCAGGGCTGGGGCAACGCATGCCATAGGTTTGCCACCACAGCTCTAAACTCTTGATCAAGTTTGGTACAAAGGCTTTGCATGGTTGAGTTCAAAAATCGCCCAACAATCAGCTGATATCAGCTAATCATGAGACCTTTCTTGGACATTATTCTGGAATGGTGTCATTCTGGAATACTACTATTAGTACTATTATAGTATACTACTAATAATAGTAGTAGTAGTAATAGTATATTATTAGTATTAACTAATACTAGTATTAGTTAGTAGTGTATTATTAGTACTACTAATAGTACTGTTACTGGAATAACACTATTCCAGAATAGCATTATTTTTTGAAGGCCCTTGGGTAAAACTATTTTAACTATCCAGCCTCTATTTTAAATTTTTTATTCGTTTTTATACTTTTAATAATTTAGCTGTACACCACCCAAAGTCGCTTTGTGAGGGAGATGTGTGGTTTCTAAATTTGATAAATAAAAATAAATAAAACGCTAGCCCCAAACCAGAGCAAGCCTGGACAGATTGTTAATATCTAGAGTCCTTGGTGCTCTTGAGCTTGGTAGTTTTCTTGCAGACGTTTCACTACCAAACTAGGTAACATCATCAGTGCCCCAGTTGTTATCTGTCTGTTAAGATGTCTGTCAAAATTTGCTTCCTTGCCCAGCTCAGGCCAGTTTAAGAGGGATGATTGCAGCTGTCTTCCTGGCAGTTGTAGACATTTGGTGGGAGGGGAGGGACAAAGGTGGAGAAACCCATCAGTCCCGGTCCTTATACTTCTGAGAAAATCTCTTGTTGAGATCCTTGGCCTGTTCATTTGGTTAGAAGTAGATAGGAAGGATTTTCATTCCCAGAAGTTGGGCTGGTGGGAAGATCTCCAGATGATGCATTTAGACTTTTAGAGAGGCAATAATGACTGGGGCTTTTGTAGTGGGTAAGACTATTTCTTTCAAGCCTCCAGAATAAAAGGCCAGAGAATGAGAGAAGGGGGAAGAAGCTATCTGTTTGAAGTGAGGGCTGTCATGTAGGAATGGTAATGCTCCCTTACTTGGACTGGAATTCTAGGGGTGTTTATCTGAACCATAATTTGAACTTGGTGGGCCTTGGTTTCCTTCTCCTGAGGAAGCTTGCTGACAATCTGGTTGCAAGCTTGCCTCTTTCTCTGCGTGTGACTTCAGAAGTTCTTTTCTTCCTGCTGTGCTGCCTCATCAGTACAGGTAGTCCTCACGACCACAGTTGAGCCCAAAATTCTGTTGCAAAGTGAGACAGTTGTTAAGTGAATTTTGCCTCATTTTACGACCTTTCTTGAGTCAGTTGTTAAGTGAATCAGTGCAGCTGTTAAGTTAATAACACGGTTGTTAAGTGAATCTGGCTTGCCCGTTGGATTTGCTTGTCAGAAGGTTGCAAAAGGTGATCACATGCCCCCGGGACACTGCAACCGTCATAAATACATGCCAGTTGCCAAGTGTCCAAATCTTGATCATGTGACCAGGGGGGGTGCTGCAACAGTTGTAGGTGAACAGTTTCTAAATGAGCTGTTGTAAATCAGCGACTGTAAACAAGTGACAATTCCAGAATAAGAGACATAGGTGAAAAAGAGATCCCAGCACCAATCTGAAAGATTTTACAACTGGCCTCTCTTTTTTGAAAGGGGCAAGATAGAACACACAAAGATTGTCTAGTCCAGTGCAACCATCCAGATTCCTCCAATTTCCCAGCCCCACAAGAACCCATCAGCAGAGAAAGTGGCACATCTGGCAACTTCCCTGCTTGGTTTAGCATATGGATGTGTTTAGAAGAGGGGGAAGATGAGACTCCTGGCTTGTTGTCTTCAGGGGTACTCAGGAATGGTGGATTAATGTTGTTGAAGAAAGCATTATTGTAAATGCAAAGGTCTTCAAAAGAGAGCTTGTAGGTGCAGATTAGTGGAACCGGCCTCACCCAAGCAGAATGGGAGCGGAATGGGAATTTTGTTCATGTTGGGCATAATTACTTTAAATGGAACCTTGTCAGGTTAGCACGCATAAAAGAATCTTGGAATAATATTTAGACCCAGATTGGGGGGGGGAAACATGGCCCTTTGCACAGACAGTCTGTGTTCCACCCGGAAGAACTGGGCACAGTCTGCAATCATTGCTAAATGTATAACATTCTGTCTCTTAGATGACTGATTGACTTGGCCTTTTGCTTTCATGGTTTTATGTGTGAGCAGAGGTAGATGGATGAGCTCCACTACAGAAAAATATTTAAAAGTAAGTGAAGCTGATGACGCGTTACTTTACAGTTTAGTGGAATTCAACAAATCTAATTCTATTATCCTGTCAAGTTCTACCAAAAAAGATCTTGAGAGTATTTTTCTAATTAAAAAAATCACCCTAGCAACAGTAAAATGCATCTATAGGATTTACTGTATCTGTGTTGGTGAAAATCCATTGTTTTCTCCAGAGGAAATAGGAAATAGGAAGGAAATAATATACACAATAATTACTTAATTTTCCATAAAGTTATGTTCACTAATGCACCTTTTAAAAAAAGAGTATCAGCCGTTAGCTAATAATGAAAGGGTTTTTTTTTAATCTAACATTTCAACGTTTATACAAAACAATTTACTGAAGGTAAACTAAATGGGGAAAAATGTTTTTGGAGTTACAGAACTCAACTGAGATTTTTCTGGAATACTGAAAATCCAACAACCATTTTTTATCCTGTCCATTAAGTACCCACTTTGGTCTAATAAATGTAGCTTGACATTCATGCTTTGAGGAGTTCAAGCACAAGACGAAATATTCTGCCAGGTTTGTGAACTTAACTGATATTTAAGGAAGTAAGTTGTCACTTGACTTACAGGCAGGCTGTGAGTGAAGGGGGAAGGATATACACATAAGCACATATACACAGAAACATGAATAATGTCAGTTCCTGTTTATAGTTTTATTTTCATGGAATAACTTATTAGGTGAAATTTTATATTATATGAACGTACATTTTACATATTGCTAAGAATCAGAATAATCCACGATAGATGGTTACAATAGAAGCAATTTACTCACTGTCTAAGCTTTACACAGAGAAGTAAAATCAGAACTCGCCTACTGCATGATTGAATCATAGAGTAGGAAGCTGGTGGGTGGATTGTAGGCTGCTGACTCCAATCTGTTATTAAATTCTCAATAGATACTATCCAGATTCTTTTGAAGATACCAATCTACTGGCCTACGAGATAATTAAATTCAGATAATTAAAATGTTTATCCGA
Organism: Bothrops alternatus; assembly: GCA_034064705.1. Classification (NCBI taxonomy): domain Eukaryota; kingdom Metazoa; phylum Chordata; class Lepidosauria; order Squamata; family Viperidae; genus Bothrops; species Bothrops alternatus. The sequence goes on from JARGCV010000049.1 coordinate 4,456,282, forward strand.
ATATTTTCTTCAATGATCCAGCTCTTCCAACTTTTTCTTTCTTCTTTCCCACCCCACAGATCAGCTGTCCTGCCTCCATTCTGTACATCTTCTTGCATGGGTCATTCCAATTTGTTTACATTCTTAATGAACAATATTCACAACTAGATACAGAATTTAAATTATGCCAGCTGTAATTTTGCCTACTGCAAAATTTATTTCCTTGCACTTTGCAAAGGATTATTCCGTTAATACAGACTAAAATTTCATTCACTTTTTTAGCAGCTGCATCTTATTTCTAACTCAGGCGGTCTATGCTCCAAAATGAACCCCATTGAATTCAATAGGGCTCAATTCCAGGAAACTGTAAGTTTGCAACTTAAGCGACTCAACACCAAAAACACTGAGATTTGACTTAATGGTTTGCCAAAGTTATTCAGATATCAGAAATATGAAATGGGGCTACTGTACCAAATAGAAGGTGATAAGCCTTCCTTATAGGCTGCAGCTCATCATTCATGCTTTCCTCTCCATTTTGATAGCCTGTCCCTATTCCTTCTTGCCTGACCTCTTCACATGGCTGAATGGTCTCCAAGCTCATGATTCTTCGATTTGTTCTATGCTGTCATGTGTACAGACATCAATCTTTTTCATGAAACAAGCTTGTTGTACAAGAAATTTGATAAGTGTTTCCAGACTGTGGAATGATTCTGGAGGGGGGAAAAAAAACCCAAGATACTTTCTTCAAATTGGATGTCTCTTCCAATTTCCAATTCTTGCAAAAGTATTAAACATTCAATAAGTGCATGATATATTGGGGGAGGGGGTTGCATTTGCTGTGTCCTTCAAACAGCAATGCCTTAAAGCTAAAAGTAGGGCTGAAAGATGTTCTCTGAAATTTGCACAGGTAGACTTTACAAAAGCAAAGCAGGCCTCTCTCTCACCTGGCTTCCCCAGGGGAAAACATGACAAGCTCGCTAACCCTCTTGCTCCTTCAAATCTAGGAATCACGGCCAATGCCTCCATTCTCATGGGAGTAATCTGGGAATGGTCACATCATTGCGTTTCTGACTCCGAGCCCAGAAACCTTGCCAGAAAGCTACAATATTTAGAAAGGCAGCATTTCTGGGTTTTGCAGCAACCCTCCCATTCCTTCCAGTCAACCGAGGCACTTGCCTGTAGCTTTACAAGGACAAGAGGCCGGGAAGTATGTTTCTCAGCAGATGCTTTTTTATGTCGAGCCTTAAAAATGTTGCATGAAGGTTTGTAATGAACCATGAGAAGCCAGTAACCACTGAATGACAGTAGGCTCAGAGCACCAAGTAGTAGTTTAGCAGCAGGAGACAAGTTTCCAGCAGCCCCACTTCAGGGGATGCCGCCTGCACATTGAACAAGTCAGACGCCAAATGAGGCAGCTCTTCCAAGCAGATATAAATAAAAGATGCGACATTCCTATGGGAACCCTTTGGCATATTGGATTACCTATTCCCAGCTAGAGTTTCTTTTCCGTTATATTTCACCTACACTTCAGGGTGTGCTTTGAGCACACCGGAGACTGAATTGTATTTTTCCAACTATACCTACACCATGACTTTATTATTTCCTTTTTTATTTAATAATTTTATTAAAAATTATCATTAAAAGGGTTAAAACTTAATATAAACTAAAAAAAAGGATAAAAAACAGAAAATTCAGAAAAGGAAAAAAATAGAAAGAAAAATAGGAAACAAAGAAGACATAAGAATATAGGAAAGAATATGACCCCCCCATCACAAGTATAAATTAAATTTTAGTAACTTATGACCCTCTCTTAAAATAAAACAAAAGATCTGTTCTTCTAATCTATAAATAAATCCTCAAAGCTAATCAGTCCTGATCAACAAAAGTCCATTAAGGGGTAACACAGATAACAAATCTATTTTAACCTTGATCAAATAAATCTTTATTTTCCCTTTACTTTTAACAATCTTGATCTTTAATCCAGCCAAACAATGCTCTGGAACTTGATTTATTTCTATTTTGTCTTTGTCCTTCTCATAGAATTCTTCCAAGTTTTAACAAGTCTCTTTTGTAAGTCCAAAGTAGGAAAGTTATCTAGTTAAGTCTTTTGACGTTATTTGCATATCCCAGAACTCACCTATTGCATTATTGAATCATAGAATAGGAAGGGGGTGACCGTAAACTGTTTACCCCAATTTGTTATCAAATTCTCAATAGAGAATTAAAATATCAGCTGGTTTCCTTTGTATATCCAGTGCAGCATCTTTTGTGACCTTATGATTTCCTGTATACAGACATGGACATAGATGCAGTGATTCTCAATCTGTGGTCCATGGAGCCCTGGGGGGGAGGGGCTGAGATGTCACCACAGAGGGCCCCGAAGGCTTGAAATGTTGTGATTTAAAAATTTGAGTTAGGTTTTGGTGGTCCATGACCACAAAAGGTATTTAAAGGGGGTCCATGGTAAAGAAAAGATTGAGAATCACTGAATTAGAGGTTCTGGAGACATTATGCTGATGCTCCCTTGCCAATGGTTCAGTTGAACAGCAGGACCTTCATGTAGGTCTATCAGGCATAGGCCTCAACATATGAAAAAAAAAATAACATAGAGAACTGTTGTGAGTGTCTCTGGCCAGGCTGGGTACTTATCAGATGATGACGCAGCACAGGCAGGCCCTTCTGGGTGTTTTCCCCTCCCGGCAGCCGAGCTAGATAACGAGGAGCTTTGTATACATGCTGAGTCAGACTCTCAGGGTGATGAATCAGATGTGGAACAGGAAGATAGATGGATTGATCCACGATTCAGACGGTCTGATAGGCGAAGGGGTCAGAACTAGGCAATCTTCTATTTTTGGTGTAAGGATAAGACATAAAATATGCGTGACCAATATCAGGAAGGACTTTTTAATCTGTTTATTGTGTTGGGAAGCTGTGTTCCTGGATTTCCAATAAAGCTCTTTCACATCACCTGCAATCTATTCCTTTTGAAGAAGCATAACAGGGTTTGCATTTAAGTGCTTCCACAAGCAAATCCCCATTTCTCAATTCTAAGACTACCTTATCATCTAGGGCAGGAATGGGAAACTATGGCCCCTTTATGATTTGTGGATTTCAACTTCCAGAATTCCTGAGCCAGCAAGTCCACAAGTGATAAAAGGGCCATAGTTGCCCATTCCTAGTCTAAGGTTACTTCCTAACTGTTTTGCAAGCTTTGGCTGAATAACAATGATGATAAAGTTGCATAAACTTTATATAAAGTGAATGTGGTCTGTCATTTTCAATCCCAGTGAATGGGGAAAAAATGACTAGACTTTTAATACTTGAGAGTAAAAAGACTGTAGAACCATGTTTAGCCTTGAGTTGAGATCATTAATTAATTCCCCGAGATATGCGTCTCAGGATCTTTTCCACACAAATATGCAGGTGTCAACTTTTTCCCTGAAATGTTTTGAGTTTGGGCCAGTTTTTTTCGATGTTAAAGACAGTCTTACCATTCAGCAAGTACTGTATTTCTTTACCTTTGCACAGCATGTAAAACAATGTGCACAAAAAGATAACTAGAATGTTCTAGTCCATTGTCTTTTCCAAACAAAACACAAAGAGGAACAACTGAGGGAGTTGCAGTAGCTCTGGAATAGAACTGCTACTGTAATGGCAGAAGTTTTTATCATAAATAAATGTTAGGTCACTATCTACATCCAGTGGTTTGAATTCTTTATATATTACTTCACATTAACTCATATCTTGAATGTTCACATACTATTTGTGCATAGTATAGATGCAACACTAACATGTTTTTGATGTCCTACGTACATTTAGTTTTCTTTCTCTCCTAAATAATCTTGAATTTTACTGTGTCTATGACTTTGTCCACTCAATTCATTCAGAGAAATTGGATGAATGGTTTATTTGGATTTCTCCAACAGAGGAAGAAAATCTTCTGTGATCTCCCTTGTTGGCAATAAATAGTAGCATGCACACATACATACCGTGCATACATACATACATACATGTCAATGAAAATTTTGTATAGGGTATTTGGGGGTGCAGGGGTTAATGAAACATGGGAAAGCAGAGAGATACATACTGGTGGAGAGATGGCAGTACACTGAAAGTCAGAACATGTATTTTTACCTTTCGGTATTTCATAACTACCTCAAGGCCTGAACATCAGCTAGAATAACTTCATAAAAATCTTTTAAAGTTCTGTTCTTCTTTGAAATAATTTTGAGGAACTTCTTTTCATAAAGATGTTTGGAAAAATGTTTTAGCAAAATGTATTTGGAAGAACTCATTTTGGCCATCTTGAGAATTTCGAGGCTTACTGTCTCATCTGGATGTACTTTTGGAGGCTGCCAATTTGGGAAAAGCTGATCTACAGTGACCTTCTTTCCCTTTTTTATAGGATTTATTAATTTTTAAAAATTACAATCTTTAAAGCTTGGTAAACAACATGTTAACTGGGTTCACATATTTAACATTAACTTCTTCGATATAAATCTACTCAGTACTGTACAATCCAGTATTTCTTCCTTGATCTTCCTTTCTTCCCCATATTTCTTCCCTTTTCCCCTCATTAAACAATTACAATTCTTAATACTATTGACATTAGGTATAAACATCTTCATCATATTTTACTAATATTATAGAAGTAACAATAACAATAAACATGCTATTTATGGTGTGCTAATTAAAGTTTTTCTTCTTTGGTTGTCAGCAGCTAATGGCCGGCCTCAGAGGTATGGCCGGTCTTTCCCCTCTGGTTTAGAGGGCTTTCCTTGGATTGAACAGAGAGACTGCCATCTCTCCGTGATCAATCAGGCACCCCTCCTTCTTCATCGCTCCTTTGGAGCAACTTTAGGTCCTTTTCAGGGCTCCCAGCAGGGCGAAATCGGGCACGGAAGGCAGAGCTCTGCCTTCCTGCGTCCCGTCTTACCATGATGCAAAACCAGAAGACCACAGTGACTTTCTGATGGTCTTTTCTATGAGCTACCACACAAATCTTAAGACAGTGTAGGAGGAGAAATGGCAAAGCCAAGGGGTGGACTAAAAAGAGTATTCAGTTTAGAATCTTTATGTCCAGCCCCCCTTGATCACGACTGACCCTTATCTAATTCTAACCAGGTACTGATCATTAGTTGAGAAAATTCCTGTGCATAGGCTTTTAGCAATGAATCAGTTAAATTGAACTTTCACACGTGGACTGCTATTTCATGTCTGACAGATATTGATGCATTGTCTTGCTTTCCAAAAGTGCAATTCTTACATGGGTTTCTTTAATTACTTTGTGACATGATAGAGAGAAGAAACATGAAAAATATTATATATGTAGTTAATTTCTTTGTAATTAAATGAATATCATATGAGTGTTAATATTTGTTCAGGAGAAATAATTATTTTAAAAGCCCAATCTCCAATATTCTTAGAGCAGTAACATCTGTCCTTCTTTATGTCATCCATCCACCATGATATGGAAGGTTTTTATAGCAGTTGTAATTTATAAGGCTTTTCATAGGAAAATGTGTTTGAAAGGCAACAGTCAGCATCTAGTAATATGCCTCTGTAGATATTTTCCAGTATGATTGACAATAAAATTTGATAACTTTTGAATGAAGAAGCCTAATTCTGATTGTAAATCTTAAAAGAAATATTTTTATAAAGCTATTTCAGTTATTGAAGCTTTGATGTGAAGGGTTTCATTGGTTTTGATTAAAAAGATTGGTAATTAATTACATGGTTTTATGGCCTCTCTTATTGGAAACTAAGACACTATTTTTAATAATTCTGCAGCAAAATATTTTAAAGGGGATAGAAGTAACCTAAGTGGAGAATCTACTTGATAAAGGAGAAATGCTTGACTTCCAGAATTTGGAGATGACAAATTCTGTTCAGATGTTTACCAACTGGAACTCACCTTTGATAAATAAAGTAAAAACACCAAGGCAAAGATGGTTTTATTTCATACTTGTTTTTCCCACTTCTGAAATATGAATTGGCTCTTGTTACATAAAACTCTGACAATATAAGCAGAATCCCAAATCAATACATTCCAATTTATTTATTTAGCCTAATTAAATGGAATATATCCAGAAGTCTCATTTCAAAAGAAGCCAACATCAACCTCTTAATTCTGAACTCATTCCAATCTTCCACCTTCTGTTACTGAACATGACCTGAACAAATTATTTGCATTTCCCTCAGTAACATTCCTAATACCCCGTTTCCCCGAAAGTAAGGTCTACCCCGAAAAGAAACCCTAGCTTGGGGGGGCTAATATAAGCCCTACCCCCAAAATAAGACCTAGTTTAGAGATGAGGCAAAAAAAATCAAGCTGGGGTTGGGGTGGGGGGTGGAGCTTCCCCACACACCCTGCACCCACTCACCTTGCAGCCAGGCCCCTCCTCGCTAGCCCACTTCTTCTGTGGCATCTTCTGCAGCCAGGCCTATATTTTTCAGTCACAGGCCTTTCCGGAAGACCACTGCAGCTGAGAACCAAGCTATGGATAGCTCGGTACTCGGCTGCATAGGCCTTCCAGAAAGGCTTGACTGCAAAATGCAGGCTGGAATGCAGCTGCAGAATGAAGCTACTCCTTCAGTCAGAAGAAGTGGGCCAGCTGGGTGGGGCTGTCGATGCCAGGGTTGAGTGTAAAAGACACCCCCTGAAAATAAGACCTGTTGCCTCTTTTGGGGGCAAAAAAAAGATGCGGTCTTATTTTCAGGGAAACATGGGTATGTTAACCAATCACCTTGATGAAGTTGCATCACTCTAAGAACATATTTGCCTTCTTAAAGCTCAAATATCTGGCAGAGAGCAATTGCATTGGGATTATGACTTGTTCATAATGTATTTTAGAAATGCTAAGATACAAGCTTATTTACTTGTCCAAATATGTGTGCATTGTATGTTTGATTAGCAGTTTTGGTTACCATCTTTACATATGTGATGATGTTACCTAGTCTGGTAATGAAACATCTGGGGGAAAAAAACCCAACAACAACCAAGCTTAGAGAACACCAAAATGGTTTCCAGACTACCATACCATAGATGCGTTAGTACATCTATAACTGAGTAACTAACCTGGAACATGGATCTGAACCATTTTTCTGAATCTAAGTCTTATCTTCTCTTTTGATAAAAATTGTAAGCTGATGACTCAAATTAGGCTACCAAATAATATCTCTCCTCTAAGAAATAGTCTTCTCTGAAAGTTGTGGAAAGTGTGTTGGTAGAGTCCGAGGCAATGTCAACTCTGTGAGAGCTATTTTGAATAATATTCATGACTCTGAGTTTTGCATTTGACCTTGACACTCATTAGATTCTGTTGCCTGGGCACACTTTCGTAACTATACATTAGTTTCAATTTAGGTAAATGTGAAGTCGGATTAGTGACATAGACAAAGTATGGCTTCTCTAATAGCAAGAAAGAATAAATGGATTGAATTAAGTAAATAAATGATCAAACCATTTCAATTCAGTAGAGACCTTGCAGTGCTAATGACATGAATTCATTCTTCTACTACCCACAGAGTAGAGGTGCAGGACATTCAGTATATGGCTGGGCTTCAACTAATGAGTCATATTCCATTGTATGCATATTTGGTTTTAGCACAATAAAGATTGATATTGAGACAGTATAGCTAATCTGGACAATGGTAGTATTAAGAAGAATTACTTCTTTCAGGATCGTCTTTACTTTGAAATGATTGAATATTTATTAGCAAATATTATTAAATTGGTTTTAATATTATACTAGAGGTTCATGTGTTATTTGCATATTCAAGTATTAAAGGTGATATAGCCTATATTTCATTCTAAAATACCGGATGGTAAACAAAAAAACATGTAAGTTCAAATATGCTCAATATAATAAATTTAAAATCCACCGGTATAACAGAAACAAAAGTAGATGAGGCAAAGCTAAAAACTATGTGACCTACGGAGCTCCAGATAGCTTTATATTTTTGTTTCAAGAAGAAAAGAAAGAGCAGCGTCTCTTTTGCAAGGCAGCAAATAGTTTTTAATACTCTCAAGAACATTTACCAAAAGTTTTCAAATATTTCCATAGGATGCATAGAATTCTTTATAAGCAACAAGTTTAGTCTTGGCATCTCAGCCTAATTAAATATGGTATGAGAGTAAACAATTATTAATCCTTTATTTTTCAGCACTGGTATCATTATCAGAAAAGAGATATCTATATGGATGGACAGATAGATAAACAATATGTAAGAGACAAATTATATAGAGACCAATAATTGGAAATACCCAAGGCAACATAAACTGAGGTGAAAAGAAGTCTGTTTTGATGAGACTTACATGGAACTTGTTATTAAGCAGAGATGTATTATTAAGCTATCTTATATATTCATTTAAATGGAAAGCAGGCACATTTTAGCAAGAAGAAGAGCAATGTGAATCTTATAAAAATAGCCTTATAAGGTGTAAAGGTACCTACAGATATCTATGGTTCATTTGTTATTAAATCCCTTCTGTTTCAATGGGATTTATTTCCAGAAAGGTATCTTTAGAATAAACATTTAAGCAATGTATCCAATGGTGTGAAACTAGCCATTGAAGTTACATAATTCTTACCTGCCATCAGTTTGAAATTATCGTGATCAAAATCACCACGGATGAGGCATTGCTGGAAATAATCTTGAATTTGTTCTTTCAGCCACAACTTCACAAGAGGTTCTTTGAAAACACTGTTATTTGAAATTACTTCAGATAATTCCTTACTTTGGGATAGCGTAGATGTGTTGTACAAATTACCTGGCTATTAATGTTCAGTTGGGCAGCTTCTTTTTCATTCAGAGGGAATACTTGTTAATGATAGTTGCCCATCAGCTGAGAGCAGCTGGCAAAGGCTGGCTCTATCTGAACACTTCCAAGAATAAAGGAATGTATTTACGGGGAATAATATTGGGATTCGCTTCAAAAGAGTAATGCTCTGTTTAACAAAGAAATTAGCATGCACAAACCTGATAGTACAGATGTAAATAAAATATTTATAGTGTGCTGGATCTGTCACCTCAGATTGCTAATAACACTGAAAGTAGTCCAGACTTTGAGGCAAAGCTCAAGATCAGAAACAAGCTATTCCAGAAATGTTTCTCTGTATATCCATGTCCTCCTCCTCCCCCTCCCCCTCCTCCTCCTCCTCCTCCTCCTCCATTATTCCAGTGCAGTTCTTCCATTGCAAAAATTTTCATATTTTGAATGAGAGTAGATTATTTTTAAATCATACTGGTTTTGGAGCAAGTTCTGAAAGGTACTCTTGTTCACCATTTTTCTCATCTACCATTTACAGCACTGGTCAGCACTCTTCTCAAGGCCTTTCTTTGGAAGAGATGAGAAGAAATTTTCAATGCCCACCTATTGACCAAAATGGTAAGATACAGATCCTCTTCAATAATTATAAACTGTATTAATGGACTGATAATGTTTACTTTGTAATGAAATTGATCCTCCAAATTTATAGCACCCAGAAATAAGAAATCAGCAACCTTGGTAATAGGAGATACTGTAGCAATACCAATAGCACTTAAACTTATTTACCACTTCACACTACTTGACATCCCTCTCTAAGCAGTTTACAAAGTCAGCACATTGCCCCTAAGAATCGGGGTCCTCATTTTATCGGCCTCAGGAGGATGGAAGGCTGAGTCAACCTTGAGCCACTGAGGATCAAACTCCTGGCAGTGAGCTGATGTAAAGCTGAATACCCAGCTTTACATCTCCACCCCGTGTCACTTCAGTGAAGCAGCGGAAATGATGTCCTGATGTCTGGAGGCTGTTAGGGTTTGGATGGGTGCTAACAAGCTCAAACTCAACCCCGACAAGACGGAGTGGCTGTGGGTTTTGCCTCCCAAAGACAATTCAATCTATCTGTCCATTAACCTGGGGGGGAGTTTTTGACCCCCTCAGAGAAGGTCCGCAACTTGGGTGTCCTCCTCGATCCACAGCTAAATCTGGAACATCATCTTTCGGCCGTGGCGAGGACATTTGCCCAGGTTCACCTGGTGCACCAGTTGCGGCCCTATTTGGACCGGGAGTCTCTACTCACAGTCACTCATGCCCTTATCACCTCGAGGTTCGACTACTGCAATGCTCTCTACATGGGGCTACCTTTGAAAAATGTTCGGAGACTTCAGGTAATGCAGAATGCAGCCGCGCGAGCAGTGTTGGGCTTGCCTAGAAATGCCCACATTTCGGCATCACTCCGCGAGCTGCATTGGCTGCCAATTGGTCTCCGAACGCAATTCAAAGTGTTGGTTATGACCTATAAAGCCCTACATGGCATCGGACCAGGTTACTTACGTGACCGTCTGCTGCCCCATGAAACCCAGCGACCGGTTAGGGCCCACAGAGTCAGCCTTCTCCAGGTCCCATCAGCCAGACAGTGTCGCCTGGCAGGGCCTAGGGCAGCAGTTCTCAACCTTGGGTTCGTGTCCCCATTTGGGGTCGCACGAACATTTCGCGGGGGTTGCCGGACACCGCGGGCCGCCATTTTGTTTTTTTTTGTTTTTTTATTTTATTTTTTTTGGCGCACGCATCGTGCATGCACAGATCCACCCATCGCGCCGAAAAAAAATAAAAAAAATAAAAAAATTCAAAAAAAATAAAAAAAATAAAAAAACTAAATGGCGGCCACAAGGGGCGGATCCGCGCATGTGCGGCGCACGTGACGGGCCGATCCATGCATGCACAGATCCACCCGTCGCACCGAAAAAAAATAAAAAAAAATAAAAAAAATTTAAAAAAAAATAAAAAAATTAAAAAAACACAAAATGGCAGCCGCGACGGGCGGATCTGCGCATGCGTGGTGCGTGCAATGGGCCAATCTGCGCATGCACAGATCCGCCTGTCGTGGCCACCATTTTGTTTTGTTTTTTGTTTTTTTTAATTTTTTTTTTAATTTTTTTTTGTGTGTGCGCGCGCGCGCGCACGCGTGGACGCCCAGGTCAGGGTCGCAGCACGCATGGGCGGGGCAAGTGGGGTCTCAACCTGAGAAAGGTTGAGAACCACTGGCCTAGGGGAAGAGCCTTCTCTGTTGCAGCCCCGGCCCTCTGGAATCAAGTCCCCCCGGAGATCCGTATTGCCCCCACCCTCTACGCCTTTCGCAAATTGCTGAAGACACATCTTTGCTGACAGGCCTGGGGCAGTTAACATCTTGCCCCTAGCCAGTGTATGTTTGTTTGCATGTTTGTTTGAATGACTGGTTTTCTTAATTAAGGGTTTTTTTAATAACGTATTTTAATGTTAGATTTCTATCTATGTTGTGAGCCGCCCTGAGTTCCTGGAATAGGGCGGCATAGAAATCCAATAAATAAATAATAAATAAAATAATAATAAATAATAATAATTAGCCTGCAATATTGCATTCTAACCACTGTGCCATCATGGCTCAGATGTTTCTCCTCGAGCTGTGCAAGACCTTCAGGTGGCTTAAGTTTAATTAAAGTCAAACTAAGTACAGGTAATCCTCATTTAGTGATTGAATTGGTTTCTGTGGAATGGTTGGTAAATGACACTGTCACTAAGTGAGCCCTGTGACACTGGAGGGCACTGCAAAGACCACTGGTAACTGCCATCTCATTCAAATAAAGTTCTTTCATACAATGTCCTGTGCCTCATCTGTTTTTTTTTCCTCCTCTTTGCAGACCAGAGAGATTTCTTTAATAAGCGATCTCCTCCTGACCTGCTTTTCTCTGTAGTGCAGTGCTTACCTAAACAGTGCTAACTGCAAGGTCAGCTCTGTGACCTTAATTAGTTGATTAGAACCTTCTGGCCAACAGGCAGTTGCTGCCTGCAACTGACCAGTCCTTGATCAGTTTCAAATGAAGCTGTTATGCTAAATAAAGTTACTTTTTCACCAGTCATAATTGTGAATGGTCCCTATCTGAGGCAGTCGCTAAACAAATAGGCCTGTACACCTTTGAGGCCACTCTGCAGACTAATGCCCAGGACTTATCAGAGGCTTGAAACAGCACTGCTAGTTGTCAAAAGCACCAGCTCCCAAGTAAGGCACCGTCCTCATGAATTAAACTAGTGATTTTTCTGGTATTAAGGTTAAGCAAGAAAGAAATATAGCATTTTTAATAATTAACCACTACATTTGTTTAAATATTTCTTGAATATGGAGCTTGTGGCAAACTTACTTGATGGTCTTTGCATGCTGGGTCCATACACAAAAAAAGACACTTCCACCAGCATTTTAGATAAAGGGGCCAGAAGAAATGGAGTGGCCTGTCTTGTTTGGCTAAAGTGAGAGGAATCCCTTACTTTATCAGATCAACAAGGCACACTTCATAGTGGATCCTTTTAGTGATCAGAGCCAAGTTGAATCTACCAAATGACACCACAGGCCGAGGTTCTACTACTGATCCTGTCTGGAAAGGTTATAGTAAGTTTCCAAAATTCAGGAAAGTTGTATGAGATCCTTCCAGAATATTGCCAGGATTCTTATCACAATTTGAAAACTTAAACCTACAAGCACTTATTTCAGCATTTCTTTTTCATTCTTTGTTTTGAAAGATTACAGATATAGTCCTGAGAGTACAAGATTAAAACAAAAAGAAGGGGTTAAAATGTAAAGAAATAAAATGAAAATATCCATTGTAATAAACGATGCTTGTGTTTGTTTGTTTTTTGTTGGATGTGATATTTAATGGTATATGATACTGAAGAGACTATTAATTCTACCCTGATGTGAGAATTGGGATCTTCCCTTCTGCCATTAGGGAGGGTTTAGGGTTTTTTGGGTTTCTGGGCTTCCTCTCCCCTCTTCCCTCCCTCCCTCCCTCCCTCCCTCCCTCCCTCTCTCTCTCTCTCTCTCTCTCTCTCTCTCTCTCTCTCTCACACACACACACACACACACACACACACACACACATTTGTATTATAAGTGATCTTCACCCATGATGGTCTTAGTTCAGAGATTTGGTGACTAGGTTAAACTGGCATATATTCCACAAAAGGAATAATTGAAGTAATAACATTTAACCAATGGCCCAGATGACAAATACTCTGACAAGCAAACAGGTGTTTATAGAATAAGCTATTGTAACAGTAATAATCCAGGATTAAGGACATAATTATTTCTGGCAGACTGTTTATTGTTAACCATTGAATTTTCCATTCAGGGTCAAGATATGTATAGTTAAAAATCAAACAGAAGTGTGAGAGGATATTAACATTTCCCACTTTCCTATCGGCCATCATCTTAAATGGCTAAGGAGACTGTGAATACGAATTGCATCCCATCTGCCTGTTAGATCCCACCTCTGTCATTTTCCTGGAAAGAAATTACTTTGAATGTGGCTATTGTCAATGCTGCTAATATTGAATATTCTTGCTTTGACAATATATGCAGAACTGTCTGGTATTTTTAGAGTTAAATCAGGTGACAGGGAAAGGGGAGGAGAATATAAGGAAGGGGGGGAGAAATGGAAGTGAATCTTTGCCCTCCAAGTTAATTGGAAGATGTGAATCATGACCCCAAAATAGGGGAGGGGAAATGCCTGGAATGTTATGTGCAAAGGGAAGGGAAATTCAGATCTTAGCATTTCCACCATGCCATGCTGACATCTCTGTAATACTAATGAAGGCTTTTTAGGTTAAAAAAAAATGCCTGAAAGTTCTCTGAAGTGTTTCGTTAATCAGACACATGACAGTTATCTCAGGTCATAAAAGATGTGGCCAAAGCAGCATCTTTTTATTTGGCAGCAAATCTGTGCATTTCTGCTACCAGGGAAGCTCCCTGTGCTTGCTTTCTGTATACAGAGGCATGGTGAACATAGGAAGAAAAGAGACAAGGTGCAGTAGCTAGGCTGAACAACATTTGCGACAAGCACCTGAGCTTCTTTGTGTTTTCCACAGGTTATGTGTCAGATCCCATGAGTACACTGAGATTTCCTTCCTGCAGCAACAGTGGCAGCTTTGAAGACAGTGGCTGACAGCAGGAACCATCTACCTGCAGCGAGAATCTCCACCAATTGGCAGCAACAATTCTTCCTCTGTCGCCACGGTTCCCAGGCATCATACATTACAGCAAAGAGCCTTATGCTGGCTTGTTTATTTACTGTTAGCTAATGCTTCCCCCGTAAATTACTCCTTCACCATTTTTTTTCCTATTCCAGTAATTTAAAGAAGGCAAGGAAACATAAATCAGCTAAGTTGCAGAATTTAGGAGAGGGTCTGTTCACCCAGGAATGTACTGTATTCATGCCAGTAAAAGTAATTAGTGGGCCCGATATATATTTTCTCTAGTAAGCACGAAGAAAAGAGGGGAAAATAATTGTTACATTGTGAGAAATTGCCAACTTAGGACTCCCCACAGTGGAAAAATTATACTTTCTTTCTTTCATGGCAGGAGATAAATTTAATGCTCCACGTTTCCTTAGGATTGCTCGTTTTCTTTTTCACCTATTCATCCTTCAATCTCATCCATCAGCTGAGGTGGCTCCACAGAATCTCTTCCAAAGCTCTGGATCCGTGTTTCTTGACCTCAACAAATTTAAGAGTGTGGACTTCAACTCCCAGAATTCTGGGAATTGATGTCTGCAAGTCTTAAAAGTTGTTGAGATTGAGAAACACTGCTGTCAGCAATCACCTGCCCTTCTAATTTAATGTTCTTTATATCTTCCCTGGGTCTCTTTTGCTTAATCTATGTCGAAACACCCAAAAACTCAGCCAGAGCTTCTTTTAAAAAAAAAAGCTAATTTGTTACAAACACTTTGAATTAAAACTACAGTGCAATGCAGCTTAATGTGGCATTGTTCAAAATTGTTAACTGATTAATATCCAATGTCCAGGTTTATTTTCTTTTGCTCTGTTTGGTGTGGCTAGTTTATTCATTTATTTTAATGTTCTCTTGAATGATTAACAGAGTTTGTAGAGTGTAACTCCAAGAGGGATGCAATTCAGATTATCTGATCTTTATAGCTTTTCTTGAATGTTGTCCAGTCATATTGTTCCAAGGCTACAGTGAGATGTAGTCAGATTTTAAATTTTCTTTTACTATTAACAAGCTAGTCATTTCCTAAAGCTGCCCACGTGTAGAACCTTTTTTTTAACAAATTTTATAAAATGTACATTTTAAAAACAAAAATGGACATGATTCAACTTCCCTGGCTTCAACAGTGCTATTAGTATTACCTTATGTTACAGAAGGAAAAACAGAAACTTAAAATACATTCTATAACAGGACAGAGTATAACAAACTGTGCGTCTATAAATTTTTTGATAAACCATCTTTCAATTGTCAACGTTGTATTTACATATCTTTCAGTTGTGTCCTAATATAGGTACTAATAAGAAGTCCTTATGATATCAACTAGTCAATTGATAATCATCTCAGTGATCCTCCTTATTTCTAACCTTGTAATGCCAGTAGTCTTCTGTTCCTTAAGTGTATCCAATCCTTTATCCATACCGATATTGCTGCTTGATAATATTTTTCCCAATTCGGGAGGCTGAACCCTCCTCTTTCCTTTGCATCCTGTAATAATTTTAATTTAATTCTCGGTTTTCACGTGTAGAACCTTAATGTAGTTCAGAAGACAATAAGCAAAGCATCTCATACCATTTGGGAATTTTATTTCCCTTCTCGTAAACAGCCCCCTACACATTTTAGAAACTGATCAATTTCTGTAAAGTTTGATATTATTTGATATTAGACTGGCTTCTCATATGAAAAGAGGAAGATATGAAGAGGAAAATGTGCAAAAACACCAGAAATACATTCTAATGAAAAATGTCCACATGTCTATGTATATATTTGGATGTAGAAAATAGATGTTCACCTTAGTAGTGAAAAAGGCAGCCATAATGAAATGAAATGACCCAGGGTTACTATTTTTTTTTATTTTTTTTTTAAAGCTGCATGTAATCCTTGGTGACCACAACTGGGACCTGCAACTTGGTTGTAAAGTGAAACAATCAGTAAGTGAAACCGTGGCTACGCTTGTGATCTTACTTCAGCTTTCCTCTGCTTTTCAAACCTGCAAAGGTTGCAAATGCAAGAGCTGATCGCCATTCATCACCATGGTATGGTCATTAAACAAGGCAGCTGGTAAACGAGGATTACCTGTATTGATGGATTTGGATCAAATGCAAACTGCCTTCACCAGCAACCTAACAAAGGAACAATCAGGTTTAAGCATCCCAACAGGTAATTTCGTGACAGAAGATTTTACAATAATGACATCAAATGAAAGAGGATGACTGTGCATGTATCTCTTCAGAATACAGTTGCAGAAAAGTGTGAAAGGCTGGAAGCTCAAAGCTGTCCCGCTGACACAAATACTGCTCCACAGTGTCACCTAGTGCTCCTAGGAGGAAAACCATTTTTGGTAATATTTTTCCTGTTCTAGTTGACAATACTTATACATATGAATGCAAGCAGAGATGTGACAAGACTATGACCCAGGGAATTGTTGGCTTTGCAAATAAACAAGCTAAACATAAAAAAAACATTTTTGTTCCCTCCAAGTTTTATGTGCTGTGGAGATAAATATAGATATAAATGTTTAAATTCAGAAATCAAACAATTCATATCACTGTTTTATAAGCTAGACAACCTGCAGGCTAGCAGTTAAACTCATGAGCTGTAGCAAATGCTTAAGTGTCTCAGAATCCAGAGGTTAATACAATGCAAAGTATTAAAAATGTCTTCATAGTCAGACTTGAAAAATATGTTAAGCTGGGAATCCTGTCCCATCAGTCACTCAGTGGGCAGTTTACATGCTCCATTGAGGAGTTGCACCACAATGAAAAATATAATGAAAACCACGAAACCCTCAAGATTAAAGCTTATTGTGGCAACAATATATGTTGTGAACCATAAACCACTTGGCCAGATCTGCAACATTTTGTACTGAGAACGATCCGAAACAGAATATTCAGTACAGGGAATGTTATTATCTGTTCATATGATTAGAACTTTCAAAACAGTAGATATAAGCCAACAAATCAGTGCCAAAAGGTATTCTCATCCCTTTGTGAAATGATCCTTCAGCAAAATAATGGCTTAGAGCTGAAATATAATAATATCATGGATTACATCAGACCTAGGTCAATGACTAGACAGTATCAATGACACCACCTGAAGTTATCTGTGGACTCCCTATATTAATATAGTTAACTCTGATAACCAGAAAGGTAGAAAGGTTTCCTACCTTTGTTAAACAGATTATGAATGTAAGATTGGCTTTGTTATGCCATAGATCTGTTTGGCTGTAAGCGACAATAAATGTCAGTTTCTAACCTTTATTCCACCCTTTTCTTCCCTCAACACTTTATTCTTAAGATTTATTCTTTAAGAGCTGTAAAATTGTGTTGTAATCAAATCTCTCTGCTGTTTTGCTGTAGCAGACTAATATAACTAACTGTTATATTAGAAACTTTTGGGGGGGATAGGAAAGGGATATCTTTTTTGGGATTTTTTTTTATTGCAAGTTCATCCTTCTCATATTCTCCCTTTCTCCGAGCTTCTTTTTTGCCTGTTAAGCATCGCTGAGCACAAGAAGCACAATTAAGACACCCCTACATGCGATACAGAAGGCTGAATGTGAACTCTGATCTTTCCTATTTCACTGTAATGAGCAAATTCTGCAGAAGGGAGCCAGGGAGCAGCCATGAATTCATTGACAGCTGCAGGTCGGGAAGAACCATCTGAGATGCCAAAATAATGGTGAGGAAGACACATCAATGGAAAACAAAGTGAGGGTGTGTAGGGAGTGTTGACAACTCTCTAGAGTACGTGAGAAACCTGATCTTATATTACACAGAGGGAAAAAGAGGAGACTCCATCAAAGTAAGAGAGTTCTCTACATACATTTTAAGCAGAATGGGTCTGATCAAAAGAGGACAAGGGTGGATTGGAGCTGACTGGACAGGCACTTAAATATGATTTTGACATTAGCTATGACAAACTGTTCTCCAGGCTAGTCAGGGCACTTAGTTGACATTCTGCTTTCAGACACCTGCTCCCTGCTCATCTCAGCTGCCTACAACAGCCTTCATTGGCCACTTAATGGCAGAATCTGCTACTGATCAGAGTTGGTGCAAATCAGTATCTGAATGCAACATGCCAGTGAAACGGGGCTACAGAGTACAATTAGAGCCAGTGCTGTACAAGCATCTCCATCCTAAGGTTTTATTACTGGAAGAAATGCACCAGAAGGTTGTTGGGCTTGAAGAAAAAGGCCCATTTCCTTATTAAAGAGGAAAATAAAGATATTATTAAAGTCTGTTTCTCTTTTCTGTTTATATATCAGCTTTCCTCCACAATAAACTGCATCAGGCACAAAACGTTTCTGGCTAGATGTTGAAGGTGACTGGTAGGTAGTTTAAAAGATGCAATTTTCCATGCTATAGTTCTCCCCAAGAGAATTTCTCCATGATTGCTACTGTTAGAAATATAGACCATCTCTGAGTGAAGAAAGATACTAATTGCAGCCCAGTTTATATTTGCTTGAGTAAATTCATGTTTTTCATATCTTGCTTAGATAAAAAAAATGCAACACATTCAGCTTTTCAGGACATAAAGTCATTGCAACAGGATTCACTTGTTGGGTTGGTGCCTATCAGCTAGCAAAGGTGTGGGAGCCAGAGAGAGAAGGGGGGAAGGAGGGAGGGGAAAGAAAGAAAGAAAGAAAGAAAGAAGGAAGGAAAGAAAGAAAGAAAGAAAGAAAGAAAGAAAGAAAGAAAGAAAGAAAGAAAGAAAGAAAGAAAGAAAGAAAGAAAGAAAGAAAGAAAATCTCTGTGCAATGCATCTCCATTAACAGGTCCACTCAAGTGTAAGAAATTAATGAGGACTAGAAATAGAACAAGGGAAACAGCAAGAGGAAAAAGTTATTTTAATTGCCTGATCCAGTGCCAGCATATGACCCTTTACATTCACAGGGGAATTTTGTTTCATTTGCTGATTCTAGATAGTTGTTATTGTAAACTTCCATAGTTTCAAATGCAAAGCACTTGACAAAGCCAACTGGTTGGATTCAAGCAAAGCAAACAAATTGTTTTATTGGTAATTAATATAATCGCCTATTAGAGGAAAACACTGCCTCAGTTAATTGGTCTCTATAGAAGGAATATCAAGTCTTCCAGGGAAAACAGGCTGCTCAGAAATGCTGAGTTATTAATTCAAATGGATTTTTTTAATCAAAATGTAAAATCCACCCTAGCATAGTGTCCCCATGTTGCTGCTGATGTCAAATTAGACTTGTCCCTTTCCCAGAAATAAAGTATATTTGAAATACACGAATACACACATACACACACAAAGAGAGAGAGGGGGAGGGAGGGAGAGAGAGAGAGAGAGAGAGAGAGAGAGAGAGAGAGAGAGAGAGAGAGAGAGAGAGAGAGAGAGAGAGAGAGAGAGGGAGAGAGAGAACCACCCCCACCAAGGTATTCAAGTTCATTCAATTAGCTGTAGCATCATCTAATTGTTGGCAACCTTGAACATCCAAGCTGTGATTTATGATACAATATTTTTAAAAACAAACAGGCAGAATATTCACTCAGATGAGTACTCTACAAACATGCTTCAAATTAATTTTTTAAAAAAACTTTTTGAAATTTGGCAATTGATTAGACTATAGCTTGACAACTGTGGACCCTGCATGAGCAATTTCATCAAGTCCTAGTGGCTCTTATAGAGTGTTTTATTTTATTTATTTATTTATTTATTAAATTTTTGGGCTGCTCATCTCATTGATACAGCATCTTACAATATGATAAAAAGTTTAAAAAAAGGCCTACAAGACAATTAAAATTAGAGGAATTAAATAGAAAAGCTAAAACCCAAGTGTTGCCCCTTTCGGATTTAAAAACAATATTAACATGTAAATGCATTATCTGAAAGTTTAAACTCCATAACCGAGAAGTTCTTAATGTAATTACTTTCAGATTTAAAATGCATTTGGCCACTCATCCATGGGTCTTTGGGGGGGGGAGAAACAATCATCTTTGATGTTAACCAGCTGTACTATCTGCCAGTTCTGTGACTTACAAACAATCGTAGTTCCAAAGCTGATTTGATTCACAATGATTTTGTTATTAAAAAAGATTATGCAGAGTTTCTAAAGAGACAGACACACAACACTTTTTCATCAAGAACAGCACATCACAGTCTAGTATATTATTGCAAAGGATTGAGTGCATCATAGTCCACTCCCAATTAGAACTATTGTATGGACTCTGTTTACTTGTATCCATCTTTGTCTCGGCCTGAAATCCAAGTGTGGAATGGGTCCATTAGAAGTGCCCAGGGAACAGACTTAGCCAGTTATCTGGGAGCAATTTCACTCAGTTGGACCTGAGGAAGTGGATAGGGTCCTTTGGGCTGTTACGGCAACTACTTGTTTATTAGATCCTTGGCCCACCTGGTTGCTAAAACCACCAGGCGGTTGACTTGCAGGTGGGTCCAGACAGTAATTAATACATCATTGCAAGAGGGAATATTTCCAGGACCATTTTAGGAATCCTTGGTCTGTTCCTTCCTTAAGAAATCTTCACTGGATCCCACCTGCCTGGACCATTTCCATCCAGTTTCAGGGAAGGTGGAGGAAAAGTGGTTGTGCTGCAGTTTCAGAGAGCCCTGGATGAAACAGATTATCTGGACCCCTTTCAGTCAGGTTTTAGGCCTAGTTATGGGACACAGATGGCATTGGTCATACTTGTGGATGATCTGTTTGGTGGTAACAGGTTTGGGGTAGTGCATTCATCCTTGATCTTTTTGACCTCTCAGCAACTTTAAAGCCCTTTATGGCATGGGTTGAAGATATATGAGGAACCATCTCACTCCAATGGGGCTAACCTACTCCACTCATGCCAGCAGAAAGGGCCTATTTTGAATCCCATATAGACCAAAGAATTTCAGCTGGTGGAGTCCAATAAAGAGCCTTTTCTGATGTGGCTGACCAGGTAAAAATCTCCATTTTCAGGGGGTCCATCATCTAGGTTTTTAGCCTTTCTATTTAATTTTTTTTCTTTTCTAGTACTTTTTTTACTTGTAATTATATTATAAGCCACCCTGAATCACAGTAGATGGGCAGCCTCTGTAGTGAGATGGGCAGCACAGAAGCATAATAAATAAAAAATAAATGTATAAACAATTGTATGGTATACTATGGACATATATATTCTTCTGTATATAAACTTATAATATAAAGAATTTCCCCCCCATAAAAATATAGAAACAAAGATATTACCTTTAAAAGTGGGAAAAACAAAAAGGATTATATATTATGATGTATACACTGAAATATATTGTTTGAATGAAAAACAAAACATGCTTCAATTTGTCTTCCACAAGGAGAATTCTACCTTGATTAAAAAAAAGTATTGCATAAAACATGACAGAGAACGTACATTATCTGAAATGCTACTATGTTTATAATATTAAAGCCCTTTATGGCAATGGACCAGGTTACTTGCGGGACCATCTTCAGCCTCATGAATCCCAGCGACCGGTTAGGGTGCATAGGGCTGGCCTCCTACGGGTCCCGTCCATCAGACAATATCATCTGACGGGTCCTAGGACAAGGGCCTTCTCTGTTGCTGCCCCAGCTCTCTGGAACCAGCTTCTCTCAGAGGTTCGTACTGCCTCCTCCCTCCTAGCTTTCCGGAAACTTTTGAAGACCTATTTATGCTGACAGGCTTGGGGGGTATGAACTCTGTTCTGCCCCCGGGCCGAGGAATTGTGCTTCCATCGTTGATT
Source organism: Bothrops alternatus (assembly GCA_034064705.1). Lineage (NCBI taxonomy): Eukaryota > Metazoa > Chordata > Lepidosauria > Squamata > Viperidae > Bothrops > Bothrops alternatus. The sequence continues at coordinate 4,477,989 of JARGCV010000049.1, forward strand.
GTGTATTTGATTGTGTTTGCATGTTGTATGTATGGATCTTTGGATTGGATGTTATTATTATTATTAATTTTTATATGTAGCTGTATTGTTGTTGTGAGCCGCCCCGAGTCTTGGGAGAGGGGCGGCATAGAAATTTGATAAAATAAATAAATAAAATAAATAAAATCTAATACAAACTAAACTTAAAGAAAGAAAAGAAAATAGGCAGGAGTAAAAAATAAAGGAAAAAGAGAAAAAAAGAAGAAAAAGAAAGGTAAGAATATACTAAAGAAAAAGAAATATATAAAAAAGTGACTTGCAACCTTTATTTCAACAAGTATAAATTCTTCTCTCTCTCTAAAGTTACATTTATCTCTTCATCCCAAAATCCATCTTATCTATAAATAAATCCATAAAGCATCATCCTTTCAGTCCTGGTCTCTCTCAAGGATAAAATAAAATATAAAAGTAACAACATATCTTATTTTATCCTTGCTCTATATACCAACTTTATATTCCTTCCTTTTATTTATAAGGGTTGCTAAAAATAAGAACATATTTTATCCTTGATCAGATGTACCAACTTTATATTGCTTCCTTTTATTTCTAATAGTCTTAATTTTTAGTTTATTCAAATATTGTTTTAAGATTGGACTTCTCTTCATTTCTTCTTTGTCCCATTGCATAGTCTTCTAAACAAGCCTCTTTTGAAAATCCAAAACCAATTTTTATTCTAGACCCTTTTAAAAATCATTATCTTGGCCTAAGAGGTATATATCTACTTTCAATATCATCTCTATATTGTCAAATAACTTTTGTTCTACATCTGACTTTTCTTCAATGATATATTTTAAATATAGCATATCCATGATATGCTGTTTGTTTTTGATATTACTGTTTGTTGATATTACTTTGTTGATATTATTATGGTATTATTTTCTGATTCCATTCTTCAAAAGTCTCTTCTAGTAGTTTTATTGTCATTACAATTTGCACCATCTTGCATATCTTTCTTCTACCTAAAATCTTTAGTCTCCCTTAGTGTCCAGTTTTTCAAATCGTAAAAACCTAAACAGAATCGATTTCCCATGAGAAATTGTTTGTATTTTGTAATTAATTCCATAATCTTATTCTAAAAGTTTCAATATTCCAATTTTATCTGGACCCTTAGTCTATGTATTGCTTTATCAGAACAAAATAGTTTCCTATTTATTTCAGATTCTTTAAATTATTACACTTATAAAGCAGTTGCTCTGCTTTTGTGGAGCTCTCTTCAGTTCACCATATTCCCACATATGCAATATCACTGTTTTAAGTGAAAAAGATACTTTTCTGAGTAGTTTATGTCTGCTGTTTTGAAAATCCCAAAATATCAGAAATGAAAATCAAATCAGGTATTAATGTTGGTTAAACAAAAATATCTCATGCATGCTTCAATTTATCAATGGCATGGTTCTGAGGGAAATGATCTTTACAAAAATTATTTGACACACATACAACAATTAAGCATATAGGAACTATTTTTCCATTACATCTGTACTCATCATAGTACAAAACATGGATTACAACTCTCACCATGAAGTGAGAATGAACCTTGCATCACCCATTAGAACTTTCATAAATCAAATCTGATCACATCATTAAGAGTCAGCCTTAAATCTCAGTGTCAACTTTGAAAATGAGCATGGTTGTGGCCATTTTCCCTATTCATTTTCAGTTGACACATTGAAAGGGGGTCAGGGGGGATTGCCAAGTGCTTCACTAGTCAAAATAATCTTTTGTCCCATAGGAACCAAGGTAATTGGCTGCTCCGGAGACTGCTGGCTGGGCGTTTCATGAAAAGCCCAAGAAGATGTATTGGGGAACGTAGTTGCTTGATAGCTTTAGAGGTGGGATTTCTTAACTTTGTATTGGGAAATTGTTACATGTGTCTTCAGACTTGGTTTTACTTTTGATGTGCTGATACTTTGTAACTAATAAACATTTTTTTTGAGGAATTTCCAAGCCTCGGAGTTCTGCTTTTTTTGTCTCTGTCTGTTGGAGCCATGACACTCAGACTGTGTGTAATCTCTCTAACCTTAAACATTTATCCACAACTGTGAACGCTGGATTGCAACAATCTGATGAACCACTTTACAGCGTAAAAAAAATAAATATTATCACTTTGTACTAATTCAAACCAATGTCCTGTTAATAAAAACTCTGGATGAGCAAGCAAAACATTCCACTGGCCATGCAAATTTTCATGAAATTCAGTACTTTTTGTTACTTGGTGTGTGTGTGTGTGTTCCTGTGTTATTATACTGTGGGTGTTAATAAAAATCACTCAATAGTGAGGTCAGCAGCATATAAATTTAGTAAGTAAGTAAATAAATAAATAAATATGTCACCTTGCAGCCTTTAGCTGCCTAACCCTGCTTTCTAACATGCTAACAGAAATTTTGCTCAGTGCTACCATAGTATAAAATCCTAGTGTAGAATCTATATAATAAGGCAATGGGAACAATTCCCTAAACATGGCATGAAACAGTATTCAATTAATGCTTTTGTTCTCAGACATTAATGTGTGTTGCTTTGGCAACTGTAGGTTGGTAGGTTTTCAGAATAATTGCTGCCAGACAGATGGTTAAATGACACACAGCTTAATACTGTGCCTATTCACTTGGAACCAAATCCATCAGATTTGGTGAGACTTCTGCTGCAAGACAGTGTGTTCTGGAGAATGCAGAATATCGGCAGATTTCGATCAACAGAATAATCTCCTTCTAGGTGGGTACTAATATTACTGCATGTAATAACAGATGTTTCCTAAATTCCTATTCCAGTTTCTCTGTTATTTTACAAACATATAAAAATTAATTTAGACAAAAATAAGAAACAGGAGTATGCAGCTAGAAGCCAAATACCTGTGAAACTCTGGTACTGGGATAATCCACTGCTTTTTTTTCTACTTACATTGGCTGGGTTGAGATGCTACATTAACACTGCCGCTGATTTAATCAGGCTTTATTGATTGGGTTCATGGAATTTACTAAAGTCATAAACCAGGGTTTACAAACTCACAGTAAGATTCATATATTACCTTAAGCCCAAATCAAGCAAAGCACTGTGACTTAGAACAATGTATGATTTAAGCCATTATAACCACAGAATGGCAAAACTGGTGTCATGACATCAATCTACAAGCTCTGCCCTTTTGTGTCCCAATGTCCCAAAAGGTAAGTACCTAAGGAATGTAGTTTGCACTGTGATGTCATGTTCTGTCATTTTCCCCCTCCTGTATTTATAATGTTAAAAAAGAAGGGGGGAAAAATCCTTCCTAAAATTTCCAAAACAAACAGCATGCTGTTTTCTGAGATAAATGCTATACTCTTACAAAGAATAAATTTAAGAGCTTTAACCGATATAGTTGTTAGTGTTGAAAGACCAACTTCTAACACATTAAATATTCAGGGTTCATAACAGCCAATGGGAAAATTATAAGAAAACTATGAAAGTAATGAAGAACACTGAAAGTCTGGCTCTAATGGATTTGGTAACATTATTGATTTTGTATTCTGGCATCACTCTTTCTCCTCAGCTTTTCAATTTAAAATGTAGGGATCGGTCAGAGATCTTTTCTCTCACTTTCTCTCATTCCTTTTCTTGTGAATTTATTTGTGAGCAGATGTACATGGTATTTCTGCGCAGTAACACAAAGCTTTGTAGAATCTAGAATCCATCATATGCAAGTACTTATTCAAGGTAGCTGTACTGATAAATGATGTCACCTATCTAGATAATGGCTGAATTCCCGGGAATCATGGGATAAAATCCAGCGCAAAGCCAGAGATTTTCAGTCCCCACACTTTTTGTTCAGGCAAATCCCAGAATGAATCCAAGCCCATGGCAAAAAGTGGAAAGATATAAATCATATGACTGAATGAATTATCCTTGTTTATACCTACAGTAGCACACAGCATATAGCAGCAATCTGATTATAAGGTACTGTAGTCTTTGACTTATAACTGGTTGCTTAGCGACCATTTGAAGTTCTGATGGCCCTATCTAAGGGATACTTATGACCTGGAATCAAAGTTTGGATGGTCACCTCCCAGTTACGTGATCACATTTTGGGCACTCGGGAACTGGACTGGTTTACAGCCATTTGCATCCTGCAGTCATGCGACCACATTTTATTATGATTTTGCCAAAAACTAGCATTTACTTCTGGTTTTTGGAAAAAACGAGTCATAGAAAACCATAAGTTTGCTTAATGACTGTAGGGTTCATTTAATGACCACAGCCAAAAAAGTTCATAAAATCAGGTCAGTCACATAACTGATTTGCTTTATGACCATCCTGAGTTACAACCATTAAGGGCAGGTTCCATTATGGTTGTAATTTGAGGATTGCTAATATCGGTCTTTATGGATGATGCAGCTCCCCTTTTAGCTGTGGTATCAATCAATTTGGCTATACTTTCTACATTATGCACAGAATTAAGTTCAAGACCAATGACAATCTTTCAAAAATCTAATCAGGAGTCACCCCGTACGACTCTTTGGAGAATGTGAGTGAACGTCAAGCACTTCCCTTCTGCTAAATTTAAAAAGAACACATAAGATACAAAGGGAAGGAAAAAGGCCATAAAGTACATACAAATGTTCAAATCTGTTTGCAGGTGTTTTATTGTTCTACATAAAGACTTCAAGTGACTCTTACTGTGCAGCAGAATTAGCTGGTTGATTTTGGGAAAGTTCCCGTTACATAATAATTCTGTTTTGTTTTTAAAAGAAATGTGTGGCAGCTGTTATACAGGCCTCATTATTGATATTTTTAGAATTATAAAGGAATGCTATTAATGAAATAAGTTAGATAGGATTTTGTTTGTCTGCAGCAGTCCTGGTGCATAGTGGCAGAAGTGTGTGAAGGAATCAAAGAGGGCAGTTACCCAGGTGGCACCAATCTAGAATGATTTTCTTGAAAAAAGTTACTAAATGATCATGGTAGTCAGGACAACAATGGAAAGATGGATGGCAAGCATCAAAAGAATATAAGAAGATGCTTGAATAAGTCTGTGTTTCCACCAAGTCTTGAGGCAGCAATGATGAGATGGGAAGTTCCAACCCCAAAGCATTCTGGGAAAACAAACAAATACAAGATTAGTTTAAAGGATATAGAGCAGTGTATCTCAACCTTATCAACTTTAAGCTGGCTGGACTTCAACTCTCAGAATTCCCCCAGCCAGCAATGCTGCCTGAGGAATTCTGGGAGTTGAACTCCACACAGTTTAAAGTTGCCAAGATTGAGAAACACTGGTACAGGAGATAATTCTCTGGAAATTTAAAAGAGACAAGTACGGCCCCAGCATTTTTAAAAAAAATAGCTGTAGATTCTTGAGGCAGCACAAATGAGGATTTATTTTAATCGAGCCCATTAAAGAGGGACATATTCTTTCTCAACTATCCCTAGTGGAGAGGACAGTGCTGTTTTTAAATCTAGGAAGGATTCACATGCAAATGATTAGCATAACATTTACTATTCAATATTTAGTTCCTGATTAGCATAACTTGTGATTCAGAATTTGAAGTCTGGAAACTGTAGCACTTTTAGAAGCAAAATACCTAAGTATGTCTTCTGTACCTTTATATCAGGAAGAAGCAATCTATGGTAATAATGAAACACTGCAGTGACTTCCTTGGCTTTCAGTTGTTTGATATGCAGGGTAATTGCTCAACACACTTTTTCCAAGGCAAAATAAGAAGTGGCAAGTAGTCTTTATTGGCAACAGGGCAAGCAAAAAGTATAGCTCCGGCCTCAGTCTTAAGTTAATGGTATATGCAGAGGGTGAGCTTACAACTAGAAAATACTATAATGTGGTAGGTCGCTTTTGTATCCCATTAACTGGACTGCTTTAAAAGAACAGAGATGTGATGATAGACTAGACATGTGGTGGGGAAATGCAAAAGTTCCACATCTGGAGCATACCAGGTTGAAGAAAATACTTATGAGTTCAATTTTAAGTTGAGGGTTTAGAAAAAGAGTTAATGGGGCCAAAAGGACATATTAAAGTGCCCTATTGATCAGCAGACCAAACTGCCAGTGTCAGGGAAATTGCACGTAATTGGCTGAGAATGACGAGAAAATAGCTCAGGACAACTTTAGCATTTGGGAAATATATCTTTCTCTCCCTCTCTCTTCTCCACCAGATAGGAATGATTTAAGTAAGATCGGAATATGAACAGATGAGGAGGAAGAGGAAATCCAAGGTCTATCAGCTACTACAGACAAAGAGGTGCTTTCCTCTGGATAATCGATTGGGCAGTAAATGATGATCTTCTGCATCAAAGGAAGCCAAACCCAGATCAGCACTGTCCACCCAAAACCTTCTCACCACTTGAGAGATCTAGTGTGCAACCTATTGCTAAGTCAGATAACTGGATTAGCTGTGCAGACAAAAACCCAATTTTAATTAAACACCAAATCTATAGCTCAAATAACAGTACTGAAAGCATTACTACAGTGGAATACAGTATTAAACCTTGTCCTATAAGCTGCTATAAACTCATCAGGAATCATGGTTTCAAGGTGCTAAGTCAATTAGTAAATAACTTCTTTAAATAAGTCTAACCGCAATCATTTCTTTCTCAAAGAATTAAATATATATCCCCAGTGAATTACTAGGATTAATTAATTCCTATAACAGTTGAGCATGGTTTATTGAAGAAATGTTCTTGGCTGAGTTTATATATAAATGTACACCATACCCCAGAGTTTACAGATCACAGTGGTTAGCTTCAGATAATATGCCAAATGAAAGCCACACCATATTATGGGGCAAGTGTGAAGCAGGTCTTAATCCATTTAATTAATCCATGACACATTGGGGCCAGAGCTCAGATAGTAGACATGATTTGACAAATATATAATAATTCAAAAATTCCCTTCTCAGCCCTATGAGTTGTTTGTATCTTCCTCAATCTACCAGAGGATTGGGACTTTGAGAGTTCTTCACAGCACCTTAGCTGTTCTTAGCATTGCACTCTTCTGGACAAAGAACTCTGATGTTGTCCATGGAATCTGATGGAGCCACTCAGCCAGCTTAAGAGTCACAACTCCAAGTGATCTTACCACCACTCTGGGACCACTTTGGTCTTTAGTATATTAGAACCTTTAAACTCCCAGATCTCTAGTAAAGTACCTGAAATTGAAGAAGTTACATAACACTCATAGAAGTGAGAAGGGAATTTATATATCAGCACATGCTCACCTTCAGTCTAGGTGTCTGTCTTCTCAGTCAGTTCCAGTAAGTTCTTGGCGACACTCTCTTTCATACTCCTGGGAGCTCCAAAGAATGGTATTTGTCATTGTGATCATTTCATCTGTAGTCTCCTCCAATCCTATTTCACAGTTCATATTTTCATCTTTTTCATCTGAAGGGGTTTCTTCTGAAGGCTCCCCTATTCCTTCTTCTGAAGGCTCCCTTATACATTCTTCTGAAGGCTCCCCTATTCCTTCTTCTGAAGGCTCTCCTGTTCCTTCTTCCGAAGGCTCTCCTGTTCCTTCTGAATGCTCCCCAGTTCCTTCTTCCTCACTGTTACTGCTCTCAATTATCTCCCTTTCTTCATCTACTACAACAGCAAAAAAATCTTCACTCGTGGCACACTCCTGAGTTGATTCGTCTTCTGCTGATCTTTCCACCGAAGGTTCTTCTTTATCTTTATCATTTTCACTGATCTGTGATACTTCTGTTATCAGTTGCTGTATCCCTATTAAGAGAGCTTCTTCTACATCTGCAAGTGTTATCATTCCTTCTCTCATCTCATCTCCTGTGTCTGATTCATCCTGTTCCTTCTCCTCTTCAGGAGCTATGACTTCCTCCTGTACTTCCATGTAAAGAAATGTTTCCCTTGTTCCAGTCTTGTCAGATACTCCAGTTTGGACACTAGGTTCTTTTTTCATTTCTCCTCCAACGAATGCTTCTTTTTGTGGGGCTGATTCAGAAGTATGTTTTATTTCTGCTATAATCTCTTCTCTCCTGGTGACTAACCCTTGCTCTCCAAAGGTAGTTTCATTCAGAGATCCTATGACGACAGAAAGCACTTCTCCCTTTGCTTCTGAATCTTCTGTTTCTTCTTCCCGAAGTTTTGGTACAACTTTAACTTCTGCTTTCTCTTCAAATGCTACCTCAGTCTCTGGCTTTACAATTTTTGCCTTCTGTTCCAAGGCTACCTTGCCCTCTGCCTTCTTTTTAAGTATCCTCTCAGCTTCTGCATCTTCAGCTTCTAAATCCTTTCCAGCTATCACTTCAGACTCTGCTTTTATACTTTCTCCTTTCCGCTTAAGTGTCATCTCGGCTTCTGCTTCTTCAGCACCTAACTCCCCTTTAGGCACCACCTTAACTTTGGCCTGTCCGGGTTCTGACTTCCTTTTAAGTGTCCACTCAGGTTCTGCCTCTTTGACTTCTAATTCCTTTTTAGGTATCACATCAGCCTCTTCCTCTATAATTACTGTCTTCTGTTTAAGTGCTTTCTCTATTGCCTTTCCTTTAAATGTCAACTCAGCTTCTGCTTCTTCAACTTCTAATTCCCCTTTAGATACCACATCAGCCTCTGCCTCTCCAGTTTCTGGCTTCCATTTCAAGGCAACGTGGCCTTCTGCCCTCTTCCCCTCAGCTTCTGACCCTTCAACTTCTAATTTCCTTTCAGTTATCTTATCAAATTCTGCCTCTATAGTTTCTGCTTTTCCCTTAAGTGTCACCTCAGCTTCTGCTTCTTCAGCATCTAACCACCTTTCTGGTACCATCTTAGCTTTGACCAGTCCAGGTTCTGCCTCTCTTTTAAGTATCATTTCAGCTTCTGCTTCTTCAGCATATAACTCCTCTTTAGGTGCGACTTTAGCTTTGACCTGTCTAGTTTCTGCTTTCCATACAACTGTCAAGTCAGCTTCTCTTTTTTCAGCATCTAATTCCCCTTTAGGTGTCACCCTAGCTTTAACCTGTCCAGTCTCTGCTTTCCATCCAATTGTCACCTCAGCTTTTGCTTCTTCAGGATATAACTCTCCTTTAGGTACCAACCTAGCTTTAATTAGTCCAGTTTCTGCCTCTCTTTCAAATGACACCTCAGCTTCTGCTTCTTCAGCATATAAGTCTTCTTTAGGTACCATTTTAGCTTTGACCCGTCCAGTTTCTGCTTCCCTTTTAAATGTTACCTCAGTTTCTGCTTCTTCAGCATATAAGTCTCCTTTGGGTATCACCCATCCAGTTTCTGCCTCTCTTTCAAATGACACCTCAGCTTCTGCTTTTTCAGCATATAACTCCCCTTCAGGTACCATTCTAGGTTTGACACGTCCAGGTTCTGCCTCTCTTTCAAATATCATCTTGGCTTCTGGTTCTTCAAGATATAACTCCCCTTCAGGTCCCATCTTAGCTTTGATACGTCCAGGTTCTGCCTCTCTTTCAAGTGTCATCTCAGCTTCTGCTTCTTCAGCATATAAGTCTTCTTTAGGTACCCTCTTAGCTTTAACATATGCAGTTTCTGCCTCTCTTTCAAATGTTACCTCAGCTTCTGCTTCTTCAGCATATAACTTCTCTTCGGGTACCATTCTAGGTTTGACACGTCCAGGTTCTGCCTCTCTTTCAAGTATCATCTCAGCTTCTGCTTCTTTAGCATATAACTCCCCTTCAGGTCCCACCTTAGCTTTGACACGTCCAGGTTCTGCCCCTCTTTCAAGTGTCACCTCAGCTTCTGCTTCTTCAGCATATAAATCTCCTTTAGGTTCCATTTTAGCTTTGACACGTCCAATTTCTGCCTGTCTTTCAGGTATCATCTCAGCTTCTGCTTCTTCAGCATATAAGTCCCCTTCAGGTCCCACCTTAGCTTTGACACGTCCAGGTTCTGCCCCTCTTTCAAGTGTCACCTCAGCTTCTGCTTCTTCAGCATATAAATCTCCTTTAGGTTCCATTTTAGCTTTGACACGTCCAATTTCTGCCTGTCTTTCAGGTATCATCTCAGCTTCTGCTTCTTCAGCATATAAGTCCCCTTCAGGTCCCACCTTAGCTTTGACACGTCCAGGTTCTGCCTCTCTTTCAAGTGTCACCTCAGCTTCTGCTTCTTCAGCATATAAATCTCCTTTAGGTTCCATTTTAGCTTTGACATGTCCAATTTCTGCCTGTTTTTCAGGTGTCATCTCAGCTTCTGTTTCTTCAGCATATAAGTCTCCTTTAGGTACTACCTTAGTTTTGACACGTCCAATTTCTGCCTCTCTTTCAAGTGTCACCTCAGCTTCTGCTTCTTCAGCATATAACTCCCCTTCAGGTCCCACCTTAGCTTTGACACGTCCAGGTTCTGCCTCTCTTTCAAGTGTCACCTCAGCTTCTGCTTCTTCAGCATATAAATCTCCTTTAGGTACCACCTTAGTTTTGACACGTCCAATTTCTGCCTCTCTTTCAAGTGTCACCTCAGCTTCTGCTTCTTCAGCATATAAGTCTCCTTTAGGTATCACCTTAGCTTTGACACGTGCAATTTCTGTCTCTCTTTCAAGTGTCACCTCAGCTTCTGCTTCTTCAGCATATAAATCTCCTTTAGGTTCCATTTTAGCTTCGACATGTCCAATTTCTGCCTGTCTTTCAGGTGTCATCTCAGGTTTTGCTTCTTCCGCATATAAGTCTCCTTTAGGTACCTCCTTAGCTTTGACACGTGCAATTTCTGCCTCTCTTTCAAGTGTAATTTCAGCTTCTGCTTCTTCAGCATATAACTCTAGTTTAGGTTCCACCTTAGCTTTGACACGTCCAGTTTCTTCCTCTCTTTCAAGTGTCATTTCAACTTCTGCTTTTTCAGTGTATAACTGTCCTTTAGGTTCCACCTTTGCTTTGACATGTCCTCTTTCTGCATCCCCTTTAAGTGTCATGTCAGCTTCTGTCTCTGTGACTTCTAACTCTTCCTCAAGTCCCACATCGACTTTAGCCTCTCCAGTTTCTACCTCCCTTTTAAGTGCCATGTCTCCTTCTGCTTCCCATGGATATTCCATTTTCTTTCCTATCTCTTCTTTTCCTACTTTTCGTTTAGTTTTAACTTCTGTCTCATCAGTTTCTGCCTCTTCTTTAAGTGCCATCTCAGCACCTCTCTCTTCAGATTCTGCCTTTCTTCCGGATGCTTTTTGTTGTTCAATCATTTTCTGTCTTGGAGATAATCCTTTTACTTGTCCTTCTGCCTCTTCAACCCACATATCTCCTTTTGCTTTTTCCTTCTTTGCTAATTCTTCCATCAGCACTGCCATAGATTCTAAGCCGGGTTCAATATAAAGCCCTTCTTTCTCCAAGTCCAGTTTCTCTTCTGGAGCTGCCATTTTGAACTTTAGCCTTTCTTCTGCTCCTCTTTCTACAGGTTGTACTACAGTCTTTTCTCCTTGGGCTGTTTGCTCAATTGCCAAAATATCTTTTGCTCTTGCTTGTCTCTCTTTCTCTCTTTCAGAATATGGTTTGCCTGCTAACTTGTCTTCCTCAGTTATTTCAATTTCATGGTCGAGGAAGGCCTCTTCCACCAAAGGCTCTATTTTCTTGAGGGCTAAATCTTCTGTAGATATGGCTTTCATCCCAGTCACATCTGGATATTCTTGGTATAAATCTTCATCCCATCTGGATGAAATTCCTTGGATTGTTTCTTCCATCTCAGATGGAACCTCTCTTCCACTAGTGATTGCCTTTTCTGCAGCAGCTGCTTTTTCATCTCCATAGAGACCATCTTCCACTTTTAATTGTGGTGGTCTAAGTCCTGCTTCCAAAGGGGAAATGGGCCTCAATTCATATTTTCTCTCCTCATCTTCCCTCAAAAATGCCTCATCCTTTATTTCCTTTTCCATTACGTCAGCTTTTTTTCCGGCCTCTGCTTTATGTGTTTTCTCTTGAAAAATTTCTTTGGGTTCAGCTTCTCCTACCTTTTCTGGTCCCTTTCCAATACTGATCTTTTCTGCAGATGTTGCCTCCCAATCTTCACCTGTCTCATATTTTCCTTTCATCTTTTCTTTTGCTTCAAACCTGTCCTCTGTCTTAATTTTTTCTAATTCTCTTGTCTTTAAAGCTTTTGGTGCTTCAGTTATTTCTGCACCTTCTTCTCCCTCAAGGACCTGCCATCGCACATGTTCTTCTCTCTTTGCTGCTCTTGACTTCTCACTAATTTTGGCATCTTCAGTTTCTTCCCCTTCTGATCTAAATCCCTCTAAAACCTCCTCTCTGTCAGCAACTTTATGTTTTATTGCCATTTCACCTGTTTTTGTCATGCTCTCAATTTTTTCATCCTTGGGGGTTATTTCTTTTTCTATACTGGCCAGGTCTGATTCTGTGGGTTCTCTCTCCCATTCTCTTTCTCCTGCCAGAAATTCAGGTTTTACTCCCTGGTCTCCTCTAAGACTTGCTCTTTTGGGGGCTAGCAATTCTTCTGTTAGAGCTGCTTCTTTGGGGCCTTTACCAGCTACAAGCTCCTCTTCCTCAAGTACTCCTTCCTTGTCCATCATCTCTCTTTTCATTTGCTGTGCAGCCTTTTGCGATTCAGTCCTTCTTGATGGTTTTGCCAAGGAAACTTCATCTGGTGCTATTAAAATAAGCACAGTATGAGTTGTAATTGTGATAACTTTATCAGTATGGCATTTTTAAAAAATACATTGACATATGTTTCACCTGCCCTTGTTGGCCCAGCCATTTTGAATGGATAGCCATCAGTCACTTTGCTTCTTAGATTAACCTGAGAGAAACTGATTTGTGAAGGATGGTACAATATAATGGAAAATTGGACAAGTTAATTTTCTGGTCCCACATTATTCTACATATGTCAAGAGAGAAGAGTGTTCTGAAAACTTGCTTTTGTATGGTTCATTATTAGTCTGCCTTACAAACTACCTGGTATTCCTCCTACACTACTAATTTTGCTGCTTCTTTTTACACAAAACATTGCCAGCAAAGCCTTCCTTTTCCAAGCAAACTAACTATTATAAAATATTAAAGAGTGGCCATATCGCTGAAGTTGGACTACAAAAATGATAAATCAGTTAGAAGTTCTCCGCTGCAGAAAAGGTCCATAAAAAGGAAATAGTTTCAGAAAATTAAAAGTATAGGAATACAAAGGTTTTGCCTCCAAGATGGTGACAGGTGATCTCTTTTCTCTCGTGCACAAACAGCTGATTATGCAGCCAAACCTGCTCCCTAGATCTGAATGGGAGCATTAGGAACAACTAAGGACCCGATCCTAAGATGATCATATATCTTTGCAGAAGAGGGATCTTGATGACCACAATTCTCAGTAGGAGCAATCGGAGAATCAGGTCTTTTATCCTCCCTTCACTTTCACTTTTGCTCTAAGAAGTTGGTGGCGAGATAACTTACTCTCTGGTAGTGAAAGCTATTTGATTGATTTGCATGATTTTGTCTAACTATGTTTTGGTTTTTTTGTAAAATTCTCTTTTTTCTTTTTGGGAGTTTATATAGTTTTATTTTTTCAAAAAGTTAAAATACAAAGAAAAAAGGAATATAAAGGTTCTGAAATGCATTAAATCAAACATTAAAGGTCAATGTGTACACACATATACATAGGAATGATATATCTTGAAAACAAGTGTGGCCTTACATCAAAATAACTGAGAATTTATTTTAAAATCAAATACTTTAGACATTATATTCTAGACACTACAAAATAAGCCTGGTCTTAGTTGCTGAACTGAAATTATTGCCCACCTCCTCATGGCTTTGTGTCTATACAAATATAAGCATAAGGGGGAAAATGAGTGGATTAAATATCTGGTGTAATAATTTCTTTCCAAATATCCTAATGTTTTGAAAAACCTTCTAAAAATTGTAATGTTCTATACCTCCTGGATCTATCATAAAATAATTCCTCGCTTTAAAAAAATATATATGTATAAATGTACATTTAGGTTCATATGAATATGTATATGACTTTTCATGTAGTTAAAACAAGTGAATTAAAAATGCAGATTAGTAGGAAGTGAGAAATAGCTACCTGGAACCAAGAACAGAGTGTCTGTGTGTGTGTGGGGGGGTGTTTAAAAAATTAAGATGAGGAACCCACAATAAAGCCCTGCCCCTTTTTATGTTTGTTTTTTATGGTTGCTCTTCTCTTCTTGATTTTTTTTCACCCCTATGTATAAATGCACCTGACTTAGAAGCCTTATAACTACTTTCTAGAAATATCAGCAGAGGATCCACTCAGGAGGAATTGTGAGGAACAATAAAATATTCTGGTCTGGATGGGAATAAGTGCCTCATCAGAATATATACAGAAAAATAGTGGTAAACCTATTCGAGAATAATGAACCCTAATTGATTTGGGATTTACTTTTCCGACTGATTTCAGTGAGAATTATGCAACAGATAGTATAGGACTACATATAAACATAATGTCCAATGGACTTTGATAGGATTTTATTTTTGCCCAATTCTGTTTACACTAGTGTATTTTTACTTTAATTGGAAATACTGTACAAACTCTCTCATTATTAATTATGTTCAATAAATTATCTTCTAAAACCTTAAAAGGTTAAGGAAAATATTATAATGACATATATAAGAACACAGATTCTTATAGACCTTTCCGACCTGTATGCTTGCATAATGTAAGTACTTGGCACTAAAAACTGTTGAAATTGAAGTGCAGATAGCATCCATCTAGACCTTTATACTGTAGGTATTTCAACAAACAATCCAATCAAATAAGATATTATCTTGGAATCAAAACTTATTTCTTAGGGAACAGAGCTAAAGAAAGTGCTTATAATTCAGCCAGGAGAATAAAGGGGGAAAAAACACAGTATTATTAAGAAAACCTCCATTTGCCTTCTGACAAAATGGTTTATTGGAGCTGTAAAATTTGCATGGTATTGTGTGACATGGAAGAAGGTATCTAAACTCTTATTGGTCAGTCTCATGAAGAGGCTGCCAGTCTAACATGTATCCCAATGTTGGGGATTTGAGTACTGAAGGCCCAAACTATACATTACAGAAGATAAGTAACTGATACTGACTTTCATTTCCTTATATCAAATAAAACTCAACATCTGTATGTAGTTATAGGTTTCTTGTTCTTCGTGAACATTAATAACATGATTTGTTGAATAAATCCCAACTGAAGGTCATGCATAATGCTGAGCCATAAAGCACAGTTTAGAAACCAAAATTGCTGAGTTCCCACAACAGGCAATCAGAACTGTATAAAGTATATTGAAAATATGATTGCACCACCTGATGTGCATAAAATATTTCCCCTCTAGCAACAGTATGAAAACTTGTCAAGTATTTATATTTTTCTTCTTCTATACTTAGGGCTGGATTTTGCCTGGCTGAGATTTTAATTCACTAAGAAGGAGAATAAACAGCTGCTAAAATCTGACTTGGACTCTACCCATTCTTAAAATACTCTAGAATAGGAATGTGTCATTATTTGTGGAATCCCAGAGAGTTACTTTTGAGGATTCCTCAGAGGTTTCAATAATTTAAGACAATTTCATTTCACTATTATATTTTTCTTCCGTGTAATATAGATCTACAGAAGATCCTAAAAAGTGACCTGAAGTTTACTTTGTGTTCTTGTGATGGCAAAAATCCCCACTTGTTATGCTGGGTACAATTGTTGGATAAGACATAAACAAGCAAACTTTTTTTAAGTTGACTTCCAGGACATACAAGGAATATACAATCTTGTCAGCATTAATGACAAGATCATCCATGTGTGCTTATGTGTTACTTGTAAGAACTCGGAGGGTTTGGCAAATTAAAGGATAAAACTGATGCATTCAACCTCAAACTGCCTACATTCATTTGAACTTTAACTGACCCAGGAAAAAAGGCTGTAACTGTGGAGCCAAATATCAGCCATAATGCCAGCAAAGATAATCTAGGCCAGTTTTTCTCAGCCTTGGCCACTTTAAGATGTGTGGACTTCATATTGGCTGGGGAATTCTGGGAGTTGAAGTCAACACATCTTAAAGAGGTCAAGGTTAAGAAACAATGATCTGAGCCAAGGGTGTCAAACTGCCCGCCCGCAGGCCGGATGCATCATGCCGAAACCGCGCCCACCCCATTGTCGGCAATGGAAAAAAGTCATGATATGTCGCGACATGTCACGTGACGTTGCAAGTTTAACACCCCTGATCTGAGCTATTCTGGAAAGCTCTAAGGATCATAAATAAGAGGCTGAGGAAGGTCCCAGGAAGTCTACAATTGTTGCTGCTGACCTAAATTATATCTGAGTTCCCTGCCTATATAAGAGTTTTGTAGCACATAGGGTGATGTGCAAGGACTGGATTGAAGGTGAAGCGGCTTCAAAGATCACTATTTCCTGAGGAAGACAGTAGTGATTGAGAAACTTTTTCCCCCTATGGAAGAGAGAAAAAGAAGAAAAATATGAAAATATAAAATATAAGGAGTAAAACACTGATTAGACCAGTGGTGGCGAATCTATGGCACGGGTGCCAGAGGTGGCACTCAGAGTCCTCTCTGTGGGCACGTGTGCCATCGCCCCAGTCCTAGGCCTTCAGCTGGGTTTTATAAAACCTTTTCGCTTTAGGCCTCTGCCGCCATGTACAAAAAAAAGGTTCAATCAATCAGTCAATTTCAACTTCTCGCGGGGAAAAAAAAGATCTTGCAAAGTTGGAATTGATTGAACGTTTTAGTCCCACCCAGTCTGTTGTTACCACTGCAGCCACGCCCACTCAGTGGCCACACCCAGCCAATGGGTCACACCCACCCGGCACCTGACGATGCATAAGTGGGTTTTGGGTTGCAGTTTGGGCACTCGGTCTCTAAAACGTTCGCCATCACTGGATTAAATACAGCATTTAACTAGAAAGAAATACTGAAGACAGGTTCCATGCAATCAGTAGAACTTACCTTCAAGTTTGTCTTGAGCAGCTGTTATATGTTCATCCTCATCCTCTGTACTGTAATCGCTAGGTTCAGGTTCAGAACTCAAAAGCTGATCTTTTTCAATAGCCTCAGCTATTTTCTCTCTGACCGATTTGCGATCTTCAAAAAAATAGTTCCACAATCATAAAAGAAGAGAGCAAAAGAGAAAGCAAAAAAAATAAAATAAAACAAAATAAAATAAAACCAACCCATCCTTGAATATAAAATGAGCTTACAATTACTGTACAACCAGTTAAGGATGGCAATTAAGATCCAGCAAAATTCTTCACCATAAAGATGAATTATGTACACATATAAGCAAATGGCATGCTTTCTTTAGGCAATGAAAATTTCATGCAATGCTGTCTCTCCCATGCAAAAATTACACAAAGCACTCACCACTTTCAAATATCACCGAGCTGTAAGGTCACCTTTGTTCAGAAATGGTTTTAATTTGTGCACAAATTAAAATCAGAAAGGTATCCTGAAGGCAGGATACAAATAACAACAAGAACAGTAATAGCAACAATACAATTGAAAAGCTATTATTCCATCACAGATAAAATAAGGGCATCTTTGAATACTAAGCTTCCTGACACAATTCCAACAGTTTTGTTAACTCTTTAAGGAAGTAAAATAACTTGCAAGCTTTGTCTCATTTTGATGCATGGGAAAGACTGAGTGTAAATCCCCACATTCACCAGTTTTGCTATGCCGTTCTACAATATTATTATTATTATTATTATTATTATTATTATTATTATTATTATTATTATTATTATTATTATTATTATTATTATTATTATTATTATGGTCCATGACAGCTTAAGGGAGTGCTAGTATTTTTACTGTAACTTTAGTGTGTTAATAATTAGGTTATTTATATTTCACTTGTTTATAACAAAATGTCCATTATTAATATCATATTCCTATCAGCTCAGAAACCATGATTTTCTAAGCAACAGCACATTTTTTCTTTTGTCCAAAATGACATTAAAGGAGAAAGAAATTGCTCTGTAAAAATGCTCTTCAGCATTTATGTCTTGTCTTTTTAAAAAGGAAAATACTGAAGGCTCTTCTTAAGTATGGACACCCTATTCATGCATGAGCAGTGGTTGTGCAGTGGTTAGAATGCAGTATTGCAAACTAACTCTGCCAACTGCCAGCAGTTCGATCCTGACCAGCTTAAGGTTGACTCAGCCTTCCATCTTTCCGAGGTCGGTAAAATAAGGATCCAGATTATTGGGGGCAATATGCTGACTCTGTAAACTCTTAGAGAGGGCTGTAAAGCCCTATGATGCGATATATAAGTCTTAAGTGCTTTTGTTATTTTATAGGAAAATTTTCAGTATTGCCACATCACCTGAAGGTTAACATATGTATAATGTGGTAAATCCTGTTTGGTGCATGGAGATTCCTTTATTTTATCTCATCTGAAAAGTTTTTGCCTACCACGGACATAATCAATTATGTCTGATATCTTTGTTGTCATGGCTGTCATATGGTATGGCTATATATTTGAAGAAGTAACTATCGACCTTTGATCAAACCTAAAGCTAGCCCAGTGTTTCTCAACTTGAAAACTTGAAAATTTGTGGACTTTAAATCTCTAAATTTCCTAACCAGCTTGCTAACTGGGAGATCTCTGGGAGCAGAAGACCACACATATTCAAGTTTTCAGTGTTGAAAAATACTACTCCAACCCATTAAACCTAACCTAACCCATGGTTTTAAAAAAATGCAAAACAGCCAAAATAATCAACTGGTGCCTGAAACTCAGTGGGCAGCTAAAGGTTCTTCACAGGCAAAAAATGGAAGGAGAGTTGATGCCTCTCACTGAATTTGGGCAACATGCTAAGAAATAAGATTCATTCAATTTGCAGACCTTTGAGAGATACTACCTGTAATACATTTCCAAGGGAGAATGTCTTTTTGCATCATTTTCACATACATGCTTCTTTTATATGTCTCTTCTGGGAATTCCTGCTATTCTTAATTAACCTTTTTCCTCTGGCTATTGGCAAATGTTGCAATCTGAGTCCCACTTTAAAACAGGGGAGTCATTCTGTATAGGGATGATTGTTCTGTGAATAAAGAGACCTGACCAGAACGGATCACAGTATTTGAGCTTCAGGCCATTTTTAGAGTCTGATCTCCTACCACAACCTAATAGGTTAATTGAGCATTATATGGTCTTAATGATTTACCAAGGTTGAATAGTTTGCTGTTCCCAAAACTATCATCAAAATCATCCATTAGAATGTTCACGTGTCCTCACATTCCTATTCAGAAAATATTAAGTAACAACTTTCTTTGTTTGCCAAGGCATTCATCAAGGCATACCATATCATCTGCTACTACCTATAAAACTTATTTTAAAGAGGTGTTGGTAGCTGACATTTTTAAAACCTTCAATCACAGCAGCAGAATCTGAAGACACTGCTGAATGCTATACTGAAAGCTAAAACCGTTGCACAGTCATTTCATGATTATGGTCTAAACAAAATAGAAGTAATGATATTCTTTTATGCTAAAATCTGGGGCAGGCTACTGACTCAGCCTACATGCTTTTTTCCACACTTGCATTTAATGTTAGAATATTTAATTCTATATGTATTCCTCTTAAGTGGTTAATTTCATTCCTCAAATATTCATCTCATCTAACAGTGTAATTTGCAAAGTCACTCATACTGAAAACCTAGCATATGGATGAAGGAAAGTATCTCAAGCAACTAAACACCTATAAATAATTCAGCATAATTATCCCGAACTGTATTTTTTTCAATATTCCTCCATGTTTTATACATAAAAAATTGCAAGACAATGAAAAGCAATCCAGCACCAAGATGTTAGCAGACAATTACCATTTTACAATTGTCTGACCCTGCCAAACTAGTAAATCCAGCAACACAAAGTCATATGAATATCTATCAAAATATATTAAATCAAGCAAGAACATAATGTATCACCATCCAAAGAACATATTCCAAACCACAAATCAAAAATATTAGCATGACTTATGGCTTTCTTTCATGCCTGCATCACCACTGATAAAATGCTAATTAGTATGAATTGATTCATCCTTACAATATTTCCATCACGAGCTACATTAAAACAAAATAAAATATTTTTGTCTTTCTTGCCAAAGGGATCTGAGGCAGGAAATGGGAATAATCATGTAAATAATATGTATTTTATAATTCACAGAAATAAGCATATGGTTTACAATTCTGGATATTGTAGCCTAATATATTTAGTGGTCAACAGGTTTGGAAAGGTTGTATTGGACAATGGTAGCCGAGATGATAAAATAATCTAATACAGAATAAAGAAGAATAACTAAATATGGCAATCCATATGCTTCATGATCATGAAAAAACTGAAAAAATATCATGCATTTGGATCTCCCAATTCATTGTCTCAAATGATAAAAAGACACAAAAACTTGTTTTAGGGCCTATGTTTCTGAATCTTTACTAAATATACACAACTATTTTGATTTTGTTCTTTTTGTATGAATTGTACAACTAAGATTTCAATTATGGTCATTATCAATTCCAGGCATATTCACTGATCTAAGATTCATTTAATCTCTTTGCCCCTGGCTAACTAGAAATTAAATTAATTCAGTCACCAAATGTCCCATGCACAATAGTGATGGTGACAAAGAAAGACTCACGGAAGCCCTATATATGTAATATTATTCAATCCCGGCACTTGAAATAGTAAGATGG
Organism: Bothrops alternatus; assembly: GCA_034064705.1. Classification (NCBI taxonomy): domain Eukaryota; kingdom Metazoa; phylum Chordata; class Lepidosauria; order Squamata; family Viperidae; genus Bothrops; species Bothrops alternatus. The sequence continues at coordinate 4,498,593 of JARGCV010000049.1, forward strand.
CAATTTCAAGACAAATCTCTACCAGTTATCTGGCCCATACAGCAAAGCAAAATCTTGCCCCATTCAAGGATATTAATAGATTTAGGAAGATTCAAGCAAGGTTTTTATTTATATTCAATATCAAAACACGGCACCAGAAAAATCAGCATTCACTTAAGAATCAACAAAGCAACACACTTGTATTCACCAAACCTAGTACAGATTTCTTTGCAAACCATACTTACCACCTTCCTTATCTTCAGAAATCCTCCTGCTCGGATAGCCTTCTAGGGCACTGCTTTTCAAGTGCACTAACTTATCCTTCTCTTCCTCCTCCCCCATGTCTACCGACCCTATAAGCTTGGGTTTCTCATGGCCCGGACTCATGTCCTGAAGGGTTATCTCCACTTTTTCTTCATAGAAGATATCTGGCACATTCTTGGTGGACAAGCTTTCTGTTTCCCCCAAGTTTTCCTCTTCTTCCACATCAGTTCCCTGGCTTCCCTCCCGTTGAGACTTGGTGGTTTCCGTTTCATATTCTGAATGAATGTCTGTAACATCTTCCTCTTCATCACGCTTCCTGCCTTCGGACTCAGATTCGGTTGCACTGCTGTACAATGTGCTGCTGCCGGAGACGGAAAGCACTTGTTTTCTACCTACAAAGAGTAAAGACGGTTACTGGCATCCTGCAACCCAATCCTTGTGATGCATTTTTTGTAAGGTCAAGTAGAGAAACTTAGAATTAAGCCTGAAAAGGTGCCTCTCTTCACACACACACACACACACACACACACACACACACACACACACACACACACACACACTGCACAATCACTTCATCCACTTGAAAAACACACTTGGAGCTTTATATTATCCCCTTTTTAATACAAAACATAAGTGATGCAAGTGGGAACTGAAGTCGGTGATGCTCGCTGTGCCATGGCTTATGAGAAATATGCAAAATAGCATTAGGTTTAAATCTCCAAGAATGTAAAAAGACACAGTATCTTTGAGTTAGCCAGCTCATTAAAAATATTATCAGAATTTTAGAGAATATAAACAGACTAATAGCAAAATCGCTGTTTGCTACCCTCAGCAAAACATCATGAAATGTTTTCTCTAACTAATGAGTCTTGATTTATTCACAGCATTATGGCCTACCAGGATCTGAAAAATGTAAGTTCAGTCTCTCTGACCAGCTCTTAACAAAACAATGGGAGGAAAAAATAAGAGTAAAGATTCCTTATCTATCTGGAGAGGTTATTAAAAATTTCCACATTGGGAGAAATTTTGCCTTCAATTAGACCTGCAGGTCAACAGCTGTCAAGAATAAGAACAGATTTTGTGGATCATTGTATATAGAAAATAAGTCTACTGCTACAGTGTTTGAATTTTAATTTTTAGACAAAATTAAATAAAAAAATGCATAGTCCCTCCAAAATCTTTCTGTACTACTACCTGAGAATGAAGATAGATAGATAGATAGATAGATAGATAGATAGATAGATAGATAGATAGATAGATAGATAGATAGATAGATAGATAGATAGATAGATAGATAGATAGATACATACATACATACATACATACATACATACATACATACATACATACATACATACATAGCAGACAGACAGATATGGAAAGAAGAAAAAGAACTCATCATATAATGCATCTGTTTTCTATGTCTGAATAGTCCAGCATCTTTTAAATAAGAAATCCATTGATACTATAAGCAAAGAAACAAATCAACAAGGACCCTGACAAAATGGCTTTGTTCCATTCCAACAAAATAAATTACACAATAACAAATCAGGGAGCTCGGATATATTTTTTCAGATATAAAACAAATTCAGTCATGGCTAACCATCCAGCGACCTGAAAGAAATGATGGGGTGAGCTTTTAACAAACATCTAAATATTGTATTGACAGCAGAACCAAAGAGGAATGGAAATGAACAATTAAAGGATAGTCATTGGCCTTCTGATTATCATCTCTGTCTGGACAATCCTCTATTACAAAGCGAGACTCCCCACCCATCACTGTATGGTATCCATATCATATAGAGTCGGTACCCTACAGAAAAATACCTACACAAAAGAGAAAGGTCTGTATACATTCATTTGGAAGCAAAAACCCCACATGCAAGTTGCCCACATTCATTTGGAAGCAAAAATTAGCTGCTAATTACTTTCCCGAACACCAAATATGATCATTGTTGAAATTCAAATCATATGATATAATTTGGCCACAAGCCTCAGAAGACACACCAACTTTTTAAAAAAGGAACAAAATGTGCAATTATGCTTATTAATGATTAGCAAAGCTGCAAGATGATTATTTGTCACAGTCACTGACTATGTAAAAATTGGGTTTGTCTTGATCAGAACCAAGATTCTTTTCCGTGGAAACGAACTCCAAACCTGGTTTGACAGCCTGAGTTTGCTGTTGAGCTTTATGCTTCCTATAAAAAGCTTGGATCTTTCGGGCAGATGCATCCATTTCCCAGTCAGTTGCTTTACCTCTGCCTATATTTCACAGAGAGAACATGAAAGTAAAAGCAACATTAACATTTGGTTTGAATAAAACAATGTTCTTTCATGTATAGTAAGGCCCATCAAATGGGAAGAATTTTAGGGATAAGCAGTAAACATAGAAAAGTCTGGAACAGCTTCAGTGTCAAGAGGGGAATAAGTTACAGCCAAATCAGAAACAGTAAAATAGAAAAGAAGAAATCAGGTTTGCATCAACAGAAAGCCAAAAAGCTGGCCGCTTTCATAATCTTGCAAATGTGCTCTGCTTGAGACCTACTTCCACACTTTTTGTATTAATGAATGGGAAATGAAATACATGCTTCCCACTAGATTATTTATGGGAGTGGGTGGCTGCAAAATACATACAGGAAATAATTATCTCCATCAGTCATGGTGACTGGAAAAGAGAGAGGTTACCCAAAATCTTATTTATTCTCCTGAAACAAATCCTGTGACATTTTAATCTCCTTGTGCTAATAATTATTGAGGGTTCGCTACACTGAGCTTTTGTTCCCTGCCTCGAACCCAACTGGCCCATGAACACGCATTTTTCACCTTGAGGTTGGGACATTTCATTGTAGGAACAAAGTGAGGGTGGGTCGAAATAGTGCACCATAAAGTTCTAGGGTGCAAGATCACAAAGATAGGACAAGAGATCTCTACAACTGCTGACAGACAGACAGACAGAGATGCAAATGGAGAATACTCTTACAGCACTTGACACTTTACAATGCTAAAGTGACACCTACTGGCTACCCTGTAAGTGGGAGGAAAAAGTGGGAGAAAAATACCACCAACTCAGAAAAGACAATGCATAGCACAGACCATTGTTCGTACTATAAGACTTTGCAAACAAAGTCATCAGCTCGCCTTTGTTTTCTCCAGTGTAAACCATGGATTACAAGCTATTTGAATTTATAAGAATATAATCCCATCTTCTCAGTCTCTCCTGCAGGAAGCTTTTGTTAGCTAACTGGCATAGAAATTATTCAAAGATCTACTGGCAGGAGCCTCCTAAGAACCGAAGATCTGCTTCTGATTTGACAACAGTACATAGAACAGAGTACGTAACATGGTTATGAGGGAAGTTTCAAAAAAGACAATGAGAAGCAAAGCTCCCCGTAAGCCTTGTTTTGTACAGAATAGAATAGAGTCTATTTCATTCTACACAAAGGTAAGACCACTTGTGGTTCAGGCTTGAAATGCAGACATAATTCATAACAGATACTATAATATTTCATTCTATAACCATCAACTTCATTCCTTCATTCGTACACTCCTCTTTGGTTGAACAGAGACAGATTCAAAAATAAGAACATGGGAAATAAATGAATGAATGAATGAATGTAAATTCAGCTTTAACTGGTACTTAACCATGACCCTGAAAATGAAGAGTCCTCTGAAATATTAAAAAGCTATTAGGATGGTGTACTTCAATTTAAGAAAAAAAACAACTAACCATGTTTTCTCTCCTCTTCCTCTGTGTAGCTTTCCGTATATCCCTCACTTTCATCTCGCTCACTATCAGAAGTCCGTGAAGATTTCTGTGATGAGATTTTTTTCTTCCTTTCATCATCTGAACGATCTGTTTCCCCTTCGGAGAGCGGCTTCCCTTTTTCACTCATTTGATCATCAGCACGTGCTTCTTTCTCAACTTTCTCAACTTTCCCAACTGATTTCTCTTCATCAGCTTCAAAATCTTCCTCATATGCTAAAATAAAATGATACATATATTGGGAGATAGGAAATTGACTGCATCTTATTACTGGCTCTCATTAACCCCCAAAAGGTTAAGTCCATTAGCTTTTGGTTCGCCTTTGTACTTGGCCCTAAAAAATAGCAACAACATCAAAATTAATAGTGGACTGAACCTGTACAATGTGTTTTTCTGTCAAATTTAATTGTCCACTCTGCTTTTATTCCTTTCATTCACCCTCCCTCCCCGCATGTTCTAGAATGCCAGGAAACAGGAAGAGATCTCACAAGAAACCATTGAAGGAAACAAATTATCAGTAAAATGCGGCCAAAGCAGCATAGGAGTGATTATGTTGATCTCTCTCTATTCTGCTTGTGAAACTCCATTAAAACAACTGGTATAGTACAGTGTTACATTTGCTTTATAAACTGTCAACACTTCCTAAATTATGTGCAGAAGAGAGGCTCTTCTTGTCCTTTTATCTACTTTTAGAAAAAAACAGTTTTATTCTCCTAGATGGTATTCAGTTCCTATTGTGCATAGGATTCTGCTTAACTACTTCGACTTTATTGAGTGATCCATGATAAGAATGAAAGAATAACAACAAGCGCTTTAGAAGTTCAAATCTGGTACACCTGGACGATAGTAGATCCAGAATGGCTGTTTCAGATCAATTCAGTTTTAGGGATTCCTTCATGCAACTTACCCTGATAAAAGAGAATATTTGTAGCTCAGGGTTGAAATGAGGAGTCCTTGGTGTTCTTTGAGCTTGGTTGTTTTCTTGCAGACATTTCATTATCCAAATTTTTTACCTAGTTTGGGTAATGAAACATCTGCAAGAAAACAACCAAGCTCAGAAAGCACCAAGGACACCTCACTGACTAACTTGCTTTCTCTTTTCAAACCATACCTTCATAAGCAGACGTTTTCTGGGTATCCTCAAATTCATCTCTCTCTTTTTCTCTTTTTTTGGTCTCCAACTGCTTTTCTTCAGCAAGTTCTGCAGCCCGTTTCTTTACCGCAGAAGCTGAAGGAAAGTGGGGCGGTAATACTTTTTTTTCCTCTTTCAACTTGTGTGTCACTTCCTCTTTCTTCCAATCTTCCAGCTTTGCGCTTTCTTCAAGGGTCTTCTTTTTTGGAGGTGTAGGCTTTTTGTCCAGGCCCAATGAAATTATACATCTGATAAAAAATTAATATAACATTATGAAAACATACTACTAAAAGTGTCTTATTCTATGGATTACTAGAAAATAAAAGCAGAGAAGTTTCCTGCATTTCTTTTTTTAAAAAAAAAACCAAGAATGGGTATACAACAATATACAACAAAAAGATTTATGTATACTGGAATTGTACAAGTATTACCAAAACAGCTGGAGAAAATCATTTCACCAGCTAATTGACCCTAATGAAAAACTGTAACGTGAGAGGGAGACCTTTTTTGGGAGAGAGGTTTCCATTTGTCAGTCGATTTTCAGATGAGTGGATTCATAAGGCATTAAGGGAAAATATGGCAGAGTTTTTAAAGTCTTTTAAAAAAGGAATGTTGGATGAAGCTTAATGTAAGGGAAAATAGGGGCAATTGATTTTATAAAATCAATTTTTAAGGTGATAGCCACTCTTAAGTCTAAGGAAGTGTTGAAGTCAATAGGCTGTGTCATTCGTCTACATACTTTCAATTGAAAGAAATATTTAAATTACACACAAAATTATGGGACTGACCCTGTGAAAATGAATTTGAAATTATACTAGGCAATAAGGACGAACTTGTTATTGTCAAGGTTTATAAATTGTTATTGAAACTGAATTTGGAAAACAAATATGTGAAGCACTGTAAGATTCAAAGAATTTTGAGTATAATGTAATGCTAGAACAATGGGAAAACATGTGGATAAAGGGTTTAAATTTTATGTTGAATTATAATTTAAAGGAAAATGTTTATAAAATGATGTACCGATGGTATTTAACCTGACAAATTGTTAAAGATATATAAGGGTGCTTCAAATATATATTGGAAATGTAAATGTAAAGAAGGAACTTTTTATCACTTTTATTGACAAAGCAAAAAAATACTGGGATAAGATTCATATTTTAATACAGAAGATTCTCAAAATAAATATAAAAATCAAACCAGAGACTTTTCTTTAAGTTTTAATGGATAAAGAACTTGGAAAAAAAAATCTGGAGCTTTGTTATTATAGAGGTTGACATAGCAAAAATGCTATATGTGGGGAAAAGGGAAAGAGACACTATTTCCCATAATGGAAGAATGGCTGAAAAAACTGTTGGAATTAGTAAAGATGACGAAGTTAATTGCTTTAATCAATAAAAAGAATATATCCAACTTTGTTTCTGCTTGGAAACTGCTTCTAGATTTTGTGCTTGAGACAGAAAAAAATGACTTTGACTTTGGATTTTGCAAGATTAGACAAGTTTGTTGTTATAGAAATGGCTAGTACATATTAGATAAAAAGTAAAATGTTGAGGCTGTAATATTATTTTTATTCTACTGGGCTGAAGAGTCAGAAGTTAATGTTTTCTTCCTTTTCCCCCTTTATTCTATACTTCTTTCTCCCCATTTTCCCCTTCCCCATTTTCCCATGAGAAGCTTAATAAAATATTATATGTAAAAGAATTGAGGGCAATTTTTCAGGGAAAAAGCAAATGTACTGATTTGAGGAAATTAAAGTACCACTTCAAGATCAGAATTCACAAAATGAATGAACAAAATCATTGAGAAAAATATTTTTTAGTAAAAACTTCTGTAAAATGAAATAGGTATAAGATTTCTTCCACAGTTCCCCAATTAAATTCCAAATTAAGAATTCAAAGATTTGTAGAAAGCAAATATTCCAGATTCAACTATACAACTGGATTGTGTTGTGAGTGTCCCTGAACCAGCTTGGGAAGTATCAGAGGATGAGGATCAGCAGCCAGGTCCCTCTGGGTGTTTTTCCCTCCCGGCAGCCGAGGATCAGCAGCCAGGCCCCTCTGGGTGTTTTCCCCTCCCGGCAGCCGAGGATCAGCAGCCAGGCCCCTCTGGGTGGTTTCCCCTCCCGGCAGCTGAGATAGACAATGAAGAGCTTTGTATGCATTCTGAATCAGATTCTCAAAATGATGAGTCAGATTTAGAACAAGAAGATAAATGGATTAATCCGAGGTTCCGAAGGTTTGATAAGCGAAGGTGTCAGTTAACTGGAAAAAGGAAGTAATTGGGGAAGTGACGTATCGGACACTATATTAGAAGGGGAAAGAAAGACTACGCTTTTGTCACGAGCAACGTTAATCAAGGAGTGGGCTGAAAACTTTGGCAGTGTTTTGGAACTCAGTTTTCTGGTGTTTTGAAAACCTATCGAAGAATAATGAGATCTTGGACAATGTGATGAAGAAAGAGTAAGTTAATTGGGATGTAGGAGGAGGAGAGCCTGTTTATCTAAATGTAAATAGATCTGATTTGGCCGTTTCAGGCCAACATAATGCCAGCAGCTTGCTTTGAAATGAATCCTTTTGAAATGTATTAAATAAACCTCTTAAATACATATTTACGTGGATTTTAATGAGCTGCGAGAGGCCAGACATAACAGATTGTATAGACACAGTTTATAGAAGCATTATTTGATTAAACTGTGTTGTAATTTCTTTATAAATTGTAGAAATAAAAAGTTATTTCATGGGTTATTTTTTTATTTATTAAATTTATATGTTGTCCATCTCACTGTTGAAGCAACTCTTGATAGCTTACAAAGTGATAAAAAGATAATATAAAACAATTAAGATCAAGAAAGATTGAATAAATGTTTTAAATTAAGGGAATTTAAATAGGGACTAAAAACCAAGAGGATGGGCAATATTGGGGTGTCAGTTAGCTAAACATAAAACAAAATCCAAGAAATCATTAAAGTATAGGAAGAAAGGACAATCGAGTGGAGGTATGGTACCTTTTAGAAATCACATTCAAAACACCTCATATATTATTTGTTTGTCTGACTGCCCATCTCACCTGTTATAATCTCATAATAATCTTATGAGAAGATATCTGTGGGAAAATGGTGAGGCCACTGCTGTTTGATTTGTCTCTTGACTAACTAGCCGGCTGTGATATTCCAACATTCTTTTAATTCTGTATTATCTAGACTATGTTATCTTTAATTTAGAACACCATAACTCCTCCCTCTCCCCCAGAGATCACCTAGGCCGGGGTAGGCAACCTTGGCTCAGGAATTCTGGGAGTTGAAATCCTCAAGTCATAAAAGAGCCAAGGTTGGCCCTGACCTAGGCCAATTCTGCTGGCCTTTCAAAGGACCCTGGAAACATAGTTTTGCCATCAGGCAAGGGCAGCAGAGAAAGTGGCAAGCTGGCCCAGGGATAGAACTGAATGGTGTTATTGTGATTACCATGGCTATACATTTTATGAATTTTGATATGATGGTTTATATATGTTTTTGGATTGTTCTTTTTTTTAATTGTTGCATTGTTCTTTTTATATTTATTGTAATTGTTTTTAAGCCTCCAGGAGTCGTATATATGATATGGGTGGCTATATAAATTTGAATAATATATAAAGAAATTCAACCGTCCATAAAGTGAAAGATAGTCTTTATAAACAAAGTTTTAAATGACATTTAATATTTCAATGGCTTTGCTCTTGCGATGGGCAACAGTGGTTCTCAACCTTTTCTTCATCATGGACACCCTTTTAATACTTTTTGTGGCCACAGACCCCCAAGACTTAACTCAAGATTTAAATCTTCAAGCCTTCATGTACCCCCTGTGATGACATCGTGGACCCATAGAGGTCCACGGACCACAAGTTGAGAATCACTGGATTACAATATAGTTGTATGATAACTGGGGTTCTTACTACTAACCCAACAGTTAGATAAGCTAGCAAATTAAGTGCCATCTGTTTGGAAAGGCATGATCTAAATCAATCAATTAACAAAATAGCCTGCAGTCAGAATAAAAAAACAGTTTGCTTATAGAGAAGATTACAGGTGCTTTTACGCAAAGCAAAATCAATGAAAATGATTAAAATGCACAACAAAGCTATGTCTGTTCCCCAGAGTAATTATTCAAAGCATTTCACTATTCTCTTGCCTGATTTTTTTGTCAAAATAAATTGGCATATAAACAGATCTATATGGCTAGACTAGAAATGTAGTGAAAAAGTATCACCATGGCTTGAATTTGCATGCTTTCCACTCCTCAGAAAGCGCTTATCACATTAGTGATAGCATAACATTTACATTAATCATGCAAATCTGACTCTGAAGAGGAAGTGAAGTGTTTCTGGATGGTGCAGTATGCTTATCAGAAAAATCATTTGGCTCTCTGGGGATTTCTATTTCTTTCCTTTTCTTATTTTTTCACTGCTGTTTATAGAATATTTTTCCCAGTGGGGAAATGTGCACCACTTTTTTGGCCTATCAATGCTTTGCACGTCAAAGAAATGAAAATATTACAGAAGAAATGGAGGTGGTTGATGTTTTCATTTCTGGCAAAAGATGTAAAGAAGGTTCCTGGCCTAGACTAAAAATAAATGCCCTATTCTTTTATTTACACAATCAGCATAAATCAATACTTTTTTCAAACAGAGAATGCCCAGAAGAGCCCATCTTTTGAAACAACAACATAATATATGAACCAACTTTCTGAATTTATATCTTATGTTTCTCTGTATTATACTTTTGAAACATACTTTGAAAATGTAGGTTAAATAGTGCAATGCTCACAAATTGTAAATAAGTATTTTACTGAAAGGAATTTGAGCATAGAATTGAAAAGTAATCAACAACTATATAGCTACTGTTCTGTGATATAGAATTGAGCCACAAATACCCTCCAAAATCAGCCTATAACAGGGGTATCAAACTGCCGGCCTGTCGGCTGGACACGTCATGAGGAAACCATGCCCACCCCATTGCTGGCAATGTGGAAAAAGTTCTGATATGTCGTGCGATGTCACATGACATTGCGAGTTTGACACGTCTGGCCTATAACATCCTAGGGTGTAGGATCTAGGGAAATAGAATTTGAAAATATATTACAAAAGGACTATGTACTATGAACAAGAGAACAAACTATTTTAAGCCAATCTAAGCCATTACATTATATTAATAGATGTCTTAAGTTTACCAAGCTGAAATCTACACTTCACTGTTTCTTTGAAATAATTGGCATTCTGTCTGGTTATTTGCCACCAAATATGTAGAGGTCTTTATTGTCCACATCTTCACACTTTTGCTTACAGAACAAAGTGGGAATCTTCATAAATGCAGCTAAAATTATCCACACCACTGGAAAGCTTGAATGAACTAGGTCCACAACCATGTAGATGATTCTAATGATGTTCAGCTGAATATGCAAAGATGTTTCTTTCTAACTTTACAATCAAACCCCGAATCTTTGAGGCCACAGATTGTGAGGACAATCTGCTGGTAACAGTCTTACTGTGCCCCATCTCCCCTTCAAATATTCTGTGAACTCCCAAATAGTCTTAAGTATGTTTCAATCTTCCTCTGCAACTTTCAGACAAAAGTGGATATAAAAATTAGATGGTTGGAAAAGATTTAATCAATTCTATTTTATAATATAAATTAATGGTTCAGTGAATGCTCTGTGTTATCAACATTAAAAAAATAATCAAATTCTGATTTTATACAAAAAATCAAAACATGTCTTGAAGCTTACACAAGAGAGATCTGAGATAAATTTAAGGTTTTAAATAAACAGTTTTCCCAAATTTTCCAAGTAGAATAAATTGACAGAATTGTGCAATTGAAAAATTAATGGAAATGGTTGCTAATAACGTTTTGGAATCAGAATACATGTAGAAATTCCATAGAACAGTTACAAGTATACAGGTTCTACTCTGGCTTTGTGTTTGAATAAATATTATTCATGGCAATTTTCTTTCATAGGAGCGCTCCAGCAAGTGCTTAGTATGGATTTTTGATATGGTTGTTATTGATGGTATTTGATATGGTTGTTATTGATCATATTTAGCAATTTCAGTCCAAATTCAAGATCAGGGACAGGAGTTGGTTGGGTCTTCTTGTGTTCCCAGAATTATTAATTCTAGCCCTGCATTTAGACTATTTTATCATGTATATTCACCACATGATATGCTACAATTCAAATTACGATGCAACTACTTTAGATATCAGTTTACTGTAGTTAGGGAGAAGGGTGGATGCCATAAAATTGATGTGATAAACTTTTTGGGTAGGAGAGACTTCTGCTATATCATATATTATTCAAGCTGCTCTTTACTCTGATGCATTGTGTGGCTATCTGCAAATTGACCCCTAGATATGAGGAGTGACACATATACAAGACTCCATTTGACCAACATTCCAAAGTGGTACCAATGTTGTTATCCTATGCATTGGACCCTTTGAAAAGGTTTTCCTGTACACTGGTTTCTTGGGAACCAAATGAGCCTAATACATAGACCCAGCTCTGAGGACAAGATGAGGAGCACAATACTATTTATGCTTTATGAGATCATTTTTCTCAACATAAATAGGTCGCTGTCCCATGGCATGTAAAATGTATAAAGTTATTCATTCCCATGGGAAAAAAATATAGAGAGAGAGATTTATTCATAAACTATCATTTATTTTTATATTAAAGATGCAAAGGGACTCTCTACTTTATAAGACTTAAATGATTTCTCCTCCAGAGCTGTAATCCAGACAATACCACTTGAAAGAAAAATTTGGCGGCAAATTAAAGACAATATTAATGCCTCAAAACAGACTGATAAATATAAACGCATACCTATAGCAAGGAGATGATCTTTCCACATTGATGAAACCAAAGTATCCATGCTTGCCTCCTAGCCGAGTACCTTTCCGATGCTTATATTCGCAGCAAGAACTTAATCGGTCAACCTGAATTCCATTGAGATAAAAGGTGAGGCTGAAGGGGAAGCCATGATGCCTCCTGGAGATGAACTGAAATGTTTCTGTAATTGAGAAAAAGAAAAAAAAGTATATATAATGGAGCTTTTTATTATTTATTTTTTTATTTATTTTATTTTTATTTCTTTTTGTAAAAAAAACAACGGAGCTTTTGATCATATTTAAGACAGACAAGGAACCAGTTCAATACAAGTGTATCCTCGTTTCTTCCAAGACTGTACTACTTCAAGCTGTAAGTTAGAGGTGGCATGTTTCAAAGCTGTCCCAAATAAAAGGGATCATGTCTGCATAGGAAAGTAGTACTTCTAGGAGAAATCCATGGTCAAATTGTCTTTGGTAAGCTTTCAAGATGCAGAAACATTTTATATGTCGTTGTGGGAAAGTAAGAGGAGAAAGGTGTATGGGATATGTTCACTGCCTTGGGTTGTTTGTAAAAATAATAAAGGTGGGATACATTAAATGAACAGAATTTAATAAAGGGGAATAAACTTAAAGTGGAGAGCTTTCCTAAATACAAAACAACTATAAAAACAATAAGCTAGTGTTAGTTTCAAGATTCATACATACACATGCCATTACCTTACTATCTGACTAAACAGACTAATCTGATGAATACTAACAACAATAAAACTACTTCTAAGCACACATTTAAATCCAACTCTTTTTCTCTGCATTATCAAGATCCATTCCCACCCAAACCTCCTTATGCTTATTTAGACCTTAATTGTTCTTTTATCAGATCTCATAGAGACTATTTTAATTTGTGCTTTACTTAACGCCAAACAAGATGTGACACTACTATCTGCAAAGCTGCTTTTTTCCTGATAGTACCACCACATCTTGTTTGGCTCTAAGTAAAGCACAGATTTGAATAGTCTCGATTAGAGCTGACTAAATGAAGATCAGTATTCCAATGTAGAAGGGCAGAAGCTTTTACCTCAACATGGAATCATTGCAACAATATACCAGCTAGTTACACTATAGAAAAAAAATACTTTTAAGCTACAGGAGGTATTTTTCCAATTGCAATTGTGTGTGGGTGTGTGTGTGTGTGTGTGTGTGTGTGTGTGTGTGTGTAGGAAAACAAATATTCACTGGGATTACAGTAAAGAATAATCAAGTTTATATCCCATTTTAGGATTAAAGCCCTCAAATTTCCTATTTAGTGTTTTTAAAAAATGCCACTGCTAAATATACAGAACTAAGGGGTAAAACTAATTGCATAAAGGTATCTTTTCTGGTTTGACCCTTGCTTCTGTCTACTTTCCAACTGTTGCTCTGGTCCACTGCAGTCTGAAACCTCTGCATTCTCCTTAAACCTTATTAGTAATGCTTTAAAAAAAAATAAAGTTACTCTTGAACATCATTTATTGCAAGTTTGCAATGCTTCTTTTTCTCTTTTCTAGAAACTTAAGTATCTGCTGTTTCATTCAGTATCAATCTCAGTTCCTTCTGCTCTTTACTTGCATATTTATGGATCAATCCTTCCTTTCACTAGGGAATGTTTTGTTTTGTTTTTTGCTGTTCCCCTTCATTTTTTTCTGTAACCTCCTTTCTCAAATACCATTCCAGCTTTATTTTACAGTTTCTTCATTAGCAACTGATTTTTTATTTCATCGTTCCTTGACCTCTTCCCCTGTTGTTGTTAACCAGTCAGTCTAATACAGATTTAAGGCCTTTGGGCACAGACTACATTATTTCCACCTAGTGCCTAGCACTATGACAAATTAAATAAATGATAACTAACAATATAAAGGTTATCATTCCTTAGCAATAGCCCAGGACCATGGCATGAGATTAATTCTACCCAGTATGCTATTCTTCCCTTATTTCTGCTGGCAATTATACCTGGAACAGCTTTGCTTAAGTCAACATCATCACCATTGATTCACATTCAGAATCAAACCTCAAGCCTGCATTCATTTCCCTTCTGGAGCAATAAACAGTTCATACTGATATATTATAGCTTCTTGTACGTAGATAATTTGGTATTCATTTTACCCCTGCAAGTATTTTATTAACCATGCATCTCCATCCAAAAATTAATCTAGCCCATAGCATTTTGTTAAATCACCCCTGTACATCCCTCCTTCCACAATTTGCAAAAGTAATTGCAGCCTCATTTTCAATCATGAAACAGTAAATCTAGACTTGGTTTGACGCAGCTGGAATATAAGTCCCTGGACACACATAAGCAGACTAAGCTTTGCAGAAATAATTCTGCTACCACTTCAACAGTTTATCCATATAAAAATAAGAGGTTGCCAGAATTCAGATGAATTCTTGGTGTTTTTTTCAATCTCACCTCCCTCCAGCAGTTTGCCTCTATACACACATAAGTTTTCTCCTCCACAATGCTGTTGGTAAATTTTTATTTCCTCTCGATAATCTAAAAGGTCATATGAAAGGTGCACAGTTTTTCCCAAATAGACCATGGTAACATATGCATTGCTTTGTATTTGAGGCTTGCAGAATTTTCCAGTGTCCTGCATAAAAAGGCAGAAAAGTGTACTGAAATATGTGGATTGTTAGACATTTGTTACCATGTTATCTCATTCTATTTTGAAATTACTTCAGTACTCACCCATGAACAAGTGCTAAAATTCAAAGGGATTTATACCATCCCAAATACTTCTTGTACATATCACAAAAAAAGGCCCTCCAAAAGAAACACGCTGAACTAAAATCTGAGCTCAATCTGGCTGTATAAAAGTTTGTTGCATAAAGAAGAGCTACTTTAAGGATATACAAAGCTGCTTTTAACTGCCTCTAGATAACCTGGTCTAGCATTACTGAATGATTGACATGGTTTCTTCCGAATTTCAGATAATTGCTTGAAGTTAACTGGAGATGCCAGAGATTAAACTAGAGTTAGAGTTAACCTAACATGAATAATGGCTCTCACCTTTGTGCTGGTATAGCACAAAGGGAGAAAAAGATAAATTCTGGATAAATAAGGGGAACCTAAAACCTAATTTCACAATGGCTTTACTATCATAATGCCTTTCCACAAAACTTCTATGAAACCACTTTCAAATACAATACTGATTACTGCAATTCCAAAAGAATATTGTAGAACTAAAAAAAGGTACAAAAAATTGTATCTGTATGAAAAAAAAGTACTGGAACAATTGGAACTTTTTTGTGAGAAGAAAGTTAAGAGGAAATGTAATAGGAATTTGTAAAATTAGGTATGCTCTGAGGATGTAGACTAGAGAATACTGAAATTAAAAGTAATCCTATAATTCTGAAGGGTGAATAGTCAGGATAGTGGAACCAAAGTTATTCTCATAAAAGTAAATCACCACATTTGAAGCTAGATGATATGGTAACGGCACCCGTACTAATCGTTTTAAAATAGGATTAGACACATTCATTTAAATTAATATAGTAATTCAGAATCTCACTGTGGATAGCTCCCACATTGGAGCCTCAGGTAAATCTAAAAACCTGCTGAAAAAGCCTAAAAGAAATGAAAAAAAGGGGAAAGGAACATCTAGGCCAGTTCCAGAGCCCAGATCAGCAATCTGTAAGGTCTATAGGCCCAAAGGGTATAATACAGTGCTTAACTGAAATTCATGGGATTTCAGTTACTTGGTTATTTGTATTTTATGATGACTTTATTTAAAGTTGTCATCCTTAATTTCAGATTTACATAACATAACGTTTGCTCATTGAGACCAATGAGCAGATATGAGTTCTTTAATATTATGGACATCGCATATAACATTTTTTCTAAAAGTGTTACTTGTATATTTAAATGCAGCTTCTCTAGCTACCAGGAATAGTCAGTCTTTTGCAAAAGGGCTTATCTTTCTTTTCCAAGTTATTTGCTATACAGTATCACTCTATATCCACTTTCCTTATCCTGGTGCCTTCCCCCAGATACAGCAAAAGCTTTCTGATGGTAATTCCTAGAATTCACAGCTAACATTTTTGCACTGCTGTAGGTTGGGAAAATGTACTCTATATTTTGAAAAATACTTGAAGGAAAGCTTGGATGAAAAAGCAGTAGAATAGATTCAAAAGTTTTTACAGGAAACGAAAATGCAAACTTTCTTTATTTTAAAAAATGTATCCCTTTGTGCATTTAAAAAGATGGAGAACGGTATTTATTTAGCAAAAAAAAGCCCATCCAGGAGTAATACAGCACATCTTTATATGCTTAGTAGAGGCCATTACAAAATTACTTACAAAAGAAAAAAATGCAATAGTGGGAAGAAGAAGAAGAAGAATCACCTTCATTAGCAACTGCTCCAGGCCATTTGATGAAGTTGAAGGGCGAAACCGTCGACCTCTTCCCACAGGTTTCATGGGGATTATAGTTTTGTCACTTCTGGGTGGTTGTGGAATAGGTATCATATAATTGTTAATAATGGGAAGTCTGTATGGGGATACTTCAACTGAATAATCCATTGAATGCACAGGCCTTAATATCCCTTTGTCCCCCTGAAAAAATTGAACAATATTAATATTCTTTAACACTTAGACTCACAGAGCAGTTGAAAGGTGCTTAGCTAGAATTTTCTATTTAGTAGTTCTTTAGTATTTCTTCATTTTTTTAAAAAAAATCTAAATTTCATTGGTTTCAGCAGGGATTCTCAGCTGAAAGAGATTTCTCATTCCTGACTCCATGTATAAAATAGACTATTGCTTGACCACATTTTGTAATAAACCATTAAGGTTCTTGGCAAGTGTTAAAAAGGCAGATCATAAGTACAACAGGATCAATCGTTACGATCCAATTTATGAGTCAGATTCTGAAATAGAGGAGTAGATTTGACATATTCTGAGCTTACAACTCAGGAGTCAGAGGGATCTCAAATATCTGCTGAAAAAGAGCAGGACCTGTCGGAGGAAGAGCCTGCAGTTCTGAAGTAGTCAGGTAAGCTCTCACCTGACCTAAAGCCTGAGCTGAAAAAGTTCCATAACTCTTCTTCTACAAAAAGTATAATAGCATGCTCGAATCAGGGCTACAGCAACACAGGCTTGGGAGTCAAATTTCTTCTGGCAAACCACTTTTTAACTTTGGATTTGACTTCCTGGAAGTATGCTGCTTCTGATTCCCTGACTGACTTCTGAAAGTACAAGACTCCACTCAGCTTTTATTCCTGCACCTTGGGTTTATCGGCACAGAATTTCCACTTCTGAAATAAAATTGTTTGTTTTTCCTCCGCTTTTACATTCCTGCACTGTGGGTGAGATTTACAGCCACTATAAAGACCATTTTTTTCTGACTTCTCGCAGATTGCTGGTTGAGGATCTAAACCGAATTACTACTTGCATGTAGAGATATATTATATTATATTATATATATGATTTCTAAAGCCAGAAATTATATGAGGTATGTTTAAGCTGAATTTGAAGACTATCTTCCCATACTGATCATGTATTTACAGGCTGAGTCCAATACAACGTATGGATAAAGTTATTGCTATTATAGAGTGGGTTCTCCTCTCTCTAACCAAATACCCCATTTTGCATTAGCTGAGCACCTGTCACTTTGCAGTGTGTATGTGTATGAATGATTTAATAGTCTTAATAGTTTAATTATTAATAAAACATTGTTACATGTTATTAATAAAGGCAGAGATCAACTCTAGGTTGGAGCCAATATGTACAGGTGGGCCTAGTCATTTAGCCTATTTAGATGTCATTTTTACCACTAGTGTCCCACCAGAGCTCCTATGGCCTAGATTGCTCCATTTTGTAGCTGCTTTATCTCCTGTCACTATGTCCTCCTGAATATCTCCCAGGTTCAGTTAATACAATTAAGCCAACAGAACTATACATTTGGTTTCAATCACTCTGCTTTGCTCACAGTTCAACAGTTTTCCTTGCCCTAAGCTTAACATGGTGTGAAGTAAATCAGGTATCATTGAGATTATTGGCAGCTCCCTCCCTCCCATCCAGGATATAGCATATAAGCGTTGTTTGAACAGGGACCGCAAGATTGTCTGGGACACTACACATCCTCTTCACAACCTGTTTTCTTTGTTTCCTTCGTGGGAGGACGCTCCGTGGTATTCGAAGCAGAACATCCAGATTCAGTCACAGTTTTGTTCCATACTGTATTAACCTTGTGAACTTTAAAGCTTCCTCCTTTCATTATGTATTAAAGATGGACAGCGATTAATATTTATGTTACTTATATGTAAGGGTGTAGGTCTATACATATGTTGTATATAGTATGTTTAAATATGTGTTGTGTATGTGTACACTTTGAGAGCAAGCAACGAAATTTCATTTTTAATGTGTGCCATTGTGCCCACAGTAAAAAAATGACAATAAAGGTTATCTATCTATAACCATAACACTGCTGCATAAAACAATATTTTAGGAAGTATTTTTTATCTCACAAGCTTTCAGAAGCTATAAGCTGACACCAACTTAATTCAGAAGAACAGTAGTACTAGGAATTAGACATGTGTAGAGTTTCAAAGACATGTGCCTCAAAGGTGCTTTTTTGAAAGATCTTCTTTCAAAGAGGTGTTTTTCCCTTTCCCCCCTTCTCCATTATATTTATCTCTATATACATGCCGTACGCTCTATGGGGTCACTTTGGGTATATCCCTCTCTCTCAACCCAACCCACCTTACAGATTTGTTATGGTGGGGAAAATAGGAGCAGGAAGGCGTATTAGTTATGTTCACTGCTTTGAAATATTTGTAAAAATAATAAAGGCAAAATAAATAAATCTTTTAAAAAAACAAATAGTGAAAGAAAGGAAAGGAGAACAAGTTCCATTACAGAAACAGTGACTATTCAGGCAGTTTCCAAGCAACATCTAATCTTCAGAGGCATCCATGCCCTTTGCACCTTTTCTCCCCCTTCCTCTATTTTCAGCAGCTGCTTCTCTTATTTATTTATTTATTTATTTATTTATTTATTTATTTATTTATTTATTTATTATCTGTTAAAATTATTTGCTGATAGCTAGTGCTATCTCACCATAGCACTAGCAGCTAGCAATAACACTTAGACTTATATACTCCCTCCCCAGTGCTTTGCAGTCCTCTCTGAGCGGTTCACAGAGTCAGCCTATGGCCCCCAACAATCTGGGTCCTCATTTTACTGACCTCAGAAGGATGGAAGACTAAGTCAACCTTGAGCCAGTTGAGACTTCAACTGCTGAACTGCTGGCAGCCAGCAGTCAGCAGAAGTAGCCGGCAATACTGCATTCTAACCATTGCACCACCATCCTAGGCAGCTTACAGCAATAAAAAGGAAGAAATGAAAACAGTGTAAAGAAAATAGAAGTAAAATAATAGAACACAGTAAACAATGAAAATGAAAATGAGAACATCAGTATGATAACAAAAGATGGATAGGTGGAGAGCAGAGACCAAGGGGGGAGGTGGAGCCTGCCATCAATCCAGCAGCTACCTCCACCATGGAATTCCCCCACTGGGTCTCCTTATCAGGAAGACGACCCACCCCCACCTCCCCATTTGCAACCAATTGTGAGAAATAATTGCCCTTTGTTGTTATCAACATTCTGCATCATTCTGCATTACTTCACATCTATTTTTTTTTAAATGTACTAGATGATTCCTTGTGTATAATTGAACAAAATGACGGTATATCCTCATTCTTCCTATTGTAGTGCATGTGTAAAAAAGTAAACGCTAACCTCGCTAGCAAAATGATATTCTTTGTCAACAGTGAGAAACTTTGGTCTGGAGCTCAAACAAGTCTTTGATGAACCTTCAGTCACAACATTTCCGTAGAGGGGCTGAAGCCGGAGTGGCTGTTGTATGTTTCCTGGAGCAGTGCTTGGTCGAGGATAAGTAATCTGAACCATTAAAAGACACAGAGGTAAATACCTAAGTTAGGCTGAGTAAACTGGTGCTCTGTAAGTTTTTAGTTACAACTCCAAATATCACCACTGGATTTGTAATCAAAAATACTGAGAGGACACCACACTGCCCATCCGTAACTTAAGAACACGTAGCTTATGCACATTTCTGAAAATGAAATTGTAATCTGTCTACATTTGGACTTTTTGTTTCAAAATAGATAGATGGATAGATAAAGATTTTACAACTATATCAATTTATATCCCTTAAACTAAATTGTGCAAAAACTGAATTAAGTAAAATAAGCCAATACATATTTCATTCAAATAGGTACAGATAAATCCTTATGATCAGTGGCTTAATGACGATTCAAAGTTATGACAGATGTCCACGACAGCTACTTATGACCCTGTTTGAAAGTTATAACCTAGTTTGAAAGTTATGGCCACTGCAGAGTTTCTGCAGTTGTTCACTCTTACAACAAACTGCAGGGATGCTGTAGTTTCCCCTCCACCCATTTGTCTCCCCCACCCATCCTGCTGGGTCCTCACAGGCCTCAGCCTGCTTTGCACCCAGCCATTCAGACACCCAAGAGAGCCTAAAGCCAGGCAGCCTACACTACTGGTGAACATGGGGCTCTGAGAGCTTGTAGGCCAAGGCCTGCTTCCCATTCAGCCCCTCCCAAGGGAGCCTAAAGTTTGGCAGTGAATGCTACTGGTGCATGTGAGGTTGTGAGAACATATAAGCTAAGGCCTGCTTCGTAATCAGCCACCCAAGCGAGCCTAAAGCCAGGAGGCAGACATTCCCAGTGCAGGTGGGGTTATGAGAGTTTGTAGGCTGAGGCCTTCTTCCCATTCGGCCACCTAGGCACTTGCAGGACTTGGCCTGCTCCTCAGCCAGCTCCAGGACCCAGTAGCACCCAGTTTGCCTTTCTGTCTCTTGCAGAAACCTGCTCAGCCAATGCAAGACTCAGCATTCCTATAGAGATTGCCTGCCTTGTGGCAACCTCATGCTATACTACAAGCAAATGTTATTCTCACGAGCCTGTAGGGGACTCTTGTTTTTTTAAGGAGTCTCCATTTGTTTGTAGAGTTTGTGGATGGAGGGTAGGGTTCATGAAGCGAGGCCATCTCACTTAACAACTGTCACCACTTTTGACCATAATGGCCATTATGGTTGTAAGTCAAGGACTACCTGTATTCAAAAATAGCTATATTCTAACAGATATATATTTTAAATGGTCACATTAAGTAGAAGATAACATTAGCATAAGAGAGTGCTCATGAAATTAAGCAGGGATTTGTGTATTAGCATTCCACAACAGAGTTTCTTTATATCCTAAAACGGGTCTTCAAACTTGGCTCTTTTATGACTTGTGGATTTCAACTCCCAGAATTCCTCAGCCAGGCATGCTGGCTGAGGAATTTTGGAGTTGAACTCCACAAGTCATAAAAGAGCCAAGTTTGAAGACCCTTGTCCTAAAAGATCAAGTGGGCGTATACACTTGGAAACATGAAAAAGTTACATGAACTGTAAGCGAACTAGCATGATATAAAAACTTTTTTCTAAATGTTGGAACTGCTTCTTTTGGTCTAGGCAGTCATGTTTTAAATGTGATTTTTTATATAAAAAAGAATACCTCATACATATTTTAAGCCAACCAGTGCCATTCTAGAATTGGGTAGCCTAAACAAATTATATAAATAAAGAAGTAAAACCTGTAACATTGACTTTGAGTAGCCAAATCTCCATATTCGTGCATTGAAACACATAAAATGATTATAAATACTTCAGTCTTTAAACAAGCCATAGCTTGATAAGTTCTTACAAGGATAAAATAAGTACATATGGCCCAATTGTGCCACTAAATCTCCAGCACTTTTTTTTTACCAATTCAGTCTAATGAAAGAGAATTTGTTTTACAAAACCATTTCAAACTGGAAGAGAGATTCAAAACAATTCTCATGGATAAAATGGATGGAAGACTTGTTTAGTTTCCAGTTAGTTAAGGACTATTTGTGAATATCTTACCTCCACTGTTCAAATGTTTTTTCAAAGGAACCACAGCCTTCTTGACTGCCATACTTCACTAAAATCCCATCTCTCCATCTATAAATTTGGTGGAGATCTGCAAATGTCATTTATAACCACAGCCATGTATGGCACCTTGACATCCTTTGGATTAAAAGGGAATAAACATTTTAAGATAGTTCCCAGTGCTGCAAATTTGCATGATGTCACTTTGATTCCATTAAACCAAGGCTCCAGCCCCAGGAAACTATATAAAAAAAATTGAAACAGGACTATTGTTTATCCTACAGAGAGTCACTAGAGACTCACCGTGTGACTTGATGGTCCTCTCTCACCCAACTTGCGCCGCCCAAAGCGATTTCTTGGTACAGTGGGTGGATGTGGGGAAAGCAAATGATGGGAACCATCTGCTGCCTTTCTCGTTCGGTCCGCCTAAATGAAGGAGAAATGACAGACTTGACATCACATATACAAGTACGTTACCTTATGAGTAACGGGGGGCAGCCTCCTTCTCCATGTCTTTCAGCCATCCCAGGTGAATCCAACCAGAAATATACCTAGGTGAATTAATTATGCTTAATTAGTTCACTATCTTAAAAGAATCTTGCAAGTCTGAAAGTACAAATTTACCACCACCACTTTTAACTACTTGATCCATTAGGGTGAGTCCTCCCTAATTTTCTTTTTCCAGCCACTGACGGCTCCTGCCTCTCATCGGATGGGTTCCTAGGCAGCATCTCTTCCCCTCATTCCCCAAGGTCATCCATACATTCCATTACAATGTCCTGCTGGTGACATACGTGCAGAGATGGTTTCCATTTTTACAGCCTGTGGTTTCTAGCCAGGACTTAATTCTATATATAAGAGATCCCATGTGAGACAGTCAGGCTCCTGTAGACTCATGTAAAGGCAATTCTCTGTAAAGTTAATGTGGCTTCTGCAGAGAGCTGTACTGTAAGCATAAGGCTAAGGAAGGGGAGGGCCTGCTTACTCCTCATCCAGCATTAGTTTGAACATGGAATAGCAATGCCAGAACATAGCTTGAGATACCTGAGTAAACAATATTGTTAGAAAATAATGCTCTTTGGCAAAGCTCTTTGTAAATAAGGCTTCTCCCCAGGAATTCAGCCAATATCTTCAAATCCCTGGAGAGAATCAAGGCCCACACCTGAACCTTCAAATATTAGTAAATTTGCTTTTGTTTTGTTTTTTTTCTTCCTTTGAGTCAGTTATAACTCCTGGGGACTGCACTGTGTGCAGTTTCCTTGGATATATTTGTGGTCTGTCATTGCCCTCTTCCTAGGGCAAAGAAAGGATGACCAGCCCAAAGTCACCCAGCTGGCCTCATGTCAAAGGGATGCCTAAAACTCACTATCTCCTGGTTCCTAGCCTGGTCTTCAACCACTGTATCAAATAGGCTCTCAAATTGGCTTTTCTATTTATATAAAAGTAATTACGTCTCCCTGTGAGAAAATTATTAGGAAACAGTAGCAGAACGTAACCAAATACCCATCATGAATAGAATAAAAAACATTCTAATTGCTAGACATAGGAAAAAGGAATAGCTCATAAAACCAAGACAAAATCTAGGGCCACTAGATTTATGCTGCGAAAAACCAGGGCAGCCAGGGAATTCAGTAAACTCTCTTTTGATGCTGTCTAGCAATTATTGAGACTTTTGCAATCCAGAACTGATCACCCTAAAACAAACATGTATCTCTAAGTCTTATCAATGGCAATCAACTCTAGTGCTGGAAGAAATCAGGGATTCTTTTCAAAAAGAGAGAAACCATTACCTTGGTTCGCTGGATCCGCTCTCGCCTTGCTGAACTCTCAACTTTTCTTTTTATGTCACCCTGGTGATGTCGCTAATAGGTCCATTTAAAAAAAAATAAAAAGTAAAGGCAAAAATCACATTTCAGATTTACAATAAGGTTACATCATTCCTCGAGCACATAACACTACTCTTGAGTTGTTACACCTTCTTCCCAATCTTTAAGCTATGTTTTTTTTCTTTCCTCTTCATAATCTCCTCTGGATAGTAGGGTTGAGATTCTTTCTGGTTTTTATACATCGCTCTACTGGCCTTTTGGGGGAGTGAAGAGCATGACTTCTTAAAATACAAATAGAAAACAAAGTCTCCCATCCAAATGGTTGGTCAAATTTATTGTGCAAGCAAGGCTCATATCAAAGAACAAGTGAGTGAATGTCAAGTGATTAAAGACATGAGTTTTATTCAAATAGCTATTAGTAAAACATGCCCAATAAGTGCTGCATAGGCTTCGAATCCTCCTACATCCAAGTAACCTGTTCCCTTTCTTTTTCTTCCTTCTGTCCTTTCAAACCACATCTCCCAGCAAGCAACACTCCCAGCCTAGTTGATAATGATGATTTATATCCCTTTTAAGAACACAAGTAGTACTTGAGAACACAACAGAAGATATGGGATGGGAAAATTATATAATGCTTTAGCTATCTATAGAATATTATAATTCTCAGCGCGCATGCAGAAGCAAAATAGGGTGTCTATTTGATAACATTTTGTCCCATTTTCTGCAATGCATCACAATAATTAGGGATGGAATGGAAGGGAAAAGAAGCGGCAATTCCCAAGCACACCAAACATTTCACCACCGCAATGCATAGTGGTCACATCACGTAATTAAGCACTGCAGTTTTACCACTCAATAATGAAGTAATTTTCTATGATGAATACAGTGAACAAAGCTATCACCCATACTGCAGTAAGTGGAGAGGGCTGTTTAAGTATTGAAAATTTATCTGGACAGGTAAAAGCATTTTCCCCGATGTTTCTTAAAGTTGCTGTTAAAAGTGGAGCATGCCTGGTTTCCTTTGCAAGGAAGAATAACAAGACACTCTATACCTAATGAGCTCTTGTGAAAATGTCTTTTAAATGTAGACAGCAGGTGTTGGGTATGGAGTGTCATGTCTAACTTAATCCTGAGAGACAACCATTTTCGCAGTTTTTTTAGGTAATAGGCAATAAGCTCGTATGTGTAAATCCCCTGGAGATTTGGATCTAGTAAGACTTCTGTGAATGCTATAACTGAAGATTGAGATCCTCAAAAATCTTTGGGAAAAAAATACCCAGCAATTTGAAAATCATTATTTTAATATATGGCCAACTGTTCCTAGGGCTGAATCCTTTAACAATAATGCTTGCATATTAATAATAATAGTAATAATAGTAATAATAGTAATAATAATAACAATAATAACTATTATTATTATTATTATTAAAAAAAGCTGGAAGGGACCTTGGAGGTCATATATTCCAACCCCCTGCTCAGGCAGGAAACCTTATACCATTTCAGACAAATGACTGTCTAGTCTCTTCTTAAAAGCTTCCAGTGTTGGAGCATTCATAATAGGAGTATTAAAAACCTAGCTGCATTCAAATGAACTGCTAAGGGTGGATTATTGTAATATGCACTTTTGCCCTATTGTGGCCTCACAGAATAGTGTCTTCAAAGAGAAGCAGGGGCAAGGCAAGGATAAAAAGTCAGGGAGATCAGTCTTGAAGATTCAATTTCTAGCTCTGATGTCTTGAAAGAATTACTGTCTACCATTCTAGCAAAAATCCATACAACCACTAGATGGCAGCAAAGGCACAGATCCTCATAACATTTTGATGCCATCTAGGGAGTTATCTAGATTTTTGCAGTTGTCAGAATTCTGACACAGTGCTTTTGAAATGTCTTAACTTTACTATATTTCTGAAATATTTTACC
This sequence comes from Bothrops alternatus, assembly GCA_034064705.1. NCBI lineage: Eukaryota > Metazoa > Chordata > Lepidosauria > Squamata > Viperidae > Bothrops > Bothrops alternatus. Next base: position 4,524,307 of record JARGCV010000049.1, read on the forward strand.
TTAATACTGAATAAGACTTTGCTTAGTCTCTTGTCTATCAAGGGATCTAAGTATTAGAGCTAGATTTTGTTCCAGGACTCCTTGCTACCTGGGATAGGAAACTTGTCACTGCTGGCTCCTTCTCTCATTTCTAGCTAATTTAGGGCTTGCTTTGTTCCCTGCATGGTACTTTGAAGAATAACAAACTGAAAATAAAACATGGCTTCTCTCCTTTTACATGCTCCCATGAACACTTACAGAATATACAATAAGACCCAAACAAGCTGTACTGTTCAGGAGAAAAATGCAATAATCTTAAGTAGACCTGATCAACTATATTTGTAAGCTTATTGTGTTGTGAAGCTACGTCCATCAAATCTAAATCTTGAATGTGAAATCACAAGCTGGCAATATGGATATATTGGCACATGGACTTTCCTAAACATGGAATCTTTCCTCCTTGCTTTATACCTACAAAGTAATTAGGTTTGAAAAGGTCTTCCATTTATGAATTAGTTTTAGCTTATGTACTGTAATCACATGAAATGCCCCAGGCACAACAAGCAAATCCCCTAGAAGTGTCTGCCTCATGAAAGAAGAAAGATCTGTCTGTAAGAAGGAATAGGCAAGTGTTGCCATATATTGTGCATAGTGTATGGATGGGCCCAAATATAGGTGTGTATTTTTGAACAAAGGTGGCCCTGATGCAGCCTAGTAACATCAGTTTTTTTCAACCACAGAAAGGAAAATTCATCAGCGGGACATTTGTTAAGGATTTTTAAAATAAATAAATGACTGTCATGGAACAACAACAAAAAGGTATTGGATTATGCCCAACGTAGTTCATAAACAAGTAAAATTCTCTGATATATGAGATTATCAAAATCTTTATGTGGTAGCCATACATTTCCGCTACCACTTCTCATGTTGGAACAAGCTTAATTTACATTCAACATATATACTAGTGTTTATTTAACAAATATCCCCAACTTGGTGCCCTCCAGATGTTATGGATTAAACTTCTATACTGGCTGGGCTGTAATGGAGATGTAATCTATTATATCTGAAGGTCCCAGACTAAAATGAGCCACTATTTTTCATTCCAGCAGAAAATTCAGAAAGAAGAATCCTCATTAAAAGCCACATGAGATCTCTTATCTCCTTCCCAAAGGACCATTGCCCCTTCATTTCCTTTTCACAGGCCGTTTAGATTTCTCTTTTTACCCCCAAAGCTTTCCTCACTATCCTTATCTATTCAATTTTCTTGTTATCACAGAAAGGAAATGGGAAGAAGGGAATATAAAATTTCTATTATACTCCAAACCAAATCATAGGTTTCCGCTGCCATCTTTTGTCTTCCAATGCAGATTTCAGTGTGTTTGTGTATAGGAGGAAGGGTAATGGAAGTCCACAACAAAACTCTCTTTGGGAATTCCATTGGCAAACTGTTGAGAGCTACTGGCTTAGATGATCCATAAGATTTCTTCAAAGATTTTGGCTGTGCAGGGTGTTTCTGATGTTACCAGATGTTTGATCAGCCGGGGGGAGGGAAGTGATAGTCACTACTAAATAATCTCCATGTTTGTGCAAGTATGTATGTATATGCACATCAGACTTAGGTGGTACCTCTTTAGAATTCTAAGATTCTAAGACAGTTGGTCTCAACTGCTGTTTTCTGTTCGTCAGGGAAGTAGCACATAGGATTTCAACTTTGCCAAGAACCTGTATAAAATGAATGCTGACTTCTTAGCAAGGCTCAGAGTCCTAAAGTTCTTTAGGGGGCTACTCCTGAACCGTATATCTGAGTTATAGGTGAAACCATGGGAAACAGTAGCATCACAAAGGAAGTCAGAAGGTAGAAACAACTGATAGCTGGAACCAAGCTAGGATGAGGCCTACCTCCAGCCACGTTTCCACTTTTTGTGTGAATGAAATAGCGTCTGCTCCTTCCTGTCCTTTCTCACTCTTTATATCTATGCTTTTGTTTGTTCTTGCCAATTTCCCATGACCTTTGGTGTTCGCATGGATAGAAGTAAGCATTTTTCTGATGGACTGTGACCAGTTCTTGAGCACACAGATGGGACATGACCTCCTGCTGTCTTTCCCACAGGAGATGACTGTGTGGAATCTAGTGACCAAGGGCTACTTACATTCTGAGGTCTGGCCAGTAATCTGGCCAATTACAAGTCTCTTTGCTTCTTTTGACAACTAATTTATCTCTCACCTGAGGCATTCTCTTAGAATTGATACTACATTAATAAATCTAGAATAAATGAAATTACTAATTTTTCATAATCATAATTACTAACACATGTTAGAACTACAGACATTCCTTAGGTTAGTGAATCAATACAGATTTCTTTTGAAACAAAAATTAAGCCTTATAAATATTCTGGGAGTTAACATCAGGATTTGCACCAATTGAACATAATTTTCCAGATGCTCAATCCTTTACTCAGGAGTTGATTTATCTTGCAGAAGTATTTCTCTATTAGAAACTTGATTGCAGATAAGAATGAAGCCTCTTCCCAAACAATTGATTGCCTAGAGCAGAACAAGGGATTCAAAGCTTGAAATATCTATGACCCAATGTTTAAAAGCCCAGCTTCATCACCACCACCATCTTTCTAAACTAGGCTAGTCTCTTGATAGCCTTGGCTCCTGGGATATAGTTTCATAATGGTTCTCTCTAGCTTAGGAATTGATGGTTTCTGTCTTGCCGGTTTCACCACTTACAAATAGGACAATTCTTCTGTTCTAATGTACAGTATGTTAGAGTTTTCTTGCAATTCAGCATCATTACTAACCCACAATAACTGTCAAACATGTGAAAATGGGTAATTATAATACACTGATGGTTACTAATCAATGGTGTAGATCTTCCACCAGTCGAAACATATTTAATGACATTTCCACCTATAGATATTGTCAGAAATCCTGAATATGACTATGACTTTTATGAAGAGTAGCCATAATATAACCATACTTCCATATCAAGAGCTTTGTGGAAAATAGCCTGAGCCAAGCATTCCCGTATATACTTCTGATGATCCTTTTTCATGGCATTTAACCGGTATTCCTTGTCTGATATTATTCTTCCACTTCTTGAGATCTGCCATGAAGAAAACAAAATATGCAGGCAGTGTGTGTTAGGGAAAGAGGATATAAGACTTATACAGTTTCTCACCATAAACTAAAATATTTTCATCATAATCTTAATCTTCTCTGAGGACATGGAGATTAAGATAAGCACAGATTGCTCTATTCTCTCCAGCAAAAATGTGATGATCTACATAACCAAGATCTTGTTATATATGTACCAGAGAGACAGGCTAGGTTCTTCTGCCATAAAGTTTGTATTTTAATCAAACTAGAATTCAAAAGGGAAAAAAGACAATAGTATTTTTCATCTCTTTTAGAAAAAAAAGTCATCAGTGAGGAAAGGCTTTGCATATTAACTAAAAAAAACAAATCTCATTGTGATCACTGGGGCTTGCCTTCAGTGAATACGTATAGCAGTGATGGTGAATTTATGGCACGAGTGCCAGAGGCGGCACTTGGAGCCCTCTCTGTGGGCACATGTGTCATTGCCCCAGCCCCGCCTCCCCCCGTGGCCCCCTCCACACCAGCAGCCCCCCTGGAGGAGAGTCACCCCCAGGCACGGCCCGCCTGGAGCAGCGCAGCCAAAGACATGGCAGCCAGGCAGTGGGGACAAGACTGTGCCCTTGCGCCCCATCGCAAAAAGTTGATACTGCAGGGCATAGATGGAGAGCGTGGCCACCATAGCGCTGCTGGGCCACCTTGGCGATCTGCGGCGGGCTGTGGAGGTGGTCTGTGGCCCTGCGGATGGGTGAAGGTGGGACAGGGGTGGGGTGGGGCGGTGCAGGGGTGGGGAAGTTTTTGGGCACTCGGTCTCTAAAAGGTTTGCCATCACTGACGTATAGGCTTGCAACTACCACAGCTAATGAAGGGGTACAGAACTCAGGTAGAAATCCTTTTTTCTGTGGTTCTATTTTCTATCCATTACAGCAGGAGTTTCCACAGTTAGCAACTTTAAGACTTGTAGACTTCAACTCCCAGAATTCCTCAGTTAGTTATGCTGGTTGGGAATTCTAAGAGTTAAAATCCACAAGTCTTAAAGTTGCCAAGTTTGGAGAGCCCTGCATTACAGCAAGGATGGACATTTTTTTTTCCATCACAGGCCACATGTATACCCACAGGGATGAACTAATAGGTTGTTTAACGGCAATGCTGATGCATGTAGTGGCTATGAATACCCTTCCTCTTTCCAATACCCTCCTTTTTCTTTCCCAGGCCCACGGTATAGGGAGTTGAACTGGCTTTCTGGATTTAATAGCAATAACACTTAGGCTTATATACCAGTTCACAATGCTTTACAGCCTTCTCTAAGCAGTTTATATAGTCAGCATATTGCCCTCAATGATCTGGATTCTCATTTTATTGACCTTGGAAGGATGGAAGGGTGAGTCAACCTTGAGCCGGTCAGGATCGAACTACTGGCAATCAGCAGAATTAGTCTGCAATACGGTAATCTAACCACTGTGCCATCATGATTCAGTGGTTAACATGAGCCCATGAAGCCTTTGTGAACCACACACTATGTTATATTATAAGTAGAAGGATGATTTTGAAATCCAAATGCTGAATTGCTGGAGTTTAATTTTGGTATACTTTTTAAAATACACATCCCTTCAAGCATTGAAGAGTAGCCTTCCAATTATCAACTGGAAACATGTCCTGACATAGCAGATTTATGAAGCCACTCGAGAACAAATCATGCCTGAAAAAAGTATGGAACAGCAGCCTGGTAAGAAATAGCTTAATATTAAGCTTTCTAGTTGGTGCCATTCATGGGTAGAAATGATTTAATATAACTATGCTAAAAGCCCAAGCTTTGTGCCAAGATAGCAAGTCTACATAGAACCTAATCAATCCATGTCACCAAAAGGTCTCCCATAGCATTAAAGTAGGTTGCTTCTGTATTATTGATAGTGAGCCAGGTTTATTAAGATGGAACAAAGCTTCAAATTCCATTAATACTTCTTCATCAGTCATTTTCAGTGTGTTAGACATCTTGAGCATAGAACAGGCTTATTTAGCTTCAAATGTCACTTGAAAATACGAAGTGGCTCATTTGGTGGCATGAGTCTCCTCTAAATGGCTTCTGTTTGAATGCTTTTTGACCAAGCAGTCTATTGTTCTATATTACTAAGATTATCTGTTGGATTCTCATGTTATCCTTTTTCCTGCTTCCTATACAACCAACACACACACACAAAAATCCTTTGTTGTTTTAATACTAGAAAACTGCCCTCCTCCTTTGAAACTTAAGATTGCCCGCGTCTCTTATCTAAAGCACTTCAGTATGAAACATATAATCTGAGTATCTGCATGGAGATCCCACTATATTAAATTACAACCCCAGGCACATATACTAAATAGCAAATATCATTCAACTCTGCAGGATATACTTCTAAGTAAATATCCATCTTGGATGTCTGTCAATACACCACACGATGCCTGAGTTGGTAGGATACAAGCAGCAGTATCTTGGCTTGCAGAGTACCTCTAGGTTTTAGATCCTAGCTTGTACAAAACAGAGTGAGCATACATGGAGTAAACCTAGGCTTTGGTTACATTTTATACTAACCAATGCTGTAGAAGGCACAGGGCCAACTAAAACTGGTAACTTATAAAGAAAATTACTAAAAGCATTATGTGATATTTTAAATTGACCAAAACTATGAAGTGGAAGTCAACAACTATGAGCCTACTTGGTGACAATCATGCCGTAATGAAGGCTGAAAGTTAGAATTTAAGAGAGTAAATGTTAATGAGCATGAATGAATGAATAAAATTAGAGAACAATCAGAATTTCTATATTGAGGGCATACTACATTCCAGACAGCAGCATCTTCAGGGAAAACAAGGAGAGTCAGACTAAGGAAAGAAGCATTGTGGCACTTATAGTGCATGACCTAGTCCTTTTCTATATTCATCAAAATATTTGATGCCCAAAGGGGCAGAGTTTACAGCACAAGCTAAACTAAATTATACAGATTTCACCTACTCCAGTAAATGGATTTAATAGAAGAGCCAAATATGAGCTTTTGGGAGAACACTATGCAACCTTTTGAATTAACGCAATCCAGAAAGAAAGAAAAATATTCTGCTAAGTGAAGTGAATGGATGATGGCAACTGGATAAGAGATTACAGAAGTGATTCAGTGACCAAGAATGAATGAACGAAGACTGTTTGGTGAGCATCTGCATTGGAAATTATACATTTCTTTCAAACAGCTGTTAGCAGACTCTGTTTGTGTATATACATGGCAAAAGAATTAATATATCTAAAACATGACTGAATTCCTTATTTATAATGAAAGCCTGAGAGAATTATTGAAGACTAGAAGGTGCTAGAAGGTTCTAAATGTGGGACAAGCACTGTTTGCTAGTTTTAAAAGTAAACTGACTGCAGAAAGATTAAATCAATTAAATTGAATTAAAATTGAAAATGGCCATAAAACAAATAGTACTAGTATATTAAATATACTGTATGTAGAATAGTTTTGATCTTTTTAGAATGATGAGATTTGGTGATGCAGTGGTTCACATGCAGTGCTGCAGGCTAACTCACTGCTCACTCAAGGAGTTCGATCCTGACCGGCTCAAGGTTGACTCAGCCTTCTATCCTCTGAGGTCAGTAAAGTGAGGACCCAGATTGCTGGGGGCAATATGCTGACTCTGTAAACCGTCTAGAGAGGGCTGGGAAGCACTGTGAAGTGGTATATAAGTCTAAGCCCTATTGCTATTGCTTGCAGACATGAATGTACATGGAAGACCAGAGTACAAATAGTCCTCAACTTATGCTCAGTCACTAAGTCACCGTTCAAAGTTATGATGGACTCCACACACAAACACAAAAAAATACTTATGACCTGGTTCCAAAGTTCTGATAGATGGGCCTCCCCTATAGCCATTTGAAGTGTCCCACAGTCACATGATCACAATTTACAATGACTTTGCTAAAAAAACCTTCAAGTTTTTGGCAACCGCACCACAAAGCAAACATTACTCACTTTATCAACTAAAATTCTAACTGTGATTTTGGCTTAAGGCTGTTTTTCTCAGAGAAGGTTAAGATCACTTAACTTTATGAACAAGCAGAAATGGCAATATAAAGCAAAAAAAAAAAAAAAAACACACACACACCCAAATCCTTCCACTAAGTAGAGGATTATAATATAAGGGCAAGACAGGACAAAAGAATTCCAGATGGATCTATTTTTGTACTTCTTCCTGCACTATTAGGCATGTAATGAAACACGGGCTTTATAGGATGTGCAGCAACACATTCATTAACCGTTTAAGGTCCACTGAGAGTCATGGTCTAAAGATCTAAAGGTATACAAAGAAGCAATTCTAGCCCTTTCAGACAAGCAACAGAGTGGATTAAGATGGTCTGAAAGTGCCCTCTACTGGTAAGAAGTACATTTGGCTGGTGGGGGAGGAATATCATAAAAACAGATCAAACCAAAGATCTAACTAATCCAGCCACAAGCGGGACAGGAGTGCAAATAGCATCTTCTCATTTATGTTCCCCAGCATCCAGTGTTGGCAGGCATTTTGTCACTGGTATTGAAAGGAATATAAACAGCATCGTGACTGGATTAGCTCCCATGTATTTGTCTAATTTATCAATGTGGTAGTAATGGCTACAACGGTTGAACTGGGACTCAAATATGTAGGTTCAAGTCTCCACTCAATCCTGAAGCTCACTGGATGACACTGACCGTAACACACACTCTGTCCAATCTACCTCCCAGCGTAGCTGTTTGGAGGATAAAAATGAGGGTGAGTTTCTTAAAGAAAAGGCAGGATATAAATGAAATAAATCAATAAAGCCACCCAATTTTGTGGCTACTATTTCATCATCCTGGAAAGTTAGATTCACTATTGAAAGTTTAGGTGATTAGATTTTGGATCTGCTGAATTGAAAGCATAAGTCATTTCTCTATTCTTCTCAGGCTGCTTTAGATATTTTTCCTCCCACAGATTTGAAGGAGAAAGACATTTGTAAAACAGCCCAATTGGTCAGAGAAAAAAAGGAAAATAGTCAAGCTATTTGGCTTTTATGTCTGCATATCAAGGAGCATTCTATAAGAGATTGCAGGAGATTCTACTTTTCTGAGACATTCTCTAATTCATCTGTAATTCTGTAATAAATCTGTAATAAACCTGTAACAACCTGTAATAATTAATCGGTAATTCATCTCTAATTCATCTTTACTCAATATTAAATGCACAGACCTTAGTTCACTAATCCTACTCATTAAATTCAACAGGTCTAATATTGGAGTGTGAGTAAATTATCGTGTTAAGGTAACTGGAGTACTTCATTAAAGGACATATTTTTGCAGTGTCCTAATGTTACTCTGTTTTGGGAAGAAGTAATTTACAAGCATTAATTTGTTTTTGAAATACAGTTTACTATTTTTGTATGTACATGTTCTTTTGAACTACATATTTGCAACATGGTAATTGACAGCTGGACAACAAAAATGGATTCTCCATGCCCTCATTAATGTCAAGATATTAGTTCTTCAACATTAGAAAGATAATTTATAGCCCCAATTATTCAATGAATTGAACCTGATGTTACATTCACCCTATGAATGAATTGCCTACAATCATATATTATGCGTGAACGATTACAATGAATTGTAAAACGATTCTAGTGAAATGGTTACATAAACAATTTCATATGTATATATATATATACAATTTATCTTGCATTGTTTTTGCTTTTGTTTTATTGAAATTTTTTCTCAGTCTTTTCTCTGTGTTTTATTAAATAAATTAAGCAAAAGAAAATATATAATATTGGAGTAGTCATTATTTCTATTCATTGTTCCTGTTCCATGGTACATGGCTACCACAATAGTTGAAATACTTGAATCTGACATCTCTGTTTTTTAATGGTAGATGTCCCACTTATCCTCCATTTTGGCACAAAAGACAGCACTTGCCAATGACAATATGTGCGTTTGGAAGATGGGCAGAGGCTGATTAGATAACTGGTTTTGATCAAATGAGATTTCTAGGTGAAATTGTGAAAGTGTCATCAATAGTACAATGACATGATTACACGTTGTCATTTGATGCCACTGTGGCTTATAGCAGGCATCTATGGATACAAGCTATTGTGTGAGAAATAGACTGTACCCCGAAATGAAATGTGATATCAGAGCCCAATATGACATCAGACTGTTTTCTCAGAGATGGGGACTGTTCTTAGGAACACTAAAATCAATGTAGTTGTATTATTCCAATAGAAATAACAGGTAATAGTAAGACCAATGATAGAATTTCTAGGTTTCTATTCTACTTCTAAACTTACTCATAATTTAATTCCTATTAAAATAACCTTGCAAATAACCAGTTGAACCTCATTTCTTCCTTAGGCTTTTTCAGGTTCCCACTATCTCAGATAACACTATGTGATGACTCATCTTACAGATCACATATATAGTATAGATACATATATACAAAAGTACATACTCTTACCTTTGTGAAAATATATGAGAATTCCCATACAGCACGATCTTATGGAGGCTTACTCAGAAGTAAGTCCCACAAAATTTAGTTGGACACTCCTTAGAAAATGAACTTAGGGCTACAGCTTTTATGTATATTGGTTGCTATATTATGCTGTCACCTTAATTGGTAACTTTGGGTGCTGTCACAATGATTTATGACAACTGTAATAAAAGTGCATTGGCATGCATTTTCAATACAGATAAGGCCTGAGGTTTTGGCTACATTTGATTAAAATAACAAGTGTATTTTAATAAGTTTAAGAAAAGAAGCATGAAACAAGGAAACAAAAAAATCTTCAATCATTGCCTGATTATAGTTTTGGACAAAGGACTTTAGTTTAAATTATTATACAGCTAACCCTTTGGATAATGCAGACCCAGTCACTTTCTCTTAGTCTAACCAACTTCACAAGGTGTAAGAGTGGAGGAAATCATATCTGTCTTCTTAAACTCCTTAAGAGAAAGCTGGGGAGATAAATCTAGAGAAACTAAGAAATATTTGCACACCTACCAGTCCTGACCTCCGCAGATGACGTCTTATCCTGGTGTTGCTGAAATACCCTGTAAGATGCTTGTCTGTTAAGCTGTTGTAATTTGCAAGGTATCTGAAATGAACATACCAGCAGAGTATGAGAAAATAGATTTTTTTTAAAAAAAATAGAAAATTAAAGGGATCCACAATAGTATAGATGTCAAGATTTATTTATTTTTTCAGAATTCTGAGTGGCTCTGCCCAAGCCTAGAATCCTGCTAAACTGAAGTATACTTTCAGTCATCTGCAACTTATTGATGTGCTGGATAGAAAATATGAGAGTCCAAATCTCTTCTGTCTAATAGGGGTCAGGCTAGGAAAGGTCCTCTATAATTTGATGAGGCTATTGTGTTTAATATAAATACTCCTCCATTGGCTATTAGCTATTCCCAGTTTAGCTTGTTAGCTGTAAATTGCAAAAAAAATACTAACAATAGTAGCAATAATTCATTGCTAACCTTTAAAACTGCTAAAATGACTGGGCGTAAGCTTTCTGATGTCTCTCTCTATATATATGGCATTTAAAACCATGTATCTATATTGCTATTTTCTATGCTCCACAAAGACAAGAGAGAGAGACACACACACAGAGAGAGAGAGAGAGAGAGAGAGGGAGATTAAAACAGTACTTCTGTTAAATATCAAGCCAACTAAGGAGATACCAGCACATCATAATAATATGATAAGCATCTCTATGGGCTGAGTCATCATTTTTTTCTGTTTTTTTTATTCTGCATTAATCCTATGCCTTTGAAACCAGATTACACCCTATCAGGATATTTAGCTTTAATAAACAAAATTACTCTGATGGTGAGAGGCAAAAGAAAAAAAAAGAATAAACTATTCCCTTTATAAAATCATTAACAAAGGCAAAAGAATTACAGGAAGTTTATTTTTGGTTTCACAATAATCCCACAGGTAGCCTACACGAGATAAATTAAACTTTAAACACATAATTTAGTTTGCTGTGTTATGCCTGGTGATTAAACACGGGTGCTATAGCAACTGTTTTATGTTACTTTCTTTATCCTGTTGTTTGCATTTGCATCTGAAACTGCCAGATTACAGTAATTATACCAAATATTGATTTAGTGTGCTTTGCTGGCTCTGGTGTTCTGCATGAATTGGAGGTGGGAGGGATTGCTTTACCCAATATCCTTTTACTTACTTCCTTCTCAGTATTTCATGGCCTACCTCACAAGCTAAAATGCAGGAGATTTATCCACTGTGATTCAACATTAGCTACTCTAAATCAGGAAAGAATAAGTCAAACAAGCATTCAAGTCAAGGTTTCGGTCTTTATATTGAAAAGACTCATTACAAAAGACAAAAATTGCCTCTTCAGTGTATTAATGCCTGTAGTCTTAATCGTCCTAATTCAGAGTTAGAGAAAGAAGAAAATGGAGAGCTTTTTAAAAAAAGAAGATATGTATCAGTTTAAGCACTATGAAAATAGTTCTTATAATCCCCTCAATTTCTTGTTTGACTGTTGCCATTGAACTCAAAGTCAGCAATTCACATGGAGGGTGAAAACCTGTATGGAGTTAAAAGGAGGAGAATCAGAGAGCCAACAGATGCATTATGAATTTATGGAAACAAATTTTGATAAAGGCTGCTTTGCCAAACTAAACTTGGGAATTCTGGGAGTTAAAAGTAGGCATTACAGCAGAGCAGAAATACTGTTCTGAAAGCATAATGAGGAATAGTCTTGGAAACTAAGTCAAAGGCTGATCTGGTTGCTGTCTAACCACAACCTTGTTCATATTTGATTCTTGGAAAGAAGCAAGGTCAGGCACTGGGTATTTATATTGGAAAGTAATAATGCACTTCAGAAAAATGAAGGCATGGGAGTTAGTGGCCTTATGGTTGGGTAAGATCATAAGTTATCTTTGAGCATGAAAGAAAACTAAAATAATCCTGGCTGTTGATATACCACAAGTACAAACTGAATGGACATATAGGGAAAAAAATATTGTGAAGATGATACCCAGCTAATCTGAGGCTGCAGATTCTTCAGGACTATGAAAAACAAACTAGCCATTTACATTACTCCTGTCAGCCAGCTGGTCTACTTATTGTCACGTTTTCACCTCTCCACAGAAGCATTTCATTTTTAATTTAATCATGGGAAAGGGAGCACTGACCATTTGGTTCTGGTTCTTTGAAGTCACCTGGAAGGTCCTTGGCTCATTTTTCGAGAATAACAAAATGTCAATGAAATCCAAGAGAAAAACTGGACATGTACAAAGGTCTACAGACGTAACTCATCTACAACACAAGACTTCTAGCTTTGGTGGATAACTTCTAATCAGACCTGGCATTCAGCCCCTTTATTTGAAATATGAAGTAGTGAGGGAGCACAGTTCATAAGAGAGCTTAACTCCTCAAACCAAATTAGCTTTTCTGCTGCTTAGAAACTTCAATACAATGGCAGATAATATGACATCATTTGCTGCCTGCCTAGATATAGTTTCCACTAACGTAATGAATTGTGTACCATTCACTCAAACATGCACAAATTACTGAAAACCTAGGCTAGGCTTTCTTTTACAAGTGCTAATAGCAAACTATTGTACAGGTATAATGTTTATATTGCTGGAATGAACAGAAGGGAACAACCCTCTTCCTAGTTACCTGTTCCTGACCATTAATGGAACACTACTTGTTTACCACAACCTTATTGATCATACCTGAGGATAAAAGTGAATAAAAACATCTTTAGGTGAGGTGAGGTGAGGGAAAACATGAAGATATTCAGTAAGAAGGAACATGCTAGTCAAGATCAAAAGCCCATTTCAATTCAGTCTGCCTACCAAAGACATCATAGGGGAAATAGCTCTCTCCCAATGGTGTTCTTAATCATTATGGTTCAAGACCATGCTGTTTGATTCTTAAGGCAGTATAACGTCATTATGATTGCATCATTACCTTTATCCTTCAATCAATCTGTCTACACAATTAAAACTGTCCAATTAAAGATGGTGATGCCCATTACCACATCATGTGGAAGTGAATTCCAGGGTTTATCTATGCTCTATGGGAAGAAATCCTGCCATTTTCCAGCTCTGAGCATTCTATTATTCAGCTTGGTTAGATAATTCAGGTACGTGTATTACGAACAAAGGGAAAGTGTGGCCTTTTACTTTGGGGCAGCTAACAAAAGAAATATTTATTCTAAAAATATAAACTCACCTTAGCTACTTGACATTGTTTTGGTATAGCTAGAAGACACTCTCTTCTCTAGGATACGAACCAAGTGATTGTATGGACAACATGACTCAGTGGGAACATTACTTTTCGACATAATCGCCATTCAAATTGAGGCACTTGTCATAACGTCTTACAAGGTTGGAAATTCCTTAGTAGTAATCGCTCGGCGTCAAATATCGGCTATGGAGTAGTAGTTGCTTGGTGCCAAATCTGGGCTATAGGTGGGGTGATCAAAAACATTCCAACGGAACTGCTTCAAAAGTTCTTGAGTAAGTCTAGCGATGTGTGGGCAAGCATTATCGTGAACCAACACCACACTGGAAGTCAGCATGCTCCGACACTTATTATGGATGGCTCATCTGAGTTTTCGTAATGTTTCACAGTAGACTTCTGAACTGAGGGTCGAACCACGCTCCATGAACTTCACTAGCAGTACTCCTTTGGCATCTTCACAATTTGCGGGATTTTCTATGGCACCACTTCCGGTGTAGTGTTGGTTCATGATTATGCTCTCCCGCACACACCACTAGACACACTCAAGAACTTTTGAAGCAGTTCCATCGGAATGTTTTTGATCACCCCACCTATAGCCCAGATTTGGTGCCAAGCGACTACTACTAAGGAATTTCAAATCTTGTAAGACATTATGACAAGTGCCTCCATTTGAATGGCGATTATGTCGAAAAGTAATGTAATGTTGTAGTTTTCTTTTTTTAAAAATATTTTATTGATTTTCTAATTTTACAATTAAACATTTAAAAAGCAACGTGGTGGCTGGGTAATCAATGATTCCATAACATACATAAATTTTTAGCAAAAATCTCAAGTTACAACATCAGATATTTTCACTCTTTATCCCTTAATATCTACTATCTCATGTTGAATTGATACAATTCTTATTGTTATCAACTAAGTAAAACCATCTTTGTAACATTTATCAGTAATTTTGAACTTATTTTATTTTATTTATTTATTTTATTTTATTTGGATTTGTATGCCGCTCCTCTCCGAAGACTCGGAGCGGCTTACAACATATATATATAAACAATTGAACAAATCCGAACAACATTAAAAATATAAACCCCATACATACTCATCAATCACACCACAATCAACAATCATCCCCAGGCCTGCCGGCAGAGGTAGGTTTTTAAATTCTTTCTGAAGGCCAGGAGGGTCGGAGAAACGCGGACTTCAGGAGGTAGTTGGTTCCAGAGGGTGGGCGCCGCAACAGAGAAAGCCCTCCCCCTAGGGCCTGCCAGACGACATTGTTTCGTTGACGGGACCTGGAGGAGGCCGACCCTGTGCGCTCTCACCGGTCGTAGAGAAGTATGTGGCAGAAGGCGGTCCCGTAAGTATCCTGGTCCCAAGCCATGAAGGGCTTTATAGGTAATAACCAACACCTTGAATTGGGCTCAGAGACCAATAGGCAACCAATGCAGCGTGCGGAGAGTTGATGAAATGTGGGCACAACGAGGAAGACCCACAATTGCTCGCGCAGCTGCATTTTACACTAATTGTAGTCTCCGAACACTCTTCAAGGGTAGCCCCATGTAGAGAGCGTTGCAGTAGTCGATCCTCGAGGTGACAAGGGCATGTGTGACTGTGAGGAGTGACTCCCGATCCAAGTAAGGACGCAACTGGTGCACCAGGCGAACCTGGGCAAATGCCCCCCTCGCCACTGCCGACAAATGATGATCCAATGTCAGCTGTGGATCAAGGAGGACTCCCAAGTTGCGAACCTTCTCTGAGGGGGTTATAGATTCACCCCCCAGGGTAATCAAAGGACAGATAGAAGTGTCCTTGGGAGGCATCACCCACAGCCACTCTGTCTTATCGGGGTTGAGCCTTAATCTGTTAACACCCATCCAGACCCTCACAGCCTCCAGACACCGGCACATCACCTCAACCGCTTCACTGATATGGCCAGGAGTGGAAATGTACAGCTGAGTATCATCAGCGTACTGATGGTATCTCACTCCGTGGCAGTGGATGATCTCACCCAGTGGCTTCATGTAAATGTTAAAAAGTAGGGGGGAGAGAACCGACCCCTGAGGCACCCCACATGGGAGTAACCTAGAGGTGGACCTTCGATCCCCCACAAACACCGACTGCGACCGACCAGTGAGATAGGAGGAGAACCACTGCAATACGGTGTCCCCCACTCCCAATCCCTCCAGCCGGCGCAGAAGGATACCGTGGTCAATGGTATCGAACGCCGCTGAGAGGTCAAGAAGCACCAGGACAGAGGACTGGCCTCTATCCCGGGCTTGCCAGAGATCATCCATCAGAGCGACCAAAGCAGTTTCGGTGCTGTAGCCGGGCCTGAATCCCGACTGCAGAGGGCCCAGATAATCGGCTTCCTCCAGAGACCGCTGGAGCTGATGCGCCACCACCGTCTCGACAACCTTCCCCACAAAGGGAAGGTTGGAGACCGGACGATAGTTGGTCAAAATTTCTGGATCCAGGGAAGGCTTCTTGAGGAGGGGGCGCATAAGTGCCTCCTTTAAGGGAGCCGGAAAGGACCCCTCCCTCAAAGAAGCATTGACAATCTCCTGGATCCAGGTATGTGTCACCACCCTACTGGCCGAAACCAGCCAGGAGGGACACGGGTCCAACAAACAGGTGGCAGAACATACAGATCCAATGGCCCTGTCCACTTCCTCAGGCGTAACAGCCTCAAACTCTCCCCAGATGACCGGACAAGAACATGCCCCTGTCCCCTCAACTGAATCATTATCAGTCGACTCTGCTACACAATTGGAGTCTAGGTCAGCCCGGATCTGAGCCACTTTGTCTGCGAAACAGTTATTAAAGTCCTCGGCACTACCCTGCAAGGGAGGCCCCGGACCCCTTGGGTTAATAAGGGATCAGGTCACCCTAAACAGGGCGGCCGGATGAGATTCCGCAGACGCGATCAAAGCAGAAAGATACAAAGATCTTGCCGCCTTAATCGCCTTCAGATAGGCTTTAATAAATAAGCTCAATCTGGTTCGGTCAGATCCGGACTTACTTTGTCTCCATCGCTTCTCTAGACGTCTCTTATGGCGCTTCATCCCCCTGAGCTCCTCAGTAAACCAAGGAGACCTCCTGGGGCCAGCACCACGGAGAGGTCGCAAAGGCGCAATCCGGTCAATAGCCCCCTTCATGGCCGTATTCCATGCCGCTACCAGGGACTCCGCCGGAATGTAATTGTGTTTACATTCAATCTTATATACATCACTGTCCTGTTGTAGCTTTTTCCCCAGGCTTTAACTTCCCCTCAATATTTAACTTAACATTTGGTATGTTGTAGTTTCTAAGCTTGAGGTAAATAGAGTTTTCCTTATCTCAACTTCTACATTTCCCCCTTTTTATAACAAAATCTAATATTCTAAATATACATCTTATTTATTTGCATATAATCTTATTCTATTTTAAAAATTCTCTTTTTTTACCATATTAAACCAAAAATCTATTAATCTTATTACACATCTTACCTATTCAGTTGTAATATTATTTCAATTTTTAAAAAAAATCTATATTTGATCATCTTCAACCTTCTAATCAATAGTATAAAATCCCCCCTAATAAATCAAAACCCTAGTTTCTTTCAGCCTTATTCTGGCTTTTTTCCTTTGCCAACTAACCATCCATGTCAGTACTTTTAATTCATCAAACAGTTCTCCCTCCATTATTGTGTGTATTATTTGAGTTAAGAAAAACCATTTAATTACAATTTTTGGAAGAACTAGCCCCATTATATTCCAGTTTCCCACAGTTGTCTTAATAAGTTTATCTTCCATTCAGTCTGTTCTTCTTCCCTTTCCTCAAGTTTCCTCTGATTTATGAAAAAAAATCTTTTCCATTTTCAGTGTTGACACTCTCTTTTCTAATTTCCCCGTTGGCTGGATCTGTTGGTCAGTTGGGTCCTCTGTCTTAATGTTTAGTTGTTCCATTTCTCCTATTGCTTTCTGCATTGTTGGATCTTTGGTTGTAGTCAAAATCTGGATCTGTGTATTTAAGCTGATATCTTGTTCCTTTATGTTGCCTCTCATTTTGTTACAGGCTGAAAGAATGGTTTCATGTATTGATTTCAACATAGAAAGGATTTTTTCCTGATCTTCATCCATATTCTCTTGATAATGTATTAAATTAAGGATTTTAAAATCAAATGTTAAAAATAGTTTTTGTAGCTAGATGTGTGACATCTATTTCACATGTTGCAAACAGTCTTATGGTGAAAATTATTTGGCAGATAGGAATTTATAGTCCAAAGTATTCCATCATCTCGTGTAGTAATAAAGACTTCTCATATAAAGAAATAGGAAAACAGTTTCCCACATATAATTCTGAAAGTCAATAAAGGTTTATCCTTATAGTTCAAACATGCCAGATAAACTGCCTTGCAGTTCTCTTACAGCTGTGTTTCTCACAGGTGGTATCTCAAGGTCTAGAGGGTTTTTTCTAATTTCTGGGCTTCCAGACAAGTTTCTTTTAATCAATAACAAATTGTAATAATATATTTTGCTATAAGATGTCACCAATGCCATTTAAAACTTCTTAAGTTCCGAGTTTTAATAATAGTTTTTCAAGATTCATTTCTTTTCTTTTTAAATAAAAGCCAATATCTCCAGTAAGAATAGCAAAACTTTTAGTTTCCAAATTTCAAAGGTATATGCATCCAATTAAATTAAAATTGTTCTTATAATTGCTCTTTTCCCCTAGGTAGCCAATCACCGCTGTTCTTAGAGGGTGGAGTAGGAATTCCTTTCCCTCTCTCCTCACATGGGGAGAAATACTTTGGCCAGCTTTTGCAGGAAAAATATTTAAAGTCTTGAAGAGAAGATCAGATCTCACCCAGTTTCATCCACATTGCTTTAAAGGTGCTTGGCTGCAGTTTTGACTTCGGCTTAATGACGAACCATATTGCTATGACTGGTCTTTTCCCCACCGGTTTGAAGAGCTGCCCTTCCGCGATCAAGCGGGGGTCCTCGCCTTGCTCGTCGCCCCTACAGGGTGATTTTCGACCCTTTCCAGGGTCCCCCAGTGGGATAAAACCGGACGCTGAAGACAGAGCTCGCCTCTATGCATCCACCAGTGCCATAATGGCAAGTCTAATGTTGTAGTTTTCTAATGTGTATAATAAAGGTTCTATATCTGCAAGTCTCTGTCACTGATAATCAAACAGAGGTTTATTTCTGAATTGCCCTCGTATTTCCTTTGGAAAAGAGTGGAGACTGAGACTAATTAATTTACATGGTATTCAATTCTAAAAGTTTACATGAAGTGTTACCACCAGTGTTTGAAAAAGGGTTTCAGAACTCTAGTCGTGACAGTTCACTTGACAAAACTAAACATCCAAAGTACATGACACCAAAATACCGTATTTCTCGCTCCATAAGGCGCAGGGTTTTTCCTCCCAAAGTAGGGTGAAAAATCAGCCGCGTCTTATGGAGCGAAGATGCAGGCAGGGAGGGGGGCGCTGGAGCAGAGGGGGAAGCGGAGAATCGGCGGAGGGCAAGGGGCGAGAAAGGGAAGGGGAGAATCGGCGGAGGGCGGAGGGCAACGGGCGAGAAAGGGAAGCGGAGAATCGGCGGAGGGCGGAGGGCAAGGGGCGAGAAAGGGAAGCGGAGAATCGGCGGAGGGCGGAGGGCAACGGGCGAGAAAGGGAAGCGGAGAATCGGCGGAGGGCGGAGGGCAACGGGCGAGAAAGGGAAGCGGAGAATCGGCGGAGGGCGGAG
Organism: Bothrops alternatus; assembly: GCA_034064705.1. Taxonomy (NCBI): domain Eukaryota; kingdom Metazoa; phylum Chordata; class Lepidosauria; order Squamata; family Viperidae; genus Bothrops; species Bothrops alternatus. Next base: position 4,543,371 of record JARGCV010000049.1, read on the forward strand.
GGCAAGGGGCGAGAAAGGGAAGCGGAGAATCGGCGGAGGGCGGAGGGCAAGGGAGTACGATATAGTACTCACCAAAAGGCCGCCTGGGGAGGCTTGGAACTGTAGTCCAACCTGGAAAGGTGGCGAGCCGTCGCTGCTACCGCCTGCAAGCAGCCATCCCCCTTCCCGCTACTCGCCTGACTCCTAAGCCCATCGCCCGCAACCCCCGTGGAGTGGCGCGCGTGCGCAGCACCAGATGGCCGCGCGGATCCTTTAATTTGTCCTTATGATGGCTAAAAAAGTTACCGGTACGCATGCGTACCGCAGACCCACGTTCCCGGAAGCGCGAGCTGCCCGGCGGGCAAGGACGAAGGTGTTGCTAAGGTGAGTGAAGGGCCGGGCTGGCAAAATATTTTTTCCTATTTTCCTCCTCTAAAATCTAGGTGCGTCTTATCAGCAGTGCGCCTAATAGAGCGAGAAATACGGTATATGTATGTAGGTCTCTAAAACTGCTTAGTGCCCATCAGTATATCTATGTTCTTGAGCAGCGTACTGATTCAGCTGCACTCCCAAAAGCTAATTTCTCTCAAGGATGGTAACTGTATTGACTTGTCTTCTGCTGCATGAGTTCCAACTCTCCCATATTTATTGCATCCATAGTCAATGATAGAGGAGTTCTTTATTAATTACAAGTGATCCTTTTCTACTCAACTTTTCACTTACAAAATTGAACACCGAAACAAATCTTTCAAGGACGTTTATCAGGGACATTTCTGACCCTGACTCTTTCCCATTTTAAGTAGCCAAATGTGCTTACATATATTAGGAGTAAAAGGGAAAAATCAAAATCAAAAGTCACTATTGAAAGAGGCATTTTGAAATACTCCATGAGCTAGCAAATGGCTGATCTTGGATGATAATACATTTTTCTCTATTAATTTATCTTTTTTTATCAACAAATCATTTTATCCCCAGTTGATTGGTATAAAAAAAAAGAGGTCAAAGGCTTGCAAAACTATGTTATTAGGTTAGGCCAGGGTTCTTCAAACTTGGCCCTTTTATGATTTGTGGACTTCAACTCCCAGAATTCCTCAGCCAAGACATAAGCCAAGGAAGCTGCTCAGAACCACTGACAATTGAAATGGCATGTAAGATCAGTAAATAAAATATTTCATGTAGGAAAAAAAACCTGTCCAGAAATAGCAATAGATCAAAAACAAGATGCAAGCCACAAAAATTACACGATATCAATTGCTTACTGGATACAATTTAAAGTGTTGCCATTGCATTCATTTTAAAAGGTTTAAAGGCAGCCTCTCTCATTACAGCCATCTTAAGATCTACAGGACAGGTCTCTTTGGAGATGTCTCTGTTAGCAAAAGGCTGGTCTTTATGATATGAATCAAAATGTCCTCCCTTGCGTTGTTTCTGGGTAATGGAATGTACTCAAAGCTGGGTGTGTTAGTTCTCACACAGTTAGTGAAAAACAAATATGACCACTGCAGAAATAAAGGACAGATGGAAACAGACCAACATATGCAAAATCATAGGGCAAGATGTACACACCATAGTGCATAAAGAAAAATGAAATGCAAAAGGCCTCAAGCTTTGTTTCTATAGGCTGGTTTTTGAATGACAGCTGAAAAGGTGCTGCCTTTTTTTGAGGTTATGTTTTTTAACTTCCATTTATCATATTATGGCACTGGTGGATGCATAGAGGCGAGCTCTGTCTTCAGCGTCCGGTTTTATCCCACTTTGCCTCCGTTTTCACCGAGGAGGATAGAGAACATTTGCCTGCCACTGAATTAGTTTTCCCAGGGAGGGAAATAGAAGAATTAAACCTGATAGAGATAAACAAGGAAGATGTTCTTGCATGCCTTTCTAAACTAAATGTCAACAAATCGCCGGGTCCAGATGGCATCCACCCTAGAATTCTCAAGGAACTCAAGTGTGAAATTGCTGAACTTCTAGCTAAAATATACAATCTTTCTCTAAGATCAGGCACTGTACCGGAGGATTGGAGGGAAGCAAATATAACCCCGATCTTCAAGAAAGGATCCAGAGGTGATCCAGGAAACTATAGACCAGTCAGTCTAACCTCAGTTCCAGGCAAACTGATGGAAACCATTGTTAAAGATAAAATTACAGGGCACATAGAAAAACAGGCATTGCTGAAAGAAAATCAACATGGTTTCTGCAAAGGCAAATCATGTCTTACTAACTTGTTAGAATTCTTTGAGGGTGTAAATAAATACATAGATAAAGGGGCCCCAGTTGATATTGTATATCTTGACTTTCAAAAGGCTTTTGACAAAGTCCCTCACCAAAGGCTCCTAAAAAAGCTCTCCAGCCACGGAATTAGAGGACAGGTCTTGTCCTGGATTGGTAACTGGTTAAATTGTAGGAAGCAAAGGGTGGCAATAAATGGACAATTCTCCGGATGGAAAGAAGTGAGAAGTGGTGTACCCCAAGGTTCAGTTTTGGGGCCTTTACTTTTTAATTTATTCATCAATGATCTGGATGTAGAAGTTAATAGTGAGGTAGCCAAGTTTGCTGATGACACTAAATTGTTCCGGGTTGTGAAAAGTGAAACTGATTGTCGGGAGCTCCAGAAGGATCTCTCGAAATTGTGTGAGTGGGCAACAAAGTGGCAAATGCATTTTAACCTAAACAAGTGCAAAGTTATGCACATCGGGGCAAAGAACCCCAATTATACCTACCAACTGATGGGGACCAAACTTTCTGAGACAACCCAAGAAAGGGATCTTGGGGTTTTGGTGGACAGCTCGATGAAGATGTCAACCCAATGCGCAGCAGCAGTAAAAAAAAAAAGCAAATTCCATGCTTGGCATGATTAGGAAGGGAATCGAAAATAAGTCAGCAAGTGTTGTATTGCCTCTGTACAAATCGATGGTGAGACCACACTTGGAGTACTGTGTACAGTTCTGGTCACCGCACCTCAAGAAGGATATAATGGAACTGGAAAAGGTGCAAAAAAGGGCAACAAGAATGATCAAGGAAATGGAGCGCCTCCCTTATGAAACCAGATTGCAACGCCTTGGTCTCTTCAGCCTTGAAAGACGGCGTTTAAGGGGTGACTTGATCGAAGTGTATAAAATCATGCATGGGATAGAAAATGTGGATAGAGAAAAATTCTTTTCTCTATCACACAATACCAGGACAAGGGGGCACTCCCTAAAGCTTATAGCTAAGAAAGTGAGGACAAATAAAGGGAAATATTTCTTCACCCAGAGGGTCGTTGATTTATGGAATTCACTTCCTGAAGGGGTCGTGACAGCTGTCAGCCTTGACAGCTTCAAGGCAGGGCCAGATAGATTCATGGATGCAAAGTGTATTGGTGGTTATTAAAACAGATGTCCATGTGCCGCCTCTATGTTGGTTGAGGCAGGCAGGATTCCCTTGAGTACCATTTGTTTGGGGGTCAAGGGAAAGGGAGGGTTTTGCCTTCTCTTTCTGCTCAAGATCCCCATGTACATTTGGTGGGCCACTGTGTGACACAGAATGCTGGACTCGATGGGCTTTGGCCTGATTCAGCATGGCTCTTCTTATGTTCTTATGTTCTTATAAGCTTTTGGAATTCTTATGATTTGGCTCGCATTGTTTCAGTTCTGCTTGATTCGGTGAAATCTGTTCGGCTCCCACGAAGTAATTAGAAAACCTGTAAAGGCACTTCCTTTTAAGGCAGGATTTTAATTATTAAAGACTTTTAGTATTATGGTTAATCTGAACTGTTGGTTTTTTTTAAATCTTCTATTTGTGTTTTCTAAATTTGGTCTGCTTCCATGAATATTTATCAGAATAAGAAGGTAGAGGAATCAATGGATACAACAGATGATATAGAAGAAAAATATGCATTAGCAAATCATATGGGGATATTATGAGTAAGATACAATAGGATGATTTTTAATCTTATTTTATGACATAGAAGCTGCTCAGAATCGCTGACAATTGAAATGGCATGTAGATTGGTAAATAAAATATTTCATGTAGGGAAAAAAACTGTTTTTTTCCCCATAAACTGGAACTAAATGCCAGTTTCTGGGGGGGGGACATTATAAAATGCAGTACCGTGATCATGGGGTGCTGGAAACAATCGTAAATGCACACCAGAGCACTCAAAATGCAATCAGGTAACCGCAGGGAAGGCCTGGATGTTGTAACTTCAGAACTGGGTCATAAGAAGCTTTTGAGGGTCTGTTCTAACTTTGCCTGGTCACCAAGCATAAATCAAGAGCTACCTGTATTCATAAGGCAGTTCACAAGTTTAGGCTCAGTTTTGTTTGCAGTCACTCAACAACCTGAGGTCTTTATGTCCTATTGAAAAAAAATTGCTTTTGAAGGTTCTATGTTCCATTTGCAAATGAGTTTTTTCTTATCATTCTTTCGGACATGAAGTTTCTAACCTGGAGAAAGGGCACCAGGAGGTTTATGAATATATTATCTTCCAGAGACAAAACTGACAGGGTATTTGCAATGCAACCTCTGTGAAGCTGTTACTCTGCCTAAAATAAAATTTAAAAAGTCACTATGACAGAGGTGCTAATTAGTTAATCTAAACTAACTTTCAAGGCAGGCTGGAAAAGATCCTGGAAGATGGAGAAGTTTAAAGGGCAAGAAGAACATAGACATTTAGTGATTAAAGAAAGTTACCATTATAAATAGAAGGGTAAGGTCTGGTAGAAAAGTGGTTGGAAGACAGGTGTGAAGGAAGAAGGAAGAAGGAAAAGGAGGCATAGAGAAATTAATGAGAAGGTACTGAACAAATATCACTGTGGTTACAGTCAGGAAATCTTGCAGTGAGAAGGAAATTGAAATGCTAGAAGGGTGATCTGAGAAGGGGAAAGGGCCAATAGGCAGAGAAAACATTGACTGGAGGCGATCATGATAATAAGAGGAAAAACAAAGATAGCCTACAGAAACTCTCTTATAAGGTCATAATGAGCAAAGTCAATAGCAAAGAAAGGTCTATGAAAGCCACAGCAGCACTCCACTTCCCCTTCCCCGGCCTAGCATATTGGGACTACAATTTCTATCATTCCCAGTCACTGTGGCTTATGGCTATACTGATCGAGAACTGTAATCCAGATTCATGGGGACATCCATCATATTAAGCAAGACTGATATATGCAAGCTAAGGATTATTTACCTTTAATAATAATTACATAGAAGGGCAGTTTTGTCCTATTGTGATTATTGCTTCTTACTGTATCAGTATTGACAATTGCTTCTATGATGCATTATTTTTCTGCATGGACGGACTTCTTATATGAGGAAGTATTTTAAGTAAAAAAAAAGTCAGTCATCTGCTGCAGTCTGAAAGAGATTAGACTTGTACAGAAAAATGACAGATCCTATCCTAATTTTTTCAGCTCATGAAAACATAAATGTTTTACTCTCCCTCTGTATATTTGTGTATACATGCACTTATGCATTGCGTGAGAAATGATAGTTTATGACTGATCCATATCAAGTGTTACAATATAAATGGTTTGAAAACTAGGGATTAATAAATCTAAATAAATGTAATTATGATTTAGTGCAATATGTGGATCCTGCTATTATTTTTCAGTTGAATATTTGATTTAACTGCTAGGACACAGAGGTGTATACATATACACACATAAACACACTTTTTTTTCCCCATGATGAAATTCAGACTTTCTAGCCATCAGCATTTGGCCAGTTGCAAATTTACTGTATTAAAGTTGCTTCGTATTTCCTTAAAATTTGATTTCACAATCCCTCAAGAATTATTTAGAAAACTTTCAGTGTTACTATGAACATTCAACATCAAGGTTATTAACTTTCTAATGCATAAATCTTACAATGATTTAAGTTAGCTGCCTTTAGGTTTTGTATTAATTTAATTTTACTTGTTTTTCCCCTTCTGAAAGGTAATAAATAGAAGGGATTATATTAACTACAACAGGACAAGTTTTGCAATAGGACCAGCTCTTGAGCTATTCACCTACTTTCTTAAAAAATGTATACTACGGTTCATTAAACAAACGAAAACTTCATCAGAGCAAGGGGATTTAGATTAGATTTTTTCTCCTTGCTTGAAAGACTTCATTGATGAACTAGCAGGAGCTGCCAAATCTATATTCCAACGGGTTGTCCAAAATAAAGAATGTAACCATTTCATTCTGAGATGCAATTTCTGCAGATTAAAATTATTTCTCCATGCTACCTGCCAATCCATCATGCCTGAAGAAGATGGATGAGCTTCAGCCTAGTCAAAACCCTATGCTGTCCCAAACGTCATTTGCTAAACAGCATCTCCATAACCTGGAATTTAGGGGAGGGCTGCCTACAACTCAAGCTGCTGAAGTGACCACAGCCTGTTCACTTTGCAAAGAAATGGCATTTCAATAACCAGGAAGAAAAGGCTTCCTCTCTGAGGCACAGACAGAAAAAAAAAGGGTGGTTTTTTTTTTCCAGAAAATGAATTCATAACCCACCGCTTAAGGAGATAAGATAGGCTGACAGCAACCTAAGAGATGATTCTGATCTCATCCCATCCACCCTCCCCCAAGAATTTGGAAGCTTATCACTTACCCAAAATGGGGATGATTCATGCTTACAGAATAGCTCTTTTTGGTGTGGGGAGGATGCACTGGATACCCAAAGGGCAGCTTTGGGGCGCTAACAGGCTGGATGCTTTTTTTTAAATGAGAACCTTCATTCTCAGCGCTTGGAGGCTGCCCTGGCTCGCTTCGCCTCGCCCCGCTCCAGAGCCCGGACCCAACTGATGCCCTGAAGGGGGGGGGAACCCGCACCTCACCTCGTCCCCGCCCCCCCTTCCAGCCTCCTGCATCAACGCAGGTCTTCGCGTTGCTAAGAGAGGACCACGTGGTGATGCTTTGAAGAAGGTGGGCGCAAAGGTCTCCCTTGACCCAATGAATTGGAAGGCTGCGCGGGCTCTCCGCGCTGATAGGGGAAGCCGAGCTGCCCGTTTCTGCTCGGTTGGCGAGCCAGTTCCCGGGGCTCCTGTAACCCGACGCAGAGAAGTAGATGGGAGAGAGAGAAGAGAGCTGCTTGTACTTGTGCAATGAATGCTCCAACTTAACTTGGCTTATGCAAAGAGGTATTATTCTCAAACGCGAATGCTGATGGTGTTAGGATTCTCCCTGGCGGGGTTTAAAGTAAAGGCCCGCCGGGAGGTCCCTGAATATGGAAATGATTGGGGTGGCCACGGAAGGATCAGGCCCGACGTGTCATCAAGGGCTTGACTGTTCTAAACTCAGATCTCTGAAATCTGCGAGGAAGTGTCCACTCGCAGGGTGTAGCTTCCACTGTCACAGAGGAAGGCGCCTGCCTCTCAGGTATTTGCATCTTTAAAAGCTACAGAAGTGCCGTAAAGAGGCTGGAAAGGAAGGATAGACACGAAAAACGCTGCACGCCCTTAAAATGCGGTTACCCTCGGGAGTAAGCAGACTAGAGACGATCCCAAGCCCACCTTTATTCTGACTGCAGTGCAAAAGCTATTCTTTCCCCTGCTTTTAAAATACACTTTGTGGGCCAATTCGAGCATCTCTCCTTCAAGATAAAGCTTCAGTGCTGAACCCTTTTAGCTTAGTTAAATAAATTTTTTAAAAAGCATTTGTAGAAAGGAGCATGGTTTATGGGTAGAATCGCAACCATGGTAGAGATTTTCCTTTCTGCTCATGATGGTAGAACGGGAAGTGATTGATAAATCAAGAGAGAATGAAGGAATTGTTTCTTGTTACTGAATATGCTGGCTGAAAAATGAAACAGAGTTGCATTCAATTAATACTGGGATGGGACACCACTAGGAAATCTTAGATCTACAGGCTGGACATAGAAGTTTTTTTTTTAAATCCCATAAGTAGGAGAAAAACTTGTTCTATAGCAGGGGTTTTCAACCTTGGCAACTTTAAGACTTGTGGACTTCAATTTCCAGAATTCCTCAGCCAGCAAAGCTGGCTGAGGAATTCTGGGAGTTGAAGTCCACAAGTCTTAAAGTTGCCAAGGTTGAGAACCCCTGTTCTATAGTGTTCTCAAGAAAACAACTGGGATTTCCATCTGGAGGGTATAGTTAATCCTTGGTTTACAATAGTTCATTTAGTGACCATTCAAAGTTACAACAGCACTGAAAAATGTGACTTATGACTGTTTTTCATAGTTACGACCTTTGCAGCATCCCCATGGTCATGTGTTTAAAATTCAGATGCTTGGCAGCAACTGGTTCATATTTATGACCTTTGCTGTGTCCCAAGGTCACATGATCCCCTTTGGCAACCTGACAAGCAAAGCCAATGGGGAAGCCAGGTTCACTTAACAACCAGGTTACTAAATTATCAACTGTAGTGATTCACTTAACAGTGGTGGCAAAGGAAGTCATAAAATGGGGCAAAACTTACTTAACAAATGTCTCACTTAACAACAGAAATTTTGGGCTCAATTGTGGTCATCAGTTGAGGACTACCTGTACCTTTAAAGGGGCTACTATTTAACATACATGTAGCAATGGCTACTTTGATGATTTTCAAAGCACTGAAACATGTTCATGATGAGACCTCTCTACCTATTATTACTTCCAATAATTAAACGAAATGTACACAGACTGATTGCTATGAATGCCAAGGATTGAAGAGCGACTTTTTTAAATAGACTTTTTGAAGTGTCTTGTTAGCTCTAGTGTGATATGGTAATTAATTGTTGGACTACGAGGATACAGATTCAAGTCCAACCTCAGCCATTGAAATTCACTGAGTGATTTTGGACTGGCCACCTCTTGGCATAATTCAGCTGAGCAGACCCACGTATACAGGGAGTCCTTGTTTACTGACTGCCTCATGAAGCGATAGTTTAAACTTACAGTGGTGGTGGTGAGGGGGGAAACCACTACAGGTAGTCCTAGGCCAGGGGTAGGCAACCTTGGCTCTTTTATGACTCGTGGACTTCAACTCCCAGAATTCCTGAGCCAGCCATTCTCAGGAATTCTGGGAGTTGAAGTCCACGAGTCATAAAAGAGCCAAGGTTGTCTACCTCTGGCCTAGGGATACAGCCAAAATTGAGCTCCAAATTGCCCCATTTTGTGACCTTTCGTGTCACAATTGTTAAGTGAATCTCTGAAATTATTACATTAGTAACCCAGCTGTGAAATGAATCTGGCTACCCTGTTGACTTTGCGTGTGACAAACGGCGATCACATGACTTGCAATCATCATAAATACCCACTAGTTACCAAGTGTCCAAATTTTGATTAGGTACAGTAACCATGGCGATGCTGCAACAGTTGTAAGTGTGAAAAATGGTCATAAGTAACTTTTTTTCTGTGCCATTGTAACTTCAGTCACTAAATGAACTGTTGTAAGTTGAGAACTACCTGCTACTTTGTTTGTTTGTTTGTTTGTTTGTTTGTTTGTTTAACTTTACTTTGTGACTAGTCTTAACATTTACAGCCACTGCACTGTCCCATGGTCATGATTGCCATTTGTGTGATTTTTCAACCAGCTTGTGTCAGCAGAGTTAATGGAGAAAGGTGGAAGTAAAATTGTAAGTCTCAATCACAATTGCTACTTAATGATCCTGTCACTCCACTTAACGACTGAAGGGGAAATAAGGGCATAAGCCTATTGCAGTCATGTGGTTTTCCCATTTAGCAACTGCAGTGCTTAGCAATTGAGTTGCCAATCACAATTGTGGTCATCAAGCAAGGACTACCTGTATAGACCAGCAGTTCTCAACCTATGGGTCGCGACCTCATTTGGGGTCGAACGACTGTTTCGTGGGGGGTCGGCGGACACCGCGGTCCGCCATTTTGTGTTTTTTTTTGTTTTTTTGTTTTTTTTTTTCGTCGCGCGCGTGCCGTGCATGCGCGGTTCGGGCCGTCGCGCACGCGCCGCGCATGCGCGGTTCGGGCCGTCGCGGTCCGCCATTTTGTTTTTTTTTGTCGCACGCACCGCGCATGCGCAGATCGGCCTGTCGCACACGCGCCACGCATGCACGGATCGGCCCGTCACGGTCCGCCATTTTGTTTGTTTTTTTTCATCGCGCGCGCGCCGCGCATGTGCTGAAAAAGGTTGAGAACCACTGGTATAGACATTGATTCCTCTGTTTAGCAAAAAAGCAGATCTTTTCTATAGTTTCTTTCTTAACTAGAATAAAAAAGACCTCTAGCAAGATTAAGTCTGACAATTCTAGTTGTTACTTAACATGGGATGTAGAGTAGACGTTTTCTGTGGGTTAAGGCATAATACATGCCTACTTGGAAACCAAGGTCAAAGGCGTATGTAATTAAGCATATAATTCATAAAGTGGAAACGCTGCAATTTGTCACATTGGTGAGTTGTGCAGCTATATAAATTTGATAAACAGCTCCCCAAAGTGTCTGACACACTTGAAATGGAGCAAGATTTCATCTCTGCTCCTAGTTCATCACAGGCAGGCAGGCCCTTTATGTAACTAAGCAAGCTGCGTTTCCAATCTGATCCACAAACGCTGGAATGCCTGCTTGTTAATATCTTATTGACAAAAACTTCCATGGAGACTTGGTTTCAATTGCCAGAGAAGCCTATGCACACTAAAATCCACCTCTGAAGGCTTCTCTAACTTAAATGCCTGTATACCATTAAAATGGGAAGATGTGCAGGTAGTCCTCACTTTACAACCATTCATTTAGTGACCATTCAAAGTTACAACGGCACTGAAAAAAAATGATTCATGACCATTGTTCACACTTACAACCATTGCGTCCTTCCCATGGTCACATGATCAAAACTCAGATAATTAGCAACTGGCATGAACTTATGACCGTTGCAGTGTCTTGGGGGTCATGTGATCACCTTTTGTGACTTTCTGGCAAGCAAAGTCAATGGAGAAGCCAGATTCATTTAACAACCATGTTAATTTCGCAGCTGCAGTGATTCACCTAAGAAATGGAGAAAGAAAGGTCGTAAAATGGGGAAAAACCTAACTGTCTCACTTAGCAACAGAAATGTTGGGCTCAATTATGGTCGTAAGTCAAGGACTACTTGTAAGGCTTAAAGGTAAAACTCACACAATAGCCCATTTTCTTTATTAGATATAAAAAATAATATTTTAATATCTAGATAAGTGGCGAGGGATGCTGTCCCAAATGGCAAGAAAGAAGGAGAATATAAATGTATCAAATGCCACATCATAATGAAAGAGAATAACTGAGGCTGGAGTACAGGTAGTCCTTGACATACAACCATAACAGAGCCATTGTATGTCATAACAGTTGTAGTTCGAGTCACTCACACAATCCACCCAATTTTACAAGCTTTTTTGTGGCGGTTGTCAATGGTTCGCTATCTGAAAAGTAGAAGTACTGGTTTTCAGCAAAACCACTGTAAAATGCAGTTGCATGACCACGGGATGTTGCAAAGAGCTGTAAGTGTGACTATGTTGTGAAGTGCACAAAATTCAGTCTCATAATTGCAGCGGGAGCCCAACCATCAGTATATCCAGCTCATGAATCCCCTTTTTCAAGTCGGTCATCATTTTGAATGGTTGCTAAGCGACTGGTCATAATTCAAGGGCTACCTGTAATATAGCTGGATCTTACCAGTTCTAGAAATGGCACTAAAAATCACATGTATTTATAAGGTCAACGTGTCTATACAGCAGGAATGGGAAACTGGTCTGGCAGCCATTGCTACAAGCATGTTGTTTCTCAGCACGAGTATGCTTGCAGGATTCTTATGAATGTTAGCTCAGCAATCACTGAATGACAAAGAAAAAATATTGGAGGACCAAGAATAAAAATAGGAGTTGTATTTTGTGTACTTGGCAATATGGTTGAAAACAAAGAAATGGCATCCCTAAGAATAATGTTCCCCAATATCTGGTCAAAACAAATTATTTTTTTTATAAAAGACTTTTTTTCAACTTCTATAAATTTTGCTCATGTGATGAAGAAAAGAATTAGCTGGAGAAAACACAGATTGTCGAACAAAACATGATATTTATCTTTATGGAAAAGTATGAAGCTGGCTTTTTTTTTATGTCAGCATAAATTGGTCTTCCAGACCTTGACACTTTTACTAAACTATATTAATCAAATAGCTTGTATATCCTCCAAATACATTTATAGTATTGGCTGTAGTTTATTGCCTTCATAAAGTTCATATCGACTCACTGAATTTCAGATGGTTTGCTCATTCTTTGTGAAGGAAGTTTGTCATAGATCTTGCAAACAAAACATAACCTATTAAAAAGGAAGGTCTCCCATAATTTCCATCTTCCGTGAGAATCCCACATGCATCTCAAGTAGAGGGTGTAAAGTTATATTCTGGCAAATGATGTTACAATTATTTTCCCCCTTCAGAGTCAAAAGTGATAGAAATGAAATGTGTTTAAAATAATACTCGTATGACACCTTCTGGTGGGAAGTCAATAAACTCTCATAATTACTTCAAAACCAGTGAGAGGCCTCACCAACAGAAAATAGTCAGAATATCTCCACAGTGGTTTGAAAAATTATACGCACTTAAAATTATCTTTTCAGATGCTTTGGATTAGAATTCCAGTAATCCAAGGAGTGGAATTTATTTTAGTCCAGAATACTGTAAATTTCCTATCCCTGCCTTATATCATGTTTGCTTTCAATTGAAGTCCCATATAAACAAATTATATGTATATGTACATCCAAATTATAATAAAGGGCCAATCTTAACCTCTCCTTCAATCTTTTCCAACAAGAAATTGTTGGAAACTCTGTAATTTTTATTATCCTAGCCTAAATCTGAAGCTGAAATACTTTAGCCATCTAATGAGAGGACAAGACTCTGATGTTGGGAAAGATTGAAGGCAAAAGGACAAGAGTATGGCAGAGGATGAGATAGCTGGATAGTGTCATCAACACAATGAACATGAATTTGGGCAAACTCTAGGAGACAGTGGAGGACAGGGGACCTGACGTGCTATGGTCCATGGGGCTGCGAAGGGAAGGACACAACTTAGCGACTAAACAACAACAAGTCTGTCCCAAGGTTAAGCATCTGCTCTGGAACTGCCAGACAATGGAGAATTTTGGATCTTCACACACAATGGAGGAATGGATGGTGAAGATAATGGAACTTGCTGGGATGGCCAAATTGACTGATTTAATCAGGGTTAAGACATTGTTTAACAATGATTAGAAATTCCTTATTAATGTTTTCAGGGAACTGAAAAAATGAAGTTATAATAGTTTTGATTATTAGAATAAAAATAATAGATTATAGAAAAATGTAAACTGTGCTGTAAATAAGAGGTTGATTTATATTTATACTTATAACTGCTGTAAAAAAATCAGGTCACTTTTTGATTTTTTTCTTCTTTTGATTTCTCACTTTTTTCCTTTTGCTCTTTTCTTCTTTCTTTTTTTCACTTTAAATACTAGTCTTGTTCATTTTTATTCTGTTTTCAAAATTCTTATAAATAAAAAAAAGCTTTGGATCATCAAAATTCTCTACTTGTGAAGGACTTTGAAGGGTTTTTCAATATTGAGATAATTTTTGTATGTATAGGATCAGCAAATACTGTATATGTGGCTCTTGTTTTGTTAAAATATAGTCAATTTCACTTGGAATGCTAGTATTTACTACAGAGAGCCACAGGCTCTTTATAAAACTGTACTAGTCAAGGACTGTATGGTAAAGTGGGAACAAGATTTTGGGCAACCTATCACGATGGAAACGTGGGAGGAAATCTGGGTGAGAAATGTAAAATTTACACAAGCGGAACATTTAAGGGAGAACTTTTATAAAATGTTCGATAGGTGGCACCTAGATCCAAAAAAATTATCGCATATCTATCCAGATATCCAACCTAAATGTTGGAGGTGTGATAGTATGGAGGCTACATATTTTCATGTATGGTGGACATGTAGAAAAATTAAAGCCTTCTGGAGAAAAATATGGTGGACACTCCAAACCATTTTGAAAAAGCGTATTGAATTTCTACCTCAGGTGTTTTTGTTAGGGATCATAAAAGACTGCACTATCACAGAGACGAACTTAATTCTGAACTTGATCACAGCAGCGAGACTGTTGGTGGGACAATACTGGAAGAAGCCAGAAATACCACCTATAGAAGAATGGACTTTGAAAGTAATAAATTTGGCAGAAATGGCTAAAATATCGGCATATTTGAAGGATCGCTCAAATGAACAATATATGATAGACTGGAAACAGTGGATAGACTACATACAAGAGAAACACCAATCAAAGAAAATGTATCTGGCTTATAGTTAAATCTTGACATAAGGAGTGAAGAATGTTTACAAATTTAAATCGATTGTATTAAGTTGGATAGCAGTTAGCTTGAATTTTCCCCTGGTTTACATATACAAATACGTAGCTATATATCTATTGATTATTGGAAGATATATATCAAATAGACTAAGAATGTACTTGTTGAAGGGATGGGTGTATCGACATGAAAATTAATTTTAATATGAAAATTATTAATTTTAATAAGATGACTTGTTTGTTTGATGTCCAATGGATTGATCTGAAAAGAAGTGAAAGTTAAAAATTTTTTAAATGTAATTGGTTTATAGTTAAACTTGGATATACGGAGTGAAGAAGGTCAACAAATTTAAAATGATTGTATTAAGTTGAAAAAAAAAATGGGAACAGGAATTTCATTCCTAGTCTCCACCCAAGTCGATTACAATGTTTTCATTGGCTTTTTTAAATTGCCTCCTTGTTTTTCATTTCTACTATCCATTTACTGAGAAACTGAACATTAATTTTCTTCTCTTTATTGGTTACAGTTACTGAGTTACTTATTGTACTTGTGGATTGCTCATTCTTGAGTCTCTGGATGGCTAATAACATCAGGGTAAAATAAAATACCCCAAGTACATATTAAAAAATGACAAGCTCAGAAACATAGAAATGCCACACATCTGTCACAACCTTCAGTTATATCACACTCTCCTCCTCCTCCTCCTCCTCCTCCTCCTCCTCCTCCTCCTCCTCCTCCTCCTCCTGTGCAAGATGGAACAGGTAGGTCTTCCAAATTTTTTGGAGTCCAATAGGAACAAAACTGGCTGTCATGAGACAGTTCCCAAGAATGAGATCAAAGTGCATGGATTTGAGACCCCATCGGGGATGGGATTTGGAGAGAATTGACTTTACCTGATCTTATTACACAAACAGATGAATATAGGAGAAGAAAGGTCCTCAGATTACTAGGTCCAGAGCTACTTAGGGTTTTAAAGGGAGAATCGGTTCCTTGAAACATACCCAAAAATTAATTGGAGATCGATGTAGTTCCCAATGCAATGGGGTCACCCAAGTACATAGGGATGTATTTCTTATTGCTCAGGCTACTACAGTACATTGGGTAACTGCAATAGCTTCTGAATGCACTTCAAGGGTAGCTCTATGGAGAATGTTGCAGCTATTCAAACAGGAGGTGGCTATATAGCATCAGTGATGTGTGTGCAGGGCCTCAGTCCAGAATACTCACAATTGGCACACAAGATGTAACTGTGCAAAGGCCTCCTAGCCACAGCTGTCACTATGTCATCAAGTAGCAGCTGTGACTTTATAATCCCCCAAATTGTGACCCTACACCCCATTCAGAGTCAAAGATGGAATTTCCCAGGAATCATCGGATCCACAAACTCAACATTTACAGAATTTAGGTTCTATTCAGCCACTGCTAGAGGCTTCCATCAATGTCAAATAGTTACTACCTGGCCTTCACACCTAACTGCTCTCCTTCAGTTATGCTTTGAACTAAGAACATTGTAGATCATATCAATAGCCTGCAAGTTATAAATCTGTTAAGTTTTCACTAGTCCAAGAAAAATTATCCTTCAGCACTAACACATGATTCCATATCTGCAATGCATTTAGGCGAAGCCAGCAATCCAGAGGTGTATGTCAGATAGCATTTGGTAGGAATCAGATCAGTGATCTTAAGAGTTAAAATGTATTTCTAAGCCAAATTTAAGAAAGTATGAATTATACATTCAAAGCATTACTTGGGTCGATATGCTTTTTACTAATTTTCAGTGCACCGGAATGGCATACAATACATTATGTCTCGAAGTTGACTTATTTGAGCTACGTAACTAGGAGGATTAAGCAAAACTCAGATAATATACCAAGTAGTATAATTCTGAGCTCTATACAGTTGTAAAAAAATACATACAAGGCACAAGCCTAAGACTAGCTGTGGCTCATAGTGTCAACTACTTTTCTATTATATCTGTGGGGGCGCAGTGGTTACAATGTAGTATTGCAAGCTGCCCACTGCCAAGAATTCGATCCTGACAAGCCCCAGGTTGTTGACTCAGCCTTCCATCCTTCTAAGATTGGTAAAATGAGGACCCAGATTATTGGGGGCAATATGCTGACTCTGTAAATGGCTTAGAGAGTGCTGTCAAGCCCTATAAAGCGGTATACAAGTCTTAAGTGCCAGTGCTATGTCCACATAACGTTACTAGGTGCAGGAGGTTCACAAAAGATGACTGACTGCATGTTTGTGTCAGAATAGAAGAGCCCTGGAGGATTAGGCTAATGATACATCAGTTCCTGCATTCTGGATCCCAGAGGGGCCAGCAAGATACAGCCAGGAAACTCATTGCCTTTGGCATGCCAATTGAAAGAAGGCCAATGCAACCCTCAGCCTCTGGTTCAAGTCATTCTCCCTGCGGTATTTATCAAGAGCCCAATTCTTGAATCCCACCAAGCTCATTTGAAAACCATCTCAACTGGTATTTATTTATTTATTTAATTTGGGTTTGTATGCCGCTCCTCTCCAAGGGACTCGGAGCGGCTAACAACATATATATAACAGTGAAGTACTATAAAAAACCCAAACAAATATATCTAAAAAAAAATCAATAAAAAAGAACACACATTCAATTCAACAATCAACCACAGTCATCCCCAGGCCTGCCGGCAAAGATGAGTTTTTAAATTTTTCCGGAAGGCCGGGAGAGTTGGAGAAACGCGGACTTCAGGAGGCAGTTGGTTCCAGAGGGCGGGCGCCACAGGTATCCATCACAACTGATGGAATCAAGTCATGCACCTCAGTTTGCCTTCCCAAACCGAGTGCTTTCTAAGTATCTTACAGCTGCAATTTCCAGAATTCTTCAGCCAATACGGGCATTTCCCGTATCTGCTGGGAACACCAGAAAGGGCGATTTCAAGCGCACATGGAAATACAAGCAGTCCTCGACTTAACAACCACAACTGAGTCCAAAACTTACGTTGCTAAGTGAAACATCTGTTAAGTGAATTTTGCCCCCATTTTACGACTTTCCTTGCCACTGTTGTTACGTGAATCGTTGCAACTGTTAAGTTGGTAACACGGTTGTTAAGTAAATCTGGCTTCCCCATTGACTTTGCTTGTCAGAAGGTCGCAAAAGGGGATCGCAGGACCCCGGGACAGTGTGACCGTCATAAATATGAGCCAGTTGCCAAGCATCTGAATTTTGATCACCTGACCCTTGGGGAGGCTGCAACGGTTGTAAGCGTGAAAAATGATCGTGTCCCTTTTTTCAGTGCCGTTGTAACTTGAAATGGTCACTAAATGAACTGTTGTAAATCGAAGACTGCCTGTACTCGCCTTAAGGAAAATTAGTATCGTTTCCTCCCCCCCCCCGCTCTTTTTCTGAGAGGAAGGACTGCAAGTATTCAAGCCACATCTCTCCAGCTTGCACTAAAAATCAGAAATCGTATGAACTGGAATTTTGTTGTCATTAGTGCTAGACATACAGTGCCCTAACGGACGATGCAACCGACGAATGCCATTCTGTAACATAATAAGACAAATAACTTAATAGCTTTACTTTGCTGCTTGTTTTATTTCTAAAGGAATAGGGTTCTGTGATCTGTAAATCTGAGAAGGCATGCATAGGCCTCAATATGTGTTTCAGAATTTTCATGAAGACAAGACTAGCAAAGGACGATTCAGCAGTATGGCCCAAATATCTTGTGACAAGGATCCACAAAGACTTTCAGAAGATAAATCATTTAATCGTGTGAAATCTGATACAAACATTTTAAATTTTAAATTTGTTGTGCAAATTCATGCCCGTTATGTGTGTTATATTTTACTTCAGCATCCCATTTTTGTATATTTCAAATGCATTGGATAAAAGGCTGCAATTCGTATTTATACGATTGCTGTAGAAGAACTTAACAACATGTAAGAAGCACCATCTTGCCCAAAGCCCCTTGGCTGTGGATTATGTCTTTATGAGCCTCTGCCGCTTTCTCCAGTGGGTATTCAAGGCCCACTGCTGGTTTCAGCCATCCAGCTTCGATCCCTGCGAGAATTGCCATTGCACATTGGTGCTTCTCTTCCTAAACAGAGAACATTTAAAATCAAGCATTTAAAAAGGACATTTCAGATATATCCTGACCTTGATGATTTGACACTGCTGCAAATGTCAGTATTGATCTTTTTTGTCCCATTGAAGCCTTATAGAAGCCAAAATCTAGCCATTCCCTTCATTAGCCAGTCCAAGGCTCCTGAACAAGAAGTAAATGTAAAGCTTCCTCCAAATGGAAATGTTCATACTATGTGGCTAAATCAGGGTTCCCTTTCCTTGGCCATTTGAAGATATGTGGACTTCAACTCCCAGAATTCCTCAGTTAAGCTGTCTGGGGAATTCTGGGAGTTGAAATCCACATACCCTCAAGTGACCAAAGTTGGAAAACACTGGGCAAAATGAATTAACAGAACAGAACAGAAGCTGGAGGTTAAAGAAACTTCCAGAATTCTCCACATGGAGGCAATCATCTGAGATTGTGTAACCGAAAAGATAAACAGTTCAGCTTAACCTATTATCATGTCACATGATTTTAGTTTTTACCTTAGAGGCAGAAAATAAAGTAATTCCTATGATGCTTGACTCTTTCCCCATTGATTCCCTGGGGTTTATCTCAACTGAGCCACGACTTCCAACAATCTATTGCAGAGAGAGATGAAAATTATAAAATAAGAATGCTTTATGGCAAAGTCACAATTAAAAAGTGGAACTGCTTGCTCACCATCACTCTTCCTCCTCTTGACAGCAGTTGCAAGTCATTTGCAAGGTTGACATTGGCTAGCATCTCTATTATCACATCTATGCCTTGGGCACCAACAATTTTCTACAAAACAAATAAATCAGCTGCACTGTGAAAGCATGGAAGATTAGCAGATTTAGTCTCTCCTATTCTTTTGTGGAGTCTTTGGTCCAATAGTGTCCCTCTCTTGGAATATATATGACCAAGTGGGGATGTTAAGCTCCAGGTTCACACAGGCACAAATGGTCATTATAATTCACATCTTCCGTCGTGCATGGCTCAGGTGGCTGCCCTCTTTGGTTCATTCCTTCCACCACCCAACAGTAACGCTGAGAGGATGATGGTTTCTCACCTCCCAAACCTTCTTTCTTTTTATGGAGGAGGTTAACTTTTGCCTAAAAAGAATCCCAAAAATTGTTCCATGCCTGTTACTAAAAGTAGGGAATGATATAAACTAAAAAAATGAATGAATCAAAGACTGAGAAAAAGTTAGCATCTAAAAATGTTGCCACCAACCATCCGAAGCAAACAGTATATATTTATTTAAAGGAAATGAATGTGTACCTTTAAGGTTATGATTATAACTGTAACTTTAATTCAATGTAATTATGATTGAATTGGGTGACTTTGGGCCAATCACACTTTCTCTCAGCTCAACCCACCTCACAGGGTAGTTGTTGTGGAGAAAACAGGAGAAGGAAGTAAGATTGGGTATGTTTGCCACCTTGAGTTATTTACATAAATAATAAAGGTGGAATATAAACAAACAAACAAACAAACCATGCATAATTCAATAACACACGGAAAGCAGAATAGGACTGCAATCTAAACTGGCTTACCTATTAGCTGACTATTTTGACGCTCTCAAATTACCTTAATCTCGGCCACGTAATCACTCTTGCTGTGATTAAATATTCTGCAAGCACCATTTTTCAAAACTAGATTCATTCCGTTCTCTGTCCCAGCTGTGCCCCAAACCTTCAAACCATAAGCTCTTGCTAATTGGCAGGCTGCTATTCCAACCTAAGAAACAGACAGGAAAAACAGCAAAGATAGTGATAAGAAGTGGTAACGTTTCCAGCACAACAGCATCATGACAATCATCCTATTGAATGAAGAGCCCTTCAACCACACAGCGCTAACCCCTTCATTATTACCACACTTGTTATAGTGTTCAGTGTGTTTATAGCTCACTCTCATTTAATACATCTGCATGAGACAATCTACTTTCTCTTAACAATAGTTCAAACATCATTTCTGAAACAAAAGCAGGCAAATGAATAATTAACCATCAGGGTACACGATTATACTTTTTCAGGTAGCGTGTAAAATCTATCTGCTCAATTACCACTATAATGCAACCATTCCCTCTTCAAATTTCCAAGGTATCAACTTGAAGCTACTCCTTATAATATTATTCAAAGCCAGGGCGTTCCCAGTCTGGGGTACCTATACCTCCAGAGGGTTTAAGATGGAATTTCAGGGGGTGCAACAAAAGAGTGGCTTGTGTGCTTAGTGACACATCACGAATCACAATTATTTTTGTAGTGGGTGCTAACATTGATGAAACGTTTCCTATGAATGTGGGGCAGAGAAAAAATTGGGAATTATTACTCTAAGCAATGCAGAAACCCCATACTTTTCAACTAAGGGAGATGCATTTTCAAGCAACACATTTCCAAGCATCATAGACCTTTTTTTTAATGCTTAGGAAGTTTCAACCAAAGGACCACTTTGTTGCAACCCCTAATCCATTATGGGGGTTCTACAGCAGGGGTCCCCAACCCCCGGTCCGTGGACCGGCACCGTTCCGCAGCATGCCAGAAACCGGTCTGCGCAAACAAGCAAAATCCCATCCACAGGATGCAGGCAGCACGTGAACCACGTCCCCGCCGGTCCACCGAGAAAAGTCTCTCCACGGAACCGGTCCCTGGTACCCAAAAGATGGGAGCCGCCATTGTATGGCATAAACATTAAGCGTACTGTAGGTGAAATGCACTAGGAGTAAAGGTAAAGATTTTCCCGTGCAGTCGTGTCCGACTCTAGAGGGTGGTGCTCATATCTGTTTCTTAGCCTAAGGAGCCAGTGTTGACCACAAACACTTCTGCGGTCATCTGGCCAGCATGACAATATCCTGAGGCACATGGAATGTTGTTACCTTCCCACCAAAGTGGTACCTATTTACAGGTAGTCCTCGACTTACAATCACAATTGAGCCCCAAATTTATGTGGCAAAGTGAGAAATTTGTTAACCGAGTTTTGCCCCCATTTTATGACTCTTCTTGCCACATTTGTTAAGTGAATCGCTGAGGTCGTTAAATTAGTAACACGGTTGTTAAGTGAATCTGGCTTCCCCACTGACTTTGCTTGTCAGAAGGTCGCAAAAGGGGATCACATGACCGTGGGACACTGCATCCGTCATAAATGTGAGTCAGCTGTCAAGCATCTAAAGGTAGACCATGTGACCATGGAGACGCTGCAACGGTCATGTGTGTGTAAGATGGTCATACGCCACTTTTTCAGTCCCGTTGTAACTTTGGACGGACACTTAAGTCGTGGACTATCTGTTATCTACTCACATTTACATGCTTTCAAACTGCTAGGTGAGCAGGAGCTGAGACAAGGATTGGCACTCACCCGGTTGCTCAGCGCTTAGGTCTCAAACCCAGGCTGTCAAGCTTTCTAGCTGACAAGCTTGGCATCTTTAATCACTGAGCCATCGCTTAATATTTTTTAGGCCTTTTGGGTAGGGTTTTGCTTACCCGGAAAAGGGAATACCAACCTGCTTAAGAACAAGAAAGTAATTTCCCCTAGTACATATTGTATGTACCCACATACTATATTTATTTCTTTACAGGATTTATACGGCCACCAGTTCACAAAAGTGCAAATCTGATTGGCAGTTTCATTCCATACAGCATTAACCTTGTAAACTCTCAAGCTTCCTTCTTCCGTTATATATTCAAGATGGACAGTATTTAATATTCATTTGTTATGTATATGTAGGGGTGTGGGTCAATACACATGTTGTATACAGTATGTGTGTCATGTATGTGTTTCACTTTGAGAGCGGGCAACTAAATTTCATTTCTGATGTGCGCCATTGTGCCCACAGTAAAAAAAAATGACAATAAAGGTTATCTTAATCTTAATACAGCAGTAAAAACAGAATCACTTACTCCTCCACTTGCTCCATGGACTAGCACAGTTTCTCCTGCTTTGGCAGAACCTCTGAAGAAAAAATAATAAATATTTTGAGCATAACAATGTGACAGTTTCACAGTATGCAGCCTCAAAATCTAGTGTTTACATAGCCAGTGGGGGGAAATATCATCCATTCAAAATTATAGTGAGTGGAGTCTTGATAATTAAGTTGGGATCAGTTCCAAATATTTTGAATTTCCTTTAAAAAAAATCCTTTGTGGTAATAAGTACAGATATGCCTCATTTAGCAACTGCAAGTGGGACTTGGTTGGCAACTCGATTGTTAAGCAAAGCAGTCAATAAGTAAAAGTGTGTGAATGTGCTTGTGATCTTACTTCACTTTTCCTTTGCTTTATAGACCTGCAAAGTCATAAATGCACAGACCGGTCACAATTATTTATATAACTGTAAATGAAAGATAATATAGTCCATCTCCTTTGAAGGGCACTCATGTGGAAGATGCTGGAGTCTATGATAAATTGGTTAGATTTACAAAATATGTGCCCCTGTGTGTATCTATTTCTCTGATCACTTGCATAATGCCAATGTTGGCTCTTGTCATACAACAAACCAACAACCAAAGATATGCTTGCTTAGAGGACTACTGACAAAATGATATTGAATGAATGTCTCCAGCAACCTCTGTGAAGATTTATTTTTATGCCTTACAGAGGAAAAAGCACATCACGTCATTCAGCACTTACAATGTGAAATCCAGGAAGACCTAATAGGAGTACATTTGGAAAGTCAGAAAAGGGAAGGGGGCAGTATGACACAAGAGTTTAAAAATAGATTTAGGAAAGTGGCATCTTACTTTTGAAAGAGGGCTCGGAATGCAGTAAAATATGGAATTCCAATGGCCGCACCTTGCTTGAAGTCCAGTTTATCAGACAAAGGAAAAATGGTGTCAGTGGATGCGACAGTGTATTCAGCATAGCCACCAGAAATAGTGCCCAGGGTAAAAACCCGGTCACCTTTCTAACAGGAGCAAACAAAGGCAGAAAGATTAATGAAAGGTTTTGGGGTTTTGTCTCTGTTTTCTGCAATGTCTGTACAAAAAAAAAATAGAATGAAATCTGAGCAAAATATAGTTGGGAGAGAAACACGAGGTGAACAAATGCATAAAATACCCGCAAAATGACTACTGGGGAAGAAATGAAGAACTGAAACCAGGGCTGATGACCACAGTGGAGTGAAGAGTCGGCTCTATATAATTCTTCTCTGGACAAATTAAAAGGGATTTTAAACAAATCAAACGAATGACCTGGATAACTTTCCTACATTGGATTTAGACACTTGTTGAAGTTTTGAAGAATTTAGTAAGAAAGGACAAAGAAAACAAAATGAAAAGAAATCAAGTTCTAGGACACTATTTGAAGGGATTAGAGACCAAGTTTGTTAAAGGGAAGAAATAAAAAGTTGATTTATTTGATCAAGGTTAAAATAAAATAAACATGTTATCTCCAATAAGTCTTAATGGACTTTTGCTGACCAAAACTGAACAACAAGGCTTTAAGGATTTGTTTACATATAAGAGATGAGATATGGGAAGAAGAGATTTGTAGTATTTTAAAAGGTGATTAAGTTACTAAAATTGTTTGTGATGAAGGGGGAAATCTTTTCTTTATGTATTTCTTTTCCTTTTCATTACTATATTACTTTTCTCTCTATTTTTCTTTTTGTTATTGTATTTTTTAATTTTATATTTTTATTATACTGTTTAAATTACTATAAAAATGTCAGCAAAATGACAAATGTGAGATCCAATGAGGGATGGGAGCTTTATCAAGGCCAGAAAATCCAGATAAGCATTTATTTCCCGGGCCTAAAGATTAAGAGGAAGGAAGTGAACAACTAGCAACCCACCTTGAAAGCAGTCACATGTTCTCCAACTTTTTCTACCACTCCAGCTACATCTGTACCTGGTGTATATGGTAAAGGTGGTTTCATTTTATAAGATCCAGAACGAATATAGGTGTCCACTGGGTTGATCCCACATGCATGAACTTTGATGAGAACCTGAAGGAGAAAAAAAAATATCTCAGAACTTAGTTCAAAAGGAAGGAGGATACTTTTTTAAATGTGCAACCTCACAATCTCAGGTCTCTCAGATCAGAGATAAGTTTGCAATCACCCGATTTGGGTCCCTCCAGAGGCATTAAATCATAACCTCCAGCATCTACGTGGATGCTTCAATCATGAATAAGATGACTTGGAGAAATATCCTCTCTCCTACAGTTTCTCCTTCCCCCACCTCCCCGAAATCATTAATCAGCCCATTTCCTTGCTGCCTTCTTACGAACTGTGAATATGCACACATATCCACCACAACTGTTGGTAGAATAGTTATGTTCCAAATTATTGATGTCAATTTCAATTATCCAAATGCAAATTCTGGGTTCCAATTAAGGTGCAACTGCAGTTATTTTCCCCATTTTATCTTCTGAAATGAAATTATTTGTATCAAGTTTTATTCAAGCTCATTTTGCATTATCTGAGCAGGACCTCATGTTTAAGAATAGTAGCAGTAGTAGCAAAAACAGCAACATTGCATATTCTTTATTTTACCTGGTTTTCTTTTGGAACTGGCACTAATGTATCTAGCTGAAGTTTGAGCACTTCAGGCCCACCAAATTCAAACACTTGTATGGCTCTCATCAAATTTCTTCCTGTTGTCATGACAACCTGAAAATGCACAGATATAAAAACCACAGTATCTGAATATCTGCTGCCTTTTCACTTCAAAGAGAATCAAAATCATTTGTTCTTCACCTGAAATTTAAACCGATGTCTATTTCTTCCTGTTCTATTTTATGTCCCCATCTGATTTTTATCCCTAAAGGGATAAAAATGTGAAGAAAACTTGAATCAAACACAGCAAAATATGTATAAACAGATACATCACTTTGAACTGGCATCATTCATCACATTTTCTGAATGATTTACTGCATTGCAAAGTTAACAGGATTTTGTAAAGGAACAAGAGTCCTAAATTACAACTGTCCAGTCTCTACTGAAGCATGGAACTCCCAAGGAGATTACTACACAGTCTGACCCTCCTTATAGAATTGTGAAAATAACCAGAAGGGGAATATAACATGTGTTACCTTGAGCTCCTGACCTCCTGGAAGGGGAGAATCAAAATACAACACAGATTCAAAGATCCTGGTGCCAATAAAAATCCCAGGGAAGGCAAAATCAACAAACGTTCAAATCAGGACACCAGTATCTTTGATCTGATATGGAAATAATTGGCACCTTTTTTCCCTTTGGGGTCCAAAAGAAAACAAAGGCATACCTGCAGTCTAATAACACTTGTCATAACATAGCACGATTATTGTACAGTATGCTGAGTTCTGCTCAAATTCCATCCAAATGTTCCTTTACGGGGAGAAATCTCTCCTTCTCTTTAGGCAAAAAGCAAACGGTGCTTGTTAAATGAACATATAAATAGCAACAAAGGTGTTTTAGATTAAATCTCTAAAAATTGATTCGAGGTACATGGGACCATGAACCTAGCACATGTATAAAACACCTTAAAGCAGCCTTACCTTGTCCTGACATTGTATGGCTGCAGATCGTTAAGTGCAGAAAATCCTGGTTTGCACAATCTGAATGTTGCAAATTGAATTCACTTGCTCAAATTTTTTTTACATCCTTTCATCTATAAAAATGAAAAATCTCAAAGTTTCTTGGCTAAGTCTACATGGTGTCATTTCTCATGCCATTTTGGTTTGGCTTGTTTTATATCCCAAATGAAAAGTGTCTTCTGATTTAAAAAGCATACTGCAAAAACTCATCCTTTTGAGTAATTAAACTATATGTGAAACTAAACTATATGAAAATTTGCAGACAGACCAATAATATATTGCTGCAAATCATATTCATAGCGATGTCAGACATATAATATTCCTGAGAAAAGCTGAATCCAATTATCAGTGGCCAGAGTCAGTAGATCATCAATATTTGTAACAAATTGTTCACATGATCAATTGTTGTTTTAATCATTCAGTCTTTTCCGCTTCTTGCCAACTTTATAGGCAAGTGTTCTCCATGCTACCCTGTCAAGCACAACTTCTTTCAATTATTGGATGTCCATCTTTGTATCGGTTTTGATGTGTTGTTTTTTTTTGCTTGCCCCTTCTTCTTGTTCCACTAACTATTCCTAGCATCATTGGTTAGTAAAAGAAGAACAGTAGAACAAGAAGAATGAACAATAGGAGTTACCTATTACACTCCTAGAAAAAAAGAATTTTGTCCGTTAAAAAGCTATTCAATACATTTAATCAAAGCAAGTTACATTTTTGCCATTTCTAACACAATCAACAAATTTTAATAGATACTAGATATTTTTTTAAATAAATGCACAAGAATAAAAAAATCTACTTCAAAATACTTTTATAATATAAAGAATAACTTAAACGATGTCATACTGTTGATAATTCATAGAATCTTCATGCTTCTGGCATGAAAAGGAAACAGATGGAAAATGATTTGCAAGGACAGTAGTACTTAAAACACTAAGCATATAACATATTTCACCAGAGTGTCTGAATTCTTGTGTTGTCCTTCTTTATCTCTGAATTATCTGAACTAGCAGGACCACAGAACTTTTGGTCAGCAAACAAATATGCTTTTAAAGGTTGCACAGGAATGTGCAAACATGCTCTCATCTGTTTGGGAAGAGATCACACCTATATTGGCTAGTGCTAGCTTTCAATGCTAGTAAATAGTTTTAAAATTATTTTTCTACTGCACTGCATGAGCATTTGTCCAAAATTTGTTGTAATGGAACCTATTCCAAAATAAGATTTCAGGAATTGTATCCCTATTCTCTTTTTTAGGGCTGCCAAATTCATACATATGATAAATCTGGACACCGCACATGAAGGCAGCAAAGACTTACAGAGGCCACCTACCTTTCTGCACAACAGATCTAGCAGTCCTTTTTTAATTTCAGAATTTAGCTAGGGTACCACTCCGTGCAGATTTCTTCTTACTTAAGCAACCACCATCAAAGACTGCAATCTTTCTATATGACATTTATGGAGTTTTGTTCAGGTAGTCTTTCAAATTAGGTTTTTTTTTAAAGGCTGTGAGCCGCCTAGAGTCTTTCTGGACTTGGGTGGTCTGAAAATCCAATTTAAAAAAGGAAATATTATATTTCAGTCCTGTTATAGTCCAAGAACAAAATCTGACTTACCGTAGTTCTGATGTGAACATTCCCCCTGCTATTTATTGCTGTGGAATGTTTACCACAAAATCTCCCAGACTTATTGTTACACAATATGAATGACTGCACTTTGGGCAAGGACAGGTGGTCTCCTGATGTTTGCACAACTGCAGCTCCAGTTAGCTCAACTGATATAACAATTTAAACAACTAAAAAAACAAAAACCCTGGTTTCCCAGCTATACTAAACAGCCATCTGGTCGAGTCTTCTCTTGTCTAACAGGAGCTATAGACCCTCACGATGGAGAATGAGTAGAGCGAAGCCACCCTTGAATTGATTTCAGCTTCTGCTGACTTCATGGGTATCTCCAGATACTTTTCTTGGGAGCAGTATAAAACTAGGCGGATGATGCCTTTTTTCAGTGTTTTGCTGCCTTCTCTCTCCAGCCCAAGGCATGCTGGCAAAGAAGTCAGAGTGATGTAGTGGTTAAGGCAGTGTTTTTCCACCCTTAGTAACTTTAAGATGCTTGGACTTCAACTCCCAGAATTCTACAACAAGCCATACTGGCTGGAGAATTCTGGGAGTTGGAGTCCACACGTTTTAAAGTTGCAAGGATGAAAAACACAGGTTTAAGCGCGTTAGAATGGCACCAGGAACACCCGGATTCTATTCCAACCTCAGCCATAGAGACATCTCTCATTCTGACCTATTTCACAGATTGGTCCGGGGAGAAGCAGGAAGAGGAAGCAGTAAGTGACTCCATCAGACAGGCGGGGTACATATCTAAGGAACATCAGATCTGCAATCACAATCGAATTTTGTATCTTTCGACTTACCGTCGCCTAGGCTCCTTGAGCAAGGAAAGAAGCCTCCGCAGGGTCTTCGCTTCCAAGAAAATAAAGAGGGAGGCTAAAGCCCGAAAGCAACATATACTCTTACAGAAAGAGTATATATACTCTTACAGAAAGGGTCATCGGACGTTTACTTCCGAGGATCTAGGACTTTGGGAAATAAGTTTGTCCCAAGCGAGACGCCGTTCGGCTAAGATGGCGCCTCCCACGGACGGGTCCCATGAAGGCCACCATTGCCGCCGTCTAGGGGCGGGGAGGAAAAAGAGCCGCCGCCGCCGCCGCCGCTGCTATTGCTGATGGCCGATTTCAAACACTGGAAAGAGCAGCGGCTGTCGCGCGCAGATGCGAGCCGGAAGGGCAGCGTAGACGAGCGTATCGAGGAGATCGTCCGGCTCTTGAATGGCCGCGAGACTTTCTGCACCACCAGCTCGTGTTCGGGGCGCGTGGTGGTTCTGGAACAGCCCCAGGCCGCCCCCCCGGCTGCGGTAAGCCCAGCTTCGGCTTGTGCTGCGCCCCGCAGATCTGAAGCCGACCTGAGGTTGGGTGGAACCGCTCCCTCTTCCTCCACCACCACCACCACCTCTTCTTTCTGCTCTGGAACCTCGTGGGGTTGTAACCTGACAAAATCCAATTCTTTGGGAGTTAAAGCGCTGCTTTAGGGCAACCCTCCGCTAGGTTAAGTCTCTGCAGCATCTGGGTTGCAAAGCTCCGCTCGACCATTAAGGCGATGCGTATAAAATGTGGGGAGTTGATGCTTCCCGGAACTTTGCAGCCCAAAATCTGTAATAAATTGGGTGCTGAATGAACAACACACACTCACACACTATCGAGAAAGCTCTTCTTGCTATTTCCGCTCCGCTATGAGAACTTTATTCCACTCTCAGATTCTTGGAATTGAACAAGCAGCTCAGTGAATTCAGATTCCCCTGAAATATTCCAAAGGGTGGAAAAATCCCTTTATGTGTAGGTCTCTGTTTTAGCATTGACACCTGGCGACTGCATGGTCTGGTTCCTGAATTTTCTTGGCAAAATTTTCAGAAGTGCCTCCTTTGCCATTGCCTCCTTTCTAGGGCTGAGAGAGAGGGACTGGCCCAAGATCTCCCAGCTGGCTTTGTGCTACTTAAGGGAGGAGTAGAAATCATGCATCTCTGTTTCTAGCCTGGTGCTTTAACTAAACTGGGCAGTTGTCCAGAATTATTTTCCAGCTTAAGTAAGATGGTTGGATAATAGCAACAGTACTTAGACTTACAGGCCGCTTCCCAGTGCTTTACAGCCCTCTTTAAGTGGTTTACAGAGTCAGCATATTTTCCCCAACAATATGGGTCTTCATTTTACTGACTCAGAAGGATGGAAAGCTAAGTCAACACTTCAGAGTTCCTCTGAAAAGAAAATGAGACATCTGATACATGTATTTACTAGGAGGTGCTTCAGATTGCACCTGAGGTATTTGAAGTATGTATGTCCCAACCTTCTCCCCTTTTGAAAATATAATGTCAAGGTATGCCTTATTCAGAGTAAGTGCCACTGCTTCAATCCCTTCAAGACTTGTTCTGTCAAAGATAAATGTGATATGATCTCCAGAAATATGTCTTCTTACTCTTTTTCATCTAACTACTAGTCAGATATGTAGCTTGAAACTGATTCATTGGCTACATTTTATTCTCCCATCATCCTTAGCTTTTTTTCCCCCTTCTCTTTAGCATGCTGGGAAATTCTAGTGTTTTAATGTTGGAAAGTTGGGAATACAGCAAGTATTATTATTATTATTATTTATTTGGGTTTGTATGCCGCTCCTCTCCGGGGACTCAGAGCGGCTAACAACATATATATAACAAAGAATTACAATATAAAAACCCAAACAAGATATCTAAAAACCAATAAAAAAAGCACACATTCAATGCAACAATCAACTACAATCATCCCCAGGCTTGCCGGCAAAGATGAGTTTTTAGGTTTTTCCGGAAGGCAGTTGGTTCCAGAGGGCGGGCGCCACAACAGAGAAAGCCCTCCCCCTAGGGCCCGCCAGACGACATTGTTTCGCTGACGGGACCCGGAGGAGGCCGACCCTGTGCGCTCTCACCGGTCGTAGGGAAGTATGGCAGAAGGCGGTCCCGTAAGTATCCTGGTCCCATGCCATGAAGGGCTTTATAGCCCTTGAATTGGGCTCGGAGACCAATAGGCAACCAATGCAGCATGCGGAGAGTTGATGAAATGTGGGCACAACGAGGAAGGCCCACAACTGCTCGCGCAGTAGTTCTAAGTATGTTTCTATGCCTAAAAGATTTGTACTGTGTATGATTTTTTTTTCTTAATTAGGGTGCTGCTGGCTTTGAAATACAGAAGCAAAGCTGTACTTGGCTTATGGTGACCCACCAATTATGTAGTACAAAAGATGTGGTAAGGATCAGTATATTGTTTATTACACAAGCTTTCAAAATGTTGCTTATTTCTGCATACTAACAATTTTGTAAGAATTGCCAGGCTTCTGCAATTAAATTTATATAACAAAATCAGTAGGAAAGGAGTCTGCTCTTCCATGTCATTGTCTTATGTTTGTGGCTGATGCAGTTCTTTATTGATCAAAGTAAATGGAATTATTGTGTTTTCTTTTTTGTAGAGTTGTGAGTCATTCAATAGATGATAGACATGACTGGCTTTCTGATGCTTTTTCCATCATAGATATTTAACTCACATGTAATGACTACTGTTAACTGAAGTCTGAGGGTATCCAAGAAGCTGACTATATCAGATGATCAAATCACCTTATTTATTTCAAAATTTTAAATGTCTTGGTGATGATTTCTAGTGATAGGGACAAACTTGTTTTAAAGCCCTAGCAAAATATATTTTTTGTAATAGAAAATTGCAGGCTTCTGAAAGAAAGGGACTATGTGAGAGCAGAAAGTACATGTGAAAAGAAATTGGATGACTTGGTGGATCACAAGTTGAACATAAGTTAACAGCTGCAGAAAATTCAAACGTAGTTTTGAACTTCCCCAATGAAGTATAATATCATGATTAAAGAAATAGTCCAGTTCATCAATCCTCCTTTTTCTGTTTTCCTTTCCTTTCTTTTTTTCCCTTCTTTTACATTTACTATTTTTCTTTGAATGTACTACTTGTTATGTATGCAAAATCTTTTAATAAAAACATTTTTAAAAGATTGGTGAACTGGACTACATCCAGAGGAAAATAACAAAGATGACCAGTGACTTGGAGGGAAAAGGTACAAGAAATGGAGAAAGTGTTAGGTTGCTCAGCTTGGAGAAGACAAGATAGACAAGGGGCAACATAATAGATTGTTTTCTTCAAAATCTGAAGGGCTGAAATACAAAAAATGAGACAGAATTCTTCAGAATTGTTCCAGAACATTGTTTATACTACAGAGAAATAGAATCTGATTAAATGTCAAGGGGGAAAAAAAATCTTCACTACCAGACCTGGAAAATGCCTACCTCTGGAGGTGATGGTCTCTCTTCACTGGAAGTATTTAAACAGAAGTAGGAGAGCTCTGTATCAGGAATGCTGTAGAAGTGGATTCCAGCCCTTATTAAGGGGTTGGACTAGATGATCTCCAAACTCCCATTTTAACATTCTAGGGCAGTGTTTCTCAACCTTGACAATTTTAAGGCATGTGGACTTCAACTCCCAGAATTCCACAGCCAGCTAGGGTATGGTGATCAAAGAGAAGATAAAACTTTATTGAGTGAAAACATTCTAGGGAAACAATGCTTTGTAGTGTTCATTTTCTTCCAAAAACCAGTTTTAAAAGGTTAAATAGGTCAATATGTGGATAAGATCTGTACGGAAAGTAATAAAACTTTTGGAGTCAGGAATGTTTTTGTAGTATTCTTTAAACATGTGCATTATTACTGTAAATGTGCACTATTTTTTCCCTTATTGCAGATCTTCTAGCTAGATGGAGTTTATTATTTTTCATATTTTTCAAAGTATTATTTGAATGACATCTGGAAACTGATAGGTCAGATTTGATCAGAAGCTTTTCTGAAAACTGGTGTGCAGACCTTAGAATTGTGGCTATATGCTACAGCATCACGATTTCTAAACCTCTTTATCATTAGCAGTCAATCTTTTGGAAAGTTAAATCTCAGCAAAATGTTACACCAAAGTGAATAAAACCAAGCAGAGCACATATCAGGCAGTGCGTATGAATATTATAACATGGGAGAAATGTATTTTAGTTAGCATATCGAGTCAGCTTCTGTCATGCAGTGTTTTTAGATGCTAAATAAGCTACTTATATTTCATTGCTAACAGATGTTGCATCGATATTAACCTTTTGCTCTTTCTTAGCTTACCTCCTTGCAGAAAGCTGCAGCTGATGCCATCTTCAAATTTGAACCATTTGTTCTCCATGTGCAATGTCAAGACCTGGAAGATGCACAACTTCTGGTAAAGCATTTTGCTTAAAACATGTTATTGTTACATAAGTAATTCCTCCCAGTTCTCACACATGAAAGCATTACAAGTAGTCCTCTACTTACGATCACAATTGGGATCAGAAATTGTGTTGTTAAACGATGTTCTTGTTAAGTGAGCCACACCCAATTTTACAAACTTTTTGCCATGGCTGGTAATTGAATCACTGCAGTTATTAAGTGAATCACATGGTCATTAAGAGAATCTGACTTCCCCATTGACTTTGCTTGTCAGGACCCCAACTGGCAAGGTTGCAAATGATGATCACATGATCCCAGGGCATGGCAACTGTCCCCACACAGTTGCTAAGCACCTGAATTTTAATCACATGACCATGAGGATGCTGCAATGGTTGTATGTATGAGGACCAGTCATAAGTCACATTTTTCAGTGCCTTTGTAACTTTGGTCACTAAACAAATGGTTGTGAGTTCAGGGCTACCTGTATATGAAGCATTGTGTGTTAAATAATTGTGAAAATGCTGATGGAGGAAACAGCATTTCTGTCGTTTCTATAGATATCATGCTCATAAGTGGAAACTTGTTTTGTTGGGATTATGAGGTTGAATGAGAATTTCAGAAGTGCAAGTTTTAGATGGTTGGCAATAGTTGGTGCCTATCATCAAAGTATGTAATCATGAATTCATGAATACTGGATTTTGGATGCGAACTTGTATCAGTAAGGAACTAGTGTAAGCTTTTAATTATTTTGATTCACATCAACAAATGTAGGTCTTCTTACAGTTTTACAATACTGTGGGTAATATAAACAGAGTTCAGAAAAAGGGAGAGATTAGATGCATGAATATTTTTAGGGATCAAAGTGTTTGAACCCTAGAGTAGCTCTTGTCAACCTCACCAAAAGCAATTTAAGCTGTTTCAATCTGACGGACAGTATTCCAGCCTTTAAACTGATTGCTCTGATTGTAAAATAGAAATCAGAATGGCCAATTGTGAGGTAAAAACACTTCCAGTAAGGTACTGTTCTATTTGCACTTCAAAATGCTTTGCACAATTCTTTAAAAAAAGATGTATTTTGTCTCTGATTGGTAGTGTTGTCCATTCTAAGGCATCATGGTTCTTCACATTTAGCTGTAATTGTATCCTAATGTTTACTTCTATTTTTTCTGCTTCATAATATGGATTCACATTGCTACGGGCCTGTTAACTATAAACATTTTACAATGTACTTTTTGAAGTACATCCTTCTGCTATACAGGTAGTCCTCTCTTAGGTAACTGCTTTGTTAGTGCTCACCGCTACAGCAGTGATGAAGAAGTAACTACCCGATCAAGCCTTACATTTATGACTTTTGCAGATCTACAAAGCAAAGGAAAACTGAAGTAAGATCATAACCATAGTTCTGATTTCCCTTAGTGACTTCACTTAACAGCCAAGTTACCAGTCGCAGTTGTGATGGCTAAATGAGGACTTCCTGTAATACTTCGGGATAATGTAAAACAAAAATCTACTTTTTGGATCCAAACATAACAAATAATCTATATTCATGTAAATAGGAGAAAAATCGGTATTCAAAAATACACCTTGTTTCAGTGTGGTATATGTTTATTGGGAAGTTCTTAAATTGACATAGCACTTAGACACTTTGTTTATGCCAACTGTTTGCTCTTATTTTTATAGCACACCGTAGCTATAGAAGCTGGGTTCAGAAATTCTGGTATAACCGTTAGCCGGAAAGGAAAAATTATGATGGTATGTTGTGTTCTTCTACTTTGACCAATGGGATATTTTCAGCTCCTCCTGAGAAAATTGCTAAGGTGTAACTGCATACAGGCCGCATTAAGGTGAACTAGCATCTCTGCATGGAAAGTAAATGCATGAACATCACTGGCCCCCAGATGGCAGGACATTGCTTTGACTCGCTCTTTTTTTTTTTTTTTTACAAAATTTTATTAAGTTTATATAAATGAGGAAAAATAGGAACAATACAGGTATGGTAAAGGGAGGGGTGGAAGGAAAGAGGGAGGAGAAGGAAATAAGGAATTAGGATAAAATAAGGATAGATACAATCACATATTTCAACAAACAAGCTACCGTCCGGATCATAATAATGAGTGAATATCATATTCAACCATTTTTAGCAAAGCTTAAACTGTAACATATTAAAAAAATTAGTAAACAAATACGTTAATCTATTAAGTAAACACTACTAATAAAATCTCAAAAAAAATCCTAACAATCAAAAGTAACAAACGAAAGTCAGTAAATCAGGAAAAGTAATCATATCATCAAAATGTTAGTTAGACCTCGATTAAAAATCAGTCATCTATTCTAAAATATTGAATCTTTCAAGTTCTAACGTGTCTCTAGCCATTGATAAAAATTTTCCCAAGTTCTAAAATAAATTGAATCATCTTTTTCTTTCATTTCTAATGTTAGTCTATCCATTTCTGCACACTCTAAAATTTTGGTAATAAAAGTCAGGTCAGATGGTAAATTCTCATTTTTCCAAAATTGGGCAAATACTATCCTTGCAGCAGTTAAAACATGCAATATCAAGTAATCATTCTCTTTACCATAATTAGGTCTTAATATTCCTAACAAAAACAATTCCTGTTTAAATTCTATCTGTAGTTTCATCATCTTTTCCAACCATCTGTGGATCTTAGACCAATATTTCTTAGCGATAGGGCTTGTCCACCAGGCATGGTAATAAGTGCCTGGCTGTTGTTTACAATTCCAAGAAATATCCGAAACATTTTTAAACATTTTCGCTAAGCAAACG
Organism: Bothrops alternatus; assembly: GCA_034064705.1. Classification (NCBI taxonomy): domain Eukaryota; kingdom Metazoa; phylum Chordata; class Lepidosauria; order Squamata; family Viperidae; genus Bothrops; species Bothrops alternatus. The sequence goes on from JARGCV010000049.1 coordinate 4,578,797, forward strand.
TGTCATATGCAATCTATAAAACATCTTATATAAGTTTTCTTTATATGCTACCACTTTTGTAAGCTTGATATTTTGATCCCAAAGTTTTTGCCAGGCTTCCAAATCTATAGAATATCCAAAGTTCTTTGCCCATACTATCATTGTTTCTTTCACTTGTTCTTCTTCCATCTTCCAGTTTAAAAGAAATTTATAGAGTTTTCTAATCAAGTTCTCAATGGGGTCTGTTTTTTGTAAAAACCTGTCGATTTTATATCTTTTTCGTATCTTGTTTGAATTTGCAAGTAGGACTACCATGTCAAGTCAATACCTTGTAGTTGTAAAGTTTCCCTGTCCTTAAGATTTCCCTCTTTGGCTTTGACTTGCTCTTGTCACAGCATAAGATGACAGTTAGAACAATTAACCAGTGGAACAACCTGCCTCCAGAAGCGGTGAATGATCCAACACTGGAAATTGTTAAGAAGAGACTGGACAGCCATTTGTCCGAAATGGTATAGGGTTTCCTCCTTGAGCAGGGGGTTGGACTAGATGACCTCCAAGGTCCCTTCCAATTTTATTATTATTTTTGAACCTGTCTAATAAGATGACACTCACCATAGTACCCAATAATAAACCAAATACATATGGCAAGCTGTGAAAATATATGTTTTAATCAGCAGGTTGAATCACATCTTAGCCAGGTTAAGGTCTCCTTAAAAGCTTTAAGTCAAATCTTGAGTGCAGCCAAGAGCCACTTTCAAAGGCAGTCATATGTTAATTACCAAAACAGACAATTTCAGCTGGGTTGATGGAAGCAGTATAAAATGTTTGGTAATTACTAAAAAAATGAACTGTACCTTGCAAAAGAAATTTAGACACCTTCCTTTGTCACGTCAAGTATTTTTTCTATTAAAGGCCATTCACATTTTCTTTAACAATCTTACTTATGCTGAGAACTGTTTTCATGTCAGACTTCTTTAAAAAAAAATATACTTTATTGCTTTAATATACAAGGGGAAAAAAACAGAAGAAAAAATCCCAAAAGTAAAAGGGAGAGAAAGAAAAAAAGGCAGGCAAAAAAGGGGAAAAATTAAACAACAAAATCAGTTTGTGTCAGATATAAGAAATCATTCAGCTTTATTTTTAAACGCCATTATGTCTTGACTACATTGACTTGTCTTTCCATTATACTGCTAGAGAGCCAGGCCATAAACAGAAAGCAAATCTATACTAGTGTACCAAGGCTATAAATACAGGGTTCCTAACACTGAAAAAATAATCTTTCTGTCTGCCCTCATCTTCAGTAGATCATAATCCTTCATTAGCGTTAAGTTGCAAGTTTTTGACACAGCATTCACAAATGTACGCATCTTTTATCAGATTTAATAAAAGCTGGTTAATATGTAAGTTTCTCCTTTTACATCATTACAGGCTGTCCGAAGTACCCATTGTTTAGAAGTTCCATTAACTCAGAAAGGAAGACTAATGGTCAGTGAAGAATATGTTGACTTTGTCGTTCAAGTTGCGAATCGGAAGATGGAAGAAAATTGGAAGAGAATTAACAGGTTTGTTAGCAATGCAGTGGTCAAGGTGCTGGCCTAGAAACCAGGAGACTGAGTTGTAGTCCTGCCTTAGACATGAAGCCAACTGGCTGATCTTGGACCAGTCACTTTTTCTCAGCACAACCCACCTCACAGGGTTGTTATGAGGAAAATAGGAGGAGGGAGGAGTATTAGCTATTTTTGCCACCTTGTGCTCTTTATATAAAATAATATGGGTAGAATAAAAAAAGTTCATATCTATGCACCCAGTGCATAGTGTGCACATATACACACATATTTACTATGCTGATCCATGCATAGTGATTTGGAAGGAATTCAGTGGGTTTTTCTCCTGAATAAGGGCAGATAGGTGTAATGAGTAACCATTGTAAGAATCTCTTTAAGGAGGTTTCATCTTTGCTGGACTCCCAATTTTTAAGACAACAGCACAGGACAAGCAGTCCCATTAAAAAATTCTACTTTGCATTCATCATATAAGCACCATATTAAACTATGTCTTCTTGCACAGATATAATTAAGATGATGTCATCCTGTGATATTTTCTTCCTGCACACTGCTCCATTTTAAGGTCATATATTGGTTGCTTTTGATCATTAGCCTTCTATATTCTAGAACAGTGATGGCGAACCTTTTAGAGATCGAGTGCCCAAAAACTGGCTCGCTCCACCCCAGCCCCTGCCCTACCTGCCCGCAGGGCCACTTACCACCTCCAGGGCCATGGTGGCCACACCCTCTGCCCACACCCCGCAGCATCAACTGTGCGGGATGGGGCATGAGGGCAGAGTCTTGTCTATGCTGCCTGGCTGCCATGTCCTTGTCTGCGCTGCTCCGTGTGGGCCACGCTCGGGGGGCGACTCTCCTCCGGGGGGCTGCTGGTGAGGAGGAGGTCGTGGGTGGAGGCAAGGCTGGGGCATGTGTACCCACAGAGGGCTCTGAGTGCTGCCTCTGGCACGCGTGCCATAGGTTCACCACCACTGTTCTAGAAGATTTATTTATTATAATGTATTTGTTTTACAATTTAATAAATACAGTATATCAATAACATGCTATTTTAGCCTCTCACAAATCAGTTGAAAAAACTCTCTGATTCTCCTGTGGCATTGCATTAATTTATTTTGTTATTAGTGCGATCCAATTAATGGAACTGCCAACCTGAAACATATTTAAATCATTCTCTCTCGCTAGATTTTACAGCTCTTTGAAGTTTGCACTAGAAAACAAGAATCACTCCAGGAGTTCTCCCTCAGAAGAGAAAGAAAAAGGAAATGACGTGGATTCGTGTGGAAGAAAAAAATCTCAAGCAGCCAATAAGGATGGCAGAAGCTGTTTTTCAGAGCAAAATAAAAATTTAGAAAGTGAAGATAATAGTCAAAGTAATGCTAGTATTTTTCACTAAGTTGTACTATAGAATTGTGTGAAGTAGTCCTATATACCCATTATGTTTGTATAATGTAGTTTTTTTTCTTTGCTCTTTATAAGAGTTTAGTAGATTAGAACAGGGGTGGGCATTTATGGCCCTTTACAATTTGTGGCCTCCAACTTCCAGAATTCCTGAGTCAGCATGGCTGGCTCAGGAATTCTGGGAGTTGAAGTCCACAGGTTATAAAGGAGCCATAATTGCATATCTCTGCTCTAGAAACTAACATGTTGTTTATACGGTTTACTTAGGTTATTAGCAAGGTTTTAACTGCCATATAATATAAGTGAACTTCAAAATTGTTATGGATAGTTTTTGGACCTGGAGTGTGCCTTCCCTATTTTAGCTCATGAGATGTGTAGATACCCATAGGAGAAAGTGATTTTTATTTTTTTACACATTAAAAATGTGCAATATCACAAACTTGTACCTAAGACATGGCCACAATAAACACTGTTTTGCTCTGCGTGTGCTTTTCTTGTGTGAAAATATTCTTTAAAGGGTTAACTAGTGTTCTGAATATAACCAGAGAAACTTCTGCTATTAAAATTACTTTCTTCTTCCCATTTCATTTAGTATGGATAATTGAGACCATAAGGCCACGTCTGGGAGCAAAAGTTCTTCAAGTGTTTGGGAAAAAAGCAGGAAGCAAATACATCCTTGATTAAGCTACTGAAATAAATAATTTTATGAAGTATTAACCTTTGCCTTTCTTGATAAACATTTTGAGACGTTGCATTGTTTCCTAATCTACACATGAATAGAACCTTATTCTTTTATGTATAGCTCCTTAACTATATCTTTCTAAATTACTCTGTTTAGATGTGAATGTATTTCACCAAAATTGCAGGTAGCTAATACTAGATCAGAATTGTAATAGGTTATGTCCGACCCTGTGCATTTTATTTGCACTCACCCACACTTAGATAACAGCCATTCTTGGCCGTACTTCCTAGAGAAAAACCCTTTTTCAGACAATTCTGCATTTCTCCAGGCTGATGTACTGTACAAGTCATACAACGTGAAGAATACATATAAATTAATGGAAGTAGCATTCACCAATAAAATGACATATTTAGATGTAGCTCAGCTACTGCTTTGAATCACTGCTTAAAAGTGACCATCATCTTAATGGTGCATTCTATTCAGTTCAAAAACTAAGAACTTTTTAAGCACTATATTAATGTGCATTCAAAAGGCACTTTAATATTAAAGCATAATTATTTTATGCTTTATTTCAGTCTTCCCTAATCTGATGTCCTCCAGATCTTTCAGACTAAAGCATTGCTTTCGCCTTCCAGCATAGCATCGATGAGAGTTTTCAACTCGCTGTCTATAATTGGGACACATAAATGTTGTAAATTGATTTCTGAATCTAATAACTGATTTCCATATCTACAATAGTCTCTTATGAACCAATTGTTCATATCAATTGTATATTGGAAGCCAAATACTACCAATGTCAGCAAACGTCTGAAGTAGATAGTCTATGACTGTTAACACTCAAAGACAAAAAATGCCTGTTAAATATAATAGTGCCACCTATGCTTAAAGATTAAACATGTAAGCAATTGTGTTTTTCAGAAGTTTAGAACCTGAAACTAAATTTGGTTTGTGAAAAAATTGCTAGCTGACAAACATATGTGGTCAATTACATTTCTAGCTCCTAGAAGATCATGGACAGTGAAGTTCCTGGAAATTCTGTACAGGACTGCAAATTGTTCAGAGGAATTCAAAACATTAAAATGAGTATATTGTAATCATCTAGGTTTGGCAAAAAGATACCTATCTTTGGAAGGGGATTAATTAGTTCATTTCCCAGTTGGATGTAAAAACTAAATTTAATTGCATGCTATGTACATGTGAATTTTCAAGACAGTATATGGCTATTACACAACTCCTAATTATTTGGAATAATACGAACACACATATACTAATATTAACAAAGTATATTTCTGATGCTGTTCATTGAGTCTATTCACTTACAGGTAATCCTCAACTTATGACCGCAATTGAGCCAAAATTTCTGTTGCTAAGCGAGGCAGTTAATTTTGCCCCATTTTACAACCTTAATTGCTGCAGTTGTTAATTGAATCAGTGCAATTGTTAAAGTACGTAACACAATTGTTAAGTGAATCTGGTTTCCCCATTAACTTAGCTTTTCAGGCGGTCACAAATGGTGATTGTATGACCCTGGGACACTGCAACCGTCATAAATATGAGTTGCCAGTAGGAATGGTAGAGGAGTTGCAAATGTGAAAAAAGGGCATAAGTCACTTTTTTCAGTGCCATTGTAGCTTTGAATGGTCATTAAATGAACCTTGTAAGTTGAAGATTACCTGTACCATCTTAGATATGAATATTTCAATGTCTCTTTTATAGATGTGAACGTGGCTAGTTAATTACCTTTAGAAGGCCTTTCTAAAATGAACTGGCTCGCACAGACCCCTCAGAAGAAGACAATGGTAAACTGGTGCCTTCTCTGTCATGGCACCTGTCTTATGGAACAGTCTCCCTTCAAAATCTGGAGAGTCTTAAACCTGGACTTCTGGAAGACTGAAAACTTTTCTAGATGCTGGACCAGGACGTTAGTTGAATCTAATATAGGTGTAGTTGTGGTCTGATGTCTGGTGCCTCAAGTACTGTATTTTGGTTACATATATAAGATGGGCAGTCTTGTATAAATAAGTACATTCTCTAAATAAATATTGTTGCCAAAAAAAATAATTTGACAGAAAACTGATCCTGGCTGTGGTTTAGGTGTACACACAGACGCACGTCTTGAATTACCAATTGCCCTTAGGTTGCGTTTCTTCCCTCAGCTTGAGTCAGTTGCCTCATGTTTATCCAAGTAAGACAACTTAGCCAAATAAGGAAAGCCTCACAGCAAATGTATATGAATGCTAGTACACAACTAAACATTTTGTTCTGACATTGGCAAACTGAGCTTCCTTCTCATTATTTTTTTCTTTTCTTTTCCTTTGAGTATGTTGTCCATTTAGTAGGAATGTCTGAGGCAATTCTCCTGTCACTGATGAGAGCTAAGACAATCTTTAACAAAGAGTGGAACAGTAGTAACTAAATTAGTACTACATCTGAATAAACTCTAACAATTTTGTACAGCTAATCTTCGAGTAACGACCACAATTGAGCCCAAAATTTATGTTGCTAAGTGAAACATTTGTTAAGTGAGTTTATCCCATTTTACGACTTTTCTTTCCACAGTGGTTAAATGAATCATTGCTTTGTTGTTTAAGTGAATCTGGATTCCTCATTGACTTTGCTTATCAGAAAATTGCAAAAGCTGATCAAATGACCTCAGGACATTGCAACTGTCATAAAAATGACTCAGTTGCCAACCATCTGAATTTTGGTCATGTGACCATGGGGATGTTGCAACAGTTGTAAGAGCGAAAAATGGTCGTAAGTCATTTTCTTCAGGGCTGTTGTAACTTTGAACAGTCACTCAATGAACTGTTGTACACAGAGGATTACCTGAATATATAAACTATAGTTTGCAAAGTGCAGTCAAAGATCATAACTATGATTATATCAGCTGCCTCCTATGGCTTAAATTAAGTAAAATTCTAATGTAGTAATTAATCATTTTTATTCTGAGCAGAAACTAGGGAAGCCTAACATTTGTCCAAGGGTTCATTTGGAACATGGTCTTCTTTGTCTTCTGCCTGTAGACTAGTTGACCAATTTTGCTCCGCCTCTCCTCCTGGGACCTCCCTTTCCCAGTCTTGACAAGGTGAAAGCTGTTTGGCTATGTTTTCTTTGTTGACTCCATCCTCTCCCCTCACAGGACCTGACTGGCCTCAAGGGTGGGAATGGATTCTCCATCGTCATGCTGAGAAAAGGCGTTCAGGTAAGACCAACACCCCTTCTCCATCATGACGAGTGGAGAATCCACCAATGGGACACACTAAAGCCTCACTGTCCTTGTGTGTGGGATGCTGTCTGGGCCTGTGTCCCACTCTCTGATACTATGCACTGGAGTACCCTCCTGCCAAAGGAGGCTCCGCAGATGCGAATCTGTCTAATTTGTAGTGTCTTATAAAAGAGGAAGGCGACATCCATGTCGCTGCTCTACATATTTCTTCAATCGAAGCCTGAGTTGCCCATACTGCTGAGGTTGTAGCACTGCGTGTGGAATGTGCAGTGATTTGTCTGGGGACCATCAAGGACAGTCCCCTGTATGCCTGCACTATACACCTTCTAATCCATTTACCGATTGTGGATGCAGTGACCTTCCGACCTCTTGTGTGAGAATGGAAGGAGACAAACAGTGCTTCCGATTTACAGAAGGGTGCCGTTCGCTTGATGTACTGTTTTAAAACTCTGCGAACATCTAACGTGTGCCACTTGCGCTCCAGTTCATGGGACGGTTCAGGGCAAAAGTTTGGTAGCACCACCTCCTGTGCTCTGTGGAATAGGGAATTGACCTTTGGAACGAAGGAGGAGTCCAAATGTAACACCACCCTGTCCATGTGGAAGGTACAAAGGTCCTCACTCACTGACAGGGCTACTAGTTCTGAGATGCGTCTTGCTGAGGTAACAGCAACTAAGAAGGCGACCTTAAGGGTCAGGTACTGTAGGTCACAGGTCCTGACAGACTCAAATGGAGGTAAGGTTATGGCCTGCAGGACCTTAGGTAGATCCCAGGAGGGGTATCCTTGTACCACAGGTGGCCTACTGTTAGATGCGCCCTTTACAAAGGATCGCACCACTGGATGTCTAGCTAGAGTTTTGGAGTTGCCATAGGTAAGAATGGTTGATAGGGCAGCTACCTGTCTATGAATTGTATTGGGTGCTAACCCCCTATCCAGACCTTCCGCTAGGTAGTCTAAGATATCTGGGATAGAGATGTTGCATGGGTCTAGTTGTTGCCTGTGGCAGCAACCGCAATAATTCTTCCAAGTGGAATCATAGATTCTGTTAGTTGTAGGCCTTCTAGAGCCTTCTAATGGCCAGACGAAATAATAATCTGGGAATGTAATTTATTTTGGAACAGAATCGTTGTTATACAATGAAACCATCTCTGGCTACTTATAGACTTTCAGTACAGTATGTGGAAGTTATGCATATTCCAATTCAAATGAAGATAGATGCTTATGTTCTGAGAAAAACGGTAGCCATTCATTTCAAAGAACTGGAATAAAGTATTTGCTGGGCCTGACCTTTAATTAAAAACAGCATTTAAGAATTGTGGCGCAGTGGTTAGGATGCAGTATTGCAGGTTAACTCTGCCGACTGTCAGCAGTTCAATTGAACGGCTCAAGGTTGACTTAGCCTTCCATCATTCCAAGGTCAGTAAAATGAGGACCCAGATTGTTGAGGGTAATATGTAAACCGCTTAGAGAGGGTTGTAAGGCACTGTGAAGCGGTATATAAGTCGAAGTGCTATTGCTACTTGCTAGCTGCTATAGGTAGTCCTCGATTTACAACTATTCATTTATCAACTGTTCAGAGTTACAACAGCACTGATAAAAGTGATTCATGACTGGTCCTTGCTTTTACGACCATCAGAGCATTCCCATTGTCATATGATCAAAATTTGGGTCCTGGGCAACAACTGGCATGCGTTTACAATGGTTGCAGTGTCCCAGGATCACATGATCACCACGTGAAACATCCTCAGCCATCATCCAACAAACAAGTTAATAGGGGAAGCTGGATTCACTTAATGATCACATGATTCACTTAACTGCAGTGATTTGTTCAAACAATCATGGCAAAAATGTGCATAAAATTGGGTGTAATTCACTTAACAACCACCTTGCTTAGCAAGAAAAATTCTGGTCCCAAATGGGATCATAAGGCCACCTGCGTCAACGAGAGGAATTTTTTGTCGAAGAGCAGGATTATCAGCCCAAATTAATATTACATGTCTAAGCAAGGTATCCTTTCTACATGAGATTGAAACAATTTCAGAAATTGCAGTGATTATCAGAAACATTTGCCAGGTTAGCTATGATAAATGAAGAATGTAGACCAGGGCTCTTCAATCTTGGCCCTTTTATGACTTGTGGACTTCAGTTCCCAGAATTCCTCCCAGGCAAGCTGGCTGAGGATGATGTAGACCAACCTTTACAAAATTATGCACTCTTGAATTCTGAATTTGGGTGGTTTCTATTTCCATTTTAAAGAGCGGCCACCAGGTGGTGCTATCCTACATAAAATTAGCTGAAGAATCCTGTTCCAAATTTTATACCTAAAGATGTATAAACAAACAAATAAAGGGAAACTTAGATTTGGGAGGCTTTGTTGTTGTTTTGTTTTGTTGTAGGGAAACAGTTTCTCAAGCAATTCATTCAGAATGCCATGAAATTAAACTGACAGCAGAGATAAATAGAACATCTAAAACCGTCGATACTATGCAGTCATGAGCGACAAGAATGTTAAATATGAATATATGTGTGTTTGTGTGTGTTAAATGCACCTAACATATTACAGTTTATGCAAACTGTAACTCGATTTAAATTTTCACCTTTCTCACAAAGCAAATATATTTAAGGTATAAAAGAAATCGATGGATTTTTGCTGACGGAATTGAAACCTAGCCTAGTAAGCCGCTATGTGTCTAATTCAGAAGTAAATTCCATTTAAATTGTACAGGATGGCAATACAAAATTTTCTCTATTTGTAAAACTACACACCATAGAGCAGAGGTCTCCAACCTTTTGGGCACCAGGGACCGGTTCTGTGGAGAAAGGTTTTTCCTCAGACCGGAGAGTACATGGTTTTGTGTGCTGCCTGCATCCCATAGATGGGGCTTTGGTTGTTTGTGCGGCCCGGTTGTTGGCATGCTGTGGCCTGGTTCCGGTCCATGGACCGGGGGTTGGGGACCCCTGGCATAGAAGAAATCATTATCATTTTTATCTACAGATAACCCTGGAAGCATAAATAGAAGGAAATGTCCACACAAAAAAAAATATATAGAATTTTAGTATGAATCTACAGTCCTATACTTGAGGTTCAATTGCCATTAAATATAACCAGATACAGAAAGGGAAATAATGTGGGCTACTGAGTTCACTCGTTGAAGCACTGTTAATTTATATTTTTAGATCTATAACAATGTGCATGAAGTGTGTCAAACTGTAGATTTTCTGCCCAAAGTAGATTACAAGGAAAAACTAACATATGGAAAACAACCTACAAAATATAAGTAAGTAGAACATCAGAAATAACAAAATTCTGTCTCTCTCCATAGATGAATTACACCTTCAGGCGCGCCTCACCAGTGACCACAATGGCTGAGGCTTTAAAACATGTGATGATGAAGTCTAGTAGAACTTAGAACAAGCCATTGGTGCCAGAAGCCACAGAAGTGACGGATTAAGCATGGATTAATTAGCCACCATAGCTATCTTCTACAGGTAGTCCTTAACTTACGGCTGTTTATTTAATGACCATGTGGAATTACAATAGCACTGAAAAAAGTGACTTATGACCGTCTTCACATTTACAACTGTCACGGCGTCCCTGCAGTCTGGGTGCTTGGCAGCTAGTAGGCATTTAATAATGATTGCAGCATCCCACAAATGACAACTGGTTCTCTGTGTGGATGCTGCTTCCGGAAGTCCATTCTGGGCCTGGGCAACAAAAATTTAGCTACTGGTTCTGCCGAACTGGTGCGAACTGGCTGAATCCCACCACTGATTGTAAGTCAAGAAGAACCTGTAGCGACGTGTATCACCATCAAATTAGTTTCTGTCACACAAATTTCCTGTACCTGTCTTTGAATCCAAGTCGTGCGGCTGTTTTCCAATGAGTCTTGTCTCTAATCTGCTTGATAACTTTCAAATACCTCTCCTCTATTCCAATTCTCCAATAAAAGTTCAACAGCCACACTACCTAAAGTCATTTTCAATGGGCACATGAAGGATAGAACTGAAAGTTTTATCCAGAGGCTTTGCTATTCATCCTGCTTATTTTCATACTTCTAAGAAAAATGAAGCTGCTGCATACATTGGCTGGTGTCCAAAGAAATACAACCATGCTCCATCATTCACATGAACACACATGATGCCTTTCCCCCTCAACCTGTAACACCCCTTTGCACCCCGTCTCTGGCTATCAGGGAACCTCAAATGCAGCATAGGAGCTGGCGTAAAGGGTGCAACTGTAATATGCATTTGGTCTCTCAGAACTGCTTGGGCTTGTAAATGGATTGTGCAAATGCTACAATTCGCCCCTTTTAAAATATTCTCTCAGCTCTCACAAACTTTTTAAAGGCATACATTTACTGAATACACAATCATATTCTCTGAAAATATGCAGGATTTAAATATTGTCCATAGAGCAAATCAAGATAGATAACAGTGCCCATAATCTTAAATATAAGTACTGTAGCCCATGATTAAAATAAGGAGGTCAATACAGAAGGAATTTGAGATGTGTTTAAAAGCTTGGAGGAGGAAAAGTTAATTACATAATAAATACAATAAGAGGAGTGCTATTTTAAAAAGTAGACACACTTGTTAGTCAAACAACATACAATATTTTATCAGGGCAGTACAGCCCTTTTGAAAGTATACCAATTCTCTATTATTTCTATAATAATCTCTATTATTAATAATTCTCTATTATTCATTAAAGTAGCCATTTTTTAATGACTTGGACATTAAAAAAAAGCTTATGAGGCTCTGAGGAAGCCATAGTCTGCAACTAAGGTGAATGATACAGTGATACTATCTGATATGATACATGCTTCAGGCATGTTTAAAAACCTGGAAAAGAATAGGTTCATGCATGAGCAAAATCTGAAGTACAACCTTGGGAGCAATTCCAAAGCAAAATCAGATAGATAGATACCGGTAGATAGATAGATAGATAGATAGATAGATAGATAGATAGATAGATAGATAGATAGATAGATAGATAGATAGATAGATAGATAGATAGATAGATAGATAGATAGATAGATAGCCTTAAAAGATTGCAATTTGGATCAATTTGTAGTTTGAATCCCAGCATTCGCCCAAAGCTTTAATTCTCTCATGGAATCATTACAAAAGTAGTATACTCCTGATGCATAAAAATAGGAACTCATTTATTCCTTAATTAGTGAAGAATATTCAACATTAATGAATATTCAGCAGCACCCAAGTATCTTGTACACATCTAGAATCTATGAGAAAAATAATAAAGCCTACATAGGATGAAAATTAAGACTTTAATCCAGATTCACTTGCTTGAAATGCAGCTGTGAAATTCTGTTGTACTCTTAACATGGTTTTTTTTAAAAATGACCTAGTGAGCAATATATTTGTATTAATATTTTGGTTGTATTTTGTGTTAATTTCCTGGCCAAGAAGAACAGAGATCCAGTCATCAGCATAAAAAAAGCAAAGAAAAAGAAAGTTACAAATTAATAAATAATTGTACTGCTATCATCTAAGTCCCATGTATAAACATTACAGCTGCCTTTTAAAGACCATACATTTATGACTAGAACTGTGGCCTAATTGTTTTGGACTATAAAAGTATTCCTATTTATTTTTCTGAGAAAGAACAAAAACATAACCATTTATAAACAATAGATGCATGTATGCTGTTCACAGAATGGAATCCCAGAGTGAAATGTGGTATACATTTGAAGCTTTGCAGAAGAAAATGAAAAATTAGACCACAGATAAGTATTATACTCCTCGTAAAATATTATGCTTTTAAAAACTTTAGTCCAGACAACTAGCTATATACATTATGTCATTTTGAACTTTTTATTATTATTTAAATAGTGGTTTTCTAGATGGTACAATATACCATAAAGCTGAAATCACTGCTAAAAAAAATCAATTTGAAGTGACAAATAAATATAAGATTGTCCAAGTCAGAAGAAAATGTTTTAAAAAATCATTTTTATGAGGTAAATATTAGGCTTGCTGAGGACATACCTGAGATTTGTGAATGAGTTTCAAATGTTTTGGCCATTAGCAATCGTTGCCTTTATTTAAAATGACAGTTTAAATAGAGAAAATTACTGCAATGGACATTTGAAGAAAACTACCAGTAGCAGTACTTTCTTATAGTCACTAATCAGAATTCAACAAATTAGCAACTAATTATTATTTTTTTATTTCAGGAAACCTGGTCAGTTAATAATCTGTTTTAAGTGACTACAAATTCCTTTCCTTGACAGCAATCCCTTCAGCACGATGAAGCTGAATACAACCAAGTTGCACTGTACAATTACATAGCTAGATCTATTCAGTTACTAGGCAAAGTCCACACTGTTAAAGTTTAATAAGTTTACTAGTGGTTGTAGTAATAAGTCCCAAATCAAGAGCTAGTGGACCAAGTAGAATCTTAATTAAGCTAGCTTATATTTAATTATCTTTCTAATTACATAATAGTTTCTAGTGATTTAAAAATTATAATTCAGCACCAGCTGATACTATTTTTCTTTCTTTTTTTGAAAAATAAATATCATTAGAATAGTTATATAATACAAATTTTTCAGTCCCCAGAAAAAAAGTGAAAAATTTTGAAGCTTGCCTTTTTGTGTTGTAAATATTTTAAGAAATGTGAAATAGCAGCATTTAGTAGCACTGAGACATCTAAAAGTGTGTTTGATCCAAATCCTAAAAATCAATTCCACTAATCTCCTTATATTTTTGTTTCCAAACATTTTTCATATCTAGTATTGAGTTTTGTGTGTTTATAACAGGAATTATGTTCTATTTACCAATGATGTTGTTGTTGTTGTTGTTATTATTATTATTATTATTATTATTATTATTTCAAATAATTCACAATATTTCCACTGGCTACAAACAAATCATTTAAATAAGGTCTGTATGTTATATAAATTTCAGACTTGCTGAATATAAAAAACTGGATTGTTTCTAAGTCCAATATAAATACATTATTCACCATTTAAAAAGTAGGAATGTTTGAAATACATTTAATTTTTCCACTGGGAAGATGCTCACAAAAACATTACCTTAGAGAATAATAAATATCAAATACACACTGAAAAATAGCACACCCCGAAAAAATACGTGCAAAAGTTAGTAAATGGGGGAAATGATATACAAAAGTGAGCAGAAATGTTTGAGCTAAATGTGTCTGCCTGAAGATGGGGTCAAACTATATGTACAATCTGCACAGGGATTGTAATTTGGAGAGAAAACGTCCATGGCTACACATTTTGACAAAGGTATCATTAAGACAATAATTGCACCCTGAAGAAAAGGAAATTGACTGAATCGTGGATCCCTACCTTCATTTCTTAAAAATTTTAGACTGACTTAGATACTTGTGCATTTGGTGGAACAATCTTTACATGTACCAAGGTAGGAATATGCAGTAATCCTGATATTCTTGGACTGTAAGACTCATCATACTGTTGTATCATGTTGACCTAGGTCTACAGGACTTCAAGTATCAGGGAGGCCTCAGATTTATTACTCCTGTTCTATGCAGTGAAAGGGGGAGATAGAGGGTACCAATACTTCAAAAGATTGTGTCGTGCATCCACTTATGACTCTAGTGAGATCATGTTGTATACATGTAGGAAATATAATATGCTACAATCACTGAAATAATTTTATGTCAAACACAATTTGGACTGTTTTCTAGATGCATTTAAGGAAAGATATATAAATGCACAGGAAGATGTCTGTCTTGACAAACTTGACAAACTGGCATTAGAAAGTATTGGCAAATGACAGGTATTTTCCTGCAGCTGCAGGGCGCAGTGTTGACTAGGCTTATGGGGCTAAGGATATCAATCAAAGATGTAAATACCTTTGCTCCATAATTACATTTGTGTATCTCCTGCTTATAATTCTTATTCATATCATTTTATCCTAACAATCTTTATAAAAACTCGAAGAGAACTAACCAAATAGCAATATAATCCCACAAATAATCACATTTAAAGGCTAATAAGGAAGAGTTAGCATCTAAGAAATTAAGTAGTAACTAATTGCACAGTGATGTATCATTAGGTTCTACAGATCTCAAAGACATTTTATAAGCAGATAAGTCTTGGATTTTAGAACAAATGAGGTGAAAACAGTCTAGATGTTAAAACTAGATGCTATTATCAATATCTGACATATTATTGGATTCTTCTCTAAAGAGAAACTGGCCAAGTATGCTATTAATCAACAGGAAATATTCACATATGTTTCTGACATATTTTGCTTCTTCACGATTTAACCATTTATTGAAACTATACAAAAAATAGGCAAATCATTACCTCATGGAAATAGCTTTCAACTTTTCAACATTCCAGATCTTAAATTGGATTCTGTTCTGTTAAACTAATATTGATAAATATCATATTGGCAAATGGTTTTGGATCTTTTAACCTAGCATTCATTATTTTAATATAGTTTTATTTATTTACCCAGTCACAAAAACCTTCAACTTACTTCCAGGCAATGTAAAGAATCTTGAGACAATGAGTAAAACGTGTTTTAAAGTTCATTCTAAAGGGTGAGTAAGGATACATTTTTCTGGTTTCTTTTTTGCATTGGTCAAAAAAAATTTTTTCCCTGATTCCTAGCTCACTTTATGTAAAAGCAAAAACTTCAAGCATCTTGATATTTAAGCTCTAGTGGGAGGACAAATTATGCACTACTCAGAATATTTTCTTGTTTTTGTACCAAAACCAAGTAAAGCAATCATAGCAACCAGAATAAAATGATATGCTTATTTTCACCACAAATCTGTTTACCTATCTTAATTGTGGGTGGGATAAAAGAGGCAGAATTGATACCTACTACCTCTAATATTTTGTTTAATATTTTGCCTATACACTTAACATTTTTATTCCCATTTTCTTATGAAAATTATCTTTTCCTGAAAACCAATACTTTTGCTGACAAGAAAGTAGATGTTCACTTAATCAGAAAAGACAGCACAGTTAATTTTGAAACTTAAGACTCCACAGTCCAGGCAGTTGAATAAAAATCCCAAGGACTAAATGACTTGAAGATTTCAACTGTTCTACCATAATTTATGTTACCAGTAGAAGGTTCAGACCAGGCTCTCTGTCTATGTATTTCTGAAGGAGAATTTTATGATGAATTCTTCACTTCAGCAGAGCTTCTTCTGAAAAAGTAGTTTGGTTAGAAATTCATTTTATGATGCATAGATAAAACCACAATATAAACTATAATTCTTTGTACATGCTCTTATCTACAGAGGAGCAATTTTGTAACTATTCATGTACACATGCTTTCCTGGGAGATATAATGAAAATTACAGTGTGGATTGATTGAGAGTTCCTTCTTGAGCTAAAGAATCTTAAGGAAAACAGAGAGCATTTTAATGAACGCAATTTCTCAACATCTATACATATCCCTTGTTATAGTGTAAAAAATAAAACTACTGGATGAATGAGCCTTCAGGGTGCTATGCATATTACCTCATTAATAAAAAAATATTATATACCTGTGCAGTAAATCACATGTTTTGTATAGTTGAAACTTCAGCTTCAGTCTCTTGATGCAATCTAAAACTTCTTAATTTACTGACAGGACCAATGAAAACTTCTCCCTGAGAGCTGTTACTATCTTGAGCTAGATGGACTTTTAAGAGTGCAAACCTACTGAAGGAAGACTAAGCCATTTCTACATGATCAATCCCCCCTTTTTTTTCTATGTAGAAGAAATGATTATATATATTTCTGATTGATTGCGTGACAGATAATGTGAACATCAAGGGACAGAGAGAGTAGTCTATACATTTGGGTTATAAACTCACAAATGCCACAATTTCATAATTAAAAGGATTTCTTTGTCATGTGTTTATATTGTTGCTATAATTATGATTACACACAAACACACACAATCTCATACATACATATGAAACCATTTTACACTGCTTTCTGCATCTGAGAATTTAAATATTTCCAAACACAGACCTTAATACCGCACTAAAAAGCTAGTCTCTTTTCCTTCATGCTCCAATAAAGAAATCTGAAATGACCTACCTTTAGGACCTTTTTAGTTCTCCACTTCTAATTTATCGGCAAACAGCAGAAGGAAAGAAAGTCAGCTATACCATACAGTGTATCATGTATACTGAGTATTTTTGACCTACAAAGAATCCCTATTGTTATAATTCTTAATATAATAATTGCTAAAGTGCTTTTATATCCATCCGGTATGTGATCATGTTATGCAAAAACACGCACACATGCACATACACACACATACACACACACACACACACACACCATATATGGTTTGAAGGGGGGTATTTCAGATATTTGCATTTTTATGGAAAATGCTTTTCCTTCCAAAGTTTTGAAGAAGAAAAATCTTTGCAATTTGATTTGATAAGTCCCTTTTATGTACTCTTTCATTAATTTACCTTTTAAGGTATCAGTCAATTCACTGCAATAACTAGACAAAGATTTTACTTTATTATAATGAAACACTTCCTTTATCAGGAAAGAATTTCCTAACAATTCAGCTTAGCATTTAAGAAAACGTTTCCAGTATCATTCAGTGTTCCATGTAAAAATGTAATAATCATCATCACAGAAAAAATAAAGACAAAGAATAGCATGGCTATCAAACATCTTAGCCTTTAAAAATCAGCTTTTGCAATTAGGTGGGGAAAGTATGTTTGTCTCTTTAATTGAAATGAATAGGTGACTTTTTTGTTGGATCTATTTCTATTAAATTACATTAGCATCATCTAATATTCATCATTATTTATACCACTTTCAGCATGTAAAACATTGACAGCATGGTATTAAAAATTTTTCTATTTTGTTGACAATATTCAATTGTACCATTTCCCAAACAACAAAGCCTAAATAAATCGAATAGGGCAGCAGGACAAATAATCAGTTTTTCTTCATTTAACAGATTTTCTATCAATTTAAGGTGGCCATTTTATTTTTAGATCAGACCATAGATGTAGTTTAGATTATTAGCCCCCCTCTCTTTCTACATTATTATCTTTGAATAGGGAAAAAAAATCAATGCTTGTAATTGTTTTAAGCCTGCTGCTTTTTGACACTAGGGGTCATTTAAGCTTGCACTCCCGCTGTGTACTACTAAACATTCAGAGAATACAAAATTTCTCAGAAGGCAGCATTATTAAGAAAAGCATTTTGCTGAGCCCTGACTGAATTTTCTGTAAATACAGCTGTAAATTGATCCCATTACAATGGGATCAATGTTTGATCTGTGATATATCTGTGAAAATATCGATCAAAGCCACATGGATTTGTGGGAACGTGAATTTTATAAAGAGATATTGCTACCTCCATGTTATATTATCGCTTTTTTAATCACACTCTTCTTTTCTCACAAGTAAATAATATGAACTCTAATCAAAATGGGTTATTTCCCTGTTGAAAATGTCACACCATTATACAGCTGTAAATCCCTGAGCTCTAATATGGATGATAAAACAGCACCTGTGAATTAATTGAAAGAAGAATTAGAACATACCTGCATATCCCTTTATTGGCTTTTTATGTAATTATTATGAAGTTTCTCACAATTTCCTTATTTTGTGCAAGGGAACATTCCCACTGGACTCAAGATTTAGGCCATTTCTGCAGATTTATTTATGTTTCTTTTAATATTTCAATTTCTTACAGATATTTAAATTTTAGATTTTTTTTAGTTACAATCTTTTTTCATAATAAATTCCACCACAGCATACCAGATACACTATTATTACCCCAGCTGTTAGATTGATTTGAATATTATCAAATAAATAGATGTATACCTATGCCATTGCTTGGAGTTAATTGAGTGAGAAAGTAATGCTATAATCCTGTACGTGGGAAAATATATATATTCCACTTAACTCAGCCTCTCTTTAGAGTAGAAATGCGCTGCAGATCACTTTCAGTTTCTTCTTGTGGATTATAGATCATACCTGATAATTAGCTCCCAACTTCCCTCATGAGCTATAGATACAAATATAAAAAAGATACTACCACCCAACCATGTCCCACAATTTACCTTCCCATTAATAGGAACTAGAACTCTCCATCAAAACACATTTGTTCACACACTTTCAAAAAAAGATTTCTTACATTTTTCTAAGATAATTTTTAGCATACACAGCTGCAGAGATAACCTTATCCTTGGAAGTGGGGAAGCAGCAACAAATTTTGAATTATCTTTGTAGAGGAACTGTCAACTTAGAACCTATTTCTATTTTAGTAAGTCATGCTTTTTCCAAATATGGTAAGAGTTCTTAGAAGCAAAATGTATTCAAAATTCAAAAGCTCTTGAGGTTGAGATCTGACATTTTGTTTTCTGTACCAATACAAATAATCTTTAAGCTCTGCTAGCATTATCATTTCCTCTAAAAACCTTTCTATAACATTTTGGAATTTAGTGAGGTCTTTCATGTGCGATTTCTTATAATTCTACTTTCTGAAAGCCTGATGAAATAGTGAATTTGAAATTCTAATATTATCATAGAATCACAATTGTCATATTGTGCCTAATCTTCTGCCAGCAGTACATCAAATTTAGGTGAATTTTGAGTCAGATTTAGTCCCAACTGGGCATGATTTTCACACAGGATCTGCAGTGTGCCTCTTGCAGTTGAATGGATATTTGTGTCTACTCAAAGTTAGGGAGATATATATTGTAAAAATATCCGCTTTCTGAACTGGTTTAATGAGAGACATGAATTTAGTAAGCTGACCAGCTTTCAGAATTCCTAGCCAGATTGGTCAAATATAGACTACAGTCCCAAACATTGGTGTCCACAGGTATAGTTAAAGGTAACAATAAAGGAGAATATTTGTAGCTCAAGATTTAAATGAACGGTCCTTGGTGCTCTCTGAGCTGGCTTGTTTTCTTGCAGATATTTTATTACCCAAACCAGGTAACATTATCAGTGCTAATACCCTCTTATAGTTAAAGAAAAAGCTCTGTTGTTGTTTTTAAGGCATGCTTCTCTCTCACACACACATCTATCCCATTGCAACTCTATGGCACCATATAATGGTGGTTTTATTATGTTTTTTCTTAATTTAATATTTTATGTCCTATATTGCATTCTCTCTCTCTCTCTCTCTCTCTCTCTCTCTCTCTCTCTCTCTCTCTGTGTGTGTGTGTGTGTGTGTGTGTGTGTGTGTGTGAGAGAGAGAGAGAGAGAGAGAGAGAGAGAGAGAGAGGAGGGGGAACAGGCAGATAGATAGATAGGCAGATAGATATTTGCTGATGCTTTATTTAATCTTATATTTGTATATCAGTGATTGCCATACACTAAATACAATCAGTGATTGCCATACAATAAATACATAAATAAAATAAACACATATACATACAAACATTAAAAACAACAGGCCACTATTTTGACCCCTTTTGCCATACCTTTTGGACATACCTGGACCCAATCTATTTAGAAAGCGCCAGATTAGGAAACACTAAATAGATTTAAAGTCATCACAAAATGTCTGATCATTTTTATGTGGAGTAAAATGTAATCCCATTGCATGAGTGGGTTTACTGCCAAATAAATAGAACTAACACTTCATCCTGAGGTTGATAGCTTGCACCAGGGATCTACAAACTTGACAACTTTAAGACTTGTGGCCACATTTGGAGACCTCTGGCCGATGTATACAATAGTCAGATTCATTCATTTCAAGTGGGTTGATTTATGAGAGGATGGCATAGAACTGTATTTTAAATGTGTAAAATTTCAGCTTGATCTGGTTAAATTAATAAGGTAGCATGTTAGCACAGATGTTGCATGCATTGTATGAAACTCTGGATCAGGGTTTATGGATAGAATATGAGTTCACAAATATATTTTAAAAACTATTTATCATCATGAATGTTTGAAATATACATTGAGAGATATTTCCAAAAATAAAGGGAGAGATTTATCTGCCTACCAAACCTAATTTTATATCATGAAACCTGAAAGTGGTTTAAACATGCACCCAAATCCTACAGTTCACCTAGCTTTTTTAATCTGCATGCAATAAGGAACGAAAATAGTACCAACTAGGAGCAAACCCTAATTCACTGTCTGGCTTCAATCATTAAACTACAAAAAATATCTGGTGATATTTACTTGCTTACTCACTTCTTTGTAGCCATAGATCCCATGCTTCCATGTTAGTCCCAAGTGAGAAGAATTAAGGAGGCAGTTAGAAACTTATAGACTGAACAACTAACTTAAAAACAATATAATAATGGATTGATAAACCATGATCTAGTAGCAAAAAAACATTTTAAAAATGAAGGAGGAAAACCCATTATTTTGCAACATGTAATTGGCAATGGAAATTTAAATGCATACTAATTCCTCCCACCAACTGTGATATCCAAAATGCTGTATGTGCAGACTTACATCTGGTTTGCCTGTTTATAAATCTTGCTCTATTATGATAAGCATCTTCATTAGGGTTATAAATAAAAATTTCTCATAAATATCTTCAGGATTGGACTATTAATAAACTTTATTATTCTATTTGTTTGTTAAACAAGTAACTGTTTTAATTATTACGCCAAACATGTATCATTATTGTTAAGAATTGTTAAGAAATAATTTCAATCAGAGGCTTCACGGGAACAGTATCATGCCTTCTTTATTTAACACAACTTATAAACTGTTAGGTCATTGTTTCAGAGATGCTTCCTTACCTAAACAAAAAAACAGAATGATCATAACTTGTCAAAAAGCAGTGGGAGCGGGAACAACTACGGTACTTTCCCATTGACATTCCAATATTGAAAAGGAGCATTGGAAAGGACAATCACCACAGCTGACTGTGGCAGCACTAAAGTGACCACAACAAGGCCAAATTTCAATCCCATGGGAGTAATGGATCCTGGCTTTTTTTTTAATGTATTCTGTAAGTTTGTCCAACTGAGGTATCTTGATTCAAAAATAGTTGCCCTATGATATACCGTTTCACCCAACTGAAGGTTAGAAACAGACATAAGAGTTTTCAGTAGTATACAGATGACAAGATATACAAGTATACAATTCAGATAAATCTGTTATTACTGGAAAAACAATTTAATATGAATCACCTATACCCAGAGAGGTACGGATTATTGATAGTTAAATATTAGTATGGATTGCCCTTTGAGAAGTAGCATCTTTGCCTAGAAATAAGTTTAATTTTCATAGCTTTAAATACTCCATTATTATATATTTGTTGCATACAAAATGATAATACCACTATAGTGTAATATTTAAGGGAAATAAGCAAGTTTGTTTAAAATGTGATCAAATCACATTACTATCATTCTATTAATTAAGTCTCACTAAATCTGGATACCAATGAATGACTTCTGGGTCTTTTTGGCCAACTTATGACCCCTATTGCTCATTCAGTTAGAACACTTTATTTAAATTTATGACGGTGGTTATGTAATGATTAAACATTGAATATCCTCCTAGACTCATTCTGGATTTTTGTTGGGGTTTTACTTTTCTTTTTAGGATAGAATTGGAAAGAATGGATGATATAATGATAACCCAGTTTTTTTGGGAGGGGAACAGGGGGGTGAAAGAGCTTACAAACAGCAATAGCTTCACAACAACCTCTTTTCTTTCTCTCCTCCCCCCCACGCCAAATAAAAACAATTTACCAAATTGTTGGGAAGTTATAATTCCTTCCTTAAATTATTACTCGCCTTTAGATTAGAAATGAGGCCAGGCTTAGCAATCAGCCATAAATGGTGGGATTTCTAAAGTAGGAGCACTTGTCTGATTGTGAAGTGGAGGCCATTATTGCCTTGATTGGGTCTTTTTTCCCCCCCTCTTAGCTTACTTGATTTGTAGTTGAGACACACTACTATGACACACTACTCTTCCGAAGCAATCAAAGCTTTCTCTGCTCATTTCTGCTCAGCGATTTGGGGTTGACTACTTTGGCACAGCTGCCACCTTTTAGCCTCCATCAGGAGATATACGTTTACACACACACACACACACACACACACACACACACACACACTCACATGCACAAACACACACACACACAAAAAGTATAAAGTTTGAAACATCACGCACTTGGATTAGAGCAGGTTTTCTCCCAAATTATCTGTTATTCCATACTTCTAATTGTGTATCCTTAAGAAGACCATATTGCCCTTCTAAAACTGGATGTTGGGAAGAGAGCTTTAGATACACATGAATTCAGCAAACATATTGCTAGATTACAAATGGGTGGTAAATGGAATAAGCAAATCAAGGCAATTCGGATATTTTTGAACAAATTGGTAAATAGATTTATTTAGTTCCAATGGTTTGCTCATTGCAAATAGTTCTCAGAAGGCACCACTAATCAATACTCAAAGTATCATCATCATTTCAGGCACAAGTGAACATAACATGAATTTTCTTGCTGTAACTTTCAGGCTTTAGCTTCCTAATAAATTAGACACAACAGTCCAGGTTAGTTCAGGCCATTATTTGAGTTTTCCAAGACCAGACCAAAGTATATAGCAAAATTGTTGGTTAATTTATAGCATTTCCATTTGATCAGCTCCATAAGCCTACAAATTTATGAGCAAAATGTTTCATATGTATTTCCAACAAAGTCAGGGATTCATTCCATGCCATAACTAATAGTACAAATTCTTTCTAATTGAAGAATTTCTTCCTTAAATTCTCTCTGGTTTATTTCAGCAGAGACTTTGAAATGCATTTAATGGTTCCTAATATCATTTCTAAGCAAGAAAAACTAGTATATTTTTAATTAAAATTTTCAATCTATAAAAGCATCTCTTTCTCTTTAGTGTAGCTAACAAAATCTCTTGAATTCACAACCATTTCTGAGAAGAAAAGTTATAAAATTGATTCTCAGGAATACCCTTTTCATCAAAATCAGCAGTTGTCTATCCTTCAGGTGTCAAGACTAAATTACTTTTTTGCAAATTATTTTAAAGTTTAAACGCTGATTTATGTTGTATTATTTTTAGATTCCTATCTATTTATAACACTACTGATTTTTTATTTAACAAAGTATTTTGTAGCCCCTTAAATACCAATAGTTATCCAACAGATTTAGCCATAGATCTATCTGCCCATCCACCCTTTTACCCATCCATCAGTCCATCCATCCAACCATCCATCTTCATTTTACATATTCTATATTCTCATTGCTTCATAGTAGTTTGATTTCAAATTTGGTGAAAATTAGATTCATAATCTAAGATCCCAGATATTAAGGACTTTAAAATAAACCTTTCCAGTTTTTCAGAGACAAAAATTAACAATTCAAAAAAGAACTTCTATTACATCTGATTATTTGAGACAAGCTAAGAATATCCAATATAAAAATGCAATAATAAATTATGCTAATAAAGCTGCAGCCCAAAATATCTTTTGACATAATCTATTGGCACTAAATAGGCAAAATTATAAACACTAGAAACAAATTTCTCTGAAAATATAAGTGATTTTTCTGCTTCTTTCTTAAAAAGAAATAGTTTTCTCTTTTTAAATAACTTTATACAAATTATTCAAAAGAGTAACACTGAACTGCCTTGCCTCTCAAGAAATTGTGCTTTCTATTCCATATCTACTAACAAAATAAGGGCTCTTACTATAATTGAATGGTTAAATCACTGCTGACCAAGGTTTATGCCTCCCACTCTATAATACATTTTGGTGAAGATTAATATAAATCTAAGAAATTAGGCTAGCACGGAAATGATAATGATTAACTATTTCCTTGTGGTGACACAATTAGGAAAAGAAGAAAGGAAATATATTAAGTATTTTTTTTCCTTAAATTATCCTGTCCTAGAAGGAACTTACAAACAAAATTGCAATTATTCAATATAAAGTGGCTTATAAAACTACTTGCCACAGCAAAGACTGCAATTTCTGGATGTGTGGACTATTATTTATTTGTTTGTTTGTGTGTTTGATTGTTTGTTTAAGTAATTAATTAATTTTATGCCACCATCCCAATATCCAAAATGATTCTGGATCAGATGGTCATTTCCAGGCTTTCAAATATTACTGAAGTCATGAGGTACTATGGATTATTTTGGAAGTGAGAAACAAATATGTCTCTTGAGCGTATTGTTTTCTAAATAATCATTTTTGATGCTTGAGTCAAAATGCACAGTATTTTCAAAATTCTGCTTCCGTTGATTTTATTTAAGACACAATAATTATTCATGCAGTGTTATATGCACAAAAATTAAATTGTTTTTAATGGAGCTATTGAAAGCAACATTGTTCAATTCTCTTGCCAGCCTTCTTCAATTGAGTGCCTTCTCAGGTTAGACAAGGGTGTCCAACTTTGGCACTTTAAAGACCTATGACTGCTGGAGATTTCTGGGAATTGAAGTCCATAAGTCTTAAACTGTTCATTCTGAGAGCTGAAGTCCAGAAGTCTTAAACTGTTCATTAGCTGGTCCTTCAAGATCCACCAATCAGACCCTAATGAGCATGCTCAGAAGGAAGATATCCAAAGTTAAGTACAGGTAGTCCTCAAATTAAGACCACAATTGAGCCCAAAATTTGTGTCACTAAACAAGTTGTTAAATGAATTTTGCCCCATTTTATGACTTTTCTTGCCCCAATTGTTAAATGAATCACTGCAGTTGTTATGTTAGTAACATGGCTCTTAAATGAATCTGACTTTGCTGGTCAGAAGGTAGCAAAAGATGATCACATGACCCGGGAACACTGCAACTGTCATAAATACATGCCAGTTGCCAAGTGTCTGAATCTTGATCATGTGACCATGGGGATGTTGCAAGGGTCATAAATGTAAATAAAGGTCATCACTTTTTTCAGAGCCCTTACAACTTCTAACAGTCACTAAAAGAATGGTTGTAAAGCGAGAACTACCTATAATTTGTTTCATGCCCCAGAGCTGTCTAGAAGTCCCAGCCTTTTCATCCACATTTTCTTTTCTTAAACTGACAGTAGTAGCTCCAACAACAATCCCAAAATAATCCTTTTATTGTGACTAAAAAGTCCCCTGGTACATAAACAAACCTGATTTAGCAGTTCATAAGTAAGCCTTCCCAATCTGCGAGTCTCAACAGGAAAAAAATAAAATAGGAAAAGGAAGAATTGTCTTCAACATTAATTGTGCTAGTGACCGAACTGCTCAACAAATGAAGAAATTCATTTCATATTGATCTTTTCTAGACCTTAATCTTGGGAGGAGAAGTATGGCAGGTCCTCAAGTCTTATTCTCACAGGAATATATTAATATCATGTCAGCCTCTTTTGATTCTAAAGTTGGACAGCCCAGAGTAAAGCAATGCTTAGCTGTCATTTAATATTATCAGTTACATCTACTGTATTCCCAAGCAATCCCCCCTCCTAAAAAGGGGGGAGATGGGTGGAGAAAGGAGAGAGAGAGCGCCCTAGTGAGCAGTATGTTTCCTAGTGCTGCAGGGTGGTAGCATGCCTGATGTCTGGTAACAGAAAAGGATAACCATCTTTGTGCAAACTTGACATCTATAAATTGATTACATAAGTGAGCAATGGTGGCCCTTTCATGTAGACTCCTTTTGTTTCAGCCTTACAGTAAAATTACCAGCAGCAGTTTACCATTAAAGGGGAATAATAATAACTGGATATGCTTTCATCTGTACATACAATTACAACGCATGGCATGCTTTAATAGGATTGTGAAAAATCTGTGTTTGACCCATACCAAAAAAAGTAAACATTCTTGTTCTGGATACTACATCATTATCACAACAAAGAGAAACTCCTGAAATCTGAGGATTTACACATCTGGAGAATGTTAATCACTTCAAAATGACGGATGTTTTTCATTTTAGGTTTTGACAGACACACTCCTTTCATAGATAGATGATTATTTACATAAATTACATCATCAATGTGAAAAAAAATCGGGAAACTTCAAAGGGTAAGAAGCTTAATTAAAAAGAGACTTTTATTCCTCCTCCCCACCCTCATTTTCCCCAATGCTGTCCTTTCAATGGGATAGCAGGAAAAAAAATACCTTTTTCTACCCCTCTTGCAAATCTTTCAATCCCTTCATGATTTTATAAATATGAAGCAGTTGCTCTTGAAAGTTCATCCACAAAGAAATACTGAGGACCTCAAAGGCAGTGGAGTGTTTTCTTTTCCTTATTTTTATACCTACAGAATTTCATCTCAAGAAATCATCTCATAATTTACACATTTTTGTTCTATGCTCTATAGCGCTTTCATCTTAATCTTACTTTCTGCGGTTCTGTTTTCCTGAAGCAAACAGATATAGCTTCCCAAAACAAAAATAAAATGAACAGAAGTCAGCCTTGCCTTTAGGCTGGGCTTAAAAACTGCCTCAGACAGAAGTTGCTAGAAAGTATATGGAAAAATGGCAGCAATTACTCTTTGCTTGTGAGTGCACTAGACTAGAACTGCAGCATGGGACTTTCAAACACCTCTATCGATCATGGGAAGCAAGCGGTGTTTCAGTTACAAGCATCATCGGAACTTCCAAAAATTCTTTGGGACCCATATAGCTGGTTATTTATTTTTATCCCACCTCTATTATTATTATTATTATTATTATTATTATTATTTAATAATAACTCAAGGTAGCAAACATACCTAAAAATCCTTCCTTTTTCTGTTTTTCCCATAATATTAGTCCTGTAAAGTGGTTTGGGCAGAAAGAAAGTCACCCAACTAGTTTTCATGCCTAAGCCAGGACAAGAACTCATTGTCTCCTGGTTTCTAGCCTGGTGCCTTAATTACTATATTTTTATTTTTGGAAAATAATAAATAAATAAATACATACATACATACATACATACACAAATAAATAAATAAACAAACAAACAAACAAACAAACAAATCAGAAAAAAATGGATGGCCACGGAAATATTGATAATGTCTTTCTCCCCGTTATCAATTATTCCTAAATGTTTGACCAGAAACACACACACACACACACACACACACACACACACACACACACACAGGTAAATTGAGACACTTGGAAGACCACACAACTGCTTAAAGAATGCATGCCCAGTCATGGCAGCCATATTGTGACAGAACAAAAAAAGGTTATCAGCATTCAAAATATGTCCACTGCATCATAAAGAGGGAGAAGATTAGCCTAAAGTCTCCTAATATCCTCAGGCATAATTGAAGATGTTGACCTGTTCCCTGCAAAGTAAAATTCAACTGTCAATCCAATTAATTACTGCATTAAAAAAAAACCCTGAAAAATTTGTACACCATTTTTCCCAGGCTAATTCTACATTGTACTCCCAGACATATAATCCCTGGTGGACGAGGAATATCCACCTCACATTTGCAAAAGTGTATGTAAATGTTGTAGCCTGCCAGAATTTAAAAATAAATTGATAAGTCAGAGGAAAAACAGCCTTTTCCCACAACGATTTCTCCTCTCCATAACCTTACTCCAGCAGCCATTTATCTAAAAGTCAAACTTTGTTTCTTGAATTCAGGGCTAGAGAGAATAAGATGAAAACTGATTTAAAAACATTTAGGAAGAATTGATAACAAGAGGGGAACATTATCAACATGTTCATGCCCATCAGCTTTTTGTTTATTTAGCACACGAAACACTAATCTTATGGCAATGTTCAGTTTTGTTTCTAAAAGCTGCTTTTGCCACAGTCTTTAAAAATAGGATGTTATCTTTGCATGACAAAGTGTATACTTTTGTTGGGTTTTTTTAATTTTCCCCATTATTTTATAATCTTTATCTTTGCCACCATAAATCTAAATCTTAATTCTTCTTCATGCGCTACTTGGAACAACTTCATTTCATTCACACATGTAGCTGGGCCAACCATGTGATCTGTGGACACATCTGAAGGTAAGCACCACCAGGGAATAGTAGAATACATTGTATTGCTGGAACTCCATTACTTTCTGTTTGTTTTGCTAGAGAAGCCCATCAGTAGGTCAGAGAGGATAGGGCAATGCCAACGCTGACTGAATTTAAATTATATTGTTTATGTTTTCAAGAAATTCTACAGCAGGATTAAGGGAACTACGGCTTTCCAGATACTATAGAATTATAATATCTCAGAATACTAGCTAGCTAGACCAATGATGAGGAATTCTGGGAATTGTAGTTTGCAACATTTAGTATATTTCCTCGGAAATGGGGCAAGTCTGAATTGGAATGGAATGCAAAGTGTTTAAAGGGAAAATTGATTTTTTATTTGTTCTGATTTGGTATAGATGTTATACCAAAGTTTCTGGTTAAATTTCTCTTTCAAAAGAATTTCAAAAGATTTAAAATTGTGATCTCTCCACTTGTTTGTTACATACCAAAATAAATATTCTTAGCAAAAATGCCATCACTTCAGTCTTTTTTTTTTTTACTCTGTCTTTGAGTCAGTATTGAGTCACTCATTCTGATATATTCTGCCTGAACAAATCCCTGCAGTTTTCCTAGCAAGGTTTTTCAAAAATGATTTGCCATTCTCTGTTTCTCTCAATGGCCAAGAGCAAGTAACTAGTATAAGGTCACCCAGGTAGCTTTGTGCCTAAGGTGGAGCTAAAATTCCCGATCTCCTGGTTTCTAGCCTGGGTGCTTTAACTACTACACCAAATTGGGTGACCTCATTGCCTAAATTCCTCTAAAATGTCCATGAAAACATAAAGCAGGAAAGATTGCTCCCTAATATAAAATATTTATATTGCCATTCTTAGTCCTCAAATCCTGAAGGGGAATTGAAACCCTTAGTTACTTATTTTAGATAGTTTATTTATTTACTTATGTATTTATTTATATATTTTTCTTATCTTATGAAACCAAATGCAAGTGGCTTTTACAACAAGAGTAAAAACCAAAAAGAATAAAATCAAAAATCAGATACCTTAACCAACAATCTCCAATCTATCCAGCAATACATTTCTTACATTTCAAACAGAGCCCCTAGTTTTAAAATCTAAGGGGTTAAAGCAGACTTGGTGGAACAAAAAATAGTCACGACTATTCACATTGTTTCAATAGGACAGTTATTTCAATAGTTGGGTGACTTAACCGGGATCCAAATCCAATAAAATTATTTTGCATTAGTTGAGTGATCCGAGGATATTTCTTTGTGGAAGTGGAATATCACACACATCCACTTTATTAGCATTAAGTAAAAGAGCAAATAAATGGTCATGCAGTATAGATAATTCATTTTGACGTTTCGCTGCACTAGTCAACTAATGACAAAATCTTATTGTAATTTCACAGATCCAAATCACAAAGCCTTGATAACCATTTTTAAATCCTTTAAGTCTCTCAAGTAAAAACATCATTTGTGGAGTTTTTCTGTGAATTTGGAAGGATCTAAATTCTACAACATTCCTGTGCCTGATTAGATTCAGGATCTGCTTAAATAAGAACACTTTCAGGCCCTAGGATATTCAATGGCATATTTTAAGTGCCTTGTTCCTCACAAATTTGGCTGTATTTTAATCTACCCACTAAGGAAGGTTGTGTTTGTGCCTTGTGACTGACGACGTGCTGCCAAATGCGAGCTGGTAGACCTGGTGCAATTTAGCTGATCCCATACAATTTCCTCCTACACTCTGAATTGATCTGCAGGATGACCTTAGACAATTTGTCTTCTTTCTGGGAGAAATGTCACCCAAAAGGAAGCTATTAAGTCAAGATGGTAATTCAGCAAGAACAGTCCACTGCATAAACAGATCTTGACCTCGGGTAATTCATTTCTGGTCCTTTACAAAGAGACTTAAGAGATAGGACTGCTAAATGTCAGGGTCTCAATCTGTCAATTAAAAAAAATGGGAGACACCAGCCTCTTAATGTGTTAGTTTGGAGTGGCTGAATGAAATGTGCTAGGAGTTAACAAGCTAAAAAGCAGGCTTTGAGAAGAATAGAGGAGCTCGAAGCTCATTCAAGCTCCAAGATAAATTTTGCACTCTAGACCAGGGGTTTATTGTACAAATATTGTTCAATGGTTAGATTCAAATTAAGGTTGACATCCTAAGCATATTGAAAATAATGAGAATCATGTCAGGAACAATGACAGTTATACAATTCAGAGAAAAGAAATCACAAAACAAAAGTATCAAGAGGACGATCTGTTGTAGATAACCTAGTCATAAAATCAGTGCATAATGTTTATTAGATTAAACAGGAGTGTTAAATTCAGGGATTGCCTATTGTCAGAATAGCTGCCTTCCAGAATAGATGGGCCCCAAAAATGTATGTCCTCTCCACTCCCATTTTTTTTTGTATATTACATGGTTTTAAGGCACTTTAAGAATTTCAGATGCTCAAAGCACATACAGTATTTTAACACTTAACAATCCTGAAAACTTTTTCTAAAATGTTGCATGGCAACTCTGAGGTGGGCCTTTTGTTCCATATTATCAGAGGAAAATAGGAGAATGGAGCAGAGATCTGGCTATTAAGCTTTGTTTGTAGGACAAAATCCTATCTCTTCCTTCTCTTCTCCTACTACCAACTTGATTTTTACAATTGTTTTGCCATTATGTTCAGGATATGGGTATTCATATTTTTCCAGAGGTACCCACCACTTAATGGCAGAACAATGTGGTTATATTCCAAAAGGCTACCTTTGACTTAGGGAAGTCTTTAACTCTCCTTGACTCATAAAGATTTTTGACAGACATCAGTAGTGTGGTTCTGACAGATATACAAAAAGTAGTCATTTATTAAAGGCATTATTTGCATAAGATAATCATTACTTTTGAATGAGAAAGATTAGCCTAAGTTTAATGGTATTGTTGTTATTATTAAACACACTTAATTAATTATTCCCAATATATATAATAGTTATCCTCAACTATTTGTACTTGAATCAGTAATTTTTCATCAAACCAGATCTCCCTAGCACTTATCCCAGACAATCACTCACAACCAGCAAAATGTGCCAATTACCATCTTCTTCTGCCTCAAGCTTTTCCTGCCCTTCTGTCCTTTAGAATGAGCGATTCAGATATTTCAAGGAGTTCTTATTAAAGTTCCCTTTGGTCAGTACTGAAGCTTGAATCCATCAGGTTCTGCTTCCTGCTGAATGCATCATGTTCAGATTAATAATGAGACCTGTTATTTATCAACCCTGGGAAACCTCTAGCTAAGTTACAAAGTCCAACTGAACATTTGACCCAGTCAGATCTTTCTGCTATCCCATGAAACTATTATAAGCAGCAGTTAATAGCCCTTGAGCATGCAGTCAATATGAACTTAGTAATACATAGCTGAAAAGAACAAAAGAATGAGAAAACGAACAGAACAATATCTATTTAAGGGTGAGGTTTCCTTTGAACCCAGCTTCACTAGCTGCAAAGAAAAATACGTAGTATATCCCATTTTCTTTTTTCTTTGAAATCAATTTTGACTGCTGCACAGCAATGTGCCCAGATGTTCATTTTGAAAAAAAAAGTGTGCTTCTCCCATCAAGTCTGCACTGAAAGCAACAAAGTTTGAAAACCTATCAATCAACACAGAGATGACGTTAGAATTAATATATTTAACAGCTTTCCAAATTGGTTCAGGTGTTCATTTAGTTGCAGAACATGAATAAAGATAAGATGTTCTACTATTAATGAAATAGGATGGGTTTTACTATCCAACAAGGAAGAATTTGTGCAATGAATAGCAGTTTTCACTGTAATTCTGCAGGTTGAAAAAACTGATTAATTCTGCTAAAACATCCGGTGTGTATATTCTTTATTTTTGACTCCAACTTTCTATTGCTCTTTTATATATTTTAATATTTTTTAAAAAAAGAATACATAGTAAATATGCACAAGTTATAATGCAACACTTTAACCCTGCTATCACTAGAGCATTAACCATGTACAAAATCTCGTCCTTTATTTTTAACATGATCAAACCATTCAGGTTTTTGGTGTTGTTGCTTATCATGCCATGAGATTTTGGCATTATTGCCCAAATCTCATAAGATTTCAGGCTGAATATCAAACTCTCATGACCTTTGATGTTCTCAAAAAATTGGGGTTTTAAAAATTAATCATTAACATTTGGAGATCCCGAAATGTCCTGTTATTGTGAGTATTGATGCCTATCGGTACACACAGGGAAGTGTAACTCTGTGTCTCTTATCCTCTCTGATAGCATTTGTTTAGATAGATGGTAGTGACAAAAGAGAATTAATCTGCAATGATGACAGATAGATAGATAGATAGATAGATAGATAGATAGATAGATAGATAGATAGATAGATAGATAGAGATAGATAGATAGATAGATAGATAGATAGATAGATAGATAGATAGATAGATAGATAGATTTTTTTTAAGGCATAGCTTGTTCTTTTTTGTGTGATCCTCTACTTTTTCCCAAATTCATGCCCCTTTATCCTTCTTCCTTAAATTTCAGTTTATTTGCCTTACCTATAGCCTATATCAATCTTTTTATCTAGTTTGTCTGTAGTCCTTTGGCTCTTTTACTTTCCCATCAGGATTTGCATACATTTTTCATTCTCCACAATTCCCCAAAATAATCTCCTCTTCCAAATTTCCTCTTTTCTTTACATTACTTTTCTGACTATGCCTTGTCTGGTGTTGAGTGAGTCCTTCATTGCAGGAGTGGGTATAAGTTGCTGTTTATCCTGTCTGTCTGTCTGTCTGTCAGTGCGGTTGTAACCTCAATGGTTGTAAGTCGAGGACTATCTGTATGGTACAGTATATACACAACAGTAATAATATGCATCAGATTTTTAAAAAAGTTGTGCAAATGGCATATAGTTTGTTCTAATTAATCAAGTGCTAAAGCGTTTTTAGCACATTTGAGTTGTTATATTAAATGTAATTAGTTGTAAGCTTCTTCAATGGTACATTTATTAATTGAAAGGGAAGGAAGGAAACAATTTAACAGCAGTTAGTTTTCTACATCCCAAGAACCCTTTTTTTATCATACTGATTTATTGAAAGTTTTTGAATGTGCTTATTTGGTCAGCAAATGTGTGTACAACACATTGCTTTTAGTCATGTGTAACCATTTTCCAACAGTGTTATCAGGTACTTAATATTTCCAATTATATTTTCACATGTAGTTTCCAAAACCATACTTTCCTACTTATTTTTGCTGATACTGATCTGGATTCCAAGTGTGACAATAGAATGGAAAACCATAACTCTCTTTCGCTATCGCCTTGAGTGCAATAATCCTTGGTGGCCACAGAAATCAATGTGATCTAAATGCCATATCAGTCCCACATTCAGAACAAATGAAGGGACATTAAGCAATGCCTAAACGGGCTGCTTAGGAATGGTGAAAAATTAGTTGAATAAGATTTCAACACTGAAGAAGGGACACAATATTTGACTGGTTGCCATATTTGGTCATAAAACTCTGTAATTCTCATGAGCTTTAGAACCTCAGGCAAACACTCAAATTACTACCACATTCAGCTGTTGTCCCCTGAAGGGATATCATAAATCCAAAGAACAGATGACATCCCACTAATTTGTACCTTATTTCATTTATTGCAGCTTACAAATAATGGTTGTAAGCACCATACATTGTAAATAGGGAATGGAAAAAAAAATATGTAGACCCTCTGGATATTTGTAATTGCCTTATATTAGTCTTTTCTAATCCACTGTGCTAGATGTATGCATGCATGCATGCAAGTATCCATTCATAAATGTTTGGATATTCATATAGCTATAATCACTGCAATTGATCAGTAAATCATAGTGAGTGGGTCTCATCTGAAAAACAAAATACCCAGGTTTCAGCTTTTCTATTACACAGCAGGTCTTTTCCTTTTTAATTTGTGCATATTCAATAAATTATTGCAAACCCATTTGAAGGATAATTTTACCAGAGCAGAAAAAGACAAACGGAATGTAAAAATCAGGTAAAATAAGTTCAATTTAAATTTACCAACATAGAATTAAAGGGAGACTAATATAGCTATTTCGAGCTATACCAAGCAGTATGCTCCGTCCCATATTTGGAGTAGGCCAGGTTGCCCTGATAGACCAGTCCTACCGGAAAACACTCAGGTAAATTAAGGATATCCCAAAGCGTGCACATGCACAACTGGAGCAGATTCAAAAATTCAAACCCTAACTTACCAACTCCACTTGCAGCAATTTGTCACAAAAGCAAAGTTTTCCCTGCAAAAAAGAATAGAACAGTACATGGAGGGGGGGGGAAGCACAAATAAAGTGATTGGTTTAAGAAAAGTCAAAGGGACATTTTAATAGCTAATGTAAGATAGGTAATTATAAAGCAAGAGAATAGAAGAAGGAAATTTCCCTTTGCTTTATAATCTGCAAGTCTTGATTAATAGATTAAGGCAGATAGATATGCCAGAATGTTTGATTATTCTTAGGAAAACTTACAATGACCCAGAAGCTACTATAAAAACTGAATCTGAAGAAACAGTTGCACAAAATAGAAAAATAAATAAACCTAGAATGCATATTCTTCCTCTGACTAATAACAGCAAATATATATTAAATGTGTGAAGATCGGAAATGCTGCCCTCTGAAATAAAAACTGGAGGTGGGAGATATAGAGAACTATATCATTTTTAGGTGAAAAAGAGCTCATTAAGTAAAAGTTGAAAGTATTCCATGAGCTGGACTTCCATTTCAAACTGTTATTCTTTCAACATATATTTACTTCAACATATATTTGAGAAAGTAGATATTAAAATAGACTGAGTGCTTTTGGAAGGATCTTCCGCCTGAGCAGATTAAGCCCCTAGGTTCCTTCCTCCCTTCCATTCTTGGCCTTCCCCATCATCAGGATGATTCAATTGCCAATCAGATGCCAGCTGCCAATCAAGCAACAGCATTGAACTGGAGGAGGCAGGAAGACAAAATGGCTGCCTAGGAGCTCTGCAGCCATAAGTCTCATGAAGAAGAGGCTGAATGAACCGAGCCAAAGCCCAGGACTCCAAGGCAAACTAAACGATAGGCAGACCTATCGTTAGAAGAGGCCGTTAGTACAGTTAGTCCTCAATTTACAACAGTTCATTTAGTTCAAAGTTACAACGGCACTGAAAAAAGTGACTTATGACTATTTTTCACACGACTATTGCAGCATCCCTAAAGTCACATGATCAAAACTCAGACACTTTGCAACTGACTCATATTTATGACAGTTGCAATGGCCTGCAGTAATGTGATCCCCTTTTGTGATCTTCTGACAAGCAAAGTCAGTGGAGAAGCCAGATTCACTTAACAACCATGTTACCTGAACAATTCTCTTAACAACTGTGGCAAGAAAGTTCTTAAAGTGGGGTTTATCTCACTTAGTAACAGAAATTTTGGGCTCAATTGTGGTCCTAAGTCAAGGACTATCTATAAAGAGAAGCAGCTGAGACAATTGGGAGGAAAGAGGCATTCATTTTCTTCCCTCAGGCCTGCTGTGAGGGAAAAGTTCTTCAAGCATTTTCCTCAGACGGAACCAAGATTGGGAAGAGAATTGTTAAGACCTCCACACAGGAACCAACAAAGAAAAGATGAAGAAAAAGTCAAGATTTGGACAGAAATAAAAAACCAGAAACTAGAAAAAAGATTTTTTAAAAAAAAGCAAACTTACAGTGGCAGGGTTTACTGTAATAAAATAGAAATATGGAGGTCAGACATAAGCAAATATATTAGAGATACAGACTGAAAAGTGATAGGAAATAATTAATTGGACTTTAAGGAACATTTTAAGGAATATAAACTATAAATAGAACACAAAATCCTAGGACTCTGATTAATAACTTATTTTTAATGTATATCAGATGCATGGACAAATATGTATAGACAAACATGCACCCATGCCATTATTGTGGGATGTAAAGTTTTTTCTTGTAGAATTTCTTTTAGTAAAGTAAGCATTCTCAACACTTTAGCATATACTGCAATCTTTTAAACAAAAAAAGCAGTATGCTAAGTGAACTAATTATATAGTGCATACAAAGGCATTTGTTGTTTACTTGTTTTTTGTTGTTAAATACTCTGTAATTTCAATATTTTATTTAGTTTAGTTTTTGGATTTCAGGGTAAAGACAGTGTTGTAATTATTCACAGCCGGTCTTCCAACTGTTAATCTGAATTACATCTCTACTGCATTGGAAATAATTAACCTCTAAAAATATTTACACATAAAATATTTGTTGCAATGAAATAAGTATGTTCTGGAATAATGTGAATATTAAGCAAAGGCAGATCTTCCTACGGTGCACAACTGACATGGAAAATCTATAATATAGGCTACATTATGTATATTCATTAGATATGATCCAATCCAAAATTTGAGCGTTCATCATATTAACAATTCAAACTCTGAAACTCTGAATATGAGTTGTGTCATCTATACATACTAATATGTGGCCATATATATTCAACAATAATATTAAGTAATATTAAATATAGTACAATGGCAGGAAACTAATTCAACTTCTCAAATGTCTTGATGAATGAAAATTATATCCATGAAAACTCAGAAGACCAGTCTATTAAATATGGCATGGTGACAGACCCTAAATCAATGTGGCAGAAATAATTTGGAACTGTTTTTGCTAGAATGTATAGACTCTCAAAACTCAGAATTAAATGTCCCAGCAAAACCAACTGAAATTGCTATTGCTAATTTCCCCCTTATTTTCAGTAGTTCTAGAAGGGAAAAGGAACTGAAATATCTCTTCACAGCTGAAAAGTTGGATATATCCAAACTTACATGAACTGGCCAAGCTTTGAAAGTTGTAAATGATTTAGCACTTTGTTCTCCCATTCCACTCAAAACACTCTCTTCCTTAGGATTATTAGGAGGAATTCTATTGTCATATTTTTCACTTGTGCTTCATTAATTCCATTCTAAACTTCTTGTAATTAATCCATATCAGTGTTCAGATTTATAATATGTGTATTTGAACAGGTATTACATAGGAACTACCTGTCCTTATAGCTGCCTGATACCATCATCACAATATACCTGGACATATTAATATTGCTTAACATTCCTTGAGTATTGTCAAAGTGACATCCAGAGAGTCCTAGCATTTTTTTTCTGACAATAATACTTTGTTTAAGCCCTTACTAGTAACCAACAAAATCTCCAACTCTAATGTCTCTTTGCTGTTATGCACCTGGCTCTTGATTTTCAGCACTGTACTCCTACTTCTTACTTTCCTACAAAGTAACTTTTTCCTCCCCACTGAGGTTGTTTGATTTTATGTCTGAAGTATAAATACCTGTGGGTCTGCAGGTGAAGATGATAAGGACTTCCCAACCTGTTTCATAGCTGATCTTGGAAGTAGTTCAAATGCCTTTGGCCAAGAAATTAATCAATTCCAATATATTCCCAATTCAGGAGAAATGAATACCTGCAATTATTATTATAGTTCACAGCACAATCAGCCAGATGTTTTGACAGGATTTGGCATTTTTATCCACCCATTGAGTTCTTCCCAAAGTCCTGGGATAAGCAGGTGTTTTTGTGTGATGGTGTTAAAGATATTGTCACTTGTAAGGTGTTCCAAGTAAAGCTGCCTTCTTCAATTGACTGATAATGATTTTGTCAATGCCAATGTAAGGACCCACCCCACTTTGCATCTTAAGAAGACAGAACTCTTGGAATATTTCCAACAGGCATCTTTATTAAGACAAGATGGTTGCAGGCGTTCTAGACAGGACCTGAGGTCCCCCCTACCATTCAAGGTTTTAAGTGTTCCCAAGCAGCCCTCCCCCACCTCACCATCCTTCCAGTGACAATCCCAGGTGTTACATTTCCACCCCCTTTTCCTCACAGTCGCACATGAAAGCTGATGGCCATATTGTTATGGTCAGTCCTCTTGGTGGGATCCACCTTCAGTCCCTTTGAAGTTTTAATGAAGGAAGTGAGAGCCATAAAACCCCTTTGCTCATCCCCCTTCCCCTTCATAGTATGACAGAATCTAGAGAGGGCAGAAATGGGGCTTTCCATAGTCCATAACTAGAGATGAAATATAATTGGATTCTGACAGCCAATGATGTTCAAGTGGTGTTCCAGGTACCTATTAACTGTTGATACTATCTTTGCTTTGTTTTGCCACACTTACGTATTTCTGTTCATTCTGACCTTTGCTTTCCTGACTTCATCTTTGCATGTTCTGGCTGTCTGCTAATAATTGGCCTTCTTTCCATTTTTTATATTTGTCCTTTTTGTCTTTCAGTTTGTCAGAGAGATCTTTATGCAGCCATGTTGGTTTCTTCTTGAATTTCTTGTTTATCTTTTTCAGTGGTATTGTGCTGATACTGCTTTCATGATTGCATTTTTCAGAGTTTCCCACGCTTCTTGAGTTATTTTCCCCTTTAGGATTTTCAGCCATGGGATCTTTCCTAGGTTCTCTCTGAGTTTGTTAAAGTCAGCTCTTTTGAAGTTCAAGACCCTGGTTGGATTGTTTTCTGCTGTTGGTATTTGCATTATATTAAATTCCAGTATGATGTGGTCACTTTCGCCCAAGGTTCCGGCAACTTCAACTCCCTCTATTACTTCTTCTCTATTAGTTAGAATTAAGTCCAGTGTGGCTTTATGTCTAGTTGGATGACAAGGTTGTCAGCTAGATTGGTCAGAAATCTATTTGATCTCCTGCTCGCTGCAGAGTTTGTCTCCTAGTTGATATCTGGATAGTTGAAGTTTCCAATTACAACTGTGGTATGCTTCCTACATACATTTATTAACTGGTTGGCAAAGAGTTCATCTATTTCTTCTGATTAGTTGGGTGGTCTGTAATATATATCTATGGTAATGTCACTTTTTTCTCTTTTATATTGACTCATATACATTCTGGAGAGATTTTATCTTGGATCATGTGCATATCTGTAGATATATAGTGTTCTCTTACATATAGTGCAACTCACCCTCCTCTTTTTGTAGACCTGTTTCTTTTGAACAATTTGTATCCATCCATCAGTCCATTTCATTTATGGATTTTGTCTTACCAGGTTTCTGTAATGCCAACTATGTCATACCCTCCCTGGTGTACTATTGCTTCTAGTTCGTCCTGTTTGTTCCCCAAGCTTTGAGCATTTATATATAGGCATTTAAGACTTTTATGCCTGTTTGTGGGTATGTTTCCTGCATCTCCTGATTGTTGTTTGGGTTTTTCTTTTTTCTCGTCTCTGCCTATCTCATTGTTTGTTTTGTTTTCTTGGGATTTATGATTGGATTTGGGTTCTACAGATTCTAAAGATTGGTCACCCTCTGTCCTTAATTTTAATTTAAAGCCCTCCTGATGAGTTGGGGCAGACTTTTTCCAAGTACATTTTTTCCTGTTTTTGTGAGGTGCAGCCCATCCCTTGCCAAGAATCCTTCATATAGGAAATGCAGTTCATGATCCAGGAAATCAAAGTTTTCTTGGCAACACCAACCCTTTAGTTAATGGTTTATTTCTAGGATTCTATTTTCCCTCAGTGGGTGTTGGCTTTTTGTTGGGAGTACAGATGAGAACACTACTTGTGCTCCTAGCTTCTTAACTTTACTGCCTAGTTGTTTGTAATCTCTCACTATTGTACTCAGGTTCTTTGTTGTGTCATTCATGCCAATGTGGAGGAGGAAAAAAGGGTAGTATTCAGTAAGCCTAATTATTTTGGTTGGGTTCTCAGGCACATCTTTGATTTTTGCTCCAGAGAGACAACATACCTCCCTGGATTGTATGTCCGGTCTGCAGATGGGTGACTTCATTCCTTTGAGGATAGAATCTCTTATTACCAACACTCGCCTTCCTTTTGGGGGGGCTGCAGTTTGGGGTGCTTTTCTGTTTACCTCTGGTGTGTTTGTTGATGTGACTTTTTAAGGAATATTTGAAGTTGTTTCTTTGCTAGGCGTCTGCATGTTTTCTTTGAGGGGAGATTGTGGGTCTGTGTGTTTCCATCTAAAGGGAGAAATCGATTGCTCAGTTTTAGTGGGGCTGTTTCTGGTTGGGTTGGATTGAGAAGAAGGGGTTTGTTAGTTGTATTCTGCTTCTTTCTTTGAGTATTGTGTTTCCTTCTATGTGTGACATATCTCCATTTGTCTTCCTCCAAGGGTTTATCAGTAGGGTCCAATCCTCTGGGAGTTATTTGTTCATTAATTGGTTCAGATTGGGTAGAGCTTTCTTTTGTATGTTGGGGTGTGGCTAGAGTTGCCTCTAAGTTCCTTACTTTTTCCTCCAGTAGTTTACATAGTTTACATCTCCAACATCCCGATAGATGGCATTGTTTAATTGAAGGAACCTGGAATGCACCAACTTTGTCAAATCAAATCAGCCAGGTTACTGTGAAGGCATCCAAGTGTGCAAAGCATCAGGAGGAATAAGGAACAAACAGTCCCTAAAATGAAAAGAGCACTCTAGAGGTAGTCCGAAAGGCAGTCCAATTTGACACAGGAATCAACCAGTGAGGCTTATCTGCAGGTTTAGGAAATGCAAGAAATAAAGCAGCAAGTAATCATGTCTACTGGCGGCCATAGGCTGACAACCAGCTTGGCTCCATTGTCAACCCATTACAATTTGGACTGGAATTTTGGAAATGTTAACGATTGGAAGCTTGGGAGTTTGCTTGGTAAATCAGACCAAAGAATCAACTTCATGGAGAAGCTAAAATTACTTTTGTTGAGTTGGAGAGAATCTTGCAAATCTGATTGTGTTGAATCTCATGTGAATTAGGGGGTGTCTAGTCTGATCTGCTTACAAACAATATCTTCTTGTGGTGGATTTAAGATATTTTCCCTCATTACTTTCATAATAGAGGTCACATTTTTCTATCAATATCATCTTCTTTATTCTGTACAGGAGGAGAACTGTTTAGGCAACAGTAACAGCATTTCCTTAGAGTAGGGAAAAGAACAATGCATTCAATCTGTTGCAAGCTTCATGATAGGTACTAAGTGAAGCACTGATTGGGGACATCTATTTTCTCTCAAGAAATCCTGATACGTTCTCTCTCTCTCTCTCTCTCTCTCTCTCTCTCTCTCTCTCTCTCTCTCTCTCTCTCTCTCTCTCTCTCTCTCTCTCTCTCTCTCTCTCTCTCTCTCTCTCTCTCTCTCTCTCTCTCTCTCTCTCTCACACACACACACACAC
Organism: Bothrops alternatus; assembly: GCA_034064705.1. Classification (NCBI taxonomy): domain Eukaryota; kingdom Metazoa; phylum Chordata; class Lepidosauria; order Squamata; family Viperidae; genus Bothrops; species Bothrops alternatus. The sequence goes on from JARGCV010000049.1 coordinate 4,620,706, forward strand.
ACACACACACACACACACACACCAGAGATCATTTTTTTTCTTGTCAATTTCCTCTGTATCTCCCAAGTTCCAGAAAAGCTTTAGATACTGTTTATTTAGAAATCTGAATGGAAAACTTTTGAAATTAGGTCATGGACCATATGAAAATAAATAAAGAAATCTGTATGGCCTAAAGGTAGTAGGTTACTCATCCTTGCCTTAGAGAAATAAATTGTTGGTCAAGCAACTGGGAACACTGATTGATCATTTATATGACCAATTCGTCATTCCAACTTAACCCAAAGGTGCTTTCCAAAAGGCAACTGGACTATATTTTTCTTTGAAGATATTTCGCTTCTCATCAGTTGCCTTTTGGAAAGCATCTTTGGGACAACCATAATCTAGATGCCTGAGAATCTCCATAGACATTCCAACTTAACTTTGAAAAATTAATACATATAGTCAATTAACACAGCTAGGGTCAATTCCAAGACAGTAATTAAGCAGAGGAAAATAATAAGAAAGTGAATAAAGCCAACAGAAAGGAACTTGGTTCCCAATGTTATTATAGCACAATGAATCTAAATTACACAGGAAGGTAGTATGCTACACAAACAACTGCTACCAAGGAGAGGAAGTTTGTATAGCAATAAGGAGTAAACTAGTCACCAACTATATAAGAAAGTAGTTGCCAAAAGAGAAGACTGCTACATTTTTGGATCCCAAGCAACTTGTAGTTGATCAAGCATGGGATGTTATTTTGGGAAATAAGGCTCCAATTTAACTCCTATATATGGTCATGGTTAGCATTTGTATCTGTCTTTCTGATTCCCCCAAAATGGGGGTGGGAGGAGAGGTTAAACTTTTATAATGCATTTTTGTTCTGTCTTCTATTACAACATTTTATGCTGGATTTTCTATTGTGTCCTGCTGGAATCCTTTGGTTAAGAATAAAAATGGAAATATATACAAACCCAAACATATCCTTTAAATGCCTCAAGGTTGCATGGAAATAATTAAAAAAGCATGCAGATATATCTTAGCATCTGCGAACCTAGTGGCTAATACAAATTTTCTGACTACCTCCCTAATATAGATGGTATTAGTAACAAAGTCTGGTTGCAGAGGAAGGAAGGAAGGAAGGAAGGAAGGAAGGAAACCTTTAATACAGTAGTGGGGAACAAGTGGAATAAAATTTGTTAGGGATCTGAAAGAGGTATATACCGGTACCAACTTTCAGTGACTGTTAGGCCTATACAAAGCTTTAATTCAGAAACTTACAGTGGTATCTTGGCACTCACTTTTAATTGGTTCTAAGAGATGCAATGAGTACCAAAAACAATGAGAACTAAACATTTTTTTGCCATAACGAATAACCTAATGAACCACAAGGCAGCCGACACCAACAAGTTCTAGCTTGTACATTGAGTACCAAATAAATGATGAGTACTGGGACAAAATGTTCACATCAAAATGCACTGAATACCAAATCTGATGAGTTTCTAAGCAGTTTAGTACCAAGGTACCACTGTATTTCGAAGTTGATTATTATGAGTATTTGAATTAACTTCACCTTCAAAATCAAAAGTCAGACGTAATCTTCAAATGGATTAGTTTTCATGTAGAAAAGCTGATTTTCCAAAATTTGTTTAGAATCAAATCAATCCAGTATGAGTTAAATCAAACTGTTGAATCAAGTCAACTCATTTTTCTAAATAGATTTGAATTACTGAATCAAATTGAACTGACAATATGAAACAAATCTGCAATGCAAATAAGAACTATTTTGCTTCTGTTTTTGCAGATGGATATGCACTCTATGACCCACTGGAATAAACAAGTGTTAGAAATGTTGTCGGTAGATTCAATAAAAAAAACATATTTTATGTGCTATGCCCTTACTGTTTTAATGACTCTTTTGCAAGCCCCTTTCCTTCATTCATTTCAAAAATAAATATTTTTTATAAAAATGATGAATGGTGTATATAGGCATATTTTATATTAGCATAGTAGAAATCAATCTCCCACCAAACTTATTCTCAACAATTTCTTGTAAGAATTGTGATGAGTATTTTCCAACTGATTATTCTACACCACCCAGATTCACTTTTTGTAAGATGGGTGGCTATACAAATCTGATAGATGAATAAATAAACTGCCGTGATCATATATGAATATCTCATACTTAGCATTAACAATGAAAAAACATTTAAGTTTTTTTAATGGTCAATAATGAATAATATATATGATGATATAGATGATACCTCCCGCCTACCAGCCATTTGGAAACCCGCCCTTATTGACAAAAGAATCCATAACACAAAGAATGACACCAGACCTACATTCACAAAAACCACACACGATGTCACCACCACACATCCAGGCAAAAAGCAAACCCAAACCCACACCGATGATGAGGCACGACCACAAACCAGAAGCCAGACCACAGCTGCATCATTAGCCACCTTAAACCCCTCCAATCCATACAAGAAGCAAACTGACACCCACCATGAAGATGAGGCACGCCCACGAACGTGAAGCCAAACAGCTATGCAGCTCACCATCTCTAATCTCCCTGTAACTCAGACTAACCTGAGCACAACTAAGCCCCCACCCAAACAGAACACTCCCCCAGCCAATCAGAGCACAGCCAACCTCTCATCCAATCAGAGCACAGCCAACCCCCTAACCAATAAGAACACAGCCGAGCTCCCAGCCAATCAGTTCAAACCCCCACTGGCAGTTAAAAGGAAGAAACAGTTGCAATCATGCATTGCTGCTGGAAGCACAAAGCCGAAAGCACCAGCCTGAAGATGACGAATGTGTCTCATTCGTCATCTTCAGGCTGGTGCTTTCGGCTTCTGCTTCTAGGAGCAATGTGAGATTTTAACTGTTTCTTCCTTTTAACTGCCAGTGGGGGTTTGAACTGATTGGCTGGGAGCTCAACTGTGTTGTGATTGGGTGGAGGTGTGTTCTGATTGGTTAGGGGCTTGGCTGTGCTCTGATTGGCTGGGGGGTTGGCTGTGCTCTGATTGGCTGGGGGAGTGTTCTGTTTGGGTGGGGGCTTTGTTGTGCTCAGGTTAGTCAGTGTTACAAGGGGATAAGAGATGGTAAACTGTATAGCTGTTTGGCTTTGCGTTTGTGGTCATGCCTCATCTTCATGGTGGGTGTCAGTTTGCTTCGTGTATGGATTGGAGGGGTTTAAGGTGGCTAATGATGCAGCTGTGGTCTGGCTTCTGGCTTGTGGTCGTGCCTCCTCATCAGTGTGGGTTTGGGTTTGCTTTTTGCCTGGATGTGTGGTGGTGACATCCTGTGTGGTTTTTGTGAGTGTAGGTCTGGTGTCATTCCCCGTGCTATGGACTCGTCTGTCAATAAGGGCGGGTTTCCAAATGGCTGGTAGGCGGGAGGTATCATCTCGTTTGTTCATGCTGTGAGGGCGTTTTTCTATCTCGATGGCTTCTCTGATTATTCTGTTATTAAAGTGTTCAGTTTTGGCGATAGTTCTGGTCTTTTTGAAATCAATTTCATGTCCTGTGGCTTTGAGGTGTTGGACCAGGGAAAAAGTTGGTTCCTCTTTTTTGACTGAGTTTTTGTGTTCTTCAATGCGTGCACTTATTCTTCTGTTGGTTTGTCCAATGTATGTGGTGGAGCAGGCAGTACATGGGATTTCATATACTCCTTGATCTTCTAATTCAATTTTGTCTTTAGGGTTTCTTAGGATGGTGGATATTTTTCTGTTTGTGCAGAATGCTGTTTTGATATTATGTTTGTGAAGGATCTTGCTGATCCTGTCTGTGGTGCCTTTTATGTATGGGAGGAGGGCTTTGCCGTTTTCTTGTTCTCTGTCTTGGATTTTAGTGGGAGTTTCTTTTTGGATTAAGTTGGAAATCTTATTTCTTTGGAATCCGTTGGATGTAAGTACATTAGTGAGAGTGTGTAGTTCGGTTTTTAGGTGTTGTTCGTCAGCTAGGCATTTGGTTCTTGAGATGAGTGTCTTGGCTACGGAGTTGATCTGTGCTGGGTGGTGGTGTGAGAGTGTGTGCAGATAGTGGTTTGTGTGTGTTTTCTTCTGGTAGATGGTGTGTCCTAGGGACCCATTGGATTTCTTGTAGACTAAGATATCCAGGAAGGGAAGTTGGTTATTATATATAATGATCAGTAGTTGATATATTATTAGTGCTGCTATGTTTGAATACCAATATATATATATTGTATATCGAGTGTTTCTTTTTTAAATTGCACCCTGTAAACCCAAATATGGGAGAAAGAAATCTTTCTTTCTTTTACCTGTTTCAGCTCAACCCAGAGCCATCCGCAGGAACAAATATATATATATATATATGTTTTTATTTAAATTGCTAACAAAGAATAAGGGAGAACTGGGATAGCTATTTCAAGTTTCTTAACTCTCCTCAGCCAGAACATACCCTTCTGAGATTCGAACCTGGGCTGTCTGCATGTTATATATATGGATAGATAGATAGATAGATAGATAGATAGATAGATAGATAGATAGATAGATAGATAGATAGATAGATATAGATATAGATATAGATATAGATATAGATATATAGATATATAGATATAATGATCAGTAGTTGATATATTATTAGTGCTGCTATGTTTGAATACCAATACTCTTGATGATCTAATGAAGAAGAATAATGGTAACTCAGGGTTGAAATGAGGGGTCCTTGGTGTTCTCTGATCTTGCTTGTTTTCTTGCAGACGTTTCATTACCTTAACCAGGTAACATCATCAATGCCAGGACAGAGTGCTGTTTGCTGTCTGTTTACAGTGTCTTGTTCATGGTGTCTTGCCTGTCTGGGTGGGTGGAGGTGGTCTTTGGGATTCTTTGGTTAGGCTGTTTCTTGATTACTTGATTGATGGTCTGAAGGTGACCTTGGAGTTAATCTATGCCAGGCATGTTAAACTGCTGGCCCATGGACTGGCAATGCGTCATGCCTAAACTGTGCCCACCCCATTGCTGGCAATGGGGGAAAAGTCCCAATATGTCGCACTACGTCATGTGACATCGCGAGTTTGACATGCCTGATCTATGCTGATCTGAGTGCTGATTACTGGTGGAGAAATGCTAGGGTCTTTTTCTCTTTGGGGCTGGTTCATTGTCTCTTGTGCATTATCTATAGATGATCACAATGTGGTAATAAAACATTAGAGGTTTCTTTATCACTTTACTGCTATCTAATAGTTGTCTGGATTTTTGTAGCCAAAGATGGTAGTCCTAATATTACAGCTGAGTTGAGATGAAATACAAGCAGTATTTGACAGAATTCAGCATACCTAATTCCTAGAGCATTAAGATGGCTAATATCTTCTGATAAGAATTACAAAGAGTCTTGTTGCACTTAATTCCAACAACTTTATTATGCCAAGAGTTCTTGGATTTTGGAGATACAAAATGTTCCACAGCTTGTAGCAGAATGTTGTATACACACCCCTCTTTATTTTATTGTGTGTATACTAATAAGCTGCATCACCACAATTCCTCAAAGCAAATTCCACCATTTAATTATATGCTATGTAAAATAAAATAAAATTAATTAAAAATTACCTTAAGGATAGTCTATGAAATTGAGCATACTTTTTCCAGATGATTCTGCAGTTATTTACTAGATTTTCCAAATGTTTTGGAAAAAAAGTGAGAGTGAACAGTATATGACTTTTAAAAAAAAGCATCCACACACATTGAAAAAAATACTCTTCTTGAAGCATTTAAGGAATGGAAAAGGATTCTGATTTGAATGTAACAAAAGAGAATAGTAATTTGCTGTAATAACAAGTCCCATGTTACTGGTAACTTGACACAACTGTCCACGTTTTGCATGTGAAGTGAAAACAGTTGTTTAGGAAAACATTAAATATATCCAATTTACAGCCATTTGCCAGACATTTTTTTCCAACTTTGTTTAAAAAGGGAGGAAAAAACAGATCTATCCTTTCTAGTTAACAAAACAAAAATCTTAGCAATTTGACAGATATGATGAGAAGGCAATCCATTTTATATGAAAAATAATTGTGCAATGGACTCTGCTTTTCAGTCTATACTTTCAAAAGCCAAGTGCAAAAAGACAAATGAATTAAAATGAATATATTGTTGGGAAGAGCAAAAACCTAACTTTTCTTCCTAACTGTTAAATATATCCAACAAGATTATATAAGACATCATCAAGTCATATTTTCTGTTATTGTAAACATAGCAATACTGTCCACTAATTTCAGAGGAAAACTATATGTTTATGTATATGTGTGTGAGAGAGATAAGATCAAGTAGATACATTTTAAAATCTCAAGACTATATCCCTGTTAATGTGTTAAACCATCCATTCCAGTTACCCTCCCCATCACTAATATTTCAGAATTCAAAATAGGACCATTGTTATTTAAATATGACCCAGCAACTGGCAACAACTGCCTCCCATTATTGATCTTGGGTTAAAAAAAAGTTAACTAAGCATAGTCAGATGTGACTGGTACTTAAATGGGAGAAAACAAGGAAATCTTGCAGTTTAAATGTCCATATAATAACAAGGAATCCAGTTCAGGCTTGATGTATTTTATTTCAATATGCATTGCATAATATCTATCTTTTTTTCCCTATTCCATCCAGACATGTATTTTATCTCCCAAATCCTAAGGACAGAGATTTCTTCATCATCATTACATTTCCCCATGACAAAGAATCTTTTCCAGTTTAGTTCTGGACAAATTTGCAAAGGTCACATTCCAGCTTTGATGGGAGCAAAATTAAAGGGGATAAATAAAATTAAAAATGACTTTAAAATAACCAAAAACCTCTACCACCTGCATATTTTTTCGGGTTGCCTATTAAGAATTGAGGAATTACTTGCATCATCAACCACTTCCCTACACATCAGTTGTGTACACTGTTCCCTACTTCCCTATTCGGAGGGAAGAAATAGCAGCAGTTGAAAAATCTGTTCCTTTGCACACCTGTTCAGAAGTGATTCTCAGTAAATTCAGTGTAACATATACCTAAATATGCATTTTACAGGTATCTTATAGATAATTTTTTTAAAATAATTTTTTATTTTTCCAAACTCTCCCCCGTACAAATACCATTTCTGTGATATGTATCAGATGTTAACATACATTCTTTTTACATTCATATATAAGGTACTTTTAATAAAATGAAATAAATACATACACATGACTTTTGGTGTTGCTCGCCCATTTCCCCTTTCACTGTATCCACACTCCTTTTTCTACCTTTTTCTCCCTTTCTTCTCTTCCCTACTTTCCTCTTCTTCCTCTCCTCTTCTCTTTCCTTCACCACTCTCCTCCCCTTTCTCCCCACTTCTCCTCTTCTCCTCCAACCTTCCTACTTCCTTCTCCCCTCCTTTACCCTTTTCTCTCTCCTCTCCTTTCTTCCCTCTCATCCCTCTTCAGATACAATTCAGGGGTAATGTCCGAGCAACTCCTCTCTCCAAATTTCCCTATCTGTATTATATACAATAAGATTAATTTTCTCTTACATTAATACTTCTATTTATCTAACCTTCTCGGTTTATACTTCTATAAATATTTATACAACCTCTTATAGATAATTAAACAATAAACTTGCCACACAAATACTAGCAGGTTGTTCCATCTCTTCCTCCTTTGCCCTTGCAATTATAAAGCCAACATTGGAAGATTTTTTCTGCAGATTCTTTGAGTAAATTGCTACTTGTACAGTGCAGTCTTACTGTATGTGCACCTATTCAGGTGTTAGTTAGCTGAATTCAATGAGTATTTTTCCTTGGTAATATAGTAACTAGATTGCAGTCTTCTTAAATGGAATACAACAAGTAGAATCAAACAACACTGATCGCACAAAAGCGATTTCACAAAAGCTCCATTTTCCTCTCATCTTCTTACAACAGCTTATAATGTAGCAGAGGTATGCACACAAGACTGTCAGACTGCACACTCCTGGATTGAAACAGCAAAATTTGGTGTTTGGCAAAACTGAACAGATATCAGGCCATGATATTAAGTTATATGTGGGTTTTTCAATAAACAAAAGATCAGTTTGCTTAAAGTAGCCTCCCACTTCCATCTCATCCTAAAAACACCTCTTATCTCATCTCAAAAGTTCTCTTTAGACATGGAAGTTGGGGGGGGGAGACTACCAAAGAAGACCACACTGTCACTTTCTGCTAATACATTTGGGGACAGCAAAAATGAAGACAAAATGTGTGCCACCTCTAGTATCATGTCCTGTTCTGGGCTCTACTTATCCGTAATAATTTGGAGGAACTGCAAAATAACTTGAAAGAAAAGTGATCAGGATTATCAGGGCCTAGAAAGTAAATCCTCTGAAGAGAAAGTGAAAGTTCTGGATGAGAAAGGTAACTTACAGAAGACATGTCAGAATTCTTCAGATGTCTCCAAGAAGAAAGTCATGCACTGTTTGACCTGTTCTTTCTCATTCCAGAGTGCAGGATATGGAATAATGATTTCAATTACAGGAAGGCAGAAAAACTCCCTAATTGTAAGAGCAGCTCAGCAGTGGAACCAGTTATCTGTTGTGCTGCCTTTCAATGAAGTGTTCCAGGGAAGGCTAGACAGCCATCTCTCTGGGATGCTTTAATTTCTATTGCTGAGCAGGGAGTTTCTTTTAGTAGCTTAAGTAGTAATTCCAAACTCTTTGTGAATCTTGTCTTAGATTTCCAGTTGCCATTACCCTTTCCTGGAAATTTGACTCATAGCTGATCATACAAATTGGTTATCCCAATATGATTGTGGGCCACTAACCATTTCTCAAGGCAGGAACACAACATCATCCTCTACTTTCTACACACAGAGAGAGCTTTTTTCTTCTTCTTTATGCAACAAAAGGAGCCTTTTTCACCTTGTGGGAGTGTAAATGGTGCTATCCAGTTCACCTGCTGTGATTCACTTTAGGGTCTCCACTCCAATTAGTTGGCATGTGGCATGGCAAATAAGTCACTTATCACTGCTGTCCATATCCATTTTGTTTTGCTTTAAAAAAAAAATTCTTTTCTGCCAGTTTTCACTTCTAGCCCAAGGAACAGGGAGAAAGGTAAATCTCCTGATTGCTTGCTTCCACTTCTTCTAGTCCAGCAGCAGATGCACTAGATAATAGGTATCAGTAACAAAAGAAAGCTAAGGATGGGGTAAGTCTCTCAATGAAATTATGTATGTTCAAAAGTACGCCCTTGAAAAGGAAAGCAATTGGTGATTACTTTCTCAGCATGGGTGAGAAAGGAAAAGAAACAGAGGACTCTACCAATCAGGGGCACCAGCATTCATGGTCTACTACAGGGGTATCAAACTCACATGTCATGTGACGTGTCACAATGTATCATGATTTTTTCCCCATTGCCCGAGCTGGGGTGGGCATGGTTTTGGCATGACGCATCCGGCCCGTGGGCCGGCAGTTTCACATCCCTGGTCTAGTAGTTAGAACATTAGATGATCACTTTGGCCAAAGGAGAGGAAGGAGATTTCTTAAGTCGTCTTAATTTCTAACTGGTTTATGGACTGTCAAGTAGTTTAAAAAGTAGCAAAAAAGCACAACAAAGAATGTTCTTCCTGCACCAACTCAGAAAGCTCAGACTGTCCAAGGAGCTGCTGATACAGTTCTACAAAGGAATTATTAAGTCTGTCATTTGCACCTCTATAACTGTCTGCTTTGGCACTGCAACCAAACAAGACAGACACAGACTTCAACAAATAGGACTGCAGAAAAACAACTGCAACCAGCCTGCCTTCCATTGAGGACCTGTATACTGCACAAGCAAGAAAAAGGGCTGTGAAAATATCTACAGACCCCTCACAAGTTTCAACTTCTTCCAGCAAGATGACGCTATAGGGCATTGCACACCAGAACAACTAGACACAAGGACAGATTTCCCCCCCACACACACTGTCACTCTGCTTAACAACTAATTTCTATAACACCGTCAAACTACTTAGTAAAGCTATATTACTATTATTCTCCTCATCTTTCCTATTACCTGTCCTTATCTTCTTACGACTATAACTTTGTTGCTTGTATCTTACAATTTATATTGTTTTATTTAGTATCCTAGTATGATTTATATTGTTGCTTAGCTAGTATCCTATGACTATCACTAAGTGTTGTATTTTATGATTTATGATGAATGTATTTTTATGTTGTTTATAATCATGATTTATCACTATTACTTGTATGTACACTGAGAGCTTATGCACAAATTCATTGTGTGTTCAACCACACTTGGCCAATAAAGAATTCTAAAAGGGTGCAGTGCAGAAAAGCATTGATTTGTCTTTTGATTGTCCCTCTTACAGCTTCTATTAATATAGCCTGCCAGTGAGTCTACCGACATTTGTATGAAACTTAGAGTGACTGTAGGGCTTTGAGATAAGACTGTCAGATTTATTTCAACCTCAAATCAGATAATCACATCTGTTTGTGGGGCTTCGACCATTATACACCGAGGGAGCACCAAAGAATTGGCTTCACCCACCACTGACATTGTAATAGGTCTCATGCAACCATTTTAGAAAGTCATTCCTGAAATGCTTTATATGTAAACTAAATATCAGGAAAATGATGTTTATCTTTTGATCCTCATGTTGCTTGCATCTGAATTTTACCAATGTAGCCAGACTGTCTCACAAATCTCTATCCTTTGCTCCTAGTTGTTCTTCTAGAAAAGAGGAAATTCTTTTTTTTTTACATATTTCACTCATTTTTATTAATATAAAATACTTTTGAGTGAAAGACGGTACATGGAAAAATGGTCACCCAATTACTAAACAAGGTAGTTCCCTGCGCCAGAGAGAGGCAGGATGGTTATTTAGCACTTTTAGCATTATTAGCCCGCATTTTTTTCAGCCCTTTCTTGTTGTGCTTCTTTGCAAAGTGCATATTCCTCAGGAATTTGGGATCCACCCCCTTCAGAGATTCGTATCTATGTGACCTGGGTTTCTTAATGCCGTTTCTGTGCCATTTGCGAGATTGATTATGTGTGGTATGGTTCTTGGACTTGGCCATGGCTAAATGCGTCCACCAAAGTTCAAGCCAAAACCGGAAAAGAAGTAATTGTCGCCAAAGAGGAAATTCTTGAGGTCCGGAATACAAGGAAATTGCCAGCCCCAATTAGAAAAGAGAAGCAATTAGTTCATGTTGTTAATCAACTAATATCAGATTACATTTGCTTTTTGGCTGCACATTGATAATATTTCCAGCAACAGGAGAGAGATATATCCTCTCCTGATATAAGCCTTTTTTCAAGCTCTTTGGCATCTGCCAAAACTGAAAAAACTAAACTCTTTCCAAAGCATGTCTGTCACAGTCTCCTTAGCAAGATTAAGACCAAAAATATGAAGTTGCAAGAATTCCAATAACTGAATTATTTCCCATCTAAAGCCAATAATTCCCCCAAAATAGATTCTTCTTTAGTTTCTTTAACTCTCTATGAACATTGAATTGGTTGGGCTTTTCACTGGTGACAAGAAAACCTGCAGCTTACTGTTTAGACAATAGTCTCCTGAATATTTACCCATCTATTACCCAACCATTGCATCCCATTTTCCCAGAAAAAAAAATATCCTAAATATAAATTAAGCCTGGGTGATATGGCATGAAGCAGTTCAAAGTAATCTTACTGATTTCAGCTTTTTAGGTGCCAGGAATTTGGTGCCAGTCTTTGTGTGCAACCACACTTTTAAAATTGTGGCAATGCCAAGAAATTCATGGCAGTTAAGCTTGTCCTTCACTGCTGCCATATTGACTGTTTACGACTGTTTCTGGCAAGGCTTTGATCAAGATACTGTTTCTTATGTTTCAGACTTGTAAATTTATACATATGTATGCTAGCCAAATTCAAGGTCTCTGGTTCACTTATGTTTTCTTTCAACAGGTGAGGGAGTTCATTTCAACCCATTTAGGTGTATATCCAAAACCCCAAATCTTACTTAGGGTTTCTCTTTTTTTAACAACTGCCACATATTGAATGGCATTTTCATGGTTTCCTTATCTTATTAAAAATCCCTTGATCTTTTCCCATGAGCAAACACTTACCACTTTCTAGCATAATTAACCCACTTTGAAGAAAGCTTTGTGCAGCTCTTCATAGTTTATTTTGCTTTCATCTACTTTTGTGTTAATTAATTACTTCTATATGTGCCCATGGTTGCAAACTTGTCAATTGTAAGAGAAGGAAGGAGGTCAACAGTGAGATAATGTGTTCAAAAATCCTCCCTATAGCTGTTGAAAATGCAAAACAATAAAAGTAGAATTTCAGGAATTTTTAATTCTGTGTGGACAGTTGGGAGACACAACACCAAAATGAAACCTAGTGCATCTCAACCACACTCAATATGCTTTGTCAAATTTATACACTTTGAATGCATGTCTTAGCTGAGATTTCCGCTAAGCCTTGTTTACGCCCATGCAGAAAAACCATATGATTAACTTTGGTTTGCCCATGCTGAACTGTAGAAAGGTTTTTATCCTATGAGGGCAAATTTCTGATATTTATATGTTGTGGGAATAATCAGGACTATTTTTATTAGCTTTGTAAATTTTGGCTATATTTTCCCCATTCAAAAGATCAGTCAATTCCTAAAGAGCTTGAAATTTTATATTCTGCCCCTTTGCAGTATCTTAGCATATCCTGAAACTGTAGTCAAGAATCACCTAAATTAATTCTGTTAAAAGTATGTAAAATTTGGCAAACTTTGCATCGTTGTTCTTGTGTTGGTAAGTGTTTGGAGTACAAGCAGCAGCAGATTGGCAGAGAAGTGAAAGCATCAATAATTTTGTCCACTTTTAGCAGAATCACGCATATGTTTGCTCCCATGTAACAATTCTCCTGTACAGATAGTCCTCAACTTAGAAACAGTTCATTTAGTGACTATTTGAAGTTACAACTGCAGTGAAAAAAGGAACTCACAACCATTTTTCACACTTATGACCATTGCAGCATCCCCATGGTCACTCATATTTATGACAGTTGCAATGCCCTGGGGCAGGGGTAGGCAACCTTGGCTCTTTTATGACTCATGGACTTCAACTCCCAGAATTCCTGAGCCAGCATGGCTCAGCTTGGAAACTCTCCCTTTCCCCTCAGCTCAGGAATTCTGGGAGTTGAAGTCCAAGAGTCATAAAAGAGCCAAGGTTGCCTACCCCTGCCCTGGGGAGGGGGGGTCATGTGATCACCTTTGAAACCTTCTGACAAGAATGTCAGTAAGGAAGCCAGATTCACTTAAACACCATGTTATTAAACTAAGACCTGCAGTGATTTACTTAACAATGATGGCAAAGAAGGTCATAAAATGGGGCAAAACTCACTTAACAACTGCCTTGCTTAGCAACAGAAAGTTTGGGCTCAATTGTGATAATAGGTCGAGGATTACCTATATGTTCTTGTTCTGCTTCTCAGTCTTAGCCAAAGATCTAACCTGTGAGGGTTGATCCTTCCTTAGCAGGTTATTTATTCCTTGATAACACAGTAGCCACAGTCCATGAAGTCAACTCAGTTCTACAGTCCTCTTCCACTGTCTTGGTTTTCCTCTAAACCCAAGTTGACTAGATCAGGCTAAGTAAGACCAGACCATTTTTCTGTTGAAGAGGGGCAGAATCAGGGCAGCAGAAGTAGACTCAGGACAGAAATTTAGACACTGAAATCATTCCCTTCCTCTCTTAAGTGTTTCCTGCTATGGCTAATGCTGACAACAGTTTTTTGGGTACAAGAGCAGAAGTAGCTATAGTCTCAGGGATGTTGGCTGGCTCAGGAATTCTGGGAGTTGAAGTCCACGAGTCATAAAAGAGCCAAGGTTGTCTACCCCTGGCCTAAGATGATATTTTCTTTTTTGGAATCACTGCTTCTCTGCTTGTCGGAGTCTGAAAGTGACAGATGGCTTGGCAGGCTAGCCCAGAATAAGACCCCAACTGGGAAGGGGGCATAAGTCTGCCACACCCACTCTCAGATTTACAAGCATGCATACGGCAGATGTAGAATATATTTTGAACAACCTGCCAGCCCAGTAAATATGAGCATAGTAGATAAAACATTTGCATCCACATACTACATGTATTTCAAAATACAGCAGCACAAAGCTTAAGATAATTGCATGTTCCTGAGGAATTAATGCCTTTTAAAGTTGCAGGAATAAAAAATAGATAGATGCCTCTGTCCAGAGGAATGTTAAAAACATTAAAACATATTAAAGGAATCTGAATTTATTTATTCTATAAATAAAATTTTGTGGATAGTCTCATTCTGATCAGATGTGGGGCTCTGATCACTTCATAATTCATTAGACTGAGAGTTCACATCTACACTGCTGTAGCTTTTAATACCCAGATTATATAGTATGTGATAGATACAAGAGCTGAGGGCAAAGTTTGGTTTATATGTGATACAATTTACTACTGGGACATCTTGTGCATAAGCTCTGTGGAAATGCAACCAGAGCCTTTAATATGTTGTATCTTGTGAATTCCCTGAAGTGAAGCTGGATGAAGATAATATGTGTTTCTCTGACCAAATTCAAAATGACAATGAGGTTTGGTATAGTTTGCATGTGAAAATGTATGCATACATGTTAATGTGTTGTACCAGTCGCATTTTATTATGCTTATTTAAGAACCTGATATTTTTAAAAAAATTGTTTAAAATTATAACTGAAGCCTTTGATTTCTGGCCAATGAAAGTTCTGAAAGATTTCTGATATCAGGTAATTGTTGTTCCACATTGTAGATTTAAAGCTAGCTTTCCTGGAACTGGTCCACTGAAACTTTTTACACAGAAAAGTTCCTAATGTCCTTGTGGGCCAATCAATCATTTAAGATTAAACCTCCCTGCCTTTTGCTAATGCGGACAGCTTAGGAAAGAGCAGGAAAAATCACAGCCCGCCTTCAGAGGGAGGCACTGTGTACGCTACACAGGAGACAATCTGCACAGCAACCCCCAGAGTGACTTTAAGAGCTGATTTTGCTTGGCAGTCATTCCTGCTCTGTCCTGCTCTTCATCCCTGAGGCGAACTGCAAACAAACCAGGGCAACAGGAAGTTCACATTATCAGGTGTGCAATCTTTTCATATGCAACTGTTCTTCCTACTTCAGCAATGTTATTTGTGCTGGCCTGATGCACAAATGATGCTCGGTAGAAACATCTGCTTTATGTTGCTGTAATGGCTGATTTAGTTCCATTCTCTATAGGCTTCTGGGTGGTTGTCATCACCAGTTTATCTGAGCATCTTTCCAAAGTGTGTGTTAAGTGTGTCTGCTACATTAGAGGGCCATCTTATCCTTGAGGGAAAGTTCACAGTACAATGCAATGTTTCCTTTTTAAATAGAATTAACCAGAAGGAAAGTTTTAAAAAAATGATATGAGGAGGAAGAATAGTGTTAAGGGGCAGATTTTTATTTGGTCCACATATTCAAAGTGAACTGACCTAATTTTTATTTCACCACACAATCTGTTTTAGCAATTCTGGACTTTCCCAGGTTTTATAATGCATGACTTAAAATTTACATTAAAGTGCATACATTAGAAAAATGTATAGAAAAACAAAGGGTTTTTTTTGTTTTTTTTTTAAAAGATTACCAGGATGATGCAAAAATTGAACAGAACAGTTGTAAGACTGAAAAAGACCTTTTTCGGGCTGATTCATTCAGTTCCACTGACAGACTGAGAGGTTTATTTTTCTTAGATTTGTTATTTATGTTTGAAGTTTTTCTTCTCTGAATTGGTGATGGAATACATTATAATAATGTGCTAGGCACTGAGAACCAGAGACTGCCAGGGGGTCTTAAATAGCTTTCCTTTAGGGTGGATTTGGATGTTACACATAAGGTTGCTGCTAAAATTGTCAGTCCTGAACTTGCTATCCTATTTCTCACATCTGTGTGAAGAACAGTTAAAGTGCTAAGTAGAAATTTGAACCCCAGATTCCATTCTCCACTGACATATGAAAATCAGTGAGACATTACAGTATTTGAACCCTTTCGAATAAAGCTTGAGTCTTAACGGTGAAGGCAAGATGAACCAATCTACTGATCACATGACTCTATAATTGCCCTTGCAAGCAATCACAAGCAAATTGATGGTGCTTCATTCACAGATGATTTGATGTAGGGAGAGGCATGAAAGTGGATTTGATAGACTTCTGGGGGAAGCGAACAAAGCACATTTCTCAAAAAGTAGAGACAATGACCATGACAAAGATTGAAAAACCAATGAGTAGATTGGTTCTTCAAAATCTATCCAGATAAGGAGAGGATGAGAGATCACCCATATGTGCTCCAGAGATTACAAAATAGCAGTCTCCCATGGGTTTGAGCATTGAGAGATGAAATAATCAGCCATCATGTTCACAGTCATGGTGGAGCTTTGGTTTGCTAATCTTACTTTCTAATTACTTTCAGAAATTGCCTGCTTAACTATTTTAAGACTATTATAAATCTTCAGAAATGATAAGTTTGAAAAACCACCTAGTGAATTTAGCTTTATTTCTGAATAAAAGAAAAATTAACCATAAATTTAAGAATTTTAAAAAAAAATAGAAATAAATTAGAAATCTGAAAATAATCAAAACAGCATGGATCATTCTCAAATTCTTTTTAAAATGAATTCAGAAGGTTTGGGAGAGTGAAAGGCTGATTGTCTAGAAGAGTCCTTTCTCAGTCTGACTTACCTCTCAGTACTGTGAAGATGAAAATGAACACTGCCTTAAATAAAAGGAGAAAAGATTCAATATAATGGTAATAAATAAAAGACTAAAGAAGCACAATGTGAGGGCATTATGACCTGAACTAGTGTGTTTCATAGAGGAAGAGACAATATTTTTTTTGTCATACTGCTCGTAAAATATATAGAGGTAAAGGAGGACTCAAGAAGATATAACATAGCAGACAACAACAACAAAAAGCAATGGCTAAGATAAATATGAGCAAAGATCAGCTCATCTCCAGGTAAACAGATTTCTGTGTAGATTGTCATGCAGAATGAAAGATTTGAAGCTGCAGACTTCTGGTTAGGTGCCACAGCATGATGGGTGTAGGAAGACAGGGTTCCATCTTCCAAGTTCGATTTTGCCTCACTGGGGACCCTTAAAAGGGTCACCCCAGAGAGGCTACAAAGAAGGGGGGACCCTTGTTGATTGCCACGGGGTGGCGGCCCTTCTGCTGGATCCAAGGAAGCCCTCCAAAGCAGCAGGGGAAAGACTGGCCACATTTGTGTGGCCAGTCAGAAGCTTCTGACAACCAAAGATAAGCACTAACTAGCATTTTTTGAACAACGTAGATGGAACTGGGTGAGACTTTATCCTCTTTTTATGATCTTAATACTACTTTCCTGGAAAAAAGAATGCCCAAAGCAAAGATTCCTCCCCAATGTGAGAGGGAAGAGAAGTTTTTGCCCCACTCCCTCAGGAAAAGAAAAGCGGCAAATTAATTGTTTTGGGGAAAAATAGAGAAAACTACAAGATCAATATGGAATTAATACAGATATATAGCTTTGAAATTTGGGGACTAAAAGTACCTTTGAGACTTTTTTTTTAGAAAAGATATTTGAAAGTCTGTAAAATATGCTTGGATTTGGAAAGCTGGAAGACAGTGTCAATGACATCTAGTGGTGAATCACGGCACTACAATTTATTATGCTTAAAGGAAACTTGGCTTGAAGCCCAGATTTAGATAAGACTCTTTGTTGTTCCTGGAATCTTTAACTTTTGCAGACTTCAGCTGGGAAAAGGGGGAAAAACCTCTTGGGCTGCTTATCTGTGTTGGGGACCCTATTAGACTATAAAGACTACATACAAAAACAAAATGGGTGTTCCATACCCAGCCTCCAATGGTAAAAAACCATCTTTAACACTTGTCTCTGAAGCCACCAGCTTGATATACCAACAAGAAAATGTTAATGAATTTCAGAAAGAAATTCTTTCTATGTTGCAATCAATTCAACAGACAATTATTTTATTTCATGATGAGTGTAAAAATAACACAAATGAGATAAAAGAATAATTTTCTAACCTAAACTTACAAATCTAGACAATGATTACAAAGAAGGAACTAGTAACTCAGAAAACAGAAGGGACATTAGAAGAAACAAATCCAAAGATAGAGGACCTAAAGAAAGGAATTAACAGACAGATACAGACAAATGAAAAATCAGAAGATGAAGTAATAACACTGGAAATGGAAATGATATCTTACTTGTCGAGATCTCAGAACACATTTGAGGATAAGGAAGAAGAGCTGATTGAATGGATGACAAAGCTGTTAGGAGAAATGCTGAATATTGACAAACAAGAAATAAAAAGAAAAATTGAAGGAGAAGGATGGAGGCTGTTTAATGAATGTAAAAGGGTTGAGCGTTCTTCCAAAACTACTTCAATCAAATTCTCTTCCACATTCCAAACAATATATACAAAAACAGAGGAAGAATTACTTGATGATCCAAATGCACTGGCTTGGAAAATTATTTGGCAAAGGAAGAAAGCTAGAGTAAGACTCAAGAAAATAAGAGGTTTTGACCTATTAGATGAGATATTGTACCATTAAACAGATGTTTGAATATGGTTAAGAAAATATCTATTAGAAAAAAAGTATTATAATTAGAAGAATAGGATTTGTAACTAGAATATTATATTTTGTTATGAGATGGGAAATATGAAAATTCTAAAAGGGTTTGAATAAGCTTTTAGTTACCCAAATATAATTTATTATGAGAAAATTATAAGTGATAGAGATATTTTGAACATTGATGGGAAATTAAAAATTTTAAAAAGTGGGAAAAACAGAATATTGATTGAACAAATGGATTTTAAGTGCAAATGCAATTGAAATATGTTCTGGCAAGAAAACATATTATAAACTGACACTATCAATATTATGTATAATATCAGAAAAATGTGATGAAGGTGT
This sequence comes from Bothrops alternatus, assembly GCA_034064705.1. NCBI lineage: Eukaryota > Metazoa > Chordata > Lepidosauria > Squamata > Viperidae > Bothrops > Bothrops alternatus. The sequence continues at coordinate 4,639,601 of JARGCV010000049.1, forward strand.
CTATATTTAATTGTGTATGTATTAACAGTAACAAGAATTGTATTTGCCCAGTGTGGAAAAAATGCATACCACCAGAAGAAGAGAGGACCAAGGAAGCACTGGATGGTGTAGTTTTGGAACTAGACTGAGAAAGTTAATATATACCACTGAATTACCAATGGACCCAGATAACACATTGTTTATTAAGTACTCAGAATGATAAAATTAGAAAATTACTAAAATATTTATAAAAAAAGAAAGATTTGAAGCTGCTAACCCAAAAATCACGGAATCTTCCAAACAAGCTTTATTGAAGTGAAAGAAGAAAGGATTACAAATATTGCTGCAAATGAACTATTTTCCAATGCAACCTATTCCTCTCTTTAGACATTCAGGCAAAGCCCTATGCAATTTTCTTGTA